>OY744535.1:48730460-48952960 GCA_963556195.1 Sepiola atlantica
TCAGGCAGTAAGCAATAAACTTACTCCTCCCCAAAGAGGGGAGGCGAAGCCTGGGAGGGTGAATCTCCTAGAACTGCACAGGACAGACCCATAGACCGGCGTAAATCAAGACCGAAGGCCAAGACAATACCAGTTAATGGGGTGCAGTATCAATCGGAACAGATACTACACTTTGATCTTAGCCAAAAAGCCAAGAAGTCGAGTAATCCTTAAAAAGAATAGATATCCTACAGTAATTACATTAACAAACCAAATAACAAACGAAAATAATATGAAAAATGAAAGCGTTAAATAATAAAAAAAACTTATTAAATAATGAATTTTGTAAATGTAATAAAAAATGCAAAACTATTTGGAAATAAATATATAAACAAATTTATTTTATTGTCAATGTTACTTGTTTTAAATTGTATTTTTTGTCCTGAAATAAAATTATTTTTAAAATATTCAGAATTTTAATTCAGAATTTTAATCATTGTTTTCTTCAAGAACCAAACATATTTCAACTGTTTTAGAATTTTATTACACACATAAAGAACGATTTGTCACAAAAAATAAAGTTTTGTTATACAAAAAGAAACAAGTTTGAACCGAATATCTAGCTGATATCATGTTATGGCCGTTCTTTTCGAAGCGTCCTGTTTATCTTGTACGTACCAACTAACCACAATGACGTCAGTAGATAAACCCGCCTTAGTGCACAGGCCTTATTAAGGAAGTTCATGGATTCAAACCAAAAAGTGTCGAGTGTATTTGACGGTCATTTAAGCATGTTTTTTACACCTGCGATTATGTATGATAATAAATGTCCGGTTATAAAATAGAAATTTGAAAACAATTATTTAATAAATATTGATAAATAACAATTTCGCATTATAGATTTTTATGATAGAGTTCAAAAACAAACTTAAAAGTGATATATGCATCACAAAAATAAGAAGTTAACAAATTTACACAACGACTGAGGTATATATTATTGAATTGCTGAAAAACAATTTAATGTCATCAACTCCAAAAACTATTATCAGGAGGAAGAAAAATAATAGCATTTTTAAAACTTGATAATATATTATATATCTACTATTTATGAAACTTTCTATCTGCCTGTCTGAAGTCAAAACTATGCTATAACTTCTATTTATTGTACTATCGTACTATGTTTTAATGCCTAATTCAGATTACTATACAATGCCAGACTAATGCAGCATCTTTCAATGCTCAATTAAAGGGGGTGCTACTGTAGTATGTGTTCTGTTGTCATAATCCATCTTCCAAGGCATTACTTTCTCCTTAAAGTTAGTGTATTATATTTTTTCGTCCTTATATCATACTCCCAGGCATTACCTCTTCTTTGGGGGCGAAGTAGTATAGTATCTTTTCTGTGTTCATGGTACGATCCTCCCATAAATTACATTCTCATTTGAAAGAAAATAGTGATACACTAGCAAACGTATATTTAATTTTAAATGTTTCAATCTTGCAGTGTTATTTGAAGTATCGACCCTAACTGAAGATCTGTAACCCAAACATATCTCACTTGAAGATCTGTCACCTAAATACCTCACCGCTGAAGACTCGTAACGCCGGAATTTTCAATCTGAAGATCGGTCACCACAAGATATTCCAACTTAAGATGTGTCATTTCAGGATATCCTACCTTGATATTCGTCATAACATAATCCGTAACCCTACGATGTCCCACAGGTAATACCCTGACCGTAGACTTTTCGACTCTGAAAATTCGACAGCACAAGATATTCCAACTTAAGATGTGTCACTCCAGGATATCCTACCTTGATATTCGTCATAACATAATCCGTAACCCTACGATGTCCCACGGGTAATACCCTGACCGTAGACTTTTCGATTCTGAAAATTTGAACTTAAAATGTGTCACTCCAATATATCCTACATAGATATTCGTCATAATATAATACGTAACCTTACGATGTCCCATAGGTAATACCCTGATCATAGACTTTTCGACTCTGAATATTCGACACCACAAGATATTCAAACTTAAGATGTGTCTCTCCAAGATATCATCACTGAAGATATACCACAAGAAGATTCATAATTTCAGAATTTCCCACCTTAAGATGCGTCATTTCAAAATGTCCCATCTGAAAATCCGTCATCCAGTATATAACACTTTAAGTTAAATCACTCGATAATTCATTGCCTAAATATTCGCTATCCCAGAATATCATATCTGAACGTTTGTCACCGAAGGTTAGCTGACTTGAATATCCGTCAGAAGAGAATTTTTAACCTAAAGTTCCGTCATGCTAAGGTATTCAGAACTTCAGAAGATCCGATATTTGAATCGGTTGCAGTTAGACCCTAATGTAATAAAGTTTGCATCCTGGAAGATAAGGGCTTTAGTCACTTCGTGTTTTTCTGATGATAGTCATCAAATCAACTCAAAGCAACTCAGAGTTCAGTGAAATCGATGCATAGATGAGTTAATAAATGATATATTTTTTAAAGTTAACATGATTGTCCTCTCCATTTTCCTCTGAATATGCTCCATGCATATATCTAACAGAAACACATCGGAATAAAATCATCATCCCTAGCCGCTGGGGGCGGAAAACATATATACCCCCAACAACCGGGCCAACACTATTACTATCCAAGTTGGATGTTGTGGCGGAATTGATGATCTTGAGCCAGAATCGAGCGGTGGAGATGGCCCGGGCTTACTTCATCACCGCAGTAAGAGGGTCCGCCTGTGCCTGGCTTGCAGATGGAAAGGGAAATAAGTTTTGGCTTACTAGTTTTCTAGTGAGGATTGAACTCGCAATCTCGAAGTAACAAATCTATATGTTGCTGCACACTAATACGTGTATTCGCCTTGACTACAAATAGTCAGCCAGATTATGTTTTTTTTCTGATTAGTTAAGCGGAATTAACTGAAGGAAAATCTGCTAATAAAAAGAGAAGAAAATCAGGAGAAGGTGAAGTCAGTGTGGAGTGAGATTCTGCGGTGAGCAGAATTATTTTTCGTTCATTGGAGCTCAAAGTTACAAAGAGGGGTTTTGTGCTTTTACAGGAATCGAACCGAACTGTTTTTTTTTGTTTAACGTTTAGAGTTTAGTCATAGACTTCTGAATTCTCACTTTCATATGTTTATAATAGTATGGGACCTGATGAAGTTCATGCGAAAATATTGAAATACTTATCATCAAAGGAAGGCTTTATCAATGCAATAACCAATTTGGTTAGGAAATGTATGGAATATGAAGAGATTCCATATATTTTGAAAACAGCTATAGTAAAACCACTACATAAAAAATGGTTCGATACATTTAAAAAGTAATAACATACCAGTTTTTCTAACATGTATTGAGTGTAATGTATTTGAAAAAAATAATTAGAAACCACATATTACATTTTATAAAGGATGATAAAAATTGTAACCAACATGACTTTGTCAATGGTAAATCAACATTATCTAATATTTTGGAAAGTATTAACATTATAAATGAATATTTGATGGAGGAGGATAGTACGGATATCATATATTTGATACGGTATTTCATTATCGTTTACTAGTGAACATGAAAAATGTTGGTATTACTGACAAAATGGTAAATATTGTGAGGGAGTCTTTGAATGATAGAACTATGAAGGTAAAGGTTGGTAACAATTATTCTGAATAACAGTACATATACTCCGGTGTTCCGCGGGGTTCAGTATTGGGTCCTTTGTTGTTTTTGATATTCATAAATGACTTACCTAATAATATAAATTCAGAAATAGAAGTGTTTGCTGATGACGTTAAACTACTTGTGATACCTTTACTAAAAGAAAATAACACAGATGGATCTAAATAGATTATCATATTGGGGAGGCATTTAAAAATTGGGATTTACCCTAGACAAATGTAAAGTACTACATGTAGGATCCAGGAATGTAGGAGTTGAATATGTACTAAACAACATATAGATGGAGAGCGCAATTTGGGAGTGGGGTTTGATAATACACTTAACGCAAGTAATCATCTTTTGACCATTGTATCGAGGGCAAATAGAATGATCGGGTGGATGGTTAGGAATATTATTTCGAGGGAGACAAATGTTGTGTTAAGAATATATAAAGCTCTAATAAGACCTTATATAGAATACTGCATCCAGACCTGGGCTCCAGCGACTAGACATGGAAATTGGAATGTAATATTGAAACTGGAAGGCGTACAAAGAAGGGTGACAAAACTAATAAGTAAAGTAAAGGAGTGCAGTTACAGGGAGAGATTGGACAAATCGGGATTGACTACTTTGCCGGAGAGAAGAATGAGAGGTGATATGATTGAGACTTTCAAGATAATTAATGGCATTTCTATGGTGGGCATTTTTTAGTATTACTACTAGATCTGCAAGGCTATTGTAAAGGTAGTTTTAAAATCTAGATCTGTTAACCAGTTAAGTTTTTTTGCTCACAGAGTAATATGTTTTTGGAATAAGTTACCAGATCGGATTAAGAACAGCAGTAGCGTGGATCAGTTTAAGATGAGGTTGGATGAATTCAGACAAAGCGGTAGGAGGGAGAAATTGAGGAGGCAGTTTTGGAAATTGTGAAATGAAATATTTAACAGAATTTGATCTGGGTATCGATACGCTACTAATAGTTTAATTGTTTTTTAACAGTTGCATTGAGAAGATAGTTAAAGCGAAGATGCCTAAGGAGGCATAACAAACAAATAATAGTAACAGTTTCAGACCAAGGTGCTGTATCTGTTCTCATATTTGTTTCCGTCTCTACTTGCTTCTCCTAAAATGAAAAGTTTTCTACTTGGACTTGTCCTGAAGCAATTAATGTAAATTACAGTATTACATTTAAATCACCTTGGACTATTTTTATCATCAACATAATTTCTCTTCATAAAAGCGGGTAGAACAGAATTACCCGGGATCAAGAATGTCGTCCAGATGCAATAAATGTAAGATTACAGTATTACATTTATAAAGAGATACCCCACTCTTTTCGACACTGTGGGTATCATTGGCCGGCCACTCACACACAGGGGTTTGATATCCTGGTCGCGATGCCAAGTATAACAGATACCCACTCTGTTCCGCGTCATGGCATCAGATCTAACATATGACCCCACACGCTTCTGCGTCACGGAGCCCACTTATAACATGGTACTCCATTCGTGTCTCTATTTCTGTGCTCACGCCTCTGGTTCTCTACACAGAGTTCTTGCCAGACTGTGAACACTCTCTGGCCGATCTTAGTAGTGGCAATAAAAAAATTATATCGGTCGAATTTCCTCCGGTCGGATGATGACGATGATAATAGCTTCGTTGATTCTGTGAAGGCAAGAGTTATTCAAGCAGAACAAATCAGCAATAATAATGCAAACAACTTGGCGAATTCTTTTGGTATGAAATAATTATTAACAAAGATAAAAGAATTGTTTTTAAACGTTGAATTAAAGTCTATCTTTTGATAAGTGTTTTTGGCGCTAATCTATTTCTTGATCTCTCTGTGCGTGTGTGCGTATCCATTTACAACGATTCTTTTCACAAGTTGAACTAATTAAGTCATTAATCTATGTCAGGAAAACGATGGGTCTTACTTCGTCCCGCATGCCTGGAATCGGCATGTGTCCTTCAGACGACTGGCCGTGCCGGGCGCCCAACTCTAACTGCCTGTGTAACTGTGATCTGCTTTTTCGTTCTCACTCAAAGTTCTTTCTCTTACCGAAAAAGTGTATAGTCACAACCTATTTCTCTTTATCCTTCTTTCTCTCTCAGTGGATTGGGAGGGGCGCGCCTCTCCAAGCAATACGGACAATTTGGATTTCTCTTTTAGATTTTATCTCCATAAAAAAACAATTATTCTCTCTCTCGCTGTGGAGTGGACCTCTGCCTTAATTAATGATGACAGCTTTAGATGGCTATCTCCGACCATCAGCTTCGCCCGCTCGGCTAGTATAGTACTGACACGCCTGACCGTATGTTTTTCGTTGGTGATAAAAGATTTAGCCCAAACTTTGTCCATCTGTTTAAACTCGGCTTGTGTAAGATTTAAATGCAATTGACAATTTTACATGACTTTTCTTAGACAGTCCGACGCCGAGTCGGATCATGCCTGGATAGTCGATTCGTGTTGAGTATATGAACTAGTCTTACATCCCCACTTCGTTCTACGCAGGGTCTAGCATCATCACCAAGATACATACTAGCGCGCCACTGGGGTACCCGATCCCCGTCGGCTCGATCGCTGTGTCATACATTGTTCAGGAACAATAAATGTAAGATTACAGTACATCCAGATAGCTCCGGTAAATTAATTACATTACTATAATTTTTTCAACGTGTTAAAACAGAGAGAAGAATGGGCTAGGCGTGGGAGAAATAAAGGGTTGGGGAAAGGGAGTGAAATAATGGGGGAGAAGGAAATAACTATAGATAGAGAGACAGCTTAATAGAGAGGGAGAGATAGATAGAAGTTTTTATATAAATGTGTAACACACACTATTTAACTTCTATTTTATTTTTTATGGTCCTGGGCAACGCCGGATAGCCGTGCTTGTTCAAAATAAATCTTGGCCGTCGAAATACTTCCCCTCCTCGTTTAAACCGACTTTACGTCACATCCTATTTGTGATGCGGTTGGGTGGCAGCTAAATACACTAATATATAAATATATGTACCCATTATTTACTTGATTACCACTGCAGCAAGGTTAGATATGAAGTACGGTTAATGGGAAGCGGGGTGGAAACCAACTCCGACCATGGGGCACTTCGGGAGCGTACAAAAATAGCCGAGAACGGACCTGTAAGCATTTCCCGAGAGAGGAGCATCAGGCAATCTGCAATAACCTACCCCCTTCTGTGGTGGAGTTAATGCCTAGGAGAGTGCACGTCTTAGAACCGAGCTAAACTATACCTCAGTTTGGCAAAGTAGGGGCTGATGGTTCAAGACACGCCGTGAGTTACTGGAAGGCGAAGCTCTACTGTTATGACAAGTGGCCGGAACCAACTTTTCGGCCCTTTGACCACTTCTTCTATTCTGTCTTCGGTAATTGAAGGATAAATCCTTCTAGACAGAGGCAATTTTAATTTTTGTCTCGATCCAGAGTGCCAATTTTGGAGGAGCAGAATTTTTACCCCACGTCAAAAAACAACCTTTTTTCTAACTCTGTCTTCGTGAGGAGGCAAGTGAATAGGGGCCGGAACCAACTAAAACCATGCGCATCAATACGTACCCAGAAACTGAGAGGAAATACATTCATGTGCAAAAATTGACCTCGAATGTATAAATAGTAAATTAATGCGTAGCTTAGAACCGAGTCATCAAAAGCAAACAAAATGAACCGATAAAAAAAGAGTAAGACTTATAATTATTAAAAAAAAAAACGATCAAAAACACTGCAGCAAAAGCAGCATTCTAACGCGGGATTTCCCCCGCCTCGTCAAATTATGGTTTCACAGTAGCAGCAGCAGCGGCGGCGGCCATTAGGCTTCATTCATACAATGAGAGGAAGCGTCTATACAAGTTCATAAATAGAGAGTAAAAAAGCATTGTTACTTAATCTATAAGAAAGCGGCGACGGGGGAATATGTAAGTGTGTGTGTGTGTGTGTGTGTGTGTGTGTATGTGTGTCTATGCGTGTATGAGCGTGTGCGTAAGTGTTAATAAAGTTAGTGTCAAAATAAAGCTTATATTTGTCCGCTCATTTCTATAAAAGGCACCGTCCGTCGGTCGATCGCGCTGTCACGCTTAAGTTTGAAATAACAAACGTGCAGATTGGATAGAGGCATCTTAAGGATACACGCTTATATATAAAACCGATGCATACTTTAACTTGCAGAAAATACAATTTAAGTCTATTAACAATATAGTAAGAAAAAAAACCCAAATCCTAGAAAAACAAAAATACTAGCTTTACGGTGAACAACGCAATGTTTCTGAACCAGCAAGTTACAGAAATGTCCATAGTTACCTGTTTCCTCGCGAGGGCAGGGTTAGACACAAGGTTGGTATTTAAAGTGCTGAAAATCAAGCTACTCAAGTCGGGGCACTCTTAGAAGGTGACGATATCTCGCTTGATTGATTTAGAGGTTGCCAATATCCTTGATAAAAGTGGTGCTCAGGACGCGACAGTGTTTATTATATTCAGTATCGTTGGAACCATTAGAAAGAAAGAATGACACTTGTAGGAGATAATGGTGACATGTTAATATGAGCCCGTTTCAGTGGGCGTAAGGAAAGTCACATTGTAAAATTACTGTGAAATGACTTTTTTTATTTTTATACATAGTCGATTTATACGAGAAAAAATAAAAGGAAACCTATTCTATTCAAGCCTAAATCTATATACAGCGTGCTTCAGAAAACCCCAGAACATTTAGATATTAGCCAAAATTATGTTACTATATACATATTTTACCAGGACATAAACTAATTAGAGCAGACCAGTGGGCAATGTAGAAGATGGGACAAAGGTCCATACATCTAAGGCCGCTTTTGCTTGGCACAGGGCCAATCCACCCAATTTCATAAAACCACACGAGTAGCGCTAATAATCTAGCTGTAAACGTAATGGATTTTACCGTTTGGAGTTTATTGTTACATCAATATTAAGGAGAAAAAGGTCACAGTTATAACATATTTTAATACCGATAGACAATTTTGATAATATCCCGCCTGTAGTTATCCGAAAGGCAACTGGAAGTTTACTTGATCGTCTGCGTCATTGTGCAGCTAATCACGGAAAGCACATTCGGAATCGTTTGTGCTGACGTTTCCGCTTTCCTCATCTTTTAAAAATATTTCTGTTATTAACAATATTTTCTATTTACCCTGTTTTTGAATATACAGTGCTGCCTGATATCACATGAACTCATTTGCTGATTAGTTTTATTAAGAATAAGTCATTTAGAAGAAATCAGCTGGACTAAAAGTTTTTTTATAATAATTAATTGAATATTAATACGCTTTTTATGATACACCCTGAACTCTGATGTTGTTAAAGCGCCATGACGCCTGATCAAATAACTTAAATTAAAATGTTCGACTCTCACTGACCCTACATTTATCAAGCAGTTTTTGACCTCAGTGCGTAAACTAAACAGCATTCTTCTTATTTTTTGTATCAGTACATACTTATGGTGTTGGATAATGGCTCTATGGGAATGGACGTATCTGTTGGAAATCGTTGGTTTGACTTGCGCGAATGAGCGGGGGTGGACCCGTGCAGTCGGGTGCAGAATAGGGCGTGTTCTCACAGTCGGGAATCACAGACGAGACAGGGCCACCGCGTGACGAGACCTCGGATCAAGGGTCAATGTGAACCTGCGAGAGGCTCTGTGACGTCACGACCTTTATGTAGAAAGCAGAGGGATCCGTGACGTCACTTGTTCTTCGTAGAAGCGAGTTTTAGCAGTGCGGGTTTGGGAAACGAACCTATCAGACGTGATTTTAATGTAATCTGCAACTTACATAAGGGAAATATTTCCCTAAGAAAATACAGGCGAAAGATCTCTTTTCCCCACTCTACGAATGGGTAAGAAGTAATTGACACGTAATTACGAAAGCAGTAATTTCCTCTCTCTCTCGACGTAAGTGAATATCTCCCAGCTGACGGATAGCTAACGCTTGAAATAAAACTGAAATTAAATTTAAAAAGATTGTTTATCTTCCGACCCGATCATGAGACTTTGTGTTGCAGCGGTGTGGTTCACGGCAGAAGAAAGAAGAAAGACTTCAACCACTAGAGTACATCGAGACGGCGCACCTTCTACGCAGCGAGGGAGAACTTTTAAGGTATGCTAACTATATGATTTATGTTTTAAAAATCACGAGTGATTAAATGTGAACTGCCACGGCCCGTTCCGGGAAGAGTGTACGAAACTAGTACTGCCGCGGCTCAAGAGACTGGGCTATGCAACAATGGTATTATTTGGTTACATCATTGTTCCATCTTCCCTTCTGGATTTGTGGACAGGCATTCAGTTTAGATTCAAAGATGCAAGATGTATTGATCAGGCTCCTGGCTTAGAAGAAATGGGTTTTATTTACTCCTCCCCCGGAGTTAGGCACAAGGCCAGTTTTATCTTACTCCCACAAGTAAGATGTGACCCAAGGTCGGGTCGGGAAAGTGGGGTTTGAAAAGCCAGCGCCCGAGAAAGTGAGCACTCTGGCCATTAAAAATTGCCTGGGCAGCCCCGTCAGAATTCCCCGGTAGGGGCGTCTCAAGCAGTAAGCAATAAACTTACTCCTCCCTAAAGAGGGAAGGCGAAGCCTGGGAGGGTGGACCTCCTAGAACTGTACAGGACAGACCCATAGACCAGCGTAAATCAAGCCCCGAAGGCCAAGACAATACCAGTATGGGGTGCAGTATCCATCGGAACAGGTTGTCACAAAAACAATCACAGGTATTCTCATTATCTTTTCCACTTTATATATTGAGGACACATTTGATGAACATTTTTATTTCTGCCTAATAACTGATAAAATTCAAAATACTATAATTACCATCATTGAACACATATTCTATTTTCACCACTGTATAACAATATATGTACCATTTTGCATGATTCTTTGTGACCCCACTTAAAACCTTTTTCTATTAATGTATGATATAAAAACACACGCATATTTGCACATTCATGCCAAACTGACCTTCCAAGCACGAGTTAAATTTTACCACATTTACCTCTGTTCTTGTGTTAATTATTTCGTTCCATTTTCGCCACAAAATTACATATGCCCTCTGCAATTTTCTCTCATTCTTTTCTTGTATAAGTGTTCTGATATATGCTTTCCTAAGTTGAATGAGGGTTAATAATTATCCAGTTTAAAATCTTTCCAAAGTCATATCGTCGTTTTCTCACATCCTTTGTGTTTGCAGATCACCCCGTCCGTAGCAGATATACAAAAATATTAATGTTCTAATGCGTAGAATTCTTTATATATTGGACATTTTACTCAAGTGTAATTTTTATAATGAATTAAGCTGGGATCGCGGAAACGTGCGTATATATATAAAGGACGAGTGGGAATATTTATTTCCGGAAATTAATATTAATATTGGGAATTATAATTAATATGTTAAGAATATTTCGCCAGTTTGAAGCATTGTTCCCAATCCTCACGTTATTTTCCCACTGTCTTCTTGACAAACACATTCACTCTTATCCTCGAGTTGCCTATGGACATTAATAAGCGATGACTTTTTAGTACATAACATTTTGAATTGTACCATATTAATAATGAAAGCTCTACTTGATATAACCTATTTATTACTGAGCTAATGTTTTACTGCAGTATTGAAATATCTCATAGATATTGAATAATATATTCTATAAATCTATATTCCAACACACCTTTATTTACAATTTGATTTTACACTTACTTAAGACTGTATTTACACAATTATATATGTTGTTGCATTTTTAAACGATTAAAAAGGATACCTAAAACCTTGTATGCATTTCTTGTATTATCATTGTATTATTTTGAATGTTGATTTTTGAAAAATCTGGAAGAAGATCCGCCGCTTCAAGATATTTCAACTCATTTTCCGCCACAGCATAATTACGTACTCGACGATCTGTCCCGCAGCAAAATGTATCACCTCAGACTATTCCACCTGAAGATTCGTCACCCCAAGATATTGCAACTAAATATTCTTTATAACAGGAAATCCCATATTAATATTCGTAACTTAAAGATCTGTCATTCTAAAATATTTTATATGATAATCAGTTACCGGAAAATATCTCAGCTGGAGATATATCACAGGAGGTCCATCACCGGAGAATTTCCCAGCTGAAGGTTCATCATTTCAAGATATCTCATCTGAAGATTCGTCACCACGGATAAACAACTTATTTTCCGCATGAAGATCCGTTATCCTTGAATATACTACCTGAAGATTCATCAGCCGGGGATAGCACAGAGCATTTCCTATCTGAAGATCCACTTGAACATTCGTTACTTTTACGAAATGTGGGATCAGAGAACTTCAGAAAATAAGGTATTTGATATGATATAGACGGTTGCAGTATGACTCTAATGCAATAAACGTCTAATTAAACATCCTGATAAATAAGGGATTAAGGGTCAGGGTTAGAGGGCTATGGTTCGAGTTAGAAGAGTAGGGTTAGAAGATTAGGGTTAGAGGATTAGGGTTATAGTTAGAGGTTTAGGGTTAGAAAGTTATGGTTAGAAAGTTCAGGTTAAGGTTAGAGGATTAGGATTAGGGTTAGGGTTAGAGGATTAGGGTTAGGGTTAGGGTTAGGGTTAGTGGGTTAGGATTAGGGTTAGTGGGTTCGGGTTAGAGGGTTAGAGTTAGAGGGTTAGGTTTAGGGTTAGGGTAAAGGTTAGGGTTACGGTTATAGGGTTAGAGTTTGAGGGGTTAGGGTAAAGGTTAGGGTTACGGTTATAGGGTTAGAGTTTGAGGGGGTAGGGTAAAGGTTAGGGTTAGAGATGCAGGAGAAACTCAAAGTTAAGGAAAATAGATCCACAGACGAGGTAATAAATTATGTATTTTAAATTATAATGAGTGTCATCTTCCCTTTCCACTGAATATGTTCCATCCATCTCTCTACAAAAAAAAAAATCCGAGTAGAATCGTCAACTGGTCCCTAGGGTCGGACAACATTAATACTCCAACAACCGGAGCAACAATCTCAAATCGAAGTGTAGTATCCGTTCTCATATTTGTTCCCGTCTCCACTTGTGTGTCCAAAAATGGGGAATTCTGAAGATACGAGCATAATAAAATAATCCCGATCGTCGACCAGCTCCCCCGTATTAAACCGACTTTGCCTACAATTTTACTTGGGTGTGATGTAGTAGGACGGCAGCTAAATAGCAACACTATATTAATATATGAATCCATTGTTTACGTACTTTACACTGCAGAATGGTCAGAGATGAAGTCAGTTCAATGTGGGAGCAAAATAACACCTCCGAAGGGGCACTATAGGAGGGGCATCAGGCAACAGGGAATAAACTAGGTCCCTTTCGGTAGAAGAGGTAATCCCTGGGAGGATGCACAATGTAATCTAACTTAATTCATTCCAGTAATCATCTTTAATCCTCTCATCATGTTCTTCATCATTCAACTAGCAAACATTCCACGTTATTAATCATAATCCTCGAGTGGTCTTTTATCTTGATAAGGGATCACATATTGGTAAAGATAAAATTAAAACTAAAAACACTTTAGGACTGACTGGACGATCACTCATGCCGGAAAAAGGAGCGGTTCGGCACATTTCGTAGGTTGGTGGAATGATGTTACGGCGAACCTCGGCTCATCTGACAGCTGACCGCAACAAACTCAAACCACGCGCATCAATACGTAGCCAGAAACTTTCCAGAGTGGAAATAGATTCGGGAAAGAAAATTGACCTCGAATATATAAATAGTAAGTAAATGAGTGGCCTCGAAACGAGTCATCAAACAAAAAGCGCCCGGCTTTCCCCAATAAAAAAATGCAAACAAAAAGAATCAATAAAAAAAAAGAGCAAGATTAATAATGAAAAACAAAAGAACAACAACAACAACAACAACAACAACAACAACAATAACAGCAATAAAAAAAAACCCTGCAGTCTGGCCATCATCTTAACGCGGGATTTCCCCAACCTCGTCAAATTAAGTTCTCACAGCAGCAGCGGCGGCCATTACGCCTTATTATACAATCTGAATAAGTGTTTCATTCAACACGTGGTCATAAAAATAGAATAAAAATCCCAGCGCGACTTGAATTTCGGAGAATTGTTTTTACGTTTAGTAGCGTTTCAAACAATAAGAAAGCGGCGGCCCAGGATTTAAGAGCGGGGTGTGTGTCTGCCGGTGGGTGCGGTTGTGTTAATTAACGTGAGTGTCAGAGTAAAGTTTTCACGTATCTAAGTATTTCTATAAAAGGCACAGTCCGTCGGTCGTTCGGTCTCTCACACTTGTTTGAAATAGCAAATGACCCCCCCCCTCACCCCTATATACATCTAATGCTTCCGCACCGTGGTAGGAGCGGTGACAATGTGGTTGTGTTAGCTATGCCGTCTGAAACTATGATTCCTGACAGAACCACCCCTGACGTACAGGTTTGACACCACTCCGTATTATTGACACTTTGGGGAAAATCCAGGGGAAGTCAGTATCAGGATGCGTCGTCGCCGCTGCCTCTGCGTCTGGAAAACAAAGACGATGCAGGCGCGGAGACGGACCTCAATGGAGTTACAGTAGCGAATTTGCTTCTGCGACATTCCTTTGTGTGTTTTGGGTTAAACATTCCTTTGTGTGTTTTGGGTTAAACATTCCCCGAATCGGTATGCAACCACTGAGCTTCGCTACTCTCGATGTCGGTTAACAAATTGCTTCGCCCACCGAAGAAGACTTCATGCAGATCAGGCAATCCTGAGAAGACTTCATGCAGATCAGGCAATCCTGAGAAGACTTCATGCAGATCAGCCAATCCGGAGAAGACTTCATGCAGATCAGGCAATCCTGAGAAGACTTCATGCAGATCAGGCAATCCGTAGAAGACTTCATGCAGATCAGGCAATCTGGAGAAGACTTCATGCAGATCAGGCAATCCTGAGAAGACTTCATGCAGATCAGGCAATCCTGAGAAGCCTTATGCAGATCAGGCAATCCTGAGAAGACTTCATGCAGATCAGGCAATCCTGAGAAGACTTCATGCAGATCAGGCAATCCTGAGAAGACTTCATGCAGATCAGGCAATCCTGAGAAGACTTCATGCAGATCAGGCAATCCTGAGAAGACTTCATGCAGATCAGGCAATCCTGAGAAGACTTCATGCAGATCAGGCAATCCTGAGAAGACTTCATGCAGATCAGGCAATCCTGAGAAGACTTCATGCAGATCAGGCAATCCTGAGAGGACTTCATGCAGATCAGGCAATCCTGAGAAGACTTCATGCAGATCAGGCAATCCTGAGAAGACTTCATGCAGATCAGGCAATCCTGAGAAGACTTCATGCAGATCAGGCAATCCTGAGAAGACTTCATGCAGATCAGGCAATCCTGAGAAAACTTCATGCAGATCAGCCAATCCGGAGAAGACTTCATGCAGATCAGGCAATCCTGAGAAGCCTTATGCAGATCAGGCAATCCTGAGAAGACTTCATGCAGATCAGGCAATCCGGAGAAGACTTCATGCAGATCAGGCAATCCTGAGAAGACTTCATGCAGATCAGGCAATCCGTAGAAGACTTTATGCAGATCAGGCAATCCTGAGAAGACTTCATGCAGATCAGGCAATCCTGAGAAGACTTCATGCAGATCAGGCAATCCTGAGAAGACTTCATGCAGATCAGGCAATCCTGAGAGGACTTCATGCAGATCAGGCAATCCTGAGAAGACTTCATGCAGATCAGGCAATCCTGAGAAGACTTCATGCAGATCAGGCAATCCTGAGAAGACTTCATGCAGATCAGGCAATCCTGAGAAGACTTCATGCAGATCAGGCAATCCTGAGAAAACTTCATGCAGATCAGCCAATCCGGAGAAGACTTCATGCAGATCAGGCAATCCTGAGAAGCCTTATGCAGATCAGGCAATCCTGAGAAGACTTCATGCAGATCAGGCAATCCGGAGAAGACTTCATGCAGATCAGGCAATCCTGAGAAGACTTCATGCAGATCAGGCAATCCGTAGAAGACTTCATGCAGATCAGGCAATCCGGAGAAGACTTCATGTAGATCAGGCAATCCTGAGAAGACTTAATGCAGATCAGGCAATCCGGAGAAGACTTCATGCAGATCAGGCAATCCGTAGAAGACTTCATGCAGATCAGGCAATCCGGAGAAGACTTCATGTAGATCAGGCAATCCTGAGAAGACTTAATGCAGATCAGGCAATCCGGAGAAGACTTCATGTAGATCAGGCAATCCTGAGAAGACTTAATGCAGATCAGGCAATCCGTAGAAGACTTCATGCAGATCAGGCAATCCGGAGAAGACTTAATGCAGATCAGGCAATCCGGAGAAGACTTCATGCAGATCAGGCAATCCGGAGAAAACTTCATGCAGATCAGGCAATCCTGAGAATACTTCATGCAGATCAGCCAATCCTGAGAAAACTTCATGCAGATCAGGCAATCCTGAGAAGACTTCATGCAGATCAGCCAATCCTGAGAAGACTTCATGCAGATCAGCCAATCCTGAGAAGACTTCATGCAGATCAGCCAATTCGGAGGCACAAGATCTGGCACGCTTAACAAATAAAAGCAAATGCACAAATTGACTGGACGAACCTTAATAATCTTCTTTATTGATATTCTTATACATCTGATCAAACGACCACTTCCACAATAACTAAATGTAGAAATAATTCAGCTTTAATTTCACTAATACATAAATAAATAAATAATAATAATAATAATATATTACCTTTAAGTCTATAGTGTGATATGGTAATTTGCATATTAAATAATAATAATAATAATAATAATAATAATAATAAGAATAATAATAATAATAATAATAATAATAATAATAATAATAATAATAATAATAATAATAATAACAATAATAATAATAATAATAATAATAATAATAATAATAATACAATCTAAACACTACATCCAAGAACCATTCTACGATACGGTAGCTAGAAATAACATTATATAGAAATACACACACACATACACACACACACACATGCACACACACACACACACACACATATATATATATATATATATATATATATATATATATATATATATATTATTCTTATTATTTATAATTATTACTATTATTATTACTGATTTTATTTTTATAATCATAATTAATATTGCTATAATTACCATTGTAACTACTACTATTACTATGATTATTAGTATACGTAATACTTTTACTAACATTATTATTATTATTATTATTATTATTATTATTATTATTATTATTATTATTATTATTTGTATTTATAATTATTAATGGTAGAAACTAACATATAGTATGTTTCATGCGTTTCCTGTAAAATAATTTTTTTAAATGTTTGTAAATTATGTTAAAGATTTTAATGTTTTCACTGAATTTCTATTTGTGACCCAAGTATAAGGCGCTGAAAAAAATTAATTTATAAATTAATTAATAAAAACATTTACATCATATAAACTTATATATACTGTATATAAATAGTTAAAATGCCATACATTAAATGCAATTAAGTTACAGTACTGCTTTTGCCTCATCGGATCAAAAGTTTGTAATTATAACAATTAGTCCAAAAGAGTCAGAATGAAAGATTTTAGACAATAAAGTTTTACAATCAGTGGCAGCCGCTGCCCTGACGCCGACAGAGTAATTCAGCTTAAATCCATAACAGTGGGAGGGGGTAATGTCTCAAAACATAACACTTTCTTTACCACTTTAAACTCGCCAATCTACCCCCTCCAATTTTACCGCCTTAAGATCTGACACATTAAAATTGTATACATATTATAAGCGTGTGCAGAAATATACTTACACAAGCAACAGAGCGAACACATCGACGCACGACACACACATACATAAAATAATATATATGTCTATATACACATGCAAAAACACACGGACAATTATATATATCGATTCAAATTCTTACATATATATATATATATATATATATATATATATATATATATATATATATATATATATATATATATATATATACACGCTGGGTATGAGTATTAGTAATGCCATTGGTCGTGCTGCGTGTTGCGTGCTATGTGAATTATTGATGAACGAGGGATTATCGGATTATGTTATCATCTAACAACATATCTTGTGAGTATTTATTTACTCCTCTCCAGGAGTTAGGCACAAGGCCAGTTTTATCTTATACCCACAAGTAAGATGTGACCCAAGGTCAGGTCGGGAAAGTGGGGTTTGAAAAGCCAGCGCTCGAGAGGTGAGCACTCTGGCCATTAAAAATTGCCTGGGCAGCCCCGTCAGCATTCCCCGGTACGGGCGCCTCAGGCAGTAAGCAATAAACTTACTCCTCCCCAAAGAGGGAAGGCGAAGCCTGGGAGGGTGCACCTCCTAGAACTCCACAGGACAGACCCATAGACAGGCGTAAATCAAGCCCCGAATGCCAAGACAATACCAGTCTATGGGGTGCAGTATCCATCGGAACAGATACTACACTTTGATCTTAGCCAAAAGCTTGTTTTATTTATCTACCTCCCACAAGGTAAGATGTGACACAAGGTCGGGAAAGTGGGATTAGAAAAATCAGCACTCGAGAAGTTGAGCACTCTGGTCATTAAAAATTGCCTGGGCAGCCCCGTCGGCATTCCCCGGTAGGGGCGCCTCAGACAGTAAGCAATAAACTTTCTCCTCCCCAAAGAGGGGAGGCGAAGCCTGGGAGGGTGGACCTCCTAGAACTGCACAGGACAGTCCCATAGACCAGCGTAAATCAAGCCCCGAAGGCCAAGACAATACCAGTCTATGGGGTGCAGTATCCATCGGAACAGATACTACACTTTGATCTTAGCCAAAAGCTTGTGAGTAAATAACTGTAATCTAAGCTTTCTAAAACAATTCTAATTTCACATTCTTTTGGCCACACGCGCCTATTCTCACTATCGTTTACAATGCCCTGAACAACCTCCCCATTCAAATTATCTTGCCTCATGTGACTTTTTCTTTTCTTTAGGCTCGGGGGAATCGTCAAACTACATGGTTACTCTTCAAAGTAACCTGCTAGAGTCTAATGTATTTTCTCACCCATCCATCAGGCGTACATGGACTTCTTGAAGTATTCTTTTTGGATACTTCTAAGGGAATTACTGTGACACTCTTAATGACATATCTATCTTCAAAGTCGAATCACTGGATGATACTCACGAGTTTGGAGGAAAGGAAAATGTTATACGGATAAAGACAGGTAAATAAGGAAGTGGTTCTAGTACTGCGATGTACTTTTTATGAATTGCTCCCGTGTTCACTGTTCGTACGGCAGTGCTCATGGCTAAACGACCTAAACAGAAGTGCAATCGAATGCATGTAAAATATAAAATGGTTATAGAAAGCTAATACCACATTTCTATACTCTCAATATATCCTGTTAAATGATAACACGACGCGCTTATCACTCTTTCGCCTATAGCTCATATAGCACACCAGGCTTTATACATTTTAGACCGAGCTCGTATGTACATGTCTATAAATTATGTTTGCATCTTTTGATTCGTTTAACAAAATTCCTGGGGGCGCGAACCAGAATTTTTCTGAGGTCAAGGATGCTCATTTTATATCCAGAACAATTGCCCTACATTTCGGACAAGTATCAGAAAAATTGAATGAGTGGATCAAACGTTATGGGAGAAAAGGGTCATTTTTTGCCATTTTGGGGGCTTTTGACTCGCTGGGGGCGCGAACCAGATTTTTTCTAAGGTCAGCGATACTTATTTTCTATTAGGAACAATTGCCTCCACATTTTGGCCCAGTTTCAGAGAAATTGAATGGATGGATGAAAAGTTATAGGGCAAAAATGTCATTTTTTGCCATTTCGGGCCATTTTGACCCCCTGGGGGCGCTAACCAGATTTATTTTCAAAAATCGGAGAATTTCACTATTTAACCTGACCAAAGTTACAACTTTATGCAAAATTTCAGAGAAATCAATGCATGGTTTCGGAGAAAAATCCGGACGGACGGACGGACGGACGGACGGACGGACATGCCTCAAAACATAAGTAATATATTGAAAAGATATCATCTTAATTTTATGAACTTGAATCTATTTTTAAGTCAACGCATTCATTCATTAAACGATGTGAAGAAAGCAGCACATTTACGAGTAAGATTATCGTAGTGATCCTTTATGTGCTGATAGCAATGACACACACACAACGCAAGATACTTCTTTTTTAACGCCTTTACTATAATTACTTAGTTTATACTAGAGGCGGGGGCGTCATAATGACACACAAAAGGCGTTACGTCGCGTAATTACCAAGTGTAAATTATATACTAACACGACACATCGAAATCCCAGAGTAAATAAATAAATTCACTTTTAATTTTATTGCGTTTATGTACTTATATATTTTACTAGCAAATGTATCCGTTTACGGTGGGTCTCGCAAATTCTGCTGAACATTACATTCGTTTTATAGAAGTCGTTTCCTCGTGACAGGTAATAAAACTCTCTTAGATAATAAATAAATAACTTGGGGTAGTATTTATTTCCATACACGTTTTACTATCAAATTGAACCATAAAATAAATTTACAAATTTTAATATTAAAAAATTCAAATATTTCTTAAATAAAATAAAACATTATGTATTGTTTACTAGATATATGCATTTCCTTAACTCGCAATTGTTCTAATGATCAGGGTCTGGTGTTTAGAATGAACAGCATTCAATGCAAAGATACGGATAACCTTACTAGCAATAATATGCTTCCACCGGTAACATACTTTTGCAAGTATATATGACGAACGAACATATACTACACTGTCACTCCCGAGGAGCAGATAATGCTTGGGATGATGGTATAATGACGAATGAACATATACTAACTACTCTCAAAAGATAAAGTCATGCCTGCGAGAATGGTATCATGACAACAATAAAATAAAATAAGCATTAAAAGATCTTAGATTAGTCTGAAATACAGGGTGTTCTTGGACATGGCCATTTTTCGGAATTTTGTTCAAAATGGTTGCTTACTGGCCCTGAAAAGATATGAAAAAATCATTAGCATCACAAAATAAATTATGAATTTAGCTTTTAAATGGTATCGGTTCCATCTTATTACCATGCAGATATGAGGACTTGAAATGTACCCAAGACTTTTGGAACACCCTGTATTATAACTAGATATAGCATTAAAAGACAGTAAATTTAATTTCGTCTTCAGACAGACAAATACCAAATATCCTTTATTAATAAAAGTAATAGTATAGTTTAAGCTTCAAACAGACATATACCACATTTCAATTGTTAATAGAAGTGATAGTATAGTTTCGGATTCAGACAAAAAGACAGACAAACAGATACCAAATCACCCTTGGTAATAGATTTATTTACACGTAAATAAATTGTCTTTTTTCTTAATGCCAACTGAATACACAATTCATACGGGAACAAAAGTTAAATAATTTTTTACATTTAAATGAATTAAAATTGAAGAACTGAACATTATTAGTTCATAAATGCGACCAGAGGAAGCATATACAATTTCAATTAGTTTAAATAACAAAATTAGTATAGTTTAAAACGCCTATAATGGATGCTTCACTGAATATAAACATAATCGTTTTCACCTTTTTCTAGAACCATAAGTTCAGTTGAGTAAGCTCTATTTTTCACCCTGTTAAACGTTGTATTTTGTTTGTGATTGGTTTGAAATTTTTGAGAGATCAAATTCTTCTAGTTATTAAAGGATCGAATAATCAAGTTAGTTGAATATATACTGTTGTTGTCTCTTAAAGCATATTTCGTTTGCCTGTTTGATGGTGTAGAATTTCCTTTCTTTCACTACCGTAGTTTATCTTAACGTTCCAATATTCATCTTAGAAAATATTAAAAGTTTTAGAGATTCATAAAAAAACTCTGCGCATGCGCGCACATTACCAAATCGATTTACCTTCTTCTGTTCGTGAGAATAGATTTTTACCAATTTACCAAAATTAAAACAAAATGACATTTTATGAAAACAAGAATAACAATTAAAAGTAAAAACTAGAAACACTTTAGATAATTAACGAACCGCAAATAAAAAAAGGCATTTAAAGGAGTTAATCCTGCCAAACTTTCTAAAAATAATTTTCTAAGAAATTATGGAATTAGTAATAGTAAAAACGGAAATTGATGCCAATGGGGACAAAGACACGCCTTTCACTAATCTAAATTCCAAGGTGGTGGTCGAGAATACCAAGATCTGGGTCAAATCATTAGATTTGGGTTTTTCTTTATGATCCAAAAATGGCAGTCGACAATCTAAATATGTGTAATAGCTACCAAATAGTTCTTATTACAAAATACATTTTCAAAGACTTTTAGTACTTTGTGAGTCATGAGTGGTGCAATGGATACCACCACTAACTATGGAATCGGTTCAGTCGCGTTTAAATCCATTTGTATCCATTACATTCACGTACACAGTAATACAATGGATAAAGTATAACAACCCACACGTTATCTAAAAAGCAACTTGTGTTTTATTAATCGTGCACGTGTTTAGAATTAATTGTTTGCAATACATGTTATGATTCAGCACTAAATTAGTTTAAAATGTGGATATGCCGTAAAATAAATAAACCACCCCTTAAATAGTAGTTTTATTTATATTTTTCGTTTATATATGTCATGTTCGGTTATAACCTCTACCCCCACCTCGAAAAAAGGTTGATATGCCGTAAAACAGATACACCAATACAATACTGTAATTTTCTAGGTTTCTTGTTTCAGTATGAGTCAACAGAGTTTGGTTATGCATCTGTGTTCGTTAATTTAGATAAACATTTTTTATTAAGTACCACTGTCAATTAAGCTCCGGTTCTGGTCGCGACAGGTGGAGTATCTGCTACATTCAAATTCCCCACCCACGACTGTCTCTATAAAACATTCAAAATGCTATAATAATCCGTAATTTTGTCATAAGAATTTTCTTTGTTTGATATGTAGGTCAGTATTTTCTTTTCGCGGTTTTCCATTCTCACAATGCAGCTTTGCTTTTCAGAGAAGATACAAAGACATCGAGTTGAATTAGTCATTAGCGGGTTTTTTTCTTTTCAAAATGATTTTCACTGAATCATTTGAGCCTTATCCAATACTATTGAATTGACCCGACGTTGTTAAGATCGATTGGAAAAACCAGTGTCCCTTTGGATCCGGTCCATAACATTATGTTAACTATTTTTATTTTATTCTAAATTTTTTATAACGTTCAAGTATTTTAATTGGGCGGTGGGTAGTATTCTTCATGGATTGTATAGGAAAGGGTGTAATTTACGTGACATTAATCAAAATACATTTCGATAAATTTATAGTTTTTAACTCGGTTCAAGGCATACCTCGTGTTTTACGAGAATAACTGAGTACCCCCGTGCACCGTTCTAAGCATAGAATACATTATTAGCATTTCTTATATTTTTATTTTTATAATTTTTATATCATAAATCTAATCAAATAAACGTTGTATTTTGTGTATGTCAAGCGCAAAATCACGATAATACTGTGTCCTTATGATCAAAAAGTAATTAAGATTCAGAATATACATTAGTTACTTATGGGGGTTAATCTCCAATTGCCTAGGAGGTCATAAAAAATACATAAACAGACAAGAACTACAACTTCTCTCTCTCTCTCTCTCTCTCTCTCTCTATATATATATATATATATATATATATATATATATATATATATATAAATATATATATATATATATTTGTAGGTACAAAGTTTTAATAGACATTCAAATAATGTTAGACGCACTGTCATTATCATCTATAGTGAGGATTTTATTTTATGATTTATATTATAAGAGAGGAATAAAGAACCACGAGAAGGGGAACAAAGATGAATCACTTCGTAACCTTTTTTTTCTCTATGAAGATGTTTTTTTTTTGTTTTTTTATAAACGAGTATTGAGAAAGAAAAATAGGTAAAACAATAAATAAAATTACCGAGACGTCTTTCAATCGACACTTTTCAAGGTAATCGTCGACTACGAAGGGGAATCACGATGAAAAACGTGACTCTCTCTCTCTCTCTCTCTCTCTCTCTCTCTCTCGATATATATATATATATATATATATATATATTTATTTATTTACACTAGCAAACACTACCTCCTGGAAGCAATTAATCTAGCTGTAGCCTTATATACAGAAAAACAAAGAAACAGTGTTATTTTCACATTTTGGTAATTTGTAGAAAAACAACAAAAAGGTGATTGTCACGGTGTTATTTAATATGTTCCTATATTTAGATTTGATGTTGTATAAATATAAAAAGGAATTTCCCATAAAAAAGATTAACCGAAAAATCGGTGTGATTGTTAAGGATAACCATAAAAAGACAATAAAGTTACTACCTGCCTATGTTTTTGTGTTTTATAGTGTTTTGAAGCGATTTAATTGTATTTTAACAATTCGTCAAAATCCCATAACGCTACAGTTCAATCTTAAAGATGCCGTATGTGGATATCCCCGAAGCTTGTCTTTTGTCTTTTGGGGTGCAGAAATAAACAAATAGTAAACAAATAACTGTCTTAAACATATTAAATTTTACTTTTCTACCTAATTGAAGGGAAAAATCATCAGACTACGTAGACGGTTGACAAATGACTGTCATCACTCTTTGTTTTTCAGTATAATCTATTATATTTGACCAAACTTTTTAATTAAAAAAATGCTTTCAAGTACTTTAAAACAAAATAAAAATTATGCAGATAGATATGAAGTAAATGTTATAGCTTTTGGTAACAGTCATCTGTTGACTATTTGTTTTTCTGCACCTTTTCCTTCTATTAGAGAATAACAATAGAAATGAATTGTGCCGAATATTTATTTATTAGAGAGTGTTTATAAAACTATTATTCAAATGTAGGATCTGGATTAGTATATTTTGGGAGTGTTCTGTTGGGTATTTATATATAATGTGTTTAACATATTTTAACGAAAAATTGAATTAAATAATCTTAACGTGTTTTTATTTGAATATAGTTGAAATAAATAAAACAGTTTCACGTTTATTCATTTATATATATATATATATATATATATATATATATATATATATATATATATATATATATATATAAATGCGAAAGTTCTTTTCATTCATCCCAAATATCGAATTGAGTAATAAACAAAATTATAACATGTTCATTTATATCAGTGCCCAAAATTAAGCAATTGAGGAGTACAATCGTTTCTGAGACGAAAGGTCTTTATGGATACAAAGCTGTCTCTTCATCTGCACAGATTCCAAAACACCAGAATTAGAGGTCGAACAAAAAACGCCAAATCTTAAGTATTATTCAACATCAAATACACAGTTATTACAGGTAAAAATTGTGAAGAGGGACGGAAGTATACCATAATACGTATCTTTTATTTAACATCACATATATAAAAAATATAATAATATTAAATAAACACCAAAATAACAAAGTTAAATAATAATAATAATAATAATAATAATAATAATAATAATAATAGAATTCATGAAGAATACATTTTGCTGTACTTAAGAATGTAACAACCTTATGTTTCCCATTAATGTCAGTCACAATGATTCTGTCTTTGAAATGTTCTAACAATCGAGCGTTCATCTATGAGAGACTGTATTGTTCCAAGCCAGTGTCCTCGAGAATGTCTGCATTTCTTGTGAAGACGTTGACCAATCTGAATTATGATCTTCTCTCAACGTTGTTCAGAAGCTCTGTTAATGGAATCGATGCCCTTCTGGCTGACGATGAATGTTTCTTCATTACTGGACAGTTCATTGTTGCAAATAGCACACTTGTCAGCATCCATAATTATCAGTACTTCACTTTGGGCAACCTGAAATTAGAATATGACAGAATATTAGGCTCCTGCAGTAATACATCAAAAGAGACAAAAATAAGGCATAAGAAATCATAATTATATTTCACTTTATGAAAACTGTTGGTTTTATCCGATTTCACATTGCTACATTTGGTATTTTTGAAGACGAATTTACAGTAATTGAGTTGAGAGAGGAGATGCTAAAATCGGCGGCAATCTTTAAAGATGGCGCAGTTGACCCCTTTCCGCAAAGTTAATTTTGGTAAACTTTTTTATCTGAAGGAGAGGTTATTCATGCCCAATATCCAAGTTAAACACCTTTGTTAGCAATTTGTTTGAGGTTCAGCCAAAAAATCAGCTAGATTGACTTGACTACAGGTGGCTATGTGTGCTAAGAGATAATGAAATATTGACACTTAGAAACGTTATAGCTCGCCTAGTAGTAGGAGAGTTCTGGTAGAAGAAAATGAGGATTTCCATCTAGCGTAAATTAGTGAAGTATTCTTCGGTAAATGTAAAATGTTTACCCGAATTTGTAAATAATTGGAACAAATAATTCAACCGATATAATGGGCTCCACACCAGTAGCGGGTTCATCAGCTCAGATGGTAAGACGTTCCACACCACTGGTCACGACTGGAAGTGATCTGATGCCCGAGTCTTGACTCTCGGAGTTTATACGCTTGGCTATTTTGATTAGTTAAACGACGAAACAGATGTCTGTTTACTATACATACATACCATAATAAAATCCGCCACAGGACAGGTAACATTAATTCCCCAAACAAAACAGTTTACACTAATTTTATGTCCCTTTGCAAAGATTAAAGTCACGATATGATCATACTAAAACTCACGTCTAGAATCCTTATTCAAATTTTGATCTAGAAAATGTAAAAAAAATAGGCTTAAGTAAGTCTTAAGAAAACATGGAAATTAAGAGAATCTGGCTTAATTGTGTCTTATAACAATGAATCCTATTTAATGCAAATCTGAAATATCTGAAGTTTCAAATGAAATGTTGTACCCCTATTATGCCCACGAAATCTCTATAAAATACTACCCCCAAGAAAAACTAAAATTTGGGGAGTATTTATTAATTTTACTTGATGTCTAATAATTATTGTTAAAATTTCACAAACACCAGAGGTACCTAGTTCTTCACAAAAACCTTCCATCCCCTGTTTACCCTCTTTGTATTACCCTAAATTAAACTGATATGACATATACAGGGTGGGCAAAAATAAGGGTCCTATTTTTAAAAATTCATAACTTTTTTATTTATTGATTTTATTTTTTATTTTTTTTAGAATAAGTAAAGGACCCCTTCCGAAGCAAGCATGAGCCGTATTAGCCCTAAGGAACGTACCCTCATTTAGAAAACATTAGTTTTGCTTAAAAAACTCAAAACAGTGTAAAAAACAATACTTTAGTTTTTGTAAGTTTTAAGAAGTGTTTTTCGGCTAAAATTTGTTTTGTTTATTTAAAAAAATCTTGGAAGGGTCAGTCTACACACACATAAAGTTTGGTGAGTTTAACTTTTATTTTGTGGAAGTTATTCAAATTCAAGTTATTCAAATTTAAAGATAAGAACCCTTATTTTGGCCCACCCTATATTAAGAGCTTTTACGCTTCAAAGCTGGGTCCAAAAAGTCATACTAAATAATTAAAAGCTTCTTATGTTAACACTTTACTGCAGTATAAAGGTAAATCTGACCGCCAGACGAGTATTTCTATCCCATTCACCTGCATGAATTTGAATGCGAGCTCAAACTGGTAAAATTTGATTCTGGCTGGTTTGAGCTCGCATTCGAATGCATACACACGTATGAGATAGAAATACACTTTTGCCGATTAGGGTTTACAGTGAATCTACAATATAAAGTTAAGATCGCACACGTTTAATAATTATAATTCTCATAAAGCTTTATCTAAAAAAAAAAAATGTCGAAACCTTAGTGTGTGCAAGAGACTTTTTGGATATATATATATATATATATATATATATATATATATATATATATATTACACCCACGAAAGTAGCAGATAGCGACCGAAAGTGATGTTTAAAAAACATTCTATATTCCTATACGTCATCGAATATTAAATAAAATACAAAAGTATATAAACACATATATCTTTATAGTATACATTTACACACGACCCCCCCCACACACACACATATATATATATATATATATATATATATATATATATATATATATATATATATATAAAATGATAACATAACAACATAATACATAAATGTTGAAAAAGGCTTTTTACAAATGTTGGTAGCCTTACTCCTTTACATATATACTTTTCTCTCGTTCGAACTGCACTAACACCCTCTTTTCTCTCTCTCTCTCTCTCTCTCTCTTTATATATATATATATATATATATATATATATATATATATATATAGTTATACTTGTAAATAGTTATAGGTATATATATAGTTATATATAGTTATACATAGTTATATATATATATATATATATATATATATATATATATATATATATATATACATTCCAGCATCTATGTATGTTAGGCGCTCGGGTTTTCCCCATGAAACAACAAAGATCAGAATTTCCGGTGCACTCTCAGATTATTGACCTACTTAACCTTTCAAGTCAGCTGATATCAAGCTGGCATCTACGTTCTGAGCCAAAATGGGTTTTTCCCCCTTTTTTAAAAACTGACCGTTCGACCCTAGGGGTGTATGGGGCTGTCTTTCTTAATCTCTACCACATTTGACATTTCCAAGAACGAGGAGGAGAAACGTGTCTGTAATAAGATTTCGTCGCATCGATCTACCCCCTACCGACATTCACACGCTAGGGTGGCGCGCGACCTATTTTCGTCCACCCATTCTCGTCGACGTATCCGCTACTTTGTTTAAACTGATAGATCTCAACAAGTATACGGTGTAAATGGGTTTATAGAACTAAAAAAAACGTGGGATTTCCAAGATTTATTCAAGCTGTTCCAAAAGTCTTGGCCACATTTGAAGTCCTCATATCTGCTGGACTATGAATGGTAGTAAGATGAAACTGGTACCATTTTAAAGCTAAATTCATTAATGTTTGTTGTAATTCATTCAGTTTTTTTGTAATGCTAATGATATTCCATTATAAATGCGAGTATACTGAAATCATATGCCCTTAATAGGGTTAAGATGAAAATTCATATACACTAAATGTACAAAAGCAAGGAAATTCCCAAATTTTTACACTTTTATTGTCATTAAGGTTATGCGAGCACAACAGGTCTATGTATTTTACTTGTAGGAATTTTTTTTCAGCGCACCTCACACACTTCATCTACTCATGCATAGCAATTTATACTGTAGTGATGTGATAATGAAATGGTTTGGTTGATATGTAGTCATACCCTTAATTAATGACAATAAAAGTGTAAAAATTTGGGAATTTCCTTGCTTTTGTACATTTAGTGTATATGAATTTTCATCTTAAACCTATTAAAGGCATATGATTTCAGTATACTGGCATTTATCATGGAATGTCACTACTCTTGTACAGGCTATGCCTAAATACAATGGTCATTTTAAAGGTTTTTTTGAATTCTCTGGAAAACTAAGGTATATGGTAAACTGAAATTAAAATGCCATCAACTAGAACCTAGAACCTCTATCTCTGCCAAAAATCAGCTGAATCCATCAAATAGTTGATGAGATACAGGGTGGCACATACGTACGTACGTACGTACACACGGATAACACAAAATCATGCCTGACCTTTCTGGATCTCTGGGTTGCCTTGACTAATGATGCTGAAATTCTATCTTATAGAACCTATTAAAAAAAAATTGTGCAAAATTTTAACTAATTTGGTTTATTGGCTTTTGAGTTATGATTAATCAAAGAAATGAGATTTATAGCATGGGCTGTTTCTGAAGTCTATTAAGGGATAGAGCGCACTTGCGCCTCCCTTGATTTACATATTTTCTCAGGCATAGTAACGGCGTTCACTCAACCAGAAAAGGCGTTGTACGTCCTTGGATTTTCAAAAACTGAATTATGAACACGTGTTCAACGTAGATTTCGCACAAAATTCCGAAAAGAGGCCATGCCCAATATTCAGTTTTTGAAAATTGAAGGACGCAAAACCTTTTTCTGGTTGAGTGAACGCCATTACTGGGCCTGAAAAGATATGAAAATATCATTAGCATTACAAAAAAAACTCAATGAACTCAGCTTTAAAATGGTACTAGTTTCATCTTACCACCATTCATAGTCCCGCATATATGAGGACTTGAATTGTGGCCAATACTTTTGGAACACCCTGTAAAATAAAAAAGAAGTTTTAATTTCATCATTTATTATATAAATATTTTTAAACATTTTAATTAAAATTGATTTAACCTTTAAGAGGTTAGACACAAGATAAGGTGTGGGGTTGAAATAGCAAGCGCACAAGGATCATTGCATCGTTGCCTACAAAAAATGCCTGAGCATCCCCGTCGGCATTTCCATGTAGGCGCGCCTCGGACAATTAGAAATAAACATACCCCTTCTCAGAGAGAAGGTAAAGCCTGGGAAGGTTGACCTCCTAGGACTGAACAGAACAGCAAATTACTTGTCTAGCTATCACCACTGAAAATAACTTTCCTTTCTCCCTTTTGTGTCCCTAAAAACAAATGAAACTTCCGTAAAAATAGCTTCTCATCTGTTGAACACAATACAACGGGACTGTTTCCCTGCCTACTGCAACATACTTGTCTTCAAGTTCAATGTCAACAAATACTCGTTGCACCATCCTCTTAAATAATCACAGTAACTCTTATCCTCGAGTGGCTTTCGAGCCTTGGCTCATTAGTATCAGAAAAGCAAAACAACGCTATTAGGAGTGACCTCTTCTCTTCTCTATAACCCTTATCGCACAGAAGACACGTTGCTAATCGCTCTCTCCCTCCTCTCTCCTTCTCTTTCTCTTCCTACTCTACCCAACTTTAACCTTATTTCGATGGAAGGTACTCGACTGAGCTCCGGATTTCGGTTCCTTCTTATGAAACATTTACAGTAAAAACTTGTCTTCCTACGACAGCGAAAAAGGTATTTCCTTCCTCCCTGCATGTGCTTAGTATCAGGTGAAATTTCCATGGACAGATATTCCTTTTCAAGGGCTTCACGTCTGTCGAGCACATTATCGCGGGACTGCTTCTCTGCTGATTATCTGGTCATCTTCAAATCCAATATCAGCAAATTATTGTCATATACAGCTCCATAAGCAATCAAACGCAGTTCATATCAATGTTATCAATGTTAGTTCTTCTATATTTTGGCCGGCATTCATCCTCGTCCCATTAATACTTAGCCTCGGGGTTGCCCCATAGCTTGATAACTGGTGAACCAATAGCAAAATTATTTTTAACAAACATCATATCAGCAAGTGTAAATTATTCTCCCCACTCCACTACATGTACGTATTCCTTTTACCGGTTGAGTCACCTTGTCTTTATATAGCGGCACAAGTGCGAATGAACCGTTGCTTCAGTTGGGCGCTGAGCCTGGCAATCTTCTGTTTACCTACGAATGAATTCGGAATATACGTAAGTATTTCATTCCCTCTTCTTCAGGAGGTTAAACACAAGGTCAGGTATGTGTTTTAAAAGGCAGCGCACTAGGGTTAGCGCGCGATGGCCTACGAACATACCTGAGCAGTCCCGTCGGTATTCTTCGGTAGGGACGATTAAGACGATGAGCAATCAACTAACCCCTTCCCACAGAGAAAGTAAAGTCTGGACAGGTAGACCTCCTGAGACTAAACATGACTATACCTTAGTTCGACGGCAATAAATTCGCTGTCGAAGTGATTGTTGAAGAAGGATCCCCGATGCAAGGTAAGTATTAATATATGGATGTAGGGTTTACGCGTATTAATTTGTTATTATTATTTGTATTCACAAAGAGTTCTCACACTAGTCATCATCAGATATTACTCACTGATAATACCCGGTGGTGTTCCCTTGAGTCCGGCTGGTAACAAGTCTGCCCAGGTTTCCAGTACTCTCCACTTCTTTCGGTAGCCTTAGTTTCCAATTTCTCCTTGTCTTTTTTCTCAGGTTTTTCGGGACTGTTCCTAGTACTCCTACACTTATTTGTATTATATTGACTTTCTTCATGTTCCATATTCCTTTTAGTTCTCTGCCAATCTCCGTGCATTTGCTTCGTTTGTCTGTCTACTTTATTTCCTGTGGTCTGCTGGAACTGCAAAATTTACTATTTGGCAGTTTCTGATCTTTCTTGTTAATTACTAATCAAAGGTAAACTAAAATAGAATAATGTTGCCTCAACAAAACTTGAAATATGAAAACAGCATTGCAGAAAAACCCAGGGAAACTAAAACTGCCAGGAGAGATATGTAAGAAAAACTCCTATTATCTGACACCCACTACCCCCCCCCTCCTCGCGAAAAACCTAAAACAAAATGAACGCCTGTAACAGGTATATATTGGTACTACAGAAAAGGTTTGTTAATGATCTGAGAGAATGCGAAAGAACGAGATAAGAGAGTACAAGACAGACGTCCACTAGAAGGGCCCGGAGAATACTGGAATCTTACCGAGATAGCCAACGGCCTTCATCAGCGAGAACTCAATTTTAGCCGGCAGTGATTTGCAATGGTGATCGAAAAGAGCGGAGAATACTGGAAATCTGGAGAAATTTGTTATCACTCAGACTCTAAGAGACACAACCTGTTTAAGACAGTGAGCGATCACATTAAACAACTCATGTGGAAATCATCGTTAGTAGTAAGTAATATGAAGAGAAATGTAATCGCTACTGAGAACGTGATTAGAACAAACTACCTAAAAGCCAATATAGGCAAGGAAACAGGAAAGATGAAACTGTAGCCGGTGGACAAATATAGGGAACGTTGAATATCATAAATTCATGCAGCACACTGACAGAAAATACATATATAAATATACATGACTGAGTTGGCAAGGTTAGTCCGTTGGAAGCTGTGCAAATGTCTGCACTCTGAAAATATAGACAAATAGTACAAACACAAAACAGAGACACTATCGGAATGTGAAAGGTATAACAAACTTTGGAACATTGAAATAAAAACAAACAAACCGATCAAAGCTAGTAGACCGGACATGATAATGGTGAATTAGAAGAGGATTTCGTCATCATGGTAATCACAGAGTGAATTTGAAGGAGGCATACATACTAAGTTAACTATATCGACACATTCAGACAACTGAAAGGACACTGACATAAAAATTACCGTATCACCAATAATTGCACTGAGCACGAGGGGTTGTTCCTTAAAACCTGGAAATAGACTAGAATTGTAATCAAGGGAGGCGCGAGAGCGCTCTACCCCTTAATAGACTTCAAAAACGGCCTATGCTGGAAATATCATTGTTTTGATCAATCATAACTCAAAAAACAATACACCAAATTAGTTAAAACTTTGTACAATTGTTTTATTTGATAGGTTCTATAAATGTGTAGAATTTCAGCATCATTAGTCAAGGCAACCCAGAGATCCAGAAAGTTCAATCATGAAATCATGTTATCTGTGTGTACGTACCTACGTACGTACGTATGTGCCACCCTGTATCTCATCAACTATTTGATAGATTCATCTGATTTTTTGGCAGAGATAGAGGTTCTAGGGTCTAGTTGATGTCATTTTAATTTCAGTTTACCACATACCTGAGTTTTCCAGAAAATTCCAAAAAACCTTAAAAATGACCATTGTATTGGGGCAGAGCCTTTACAAAAGTAGTGACATTCTATGAAAAATGCCAGTATACTGAAATCATATGTCTTTAATAGGGTCAAGATGAAAATTCATATACATTAAATGTACAAAAGCAAGGAAATTCCCAAATTTGTACACTTTTATTGTCATTAAGGGTATGCGAGCACGACAGGGCTATGCATTTTACTGGTAGGAATTTTTCTTCAGCGCACCTCACACACTTCATCCACTCATGCATATAGATTTATACTGTAGTGATGTGATAATGAAATGGTTTTGTTGATATGTAGTCATACCCTTAATTAATGACAATAAAAGTGTAAAAATTTGGGAATTTCCTTGCTTTTGTACATTTAGTGTATATGAATTTTCATCTTAACCCTATTAAGGGCATATGATTTCAGTATACTGCCATTTATCATGGAATTAAATGTAGAATTAACATCATACAAACCACCACATTGATGTATAAAGCTGACGTAATACAATACTTGTGTGCGGAAACCAACTCCGATAACGAAGTAGTATTAACCAACCGCAGGTAACTTGACACAACTATGGTAGCTTTTAACTATTAAGATCACATCTTATCAATACAAAGAGCCACTCGAGAATAAGGGTTAATGAGTGGTAATATTGACCAATGCTATGAACTGCGTTTGACTACTTAGGAAGCTAAAAATACTATTATCTAACCTTCTCTAAAAGATTAACGCACACCGATTGGTATCAAGTATGTGGTACGAATTGGTGTGCGTTGTGCTAAACCAGGGGCGGCAACCTTTTCAGAGTGAGGGTCAGATGAGAGTTTTGGAAGGAGATCGCGGGCCGGAGTGAAAAATGAAATCTCAGAATTACTATATTTTGTTTACATGAATAAATTGTAGAAAAATTGCATTGAACACTCTACAAATCTGATATTTTTTCTCAAGAGACTTCTGTATGTGATGTTATAAATAGCACCGACGAAGAGCCATTTTGGAATCATAAAAAATAATGACGGGGGAAGTAGCAAGTTGATCCAGCATTCGTTTTGACACACCTCACATAGGTTCTCTGCTTCATGCCCTTTCATCGTCTCTCGTTTCCTCTTTGCCTCTCTCTTTCTCTTTTTCTATTTTTATCTCAGGTCAATGATTTGAAATTAATAGTTAAAGAAAAATGAAATATACATGCATCATCGCTCGCTGATATTTATATATTTTTATCCCACTGTAAATCACATTTTGATCATTTCAACTATCGTTTCCAATCGTCTCATTATGTTGTTCATCGCCAACTAAGAACTTCAGAAACCTTTATCCTCTTGTGATCTTTGGGCCTTAATAAGCCGTGATACATTATCATATGAGAAATACTCTAATAACTATATCTCGTTACATGTTGAATTATGTATTTATTAAATAAATATCTTTAAACATTAAAAAAAATGTTTTTATTTATTTGTCTTTTCTCGAGATCTAAAGCGGCACTATGGACTGGTAATAAATCTAACCTGTATATTCCTGTTGGCTCTCCCCCATGAATATGGGCGCTCCGGGCGACCGGCAGTAAACTCTTTGCCTTCTCAAAAAAAGGAGGTAACGTATGGGAAGTCAGCCCCCCCCCCCCCGAGATCTATGTAATGAATAAAGTACGTTGTGCAAAGCTCTGGTGAGGATATTGCATCACTTTGACGAACCCCTTCTTTTTGAAGGATTAAAATTTGATCGCATCACTCCAACGCCCATCCCCACCCGTTGTGGTTCAGCATCCTACTATTTTTGTTTGATTTAAGAAGTTTGTGTCAACAGGTTTTTTTTATTCGAAGAATGCATCCGGGTTGCACCCGAGGCTCGCTGGTCCCGCTGATTAATTTGAAACTTAGCCCTAAATAAGTTATCTATATCTTGTGGATAATTAGTTTTATGAGCTAAATTAAACAGTGTAATGTCATTAGTCATGCCCACATAGACTGTTTCGCTGTATCGTATAACTCCAGTGTGGCTAGACCAGCATGTTCTTCAAGCTTAGATCGAAACATGACCATTTTTTGGCAGTTGGAGATTCTAACGTCAGACTGTGAAAGAGAAATCTGAATGTTTCTATAAACAATATCAGCCGCCAAAGAGGGCTCTATTTTTATTCTAGGATAAAGCAACTGTTAGCTGTGCCGCGCACATACACCTAATGGCATTTTTACTATTGATAATTAAACATTAATAGAAATGTAACTATTATTGGTGAAGCACCACATTTTCAGATTATAAATATATATTATATTTCAATTGTAGCGTGGGGCTTCAGTTTTCTATCTAATATTAATTTAATTTTCGACAGGTCTTTAACTAAAATATTTTCGTTCATAAAAAAATCGCCTTTTCCGAATTTAAAGCAGCGGGGTTATTCTACACTAAACTACCACCGTAAAATTGTTGCATACCTTAGATTTCTCCCTCATCTGTTGTAGAGGGTGGTGTGTCGTCTAGTGGATGAATCATTTGTTCTTTCCTTCCTGCCGTGAACCACGCCGTCCGTGTCTGCAACAAAAGCCTCATGACGTGCTCCGAAGACAAACTCTACTTTTAAATTTAATTCATTTTATTACAAGCGTTGTTATTTCAACTGGGAGCCATTCACTACGTCGAGAGAGAGTGAGAGAGCAAATCATTACTTTATCGTAGTTAGTTAACAATGTTTTCTTAACCATTCATAGAGAGGGGGAAAGGATTTCTCTCGCTTGTATTCCCTTAAGGGAATTTTTCCTTATTTTTACATCGTGAATCGCACGTCCTGTTCGGTTCGCCTTCCAAATCAGACTGACGAAAACTCGCTTCTCACGAGAACAAGTGACGTCACAGAGCCTCTCGCAGGTAAAGACTGACCCTTGATCTGGGGTCTCGTCACACGGTAACCTTGTCACGTCTGTTAGCTCTGACTGTGAGAACAAGCCCTATTCTGCACTCGATTGCACCCGCGCTAACTCGCGCAAGTCAAACCAACGATTTCCAACAGATACGTACATTCAAATAGGGCCATTATCCAACAAAATGATCTCCCCTCTAACAAATGAACAGGTGAGATTTAAAAAATATATATACTTTGAGAAATTGATGTTCGATAAAAATAGTAATCCAAAGATGGTTTTAAATATAAATTGTATTACATTTTTAGATAATTCTTGGAGATATATCAACTCGAATGGGATCAATTTGCGTTAAAATTTCCAGACCTAAAAGTTAAATCGTGTATCTACTTTGCTCAAAAGGTTGCTGAAAAATGATTGGAGTATTCTACTGCTTCAGAAAGTTCCTGACTCAATATGCAATCCTCTACCTCTATTTTATTTATCTTCCTCCCACAAGGTAAGATGGGACACAAGGTCGGGAAAGTGGAATTTGAAAAGCCAGCGCCCGAGAAGGTGAGCACTCTGGACTACAAAAATTGCCTGGGCAGCCCCGTCGACATTCCTCGGTAGGGGCGCCTCAGGTAGTAAGGAATAAACTTACTCCTCCCCAAAGAGGGGAGGCAAAGCCTGGAAGGGTGGAGCTCCTACAACTGCACAGGACAAACCGGCTGAATCAAGACCCGAAGGCTAAGACAATACCAGTCTATGGGGTGCAGTATCCATCGGAACAGATACTACAATTTGATCTTGGCCAAAAGGCCAAGAAGTTAAGAAACTTCGTAAAATCGAGCACTGCTGTTATATCGAGGGAAGTGCTGCAGAGGGCACCCTTTTCTGTCTCGGCAGAGTAAAATAATCGAGTGTATAATCTAATAGGGGATCATCATTCCTCCACTCTACAGTTCCTTTATCACATACAAGGTGTTGCTAGTCTCTCTCTACTCTACCGTTATTTCAATGGAAAGTGCTCGAATGAACACTAATCTTTGGTTCCTTCATGTTAGACATTCACAGAAATAACTTGTATTATTTACCTCCTCTTCAGGAGGTTAGGAACAAGGTCAGTTTTATCTTACTCCCACAAGTAAGATGTGATCCAAGGTCGGGTCGGGAAAGTGGGACTTGAAAAGCTAGCGCCCGAGAAGGTGAGCACTCTGGCCAAAATACACCTGGGCAGCCCCGTCGGCATTCCCCGGTAGGGACGCCTCAGGCAGTAAGCAATAAACTTACTCCGCCCCAAAGAGGGAAGGCAAAGCCTGCGAGGGTTGACCTCCTAGAACTGCACAGGACAACCTACAGACCGGCGTAAATCAAGCCCCGAAGGCCAAGACAATACCCGTCTATGGGGTGCAGTATCCATCGGAAAAAAGATTTGTCCTTTTCCATTCATGTCTCTTGCGCCAGGCGGGATTTCCATGGACAAAGTTATTTTCCAAGCGCTTCGTGCAAGACTGTTTGCCTATTGGTTACCACTTGGTTGTCTTCTAATCCATTGTCAATAAATTCTTCTCCTAAAACTTCGCATAAATAAACAATCAGACGTAGTTCATACATGTGAGCAATGCTTGTATGACAATAGTGTTCCTCATCATTCGGTTGATAATCATTCCATCTTTATAACTCTTATCCTCGAATAGTTATTGACCTTGATTAATCGTTACCCAATAGTAAAAATAACTTACATAGAAAACTGAATCTCATCTAAGAATTTAACAAATTTAAAAAAAAAAAACACGTTATAATCTTGTGTTTACTCGATGCAAAACCGAATATTCTTTGTTTTAAAAACACAGCAAAAATGTCGTCTCCGTCCATCCATCTTTTCATTTTATTATTAATCATTTATTCAATCCATACAAATATTGAATTTGATCCAATAAAAATCAATGTCAATATTTAATACAAACATTGGTACTAATTTTCCTTTGATTTTTTTCTGAATTTCTGGAATTTTTAGAAGAGAGATTCTTTAGCTTAATTCAAATCTAAGAAAAGGAATTAACACCACAAATCAACGAACAGAGAAACAATAATTTATAAATTACTAGGCTTTAACCCAGCATTTTTCAAAAGTCTACATTTTAAGTGATTACATGCAAACAGCATGGAAACATGTCTGCAAAATTGTAAGTAATGAAAAATATAAACGTAATTTAGATTTTCTAATAAAACAGTAGTACAGAACTACCATCCACTTTCTGACCAACAAATGTTAATGATCATTCTCTTCCGACACAAAATGCAGCAGAGAACAGGTAACCATTTTTTATGGTTTATATCATTATTTTCAATTTTTATTATTGCTATTGGCATTTATTCCTCAATGAACAAACTAGTGTTGACCGCCACTACCATTGTTGCTTCATTGTGGCATTGTTGTCGATCCCCACCTTTGTAATAATGAACCTGAGCCGAATTACAAGGTCTTCACTCCGATCACGGCATTTTTGATCACCTTGGGGTTAATCTTGGGATAAATTAACCCTTAAATGCCTTTTGTTTCAAATATGACACATTCCAACAAAATATCAAATTAATATACTATTCACCGGAAATCTGTCAAACTGCAACTTGTTTAACATCTGCGACGAGCCTGATGACAACTGTGAGTAGGTATTAGTATGATGTTGCACCAGCACACCCGCTAAGTAGATAATCAGTATCTTCGATGATAAAATCTTTTTCAAACCAATATAAAAAATAAAGCATTTAAGGGTTAATCATTTTTTCGACATTATGATGTAAATTCCAGAATAAAAATGGTCGACATAACTGCACCTCCCCTCCTCCCTCAAATATGTCTATGATTGTTCTTATTTCACACTACAACTCAAATGTGACTACCCATCATAATTTTAAAATTATGTTAATATTTTTAATTATGCCGATTACATATACCGGGGGAAAAAAGTAGAATCTCTTTTTTATTTTTGATGAAAAAGTCTAGATAAAAAACGAAATTTTCTCATTGTTCTCAGGTCGTCTTCTCAAAATTATATTTCAATCAAGTAACATAACTTTTCCGTTCTCTAAACACTTTTCCTGTGAGTAAAACCAAGTTTACATCACTATTTCAGCAGAATTTGGTGTGTTCGGACTACTGTTCTCATCTTGGGTGTTTTTATCATAACGTGTCGGCCGATGTAACCTCCGACCTTCTTCAGGTGTTCCTTGCCGAACTTGGGTTGTCCCGAGTTCTACAAAGTACACCTGAAGAAGGTCGGAGGTTACATCGGCCGAAACGTTGTGATAAAAACACTCAAGATGAGAACAGTAGTCCGAATATACCAAATTGTACAAATTATCAACCCTCATCTAAAAAATTCCGAAACACTATTTCATCAGTTTTGATTCAAAACTTAAGCGTGAACTTATCTTATAAAAACTAATTGAATCTGTGTAAATTGCGCTCTATTATTTCCCTTCTACCTGTATTTGTATTATCTTTTATTATTAATCACCAACTTAATAATATATTTGTTCCTTGCCATCACCGGACAATCGATCTGCAGATCCGGTGGCATTTGTTTCCTTCGGCGCGCCAGGAGCGACGAGTGTTTCGTCAGCACTAAAATCGTAGCTGCTTCATAACGACAATATATATATCAGGCAGTTCCTCCTTCTCTTCTCCTTCCTTATCATCTTCCTCCGACTCCTCATCGTCATCTGATTAACATCCGTTTTACATACTAGCATGCATTGGCCGGCTTTTAGAAATGGACTTCCAAAATAATCTATCTCTGGCCAGATCTTTCTTAATTCATCTTTCCCTCAGGTCCATTTTTATCATTTCCTCTCATGTTTTCCTTGGCCCCTGTTCACCAAACCTGCTATCTCAACTGTTCTAAATCTACTGACCCAAGAACTCTAATTCATTCTTTCAATGTGGTCATATAATCGATTTCTACTCTTTTGCACACATTTCTCTATACTGTCAAGATTTAATCTTTCTTTGACAACATGTAATCCATTGTGTCATTCTCATATCATTTCTCCTAATGCAATGCATGTCAGAAACCATTATTGGTCAGGTCTCACTTTCATATAGCATCACACTGCGCACCCATGCCTGACAGAACTTTCTCTTAATCGACAGTGTTAACGCTCTGGATAGTAAATGCATGAGTTTCCTAAACTTATTCCATTCACTCCTAATTCTTGCAATTACACTAGCACTTGATTCACAGTATGCTCCAATGGTATCACTAAGGCAACAAAACTTCTCGACAACCTAAATAGCTTCACCATCCAAATATACTTTGTCCACATCTGAGTTCTCATCTATCTCCATTGTCTTACACCTTTTGTAAATAAACTGTTTACCCTCTCTCAACCTACAAGTTATTTAAGTGCACTTCTTGTATACCCAATGCTTACAGATATCACGCAAAAATTGAATTACACCCGATTCCCTTTTCCACAAACTGAAAAAGGGAAATGTCCTCTTTTGGGGAGTTTTCCAACACTACCACACACTGAGCAAAACTTTGATCTTAATAACATTCACTTTCGGACCTTTACTATCCATAGCATTGCTCTAAAACTTAACAAGTAAGCCACCCATTGTGTCACAAGCTAGTACTAAATCGTCAGCATACAACATCTCTTCTGGACTATCTATCCGGAATTCTCTGGACAATTATTCAAAGACACAAATGAAAAATGACGGACTCAGCAAAGAACCCTGGTGTACCTTTAGTTTGTAGATCTGTCTCATATGTTTCTTTTCCTCAACCCAAAGATGCCCAGTTGTGATGAGGTAGTTTCTATAAGAGGACCGTACCGACAGAGCTGAAGAACACTCCAGACGAATTCTTCCAGTATTGAATAAAAGTGTGAGAAATAAAAATGGTAAAGTGAATTATGCTCGAGGTGAATTAATTGCAAGTGGAAACCAGATAATATCTTATCTGTAATCGAAATAAATTGTCTGAGACACTGATCCTGTTATTTTCAGACGCGCCTCGAATATTGATGTGAACACATTTATATATATGTAGAATATAAACTGACTGAAATAGACACGTATGTCGGAAGATAGATAAATATCTCATGATCGTGTTGCAGCAGTGCTAGTGTTTGACTATTGCTCATTGTGTCATGAAAACACATTAAAATCTTTATGTTTCCAAAAACTGCCCGTACGTGAAGCTTTTTTAAGTGAAAAAAAACTTTTAACTGAACCAATCCCAATTTATAAACGACTGATAACCTGACTCAAAATAAAAGCAAGTCTATACTATTGGATGCAATAGTCTCCAGAGATGTTAAATCATACTTTACTTATCATAGACACCTCCTCTAAACGAAGGCTGAAGGGGGCATCTTTCGCGGTTGTTTACCACGAGATCCGACACCAGCATGCCCATATTTATGTCCTGGCACATACATACATATATACATGCATACGTATGTACATTCATTGACATACATGAGTACATTTAAAGTGTTATTGACGTGAACGTGACAATTTACTTTCCTGTACAGATTGAACTTACACTCTTTAGATTATGCGACGTTTTTTTGAAATACACCACACTCTCACTATTGGCTAAGATCAAAGTGTAGTATCTGTTCCGATGGATACTGCACCCCATAGACTGGTATTGTATTGGCCTTCGGGGCTTGATTTACGCCTGTCTATGGGTCTGTACTATGCAGTTCTAGGAGGTCCACCATCTCAGGCTTCGCCTCCCCTCTTTGAGGAGGAGTACGTTTATTGCTTACTGCCTAAGGCACCCCTACCGGGGATTGCCGACGGGGCTGTCCAGACAATTTTTAATGGCCAGAGTGGTCACCTCTCGGGCGCTGGCTTTTCAAACCACACTTTCTCGACCCGACCTTGGGTCACATCTAACTTGTGGGAGTAAGATAAAACTGGCCTTATGCCTAACTCTTGGAGAGAAATAAATAAATACTCATAGACACCTACTCCAAACGAAAGCTGAAGGGAGCATTTTTCGCGGTTGTTTACCACGAAATCCGACACCAACATAGCCATATTTATGTCCTGGCACATACATACACACATACATACATGCATACGTATGTACATTCATTGACATGCATGAGTACATTCAAAGTGTTATTGAAGTGAACGTGACAATTTACTTCCATGTACAGAGATTGATCTTAAACTCCTTAGATTATGCGACGTTTATGTGTAATACACCAACTCTCATTATTCCTATTCTTCCAGCACTTCTAGTCCCATTCGCATTTCATAGTCACGCGGATGGACAGAAATACGCATACGCACACACACATTTCGTCATTAATATTTAGTGATGATGGATGTATAAGCAGATTTACGACCCAAAAGATTACGATTCATAGGCCTTAAGCAATAAGAAGTAGATACATATAATCTTAGGATAAATAAAACTATTCCTATAACATCTAAAGAAGGCCAGATGTCGAAACTTAATTGCCTTAAGGTTGTCCATTTGAACAAGTGTATATTATGCATAAGTGAGAGCAGATGTGGTAAAGATGTTTAAACCAACTTAAAACGATTTTCAGTTTTATAGCATGTCCGTTTTTAATTCTCTATCTCATAGCCGGAAAATCCATTGAAAAAGTTGTTTATCCAAAAACGCCATTCCGTTGGAGAAGATTTCAAAAGTAATCATGCCACCGAGTACAAGATCAATTTTAAAGTAAATATTTATGTAGAATGTCGGTGAATGGGTTTCCCAAGAGCAAAAAAGAAAATGTCTTCCATTTGGTATTTCTTTTACATAACGAAGCATTTTTTTTTACAGATTCATTCAAATTTTTGTTTTCTTTTGTAATTTTAATATGGTTATACTTCTGTCTGTTTCTACATTCGAAGTTACTTATGACATAACAAAGACATCAATAAATGGGTTCGTCCCTTATTATTTCATGGACATTAAAAGTATATCGGGTGTTTTGAACTTATATTATTTTAAGTCGGTTAAGTGTGGGGTTAAACGTAACTCGATCATGTGTGTCACAACCACGACAGAGCAGTTCACGCAGTATATATATATATATATATATATATATATATATTGACAAGTCACACATTTGAAACGTTGGCGGAATGGCAATAATAACGAGGATATTTTTTTTATAAAATATTTAGAAAACCTTGCACAACGCAAATTATTTCTTCTTAAAAATAAATTATTTATTCATCTTAAAAACATTTTTTTTCTATAAACTTTAGTACTTTCGGTAATATATACCATCTTCAGAAGAATATTTCTTCTTTTTTTTCTTTTTTTGCTTCTTGGTTGAGACATACTTATCGCAGCCAAGTTGACAATCCGTCTAGATGTTAGGACGAAAAGTCTTGATATGGCTGTGTGTCACGTGGTTGTGTGGAAGGATATTTTGAAAAGTCACACATTTGAAGCGTTGGCAGAATTGCAATAATAACGAGGATATTTTTTTAATAAAATATTTAGAAAACCTTGCACAACGCAAATTATTTGTTTTAAAAAAAAATATATATATATATATATTTATATGCATATAAATATATCTTTATTACATATATATATATATATATATATATATATATATATATATATAACATATTTATAAAATAAATCAGGTAATAATAAAAAATGTAAATTTTACAAGTTAATCATATTCAAATATTACAAAAAAAGAATAATTTATAAGAAATCCTTTAACCCATGGATTTTTAAAGGAATGAATCCTATCATCAGAAGGAGAACACCAATAAATTATTAAGAATTTGTAAATATTATAAATTTGAAAATATTTTACAGTCAATTATAAGTTCTGTAAGAAGCAAAAAAAGTTATCAATGAGCAGAAAGTCTTTGCCATGATCAACATCCAAATACATCACGAGGTGCTAAAACGTCATCCATTAAAAAGCTATATTACCATAAAAAGGATATCGGGTTCCAATAAAATGTAAAAATATTCAACATTAAACATGGTTGTAAAATTATTATATATATATATATATATATATATATATATATATATATATATATAAATGCACCGTGCCTCGATATGTCTTCCTTGGCGATTATTTTAAATATGATAGAGTATTTCATAGTTTGGTTAATAATAAAGAAAAAAGAAAAGGATGAAGATTTATTTATTTGAAAATACATGGCTTAAATGAGTATTGATAAATTATTCTTTGTTATAATAGTTTAGAATAACAAACATGTAAAGTATTTAGGTGCGTAAAACTCATAAAAATTCTCAATTTTATCTTTCGGAAAACAAATTGGAGAACATTTGTGTTTTGAAGCCTCTTATATTGTGATGTGGTATCAATTTTAATAATTTTTCCAAAAGCACTTTCTGGCATCCATTTAGAATTACACACAGACGAACTTTTCTTTCGTGTCCATTTTTGACAAAGGGAAGTTATTTCTCGAAATATCAAATGATTTCTAACCATCCGGACATTATACACAGCGAACACTATACTTGCTGTTAATGTAATATTGAAAAGAAACATAAATAGATATTTGTATGTCCTCTCTTTTTATTTCACTGCGCTGATGAGAGCCGTACGTAGGTAACATATTAAAACATAATTTAATATCATCTCTCTCTCTTTCTATCTCTCTATCTCTCTATGTCTATCTCTCTATCTCTCTATCTCTCTATCTCTATCTCTTTCTATATCTATCTCTTTCTATCTCTATCTCTTTCATCTATCTCTATCTCTTTCATCTATCTCTCTCTCTCTCTCTCTCTCTCTCTATATATATATATATATATATATATATATATATATATATATATATATATACTGATCTTTATCTGGTGATACCAGATCAGGCTGCCCTGTGGTTCCCTGAGACGAAATTCACCTACATTGACGTTTTTTTTTTTTTTTTTTTTGTAAAACTAAATTATGTTCTACAAAACCAAAAACAAAAACAACAGCCCCTCTCCCTTTGTCCCTCCCCTTTTTTATTTTTATTTTTCCTACCCTACTTCCGGTCCTGGATATGACCTTAAACTACATCCGATGGTGAGATCCGGCTTACGGACTTTGGGGAATGTGGAGCCTCCTCTTAATTACCATTGCTCCCAGGTCCACCCTGACCCGGAGTGGTAGTACCTGTTAGGGTCCCAACTATGGGTTAAATAGAAACAGATATTAAAAGGGGAAAGAAACAAAAAAGAGAAGAAAACAAGACCAGATTCGGCATTAAATAACCCAAAAAGGGTTGATATGCCGTAAAACAAAACTACCAAACCAAAAACCCTGATAAAACATTTGAAGATATAAAGAACTTGAAGCATACAAACTTTCACTATAATGACCAGATTCGGCATTAAATAACCCCAAAAAGGGTTGATATGCCGTAAAACAAAACTACCATACCATACCTGATCTTTATTTTAGAGTGAAGCTATATTTATATAAATGCGTGTGTATGTGGTATATGGTGTAATATCACGCATTATAAAATGTTTAGCTTTATCCCGTGAAGACGGGTGGCATGTTGCTCCCATCATTCGAATCTAATAGATTGAGAATGAAAATCGCAATGATTAGTAACGACCTCGATATACGATTTAATTGGAAGGATATTGTTTCACCGACTGAGGGAATAAAATCCCTAATCCCGAATTTTAAATTACAAATGATAATAGAATACGACCTATATTTCACATATTTATTCAACATAGTGATAACTCCGTACCAGACAGTATATTTTACAGTAATATAATCTCACATGGGAGCAAGATAATTAAAATGATACTTAAAATATTAGAATAAAATTAGTAACAGATGGAATTAATTGAGTGCAATCAAGGTTGGCCACTTTTCTAAAGTCAATGTGTGACCAACCATGCTGCTCAAGAATGCAGAAAATGGGGTTTAAAATTCTAAAGTACATATTTATTTGTCTCCCCACGAGGAAAAGGTTGAGACACAAGTTCGCTTTTTAATGCGGGGAAATCAATCTACTTAAAACGGACACCTGGATTTGTATATAAATTTAATTTCTGCTCCTTTAACCGAGGTTAGAACAGATATTACACTTTGCCTGATATTACACTTTCACCTAATATTACATTTTGACCTAAACCCATAATAATTTTATTTTTTTATCTTAGTTTTAAGTTTTCACTCTCTATCTACCATGAAACTAAATATTCATATATTAGCTTTCCCTACCTAGCGTTTAATTTTTTTATTTGAATTTTAAAATTTAAATTAAATGATTACAGTAATGTTCGTGTTTTAAATTTTTTAATTGAATAAAATTGTTATAACACTTTCTCCAATGGTTCACTTTGACATGTGCAGATGCTATTGCACATAAGTAGCAAGCATTCCGCCAATTAAACTGCCACATTTTAGCAACAAATATAAGAAAAAAACTTATTAGTAATATCAGAAAACCATCGTTAGAGTGTACTATCCGCAGCTTCATGTAAGTATACCGAGACGACTCGAAAACGCATTGAGTAGCAGAAATCAAGAACTCGCGATTTCTAGATGATCTATAAAAGTATGGTGAATAATAGTATGGTGAATAATAGTATGGTGAATAATTGTATGGTGAATAATAATATGGTGAATAATAGTATGGTGAATAATAGTATGGTGAATAATTGTATGGTGAATAATTGTATGGTGAATAATAATATGGTGAATGATAGTATGGTGAATAATAGGCAATCACCAATCCTTACACGATCAAACTACCTTGGACTCTACAAATAAATGTCCTACTACGAAAAGAAACCACACTTTATGATCATAGTATCATAAAAACCCTAAAGCATGTGGATCTGATCTTATCCCTGCTATGGTATGCTGAACTGCTCCCACTTCTCTCCAAACTGAGAACGTATGAAAGGAACCACACTTTATGATCTAGATATCATAAAAACCTTAACATATCCAAAGCATGTGGACCTGATCTTATCCCTGCTATGGTATGCTGAACTGCTCCCACTTCTCTCCAAACTGAGAACGTATGAAAGGAACCACACTTTATGATCTAGATATCATAAAAACCTTAACATATCCAAAGCATGTGGACCTGATCTTATCCCTGCTATGGTATGCTGAACTGCTCCCACTTCTCTCCAAACTGAGAACGTATGAAAGGAACCACACTTTATGATCTAGATATCATAAAAACCTTAACATATCCAAAGCATGTGGACCTGATCTTATCCCTGCTATGGTATGCTGAACTGCTCCCACTTCTCTCCAAACTGAGAACGTATGAAAGGAACCACACTTTATGATCTAGATATCATAAAAACCTTAACATATCCAAAGCATGTGGACCTGATCTTATCCCTGCTATGGTATGCTGAACTGCTCCCACTTCTCTCCAAACTGAGAACGTATGAAAGGAACCACACTTTATGATCTAGATATCATAAAAACCTTAACATATCCAAAGCATGTGGACCTGATCTTATCCCTGCTATGGTATGCTGAACTGCTCCCACTTCTCTCCAAACTGAGAACGTATGAAAGGAACCACACTTTATGATCTAGATATCATAAAAACCTTAACATATCCAAAGCATGTGGACCTGATCTTATCCCTGCTATGGTATGCTGAACTGCTCCCACTTCTCTCCAAACTTAGAACCTATGAAAGGAACCACACTTTATGATCTGGATATCATAAAAAAAGTAACATTTCCAAAGCATGTGGACTTGATCTTATCCCTGCTATAGTAATAAAAATGATATGCTGAGCTGCTCCCACTTCTCTCCAAACTCTAAAACAAATGCCTTGTCGAAGATTGCTTTCCTAATTGCTTGAAAGTTTCCATCGCTGTTACCAGTTTCAAGAAGTCTAATGAAAGAACTGACCGGCAAAATTATCTCCCCATAAATCTCCCCTCGATCTTTGCTAAAATCTTTAAATTATTCTCCAATTGCGCGATAGTAACCCACCTAAAATGATAGACCTCTTTCTGAGCAACAGTATCAATTTAGCCAATCCAGTTCTTCTGCGGATATCCTAACGTTCATGTCTGAACGCATATACAATGCACTGCGTAAGGAAGGTGAAGCTAAGACGGTAGCACTTGGTATATCTAAAACCTTTGACACTGTCTGGCACGAAAGTCTTTTTAATTAATTTCAGACTAATATGTTTGTGTTGTTAATAAAAAATGGTCCTATGTGCTTTTAATGCTAATAATTTGAACAATAATTGGAAAGGTGCATGGTGAGCCTATAGGAAAGGGAACTGGTAGTAAATAAAAAATACTTTAAGCTATATCTATTAAAACCTAGCAACCTACAATAAATAACATAATGTATTAAACGAGTAACAATGTTTATCAATGCTTAAGATAAAGACTATTTATCTCGTGACGCTGATTCTGGCGTTAAGGAATTTAAATTGTATACGTTCTTCTGGGACTACATCGGATTTGTGTTTCGATGTTTAACGACTTCACACACGGCATTTTCGGCTGTTTTTTATTCTCTTTTTCTCTTCAGATTTTTGTTCATTTGTTTTTTTAACCTGTTAATGATTTACCGCAGAATCGAAAGTACTAGCTATACTTATGGAACATTCATTAATTTTTTGATTTTGACTCAAAAAAGATAATAAAAATCGAAAAAATAAAACAACGGTACAATCAAGAAAACAATTCTGCTATGCTCAACAATGCTTTAATGAAAGACCGCTGCTAAATACACAGTTCATACAAACACACACACCCACACACACACACACACCCAAAGATATATATATATATATATATATATATATATATATATATATATATATATATATATATATATATATATATAAATAGATGAAAGAAGAGTGATAAACATGTACGAATGTCCAGATTTATTTCAACTTCGATTGTTCAATAGTGTAGTATCTGTTCCGATGGATACTGCACCCATAGATTGGTATTGTCTTGGCCTTCGGGGCTTGATTTACGCCGGTCTATGGGTCTGTCCTGTACAGTTCTAGGAGGTCCATCCTCCCAGGCTTCGCCTCCTCTCTTTGGGGAGGAGTAAGTTTATTGCTTACTGCCTGAGGCGCCCCTACCGGGGAATGCCGACGGGGCTGCCCAGGCAATTTCTAATGGCCAGAGTGCTCACCTCTCGGGCGCTGGCTTTTCAAACCCCACTTTCCCGACCCGACCTTGGGTCACATCTTACTTGTGGGAGTAAGATAACAACTGGCCTTGTGCCTAACTCCTGGAGAGGAGTAAATCAATACTCGGTAATACAATTTTGTTTATTATTCGTTCCTTAAGCCAAGGCTTTTCAAAGATCAAAATCTTATCATCAGAGGAATTACATAGATAGATAAGTCGGCAGTGGAAAAGCCAAAATTCAACATTTGAAAAAATATTAATAAATGGAGAGTGAAAAAAAGTTCGTGTTAAAAATATATGGGGTTTGTCCAGTAGGTATTTGTCCGTTGTTAAGGTGTCCAATGAAATGGGATTTAGATGGAGACGAAGGGTCTTCGTGAAGGCAGCATGGAAAAGCGTTAAAAAATGAAGTAACTCCAATAAATTATTTATACCCACAGACGCTACGTTTCAAGCTTTTTTCTCTCATCAGTGCAGGAAAGTAACAATTTCAGACGGTCCGCATATAATTTTATAAGGAGATATAATAATAATATATTATGTATCGATTTTCAGTATTTACTTCAATTGTGCTAAATACGTGAATAGAGCTACATAGTAAGTTATGAACATATATATTTATGGCGTTTAAACCTCGTAAGGAATAGTCTGGCTAAAGTGCATGACATTCGTGTTACTGAGCGTTTTTATATATCCACGTGGTGTTTTATTCTAGCTAGCTTACCAATCCGATTCCTTGTTATTACCTCCCACGGGTTAATGTTTTCATTAGCCACAAATTAATTTACCATTCTGAGTCAAAGAAAGCCTGAACGACATGACCGCGTGGCGTGTTTATATTAAAAGAAGAAAGATAATCTTCTACTCCGAAGAGCAAATTAATTTTATTTTTTTATTCAAATTCTACTCGCTTATTTTCCATATTTTTTGTGTGTACCCTAATATTTTCAACTGATAAGTAAGCATATACATAAGTTTTCTGTTATTCTATTTTGAATTGACATATTTCACTCGTGTCTCAATGTAAATAAGAACCGAGAAAAGATATCTGCTATTAGGACCACCCGTAACTTTAAAGGTTTCTGATGCACCTCAAAATTCGCTTCGCTTATCGCATTACATTTAACTTTTCATGATAAACTATTTTACTGCATGTCAATTTGATTTTCCTGGTTTTCTTGGTTTTAACTTGATATCCAAAAATGTTCCTTGATATAAACAAATAGTAAAAATACGACGCTTGCAACTGCCGCATGCGTACTGGATACGTCTTTTATGGTGACGGTTTTTTTCTTCTTTATTTTTGTTAAATGCTTCAAGCGTAACGAATTGGATAATAAATACTAGGGAAAAACTGAAAGACTGTCGAAAGGAAATAAAGATTTAGTTGACAAAAATAAAACGAAAACAGCTATTAAGATGCGTCGGTTTAATCTACGCGTTTACGCTGCAAATGCTATTTTAAACGTATGCGTGACAGATCGACGAACATACGGATTTTCTAAGAAAGATACGTAAGCAAATATAAAAATGCTACTTCAAATTTAAGCGTGACAGACTAACTGACGGACAGAGCCTTTTATTCAGATGCTTGGACGCATTTAAAATTAGATGGCGCTATTCAATCTGCGCACTAAAATTGCACTGGCTATGCACTGGGGTCATACGAGGAAAGTAACAGTGCACATTCGTCTATTGATGCTATCGCAAGTAAAAACTTAATCTGGATACTCCACCAGATCAGCCAAATTCTAGTCCTGTAATTAGGGGTCGGATGTAATCAGTGAAAATTTCAGATTCATGCGAGTAGTATTTTTTGTGTTCATTTATACATAAACAACACTAAAATATCAAACATTTTGAAAAGTTTGCAAAATTTAGAAGGTGCAGGCCAAAATAGCCGTTAGGGCTCCACGGGACTCAAAATCCATCAAACTGGTGTTAAACCTGAGTGTATTGTCAGTTTCAACTATCTACAGCCATGCATAACCATTGTAGAGGCTTGGGAACCAATTAGGTTGCTTAACAGAGGATTTTGGCTAATTTGGGCTATTTTTCACTAGTTTTTGGCTATTTTACATTCATGAAAACCCTTTCACAGCCTGAAAATGGTCCTAAATTAATATACTATATCAGATTTAACCATCTATATCCATTCATAGCTTTTGAGGATGTTTTCGGACTTGCAATGTCGCATGAAACCACTTTTTCACCGAACAATGATGGATTTTGAGTCCCGTGAAACCCTAACGGCTCTTTTTGGCCTGCACCTTCTGAATTTTGCAAAATTTTCAAAATGTTTGATTGTTTAGTGTTATTTATGTATAAATGAACACAAAAAATACTACTCGCATGAATCTGAAATTTTCATCCATTACGTCCCACCCCTACTGTAATCCAAGGATAAAAAAATGACTGCAAAAATGTTTTTTTATTTTATTTAAGTGCCCCTATTGAAGAGAATAACACTATCACCCACTTCTTCGCAAACTCAAGGTATGAGAAGTAGGGAAGAAAGAAAGAAACTGTATCCGAGGCTCAAATGCAATCCTCTACACCACCCCAGGCAAACATCACCGTAACCCAAGAGCGAGCAACCTCCGGCCCGCGGGCCACATCTGGCCCGCGAAGGCTTAGCGTCTTGCCCGCCACCCTGCTATGCTTTATTATTGCAATCCGGCCCGCAGACCTCTCAGTAAAACTCATATCATTTTGTTACATAGACGTAAAAGTAGGTTTCGATTAAGATTTACAGTGGGATGTAAATGTATAAATATCAGCGAGCGATGATGCATGTATATTTCATTTTTCTTTAACTATTAATTTCAAATCCTTGGCCTGAGATAAAAATAGAAAAAGAGAAAGAGGGAGGCAAAGAGGAAACGAGAGACGAGAAAAGAGCATAAAACAGAGAACTTATGTGAGGTGTGTCAAAACGAATGCTGGATGAACATGCTACTTCCTCCGTCATTATTTTTTATGATTCCAAAATGGCTCTTCGTCGGCGCCTTTTATAACATCACATACAGAAGTCTCTTGAGAAAAATATATCAGATTTGTAGAGTGTTCAATGCAATTTTTGTACAATTTATTCATGTAAACAAAATATAGTAATTCTGAGATTTCGTTTTTCACCCAGGTCCGCAATCTCCTTCCAGAAGTCTCATCTCGCCCTCACTCCGAAAAGGTTGCCCGCCCCTGCCGTAACCGAAAAACACGCATAAGAAAAGCGCGGGAACGAAATAGTAGAAAAAAGGTACATTTTTATGTATCGGCATATTACGAGTTTTGACCGACTCGATTCTCTTGTCGGTATTAGTTTTCCAAGCTTTTTCTGGGATCAGGTACTTACAGAAGATACCTCATGGATGTTACCATAATTTTCACTGGAAGCGGTTCTATAGAACCGATAAGATTCGAAAATGGCACGTGTGAGTCGTCAATCCACGTTGCTATTAGTATAAGTATGAAAATACACGAATGGGAACTAAACGATTGCTTCATTTCTATGACCAAATCATCAGATTAATTAGCCCTATAGCTGGATGACTCTTATACGTAATGTTATTTGTCGTAGGTCGCTGGTTTTAATAAATATAGCTTCGAGTATTTTTAATTAAAAGAAAATTGTTTCAGAATGTGTAATTTTCATTTTACCAACTAACTGTGTTTCAATTTAAAGGGGGCAGGTATGTTTTTGTAAATGCAGGTAAATTCTACTATGCGTACACTGGACCATCATTTTGACATCCAATTGACTTCACGTGCTTTTTCTGGGCTACTTTTTGAAATTCTTTTTTTTTTCTCCACTTTTCTTGTATATTTTGTTTGTCACATGAAGCTGATTCGACGAAGAATTAAAACGTTAGTGATACATATGGAACATACATAAATTGATTTTTACATCAAAAGAACATTCGAAAAACTGAAAAAATAAAAAAGAGATAATCAAACAGAAGAATTATGTTATCTTTTACAATGTTTACTAAAATGAAATAATTCTTCCTTAATACACAAAATATATACATATATATAAATGCATACATATATATAAATGCATATATATATATATGTGTGTGTGTGTGTATATATATATATATATATATATATTCATATATATACATACACATACACACATATATATATATTTCCATGCATATATATACATACATATATATACATACAGATATACACACACACACACATATATATATATATATATATATATATATATATATATATATATATATATATATATATATATATATATATATATATCTACATATACATACGGTGATTTGCTCTGCACTTGAAGTTTGTTCATACAAGCTCAGTGACGGTTTTAAGAGTCGTTTCAAATTTCGAGAGCAAGGTTTTTTTTTGGGGGGGTGTCTTGGATTTATCTCACTATTTTTTATGTGAGTATTTTCACGTATTTTGAATTGCGTTATTTATGTCAAGACTTCTTAAACTTTTCCCATTCTCCTTCTTCCACTCTTTGCAATAATATGTTTTCCTGTTCCAATTAAAATAAGTACTGCTCTGATGATCAGCGATTTTTAACTAAAATCTGTGTATTTTTCTTGACTTTACTGTGAAACGCGTGTAAGATGTAGAAATAATATTACATTTCGAAGAAAGTTTTTTATTTATTTATGAGACGACGGTAAAACTACAGATATTCGCCGAATTGTGAACATAGAGAAATTGAATGAACAAATGAAAATTATGGATTTGGATTGATTCTTCTTCTTCATTGGAATGCAGCTATAAAGTATATATGCTTTGAACCTTGTAATAGTTTTGACTCTCTGGGATGAAAGAGGGACGAATCTATTTCATCAAATGATTCAACAGATTATTTGACAAAACGTTCCCCACTGCTTCAAGCAAGCTAATGTCTTTATAATCACCACACTCATATTTTGAACGTTTTCCTTTATAAAGTTAAATTATTATTACATAGATCAAATCTTGAGGGACAGCATTACCATGCCAAACAGCAAGGATGAGTGCATGGATTGCATTGGCAACGCTATCACCTCCAAACAACAATAATTCGACATGTTTATCATCAAGTCCTAGTGCATTTCCCGTATTAATTTCTTTAATGGTGCTTTTTGTCTCATCAATGATGGGATAAATAATCATTTCCTCAACAATCTCCTTTTGAGTGAGACTATAATTAGATCATTTATTTCAGATGGATTATCAAATAAATCCCTAAAATTTTCTGTCTATCGCTCCATGATACCCTCAGCATCGTTGAAAATGGTAGAACTATCTTTAGATTTCACGGGTACTATTGTTGGAGGTTGTGGACCAAAATATTTCCGCTGACATTTTGACCCACCATCTGTTCTTGATTCGCCGTGTCTCACGCTGCAGTTTAAATTTCGCTTCTTTTAAAGGCTTTTCTGCAGTTACTTTAGCTGGTCCATTCGAACACAGAAATATCTAATAAGCCTGTTTTTCTCTTCCAAAAGATTTGTGATTGGGGAATCATTTTCACCAAACCAACCTCTATGTTTAATCTTCTTAAGACTATGAACATCAGTTCCTTTGGTATATAGCTGTGACTTGAACTGCTCACAGGTTTCATCAAATGTGATATTAATAAATATGGTCCTTAGAATTTAATTTACTTTCTAATTTGGAGACATCAATGCTATTTAGGCACTTTTATTTCATTGGCTCTGAACTTTTTTCCTTATACACATCTTAAATTTTGCACAAACATGTTTAAGATCAGTCTACAAACTGCATAACTCTTACTGTCAACTTATCCCGAAAATATTATTTACACGTGATGACATAAGGTAAAATATGTCCGTGCTGTGCTCTAGGATGTATCCATTGTAAAGGGTTCTTTGTTGGTAAAAGGTATTACATACCGCAAGTGTATATTCATTGAACAATTGAAGAAGTATATCATTATTATTTGTCTTACCAAGGCTGTGTTTTCCTTAGGCATCCCAGGTGTTGTGATCACTTCGAACCCGTGCATTAAAGTCTTCAAGTAACAAAATCTCATCCGCGTTTTTGGGTATTCCTTTGATACAATTCCTTAGATCTTGATAGAACCCCGTTATGACATCCTGGCTACTATCCAAAGATCAAGATCAAAGTGTACTACCTGTTTCGATAGATACTGCATTCCATAGGCTGGTATTGTCTTGACCTTCGGGGCTTGATTTACGCCTGTCTATGGATCTGTCCTGTGCAGTTATAGGAGGTCCACCCTCCCAAGATTTGCCTCCCCTCTTTGGGGAGGAGTAAATTTATTGCCTACTGCCTGAGGCGCCCCTATCGGGGAATGCCGACGGGGCTGCCCAGGCAATTTTTAATGGCCAGAGTGCTCACCTTCTCGGGCGCTAGATTTTCAATCTCCATTTTCCCGACCCGACCTTGGGTCACATCTTACCTTGTGGGAGTAAGATAAAAATGGCCTTGTGCCTAACCTCCTGGAGAGGAGGTAAATAAATAAATACTATCCAAAGTAGTGAATATACTGAGATAACCTACGCGTAACATCCACAAGGTAAATGTACCCTCAGTGAAATGATTCGATCATTAATTCCACAAGGTTGCTCTATATGGGATGTGATACTTGTCCTGATAGCAAAATTAATCGCCCCTTATTATTTTACTCCCTTGGGTTATCCTTTCCCGGGGAATATGTGCCCTACACCTTCTTTAGTAAGTTGATCTTCATCACTATAACGAGTCTCAGATAGAGCAGCAATATCCACGTTGTATCTACCCAGTTACCTGGCAACGAAAACTGTTCCCCGCTCTAAGTTAACTGACTCTTTACGTTCCAGGTAGCAATATTAAATTTAGTTTACTTTTTAGCATGGATCTCATTTCTTTTTCTTTCGTTTCCCCTGCACAAATGAACAACTATTAGCCGCAGGTATCTGCTCAGCTGACCGAAAAACAAACGATTTTTAGGTCACCTTTTCAAGACCACTCCCACAACCTGGGTGTGCAGCGCTGTTCCCAAAAAGGCTACTCAGTCGAAAAAAAAAACCACCGAACTAGTTCATGTCTCTCAAACTAACAACGATGTTACGATAAGCTTTGAGCCGCATGTGTGCAGATGTGTAACTGTATACTTCAAACTTGTTAGGACTGTACACGTCGCCTCGCCTCTATCGCCACAAGATTTGTGAAGAGATTTCTGTAAAAAAAAGATCTCAATGATAAATGTTTGTACTACACATATATCACCCTATGCGCATCCACGGTCAGAATGACAAGCAGATGCAAGATAACTGGTAACTGTATTAGCCGCAAGTTTTCGTGGGTGTCCTTTTCATAATAGCAATGGCTTGTCGAAAGATCCTTTCAGCTACAGAGGTAAATCAACCACTAGCCGTCAGATACTGGACAGACGTCTCATGGATTTGGACACGAAGTCTTCGCTGTGTCACTGATGGGATGGCTTCCGGTACTATGCATTGTCAAAGGGCAACCAGTGATTTCGTGCGGAACTGCTTATTGAATATTCACAGCTGAACTGTATATCTAATAGCCTATCTGATGGATGAATGAAAAATAATACCTACATACTCTCAACAAGGACATGTAAAGTGTTTCGTAGATACTTATCCATGATAATACTATACTCAGGGCGGTGCGTCGCCGGAGTTCATGGATAAAAAAAAAATGGAAGCCGTAGCTTGTCATTGGTTGATAATCAGATGCAGTGGCTATGGTTATCAGATATTTGCCAGATACTGGTCAGAAACATATCTGGGTTAGCTAATTAATCGCTAGTGGGGGTCTGTCTTACTGGACACAAGAGTATGTCCGCACGCTGGTGGGTTATGTGTGTCTCAACGACAGGAAAACAGGTCCTCAGGAAGTTTCTGTTAGTGACCTAAGCCTTAGCTATTGGGTAGAACCACGGTCGTCGTAATAACCAGGTCAGTGCACTGGGAAATGCCGTCATGCTAACGAGCTCTTTCGAACAGTCAGACTATGGGCATTTTCACCCCTCACTCCACTTTAAAAAATTCATTAAAATTCATGAAATAAACCAATTTTCATGAGTATTTCGATCATGACATATAATTATCCTATTACTTTATTAGAAATCTTAATGCAAATGTATTATTTCCTGTAATTTGCGTAGGCTAGACAGCAAACATTAAATTAGTACTTAATACTAAAATAGTCTTGCCATTAATTTTTTAACTTTAAAATATTTGTCTTTGAAAAAAAACATCTGTCTTATTTAATATTCATTTTTTGATTAAGTTCATTCTTTCCGGATTATTTTTAACGTGTGAATTAATTGTTATGTAAACTTTGTCTGCGTCGAATTAAAAGACTATGCTGCATGGAAATATCTCTTTAATTATAAACACAAGATGAAGAGAAATCCCTATTCTTAGACAGTTTTAGTCTTTATATGAACATTGCATTATCATTTTTAGCTGAATAATTTGATAAGAATTACTCTCTTTTCCGAAAAGAATAAATGATGTTACTTGATTATCTCATTGAATGCTGAATGATTAGTAATTTCAATTTCTAGCAATTAAACTACTTTTGTATTTCTATTATATTAAACCCGAATTTCTCTAGCTACATGATATGTAAGTGTACACAAAAAAAAAGAACTCTAAAATTCCCGCAAAACACGGTATTATCTAACGACATGATATACCGAAAAAAGAAAAAAATCAGTCAGTAAAAAAGTTGAGGAAAATGAGTGGTGCAGTATAACGAATAAACGTCTATGGCAGACAATCCTGAATTTTTTTAACTTAAAAGTAAATCAAACATGAAAGATTACGAATTCAGCAAAGTAAAATTAATAATTCAAAATAATAAAACAATAGAACATTTATTAAAATAAATAAAAATGTGCTTGTTTTATTTTTGCAAAACGAACATTTTATTTACAATATGGTAAACATTTATAATCAATTAAAACAGTTTTATGGTGGGATAGATTTTTTCCCAAACAGAAAAATTGGGGGAAGGTGGATTTATTTTATTCCAAACAGACAATTATTTTGAGAAATTCTAATTTGTGAAAAGAAACAGTTTATTTGAATATGTGATTCTTTTATAAAAACGAACAGTTAATTTACAATATATTATTATTACTTGAATATCTCGCTTATTTCGTTTGATTTTCGGGCACAGTTTACATGAAATTTATTAATTAGTCTTAAATTATATTTAAAATCTCGAAATAAAATTTTCATTTATTTTTTAAAGACTTTAAAATTAAACATTAATGCAATGCTTTAACCGTTGGCGACCATGTTGTACTTTCCTCATTTTCTTTCGCGCTTGACATCTACAAAAAGGAAATACTTTTGAAAAAAGGAACACGTTAACAATCATTTCCAAGTTAATGAATAATTCTTAAGCTGAAGTCTACTCGCTCTGATAACTTTCTGAAAAAAAGACCAACGCATGCGCCTCAGCGCCTTCAGTACTTCCGATCCTCATTGATACTGGTTCTTACTATTTTCAATGATGTCACAAGAACTGACCTGGGTTATTACGACGACTATGGGAGAGTTCAAGATCGCATTTAAAGTAGATGCATAGTTCTTTTAAGTAGACGGTATACCATTATCACTTTTATTGAACGATACACTAAACAGGCGTCATGAAAAACAAGTAATATGTACTTCTTTCCCTTTTTTGATATATATATATATATAAAATATATATACAGGGTGTTTCAAAAGTCTTGGGAACATAACGATTTTTAATAACTCAAAAACTATTAGGAGTTGAAAAATGAAATTGGTACCGTTGCAAAGGTTAAAGTTTCAAGTTTTGTGGGGAATCTTCAAAGTTGCTCAATATGAGCACCATTCGTCACACGGCAGACATCTAGTCGATAGTCCATTTCCTGCCAAACGCGTTCCAGCATCTTGACGTCAATGGTTCCCACAACTGCCGTTACTCGAGCCTTTAGTTCGTCAATATCTCTTGGAAGGGGCGGCACATAGACTTGTTGCTTGACAAAGCCCCAAAGGAAAAAGTCACACGGGGTAAGATCTGGAGACCTAGGAGGCCAGGGCATGAGAACGTCATCACCTCGCCCAGATCTCCCAATCCATCTACCAGGCAGCCTTGTGTTAAGAAACTGCCTTACTCTAAGACTCCAGTGTGGTGGTGCACCATCTTGTTGAAAAATGAAGTCATCAGATTCTGCTTGTTCCAACTGAGCCATTAACCAGTCTTCCAGCATGTTGAGATAGGATTCACCAGTGATAGTTGCCTCTTCAAAGAAGAACGGTCCATAGACACCTTACTTGGAAATTGCACAAAACACGTTCACTTTTGGTGAATCTCGCTCGTGCTCAAGAAGTTCATGAGGATTCTCAGTACCCCATATGCGAGTGTTATGCTTGTTAACTTTGCCATTCAGATGGAAGGTCGCCTCATCGCTAAAAACAAGCCGGTCATCAAAGCCGTTATCTTCAAACTTCTCTTGCATTGCAATGCAAAAGTCACAGCGAAGTGGCTTATCAGTGTCCTTCAACTTTTGGACCAACTTGAGCTTGTAAGGTACCATTTGCAGTCGTTTCCTTAAGACACGCCAGACAGTTGCTGGAGCAAGCTGAAGTTCCCTGCTGGCTCTTCTCACTGATTTACGGGGGTTCCGCTGAAAGGCTGTCCGAACTTGCTCAACTGCATCTTCTGAAGTTGAAGGGCGACCTAGGTGGGCCAAAATAAGGGTCCTATTTTTAAAAATTCATAACTTTTTTATTTATTGATTTTTTAATTTTTTTTAGAATAAGTAAAGGACCCCTTCCGCAGCAAGCATGAGCCGTATTAGCCCTAAGGAACGTACCCTCATAATAGAGTGGTACTTTAAATCCAATGAGTCGATTTCGGAGACTCAACTCATCTATCGGCGTCATTACAACACCAGAAACTCTCCTTCGGCAAAAGCAATCCGAGGAATTATTGCTCGTTTTAGGGACCAACAAGGAATATCCGACATGGCGAGAAGTGGTAGGCCTCGTACTGTACGAACAGCTCAAAATTTCGAGGAATTGGAGAGAAGTTTGGAGGAGGATGCATCCACATCCACAAGGAGGAGATCAAAAGAACTTGGCATTTCTCGAAGCTCACTTCGGAGAATGCTAAGAGAAAGAGGATATTTTCCATAGAAAGTGCAGCTAGTTCAAGAACTTCAACCTCGAGATAATGAAAAAAGACTTGAGTACGCTATGCGACTCCAGGATTTGGCCAATGATGATCCCGATTTTCTCAAAAAACTAATAATGTCGGATGAAGCCCATTTTCATCTTGATGGGTTCATCAATAAACAAAATTGCCGAATATGGGGTACGGAGAACCCAAGGATAATTCAGCAGCACACATTACATCCACTCAAGTGCACGGTGTGGTGTGGCGTTACTGCCGAAGAGATAATTGGCCCCTATTTCTTTGAAGACGATGCCGGAAATCAGGTAACAGTAACGGGTGACCGCTACCGAGAAATGCTGCAAAATTTATTGCAACCGTGGGTTGCCGCCAAACCTGACAGGATGTGGTTCCAACAGGATAGAGCCACAGCACACACTGCGAGAGATACCCTTACACTTTTACAGGGTATATTTGAAAATCAGATTATCTCTCGCAGTTGCGAAATTCAATGGCCTCCACGATCACCCGACCTTACAGCACCCTGTTATGGAAAATGTTTTAAAAAGAGCCGAAGAGTGTGAAGCCGCCAACGGCGCCCATTTAGAAAACATTATTTTTGCTTAAAAAACTCAAAACAGTGTAAAAAACAATACTTTAGTTTTTGTAAGTTTTAAGAAGTATTCTTCGGCTAAAATTTGTTTTGTTTATTTCAAAAAATCTCGGAAGGGTCAGTCTACACACACATAAAGTTTGGTGAGTTTAACTTTTATTTTGTGGAAGTTATTCAAATTTAAAGATAGGACCCTTATTTTGGCCCACCATACATATATTTTGGCCCACCATACATATATATATATACATATATATATATACATATATACATATATATATATACATATATACATATATACATAAATATATATACATATATATATGCACATATATATATATAAATAGATATATATATATATACATATATATACATACATATATATATATACATATATATATATATATTTATATATATATATATATATATATATATGTATATATATATATATATATACATTGCTCTCTCAAATAAAACGTAAGACCTTAACTGCCAGTGGTGGCTGATATCCGATGTTCGAGATGTATATAGTTATACTGATCAGTCTTTATAATATGAAGACCGCGTGTCTGTGTATGAACTAATAATTAAAATAATAACAACATATATGTACGTATCTCTATTTATATCAAGTGTGTATGTTTATGTGGTTGTATATTTATATGTATAGGATTCACTCCTAAGATTGTTAACCGATCATTATGAAGTTTTTACCACATAGGCGTAAAGTGGGTAATGTGGAGTATATATAGTTTCATTTTATTTCATGCAAAACAGGTAAAAAAAAAGAAGGTTGAAGCTCTTCGTTAAAATTCAGATGCATCCGAATTTTGTGAAAGTTTACCAATATTTATTCATCGTCAATTAATGAATATTCCCTAAATTTCAATTTTTTGTGGTATTTTACAGGGTTTTAGCGGACATGATATAGACACAACCTTATATTTGAAAATTCAAATATTTCAGATTTGTATTAAATTGGATCTATGCTTATTAGACAACCATTAAGCAAGATCCCCTTAATACTAATATCTTTTACGGACCCTTAAAGCTTTAAACAGTCAGACATATTCTAGAATAAGAAATTATGTAATGGCTTTTTATCAAAATTCTATTCATATCATTAAAAAACTCCATTTTTCTCAGTAATTTGTATCGAACATCTACTTAAATAAAACGTTCAGATTGAATAATATTTGCTCGTTTCATTTTAACCAAAAAAGATGTGTATAATCTGATTACGAAGCATAAAGTCTCGTCTTTCAGGTTTTTGTTATAACGTAGGTGAACATTACGATGTATGACAGAGCTGAACCATGAGCGTCGTCTTTGCTTTTATGACGTCGGTTCGTCTTCTGAAGATAAACTTATTTCTACTTGATTCACTAACACTTTCAGTCACTAACTTGAATCCTCGTGACCCGAAATAGAAAAGGAGGAAAAATTAAATCGTGTCATGAATTGTCTTGAAAGATTTAACATGTATTGAATCTAATTACCATTTCTGAACTAGTAACATTGATTTTTATGACAGCCAAACAAACAAACATCCTCAAATCTAAACAAACAAACTTCCTCAAATCTAAACAAACAAACTTTCTCCTCGTCATCCACTAAAACAGGTTGACGCATGCAAAGCAGAACCGTTATGACGTCATAGCTGCTTAATTAACAAATCGATCGTGTAATACAGAGATCATAGATGTCCCGTGAGAACCTTCCGTACCTTCTCGGCCTGTTGCCCAAGATCAGAGTGTAGTATCTGTTCCGATGGATACTACACTCTATAGACTGGTATTGTCTTGGCCTTCGGGACTTGATTTACGCCTGTCTATGGGTTTGTCCTGTGTAGTTCTAGGAGGTCCACCCTCCCAGGCTTTGCCTCCCCTCTTTGGGATCGAGTAAGTTTATTGCTTACTGTCTGAGTCGCCCCTACAAGGAAATGCCGACGGGGCTGCCCGGGCAGAGTGCTCACCTCTCAGGCGCTGGCATTTCAAATTCCACTTTCCGACCTTGTGTCACATACTCCTATTGTAGGTTGGCTGTAAATAAAAAAAACTTCCCTACTTTCTCGGCTGTTTGGCTAAGAGCAAAGTGTAGTATCTGTTCTGATGGATATTACACCCTATAGACCGGTATCGTCTTGGCCTTCTGGGCTTGATTCCACCGGTCTGTGGGTTTGTCCTGCACAGTTCTGGGAGGTCCACCCTCCCAGTCTTTACCTTCTCACATTTTGAGAATGGTTAGTTTATTGTTATAGCTTGTTAACGCATGCAAAGCAGAACTGTTATGACGTCATGAATGCTTAATTAACAAAGCGATCGTGTTATCTATTAATACAGAGACCATAAATGACCCGTGAAACCGTTCCCTACTGCTAATCATAAACATATAAACTGCGTATACAATGATTGTATGCAAACGTAAGCGTTTGCGCATCCAACAGCTTCCATTTCCAGGTATGGTCATTTTGTGTCGTGCAGATTCTAAAAGTCATCAAAAAATATTCCAACTTTGGTCGAAAACAAATAATTTTATTTACGATTTTACAATTTTTGAATAGTAAGAAGAAAAAAAGTAGACCATTTTGATGACTATTAAGCAGGAGTAAACATCTAGGTATTCGAAAATTCATAATTATACGCCCTAAGATAGAGTCCTGCTGCCACATGTGGCGAGGTACCGCTCAGAAAATCCCTACTTTCATTGACAGAGTAAATCATCGTCTTCGAAATCTAGTCAGGTGGAGGTGATCTCTTCTGTTCCTTATGGCCCATCTCTCACAAAAGAGACGTTACTAGTCACTCTCTAATCTAGCATTATTTCCATGGAAAGCTGCTCGACTGAGCTCCAATCTCTGGATCATCTTTGTACAGCAAAGTACTTGTCTAGCTATCACAACGAAAAAAACTTCCCTTTCTTCATCTATATGCACAATGACGGACGGAAATTCCATACCCAGAGCTTCTTTGCAAGAGATTCCAGTTTGTGAAACACATTACCGCGGGTTTGCTTCTATGTAGATTACAACATGATCGTCTTTAAATTCAATGTCAACCAATATTTTGCATAAACCCTTCCCATAAGTAATCAAGCTTATTTCATTCTATTAATTATTGTCAATGACAATCATTCCATTTCATTAACGTTTTGTCAAGTAGCTATTGGCCTTAATAGGTTGTGATTCATTAGTAAAAAAAACTTACTAAATACTAAAACGGTGCAAGTTTTTTTTTATTTATGAACAAAAAAAAAGCATTTAGCGTGTTTATGGTTATTCTCAATGAATACCTAAAAGTAACTTTGTAAAACTTACAGAAAATACCAACAGCTGTATACGCAAACTTATCTTTGAGTTTACAGTGACAGTATACGTAGTGGTGGACAATCTTTAATGGATGACATAAATGTACATCTATAAATAACGGCTATTATTATTTCAATCTTACATAATTATATCTCTTAAGTGATGCCAGGAAATGCCACGCTCAAGACTCATTTCCGTCGATCTAATATTACAGCATTTAAGCTTCGTATTTCTTGCCAGTACATAGATTTTTACTTATTTACCAGAAAAAAAAACAGGCGTAGTTCATGCGGACTTTAAAGTATTTTCATGGAGTGGGGCGTTTTCGATCTTTACACATGAAACTAAGAGTTTAGAATAACTTTAACAGGTAAATAATTGGGTAAAACTACAGGACATTTAACAGGCGACAAGTCGTAAACAAAAAATATGTACAACATATAATTCATAGCAAACACAGTAAAATTGAATTCTCTCTCAACCACCTTGTATACTTTCAACGTGTGGAAACTCTTTGTACATTTTGTTATTTCAGAATTTTATTTCGATGCTCGTGCGTCTTATTGAAAAACAAATAACAACATGGCGCCCGAGGGGTTGGGTTAACTTCGGTTAAATTAATGCTTAACAGATAGTAGAAAAAAATACTCCCCCTACTACTAATCCGAAGTCCTAGTCCCCCCAACAAAACACCCTGGTAAAACCACATTTAATCGCCTAAGTTAACCGTAGTTAAGCGATCAACTCTAGTTTTCGTTGTTCTTATCAATACACAAATATCGAAATAACATTCAGAAATATAAGATCATACAGTTATCCTGAAACAGTTCGGTAGATGTTTCAATTCTACTTCGCTTGCTATAAATTATTTGTTTTTTTTAATATTCTGTACTTTACCCGACAATTTACTAGAGTAAACGATATAATTTACGATATATAACGATATATAACTCTTTGCATAATGATCAACCATAATAACTCACATTGTGTCTCTGTTTACAATATATATATATATATATATATATATATATATATATATATATATATATATATATATATATATATATATATATGTGTGTGTGTGGGTGGGGTGGGGGGTGTAGTAGGCTATTAAATATATTTATGGCAATTAAGCTACACAGAGACTCCCGCGTTTCATCCTCGGTGGGAATCTTCATGCTAAAATTTTAGCCTGAAGATTCCCCGGGGATTAAACACGGGAGCCTCTGTGTAGCTTAATTGCCATAAATATATTTTCATAGCTTACTACCTCGCTCTACTTACGTATCGAGCACCGTTGAAGTAAATACTGAAAATTGATACATTAAAAATTATATCTCCTTATAAAATGTTATGTGGATACATGAAATACTAATATATATATATATATATATATATATATATATATATGTGTGTGTGTGTGTGTGTGTGTTTTATAATTATAAATATAAATTTATCTACATACGTATACATTTCATCATTCCGGAATCGTCAGCGTAGAGATCATTATTCAAGCCGGTAGCAGGATTCGAAACCCCGGAACAAGAGTCATGTTTTTAACTAAAATTTCGACGCCTAAACCAACGCGGCCACCGTGAACAACTACATAAATCGGTGAGAGTTTTACACCTATAGGCAGCCGACGTCAACAGTGTTCAACTCATGAATCAAAGCTATGGTTTTCACGGCTGTATTTATGTTACTCACTAGAGTGCAGAGTCTCAATTGGAGACGACAAATAACCAGTCATATTTTAACATGATTCCGACGCCTTAATTCACTTTGTATGTCTAGATAGATTATGAAACGACCGTAAAGAATTAACACCTTTACTAATAAATTAAGATATTGTCGCTGGAACATGCATTCTATTGCTTAAATGATGTCAGGAAATGCCACGCTCAAAACGCGAGATTCGAAACCACGATCACAGGGACTAGTCGGGCGCTTAACTAGGCTACGATGATTTCGCCTGGAAAACAGAATACTTTTATCGCTTATTAATGCTAACAAATTTAAAATGTCATTTTTATCGCTAAAGAATACCATTTAAAAAATCTTTAAAACCCCGAAACAGTATTAACAGTATATGTATATACCTAAATATTTAATGTATTTTTATGTAATTATTTTTATTGGTGATTGCAGCGTTCGTTGTTATTTTGCTTACTATTATTTCGATTGTCTCACCTCCTAAGTGATTAAGATGCAGAAAATTGCATTATAAGTCGCCCTTAACTTAATCACTTAGTAAGTGAGACAATCGAAATAATAGTAAGCAAAATAACAACGAACGCTGCAATCACCAATAAAAATAATTACATAAAAATACATTAAATATTTAGGTGATAAAAATCGTACATATTCCTATACAGAGCGTCTTGGTCCAGTGGTAGAACGCTGGACTATAGACATCAATATCGAAGGTTCGATCTCTGTGTAAGTGAGCCAGAAGCACGTTTCCCTGGATTACTTTTATGTACGTATAAAATATATATATATATTTAAGAAGGAATAGGTAAAATAAATACCTTTTGAAGCATTAAGATGCGATATCAATTTTTTTTTTATAAAAAAGAAAAATAATAAATCGAAACCGATTTTTTTTTCTTTTTTATTAAAACTAGCATTTTTTTTTGTTAGTTTAAAGTGATACAGATATTTCGCCAAAACCTGGCATCCTCGGTGTGTAATATATCCTGATGTCATCGGATTTGTATTTTTTTATCTCTTTACCGGCTTGTTGTTATACAGCCGGGCCAAATGGGCAAGTTGTTGTTTCCCACCATCAAATATGAAGAACGTGAATGCAGCACGTGATTTGTATAAGTGTTTTGAGGTTCATATTTTTTTTATTTTACCTATTCCTTCTTAAATTTAACAATAGATGCTTTTTAAAAAAAAATATGAACCTCAAAACACTTATATATATATATATATATATATATATATATATATATATATATATATATATATATAAAATTATTTCATGTATCCACACAAAATGTTATAATGAGATATAATTGTTCATGTATCAATTTTCAGTATTTACTTCAACAGTGCTCCCTTAGCCTGACGATTCCCTTCGGAGATGAAACGCGGAATCCTCTGTGTAGCTTGATTGCCATACATATATTGTCATAACTTAATATATATATATACTTATACACACATATATATATATATATATATATATATATATATATATAGTGCGTAACACTAAAATCGATAACTTAGTATAACACGTCAGTAGTAGCTCATTTTAAGTATTATATAAAAAGTGAAGGTTATTTGTGCTCGCTTGGCGTAAAGTAGCAATAAACGAAAAGCGGGATGAATGGTATTTCTTGTAATTACGATGTTAAACGTAGGTGAAAGCCGTCAACACCAACACGATAAAGCGGAACTACCTAATAATCAACTAAAAACAAGCCCCAGGAAAATAGAAATATACATTTAACGGTAAACCACAGCATGAATCGAATGTCGCATGACTGGGTCGAGAAAGTAATGCACTCAGAACTATGTTAACAACTTCACTGTGAACAAGATGACAAATAGTATAGGCACAGCATGAATGGATGTCGCATGACTGGGTCGAGAAAGTAATGCACTCAGAACTATGTTAACAACTTCACTGTGAACAAGATGACAAATAGTATAGGCACAGCATGAATGAATGTCGCATGACTGGGTCGAGAAAGTAATGCACTCAGAACTATGTTAACAACTTCACTGTGAACAAGATGACAAATAGTATAGGCACAAAATGAATGAATGTCGCATGACTGGGTCGAGAAAGTAATGCACTCAGAACTATGTTAACAACTTCACTTTGAACAAGATGACAAATAGTATAGGCACAGCATGAATGAATGTCGCATGACTGGGTCGAGAAAGTAATGCACTCAGAACTATGTTAACAACTTCACTTTGAACAAGATGACAAATAGTATAGGCACAGCATGAATGAATGTCGCATGACTGGGTCGAGAAAGTAATGCACTCAGAACTATGTTAACAACTTCACTGTGAACAAGATGACAAATAGTATAGGCACAAACCAGATAAGTATTGAGAAATCAAAGGCATGACATTCCAGGAAAAGACAAGCGAAGAAACTCATTCAAGCAATAAAAACCGGACGTGATAAAACAAACTGTCAAATAGTAGATATTGCAATTCCAGAAGTGGATAGTATGTATCTCAAGAGGCAGACAAACAAAACAAATACATAGAGTTTCTCAGAGAACTGAAAGGAATCTGGAACGTGAAGAACACTACTGTAATATTAATATTCGACGGAGAACTTGGAAAATCCCGAAATACCTGATAAAAGCTAGAAAAAAAATTGACACAATACAGCATACGGCTCTGATCAAAATAGCTGACATATTTAGAAACATCTTTGAGTACAGAAACCAATATGCATAACCAAGTGATAAAAACTGATTATAGGTAATAACAGCTATTAATATATAAGGAAGATTACATGAACAAAAGTGAACTGAAACTATCAAAGTATAGCTATATAACAAAGTAAAGTCCATTTTGACCATTATGTTTCGAACCAAGATGTTAATATGTTAATCCGTTCAGCCAGATTCTTAGACCAATTCCTGATGCATGTTTTCCGAAAATATGCGTTCGTTTAGTTCTTTTTTAAATGTACTAACATTTTTCTTCAGCTAAGCAGCCTCTCCGAGCACAATAATTTGCAGAGCATATCAGAGTGAATTTCACTCTCGCGCTAATACTATCTCCCACAGCTCCCAGTGTCACTAGAAACTGTTCTTAATAGAGTGATCTTTTTGCCAAATCGCCGTAATTATTTCATATTTTCTTCTTACTATATACTATATACTACACTAAATTTTAAATATAAATACAAGTCGCTCCCTTCAAGTACTCTTTCCTTTTTCCAAGTGTATTTTAGTTTCGTAGAATAAGGAATCATATTAAAAGTACTTATTGAATATTCACATTTCTAACATCATATTATTCATATTACAACAACAATAACATTCACGCGTCATGTTTAAAATTTATTTACATTACTTTCATCCTTTCTTCTCGATTTCCGCCCATTTACAGACATTCAAGAATAAAGGATCATATGAACATATAACAAAATAAAACGCGTTTATGCAAAATGGCCACTAATTTCGTTTTAATTTCGTTACCTACCTAAATCTTTTTTTCTTAAAAAAATCTATTTCATAGCTTCAGTCTGAGGATATATTCACCTGCAAATAAATCATAACAACAGATATATCGAATGAACACCAATTTGTCATGGATTCGTCCCCTGTCTCGCATTCGTTCACCCATATATATGTCTTGTTCCTTCATTGTTCCACTTTAGCGTTACTTTTAAAACTTAAGACGTGTACTTTACCAAAACTACACAAACAAATAAACATATGCTTTTGAATCGTATAAATGCTTATTGCTTACGATGAGATCAATAATTTTATACAATCACCCTCGTATTTAACAGTCAGATTTGGCATCAAAAGATTATATTTATCGTAAAAGTCGTTTTGTAGAATCACTTTCATCTATAAATACGACTTTTTCCATATATTTTTCTTTTTTCCCTTTTTTATGCATGCTTTTTATTTTTTACTTAAATTACATTTCTACTTTAAATGATATTGCTTCTAACAGCCACATTTCTACTTTAAATGATATTGCTTCTAACGGCCACATTTCTACTTTAAATGATATTGCTTCTAACGGCCACATTTCTACTTTAAATGATATTGCTTCTAACGGCCACATTTCTTTTTTAAGCAAAATCACGGTTGCTAATTAAACGTCCACCAGATGTTTACCCCCACCCCCACCCCACCCCCCGCAAATATTTTTGGGGTCTGCGGTCGTGCCGGACAACTAGAAAGAAAAAAAGATTATTCTTTTTTTACTTTGGTGAAATTGATTTTTAACCGCCCTACGTTACGCTTTAAGTCTGGCTTGGAAATTAAACTTCCCACGTAAGTCCATGTAGCAAGCCCATACCCTAAACATGTTTTACATTATCTTCGTGGGATGTGTGTATGCGCCGAACAACATTAGTAGCAAATAATTCACTAGTTCAACGTTAGGACCGGGTATTTTTTTAGTTAATATACTTTCACGGGATACGGCGGGACACGTGTACACTTGTATGTAATACAAAAAAACTCACAATCTGGATCATGGAAATAGATAAATCCCTCCAAGCAAAGGGGAAACCTGACAAATCGTAGAAATCGTTGTCCCAGCAGGGTGAAGATCAAGAAGAAGAAAACTACTCAAATACATGGAACTTGACAGAGAAAGGAAGAGAATATGGAATAGAAGAAATAAAAAGCTGTAATACCAGTAATTGTAGGATCACTATGGTGGGTTTCGAAAAACCTGGAGAAAAATCAGGAGAGATTGGAATCAAAGGGAGGATTGACGCCATACAACCCATGGTACCGATGAAAACAACTGAAATATTTATAGAACTCTTCGAGTGCGGAAATCACCCAACATAGCCAAATAATATTCACCAACCACAGGTAAGTTAAAATAGGAATATAATGAAAATATAGAAAGAATATTACACGAACCCAACAGAACTGATATTACGAGTAATCACATAAACCGTCATATATCTACTTCACCCACCTAAAAAAATCATTCATTGGAATGGCACGGAGACTACTTGATTCCCGACGGGGGGTGGGGGTAATTGCTACTCAAATTCCAGAAATTACTAACGGCCGTTATCACCGAGAAATAAAGGAAGAACGGCTGTTGCGACAACGCGAAGATTTTATAAGGAGTATCGAAGGAAACGGAGAGTACTGGAAATCTTGGGAGACTTGAGTCTAGGGAAAACCACCTGTTGTTACTTGTGAGCGATCGCTGATAATCATTTTTATGTAGAACTCTTAGTGAGGAAATAATAATCATAACAGTACCATATGGATCTTGACTAGAATGCCACGGAGCGTACTGGAATTCTGAGGAAGCTTATTGCTAGTCAAATTCAAGAGAAAACCAACGACCGTTAACAGCGATACATCAATGGTAAACGGCCGGTGCGATAGTTCAAAATTATTTCTAACGGTTATCAAAAGAAATAAAAAGTACAGGGAATCTTTGTAGACTTGTAGTCACTCAGTTTCCAGGGAACACCATCTGTTTTTGCAAGTGACCGATACTTTCGAGCTAGGTTAAAAGTGTAGTATCTGGTCTGTCTCCTATCTAAAGTGCTCCTATAAAAGTACGACATTGTGTCTAGATTTGCTCTCGTTGGGAGGCAAGTAAATAGAGACTCGTGTGACAATAATAGAAATAAAAGATGGACGATACAAAGCAGCAACGGAAGAAGAAGAAGAGAGCGCAGCACAAGCAGCAGCAGCAGAAGAAAAGAAGAAGAAGAAGAAAAGAAGAAGAAGAAAAAGAAGAAGAAGAGAAGACACTTTACGTGCGCCTCTAAATATAGTCCAGTCCTATCTGATCTGAAGGGAAAACACAGTAACTTCGCCTGGCGACATTTAAAAAGTAGAAACTATGTCATCTTCAACTGGATAAGAATAGCCAGGAGTGGACTAAAGTGAACCGAGAGGCACCATTACACCCAAAGTGTCTTACCGGGTGCACAGGGGTTGGGCAAGAGGGTAGGCAACCTTTAAGAGAGTCAAGTGTCATGCGTAAGAATAAACCGCCGGAAGTGCATCAAGGGATTTTTCCGGAATAAGCGGAAGTGAGAAGGAATCGTTGATTTCATTAATTCTATCCCATGTGTGTTTATGTTTGTAATGAGTAACTAAATTTTCTGGTTCTATTTTTATTCCATCTTCGGTTTGACACCCCCAAGCTTCATAAGATCTGTTTCCTTGTTGTTGTTGTTGTTTTTGTTTTGTTGTTGTTGTTGTTATTGTTATTGTTATTCTTCTTCTTCTTCTTCTTCTTCTCATATGTTTTGAGGCATGTCCGTCCGTCCGTTCGTCCGGATTTTTCTACGCAACCATCCATTGAATTTCTCTGAGATTTTGCATGAAGTTGTAACTTTGGTCAGGTTAGAAAGTGACATTCTCCGATTTTTTAAACAAAATCTGGTTAGCCCCCCAGGGGGTCAAAAGGCCCCAAAATGGCAAAAATGACATTTTTTTGCCCCATAACTTTTCATCCATCCATTCAATTTCTCTGAAACTTGGCCAAAATGTGGAGGCAATTGTTCCTAATAGAAAATAAGTATCGCTGACCTTGGAAAAAATCTGGTTCGCGCCACCAGGGGGTCAAAAGCCCCCAAAATGGCAAAAATTACCCTTTTCTCCCATAACGTTTGATCCATCTATTCAATTTTCTGAAACTTGGCCAAAATGTAGAAGCAATTGTTCTGGATTTAAAATGAGCATCCTTGACCTCAGAAAAATGCTGGTTCGCGCCCCCAGGGGGTCAAAGAGGGGTCAAAAATGACCCAAATTGCCCAAATTTATTGCATTTTACACTCGCCACATCGAGTCACATACAGAGGGGGACCACGCACGCGCGGCTTGTTGTTATTATTATTATTATTATTATTATTATTATTATTATTATTATTATTATTATTATTATTATTATTTGTACTCACTAGGAGTTATAACACAGGTCATCGTCAATCATTGCACACCGACAAAAACCAGTGGTGTTCCCTGCAGTCTGAGTGACAACAAGTCCCCTCAGATTTCGAGTATTCTCTACAGGTTTTCGATAATCATCGCAAATGACCTTACGGTATCACACAGCCGCTTACCATTGATTTCTCACTGGTAATGACCATTGGTCTTCTCTCAGCAGTGTTCGCACTCTTACAGTGGAGGTCTGGTTTGTGCTGTCCCTCCTCGGTCTTCTCATCCTCCTTGACCCTCTACAAATATATTGTGTGGTGTCAGCGTAGGCCGGCACCATTTTATTTGGGGGGGGGGGCTGCTTATAATATTAATTTTCAGTTTCTGTTCATGCTATTGTAAACAGTAGTGGTGATAGGAAGTCTCCTTGGAAAATGCATCTCTGTATTTTTATCTCGGTCAGGTGTTGTCCTCCGGCTGTTAGTTCTAGTCTCCATGTTTCAATTGCTTTCTTAATGAAGTTAATAATCCTGTCGGGTATTTTGTATATTTTTAAACATTCCTTTATCCATGCTTGAGGGATTCTGCTGTAAGCTTTTTTGTAGTGAATCCATCCTATGGAAAGTTTTTTTTTTCATCTTTTTCCCTCCTTCGGTATCTTTTGATCGATATATAGCAGAAACTACTAGAAAACAAAAAGCACAAACTCCTATGGGATATGGATGTACAAACAGACGCATACATACAAGCAAGTAGACTGGATGTTATAATAATCGACAAGGAAAAATCTTGAAAAATCATAGACTTCGCCGTTCCAGCAGAACACAGAGTAAAGATCAAAGAGACGGAAAAACGAAGCAAATACACGGAACTAGCCAGAGAACTGAAAGAAATATAATATAGTATAATACTAATAATCGTAGGAGCACTAGGAACAGTCCCCATAAACTGGAGAAAAAACTGGGAGAAATTGGAATCAAAAGGGATTACAGATACCATACAAAAGACGGCAATGGTCAAAACAGCTGAAACCTTAGACACAACCAATGATGAAAATCTGATTGAAATTGCAATATAAAATGAAGATGGCATCACATAGAAATACGGAATTATGAGAGATAGTCAAAATCTCGGATTTAAAAGCAGAAAACCATTCTTCATACAAAATCTTCGTAGAAAATCGGAATTTTAAATTAGGTGCTGAAACAACATTCTCCGACTTAAGAGATCTTGACAACTTGTACTCCAAGGAAGCATTCATCCGGTAATCCTTTTCATTATTAAAATAAATCACGTTGTAAACAATCTCAATCCTGGAATAGATTGGTTATTGCACGGGGATGATTTTCTAGTATGTTGTCGATCAAAACATATGCATAATACAGAGCGCAAATGACAATGGTTTTTAAACTCGCTCCTAAATTTTCCATTCCGGGCAGAGACCGCACTTGATGATCTGATGATCACCTATTCCCATGTCCGGGATATCATAAAAAGACTTGACACCTCTAAAGCATGTAGGCCTAATCTTATCCCTGCTATAGTACTGAATAAATCCCCTGCTTAGCTGTCCCTGTCTTCTTCAAACCTTACAACAAATGCCTTGGCAAATCTTGCTTCTCTGATAGCTGGAAAATTGTCTCTGTAGCACCAGTGTTAAAAAATTCTTGTGAAAAAACTGACCCGCAAAATTGCGCCCCATCAGTCTTTTCTCGCTTTTCGCCAAATGAATCTAGCGTATATCTACCAAATTAATGCTAAACTTCTTTCTGACAATCAGTATGGATTACTGTGAATATCCTAACGATCATCTCTACGCATATACCATACACTAGACAAGGCAGGTGAATCTAGGGCGGCAGCGCTTGCTATATCAAAAGCCTTTGACAAAGTCTGGCATGCAAGCCTTCTCATAAAAATTTATTTGTACAGTATTACTGGACACATGACTAATATAATCAGATTCTTCCGGACCAAAAGAAAGATCAAGATTATCCTGGAAGGCCGTACATCTAAACAACATAACAGTAATGCGAGTATACCCCAGGGATAAATCATTGGTCCTATATTATTCTTCAGAAACGATTATGTCCGAGATGGGTATATTTGCCGATTAAACCACTCTTTATTCTCTACATGTGGGTGAAACAAACGCGCACATATGTAAGCCAAAAGCTGAATCCTTAAAAATGACCTTAGGGATATACACTGATGATAGCATTTAGTGAAACTAAGATAAAGCTCTTTTCCTTTTAAAATCAGGAGAAACCTTTTCAACTAGCAATTGCCATGGCTTATAGCACCTTACCAGAGTCCAACATTCAACATCTTTGGTCTAACATTCACAGATAACATGTATTAGAAAAATACATATGAAGTTCTACCAAGGAAAGTGGGCTCCCTCTACCGTACTAGAAAACATCTCACACCTGCCAGTATCCTATATCTCTACCAAGCCGCAATTCGCTTATATAATAGTAAAATTTTACAAAAGTTCCATTGTAGTAGTTCTATACTTCGATGTTGAGGAAGTAGTGACCAGAATATATATATATATATATATATATATATATATATATATATATATATATATATATATATATATATATATATATATATATATATATATATATATACAGGGTGGGCAAAAATAAGGGTCCTATTTTTAAAAATTCATAACTTTTTTATTTATTGATTTAAACAAACTTTTTTTTTTAGAATAAGTAAAGGACTCCTTCTGAAGCAAGCATGAGCCGTATTAGCCCTAAGGAACATACCCTCATTTAGAAAACATTAGTTTTGCTTAAAAAACTCAAAACAGTGTAAAAAACAATACTTTAGTTTTTGTAAGTTTTAAGAAGTGTTTTTCGGCTAAAATTTGTTTTGTTTATTTCAAAAAATCTCGGAAGGGTCAGTCTACACACACATAAAGTTTGGTGAGTTTAACTTTTATTTTGTGGAAGTTATTCAAATTCAAGTTATTCAAATTTAAAGATAGGACCCTTAATTTGGCCCACCCTATATATATATATATATATATATATATATATATATATATATATATATATATATATATATATATATATATATACTAGCTAAAACTACCTGGCCTACGGGCAATAATTACTGAGGTTGTAGTCTTCTTTACAAAAATCAAAGACATAATTTTCAATTGACAATTTAGAAATCTTGAGGAAAACAAAAAAAAAATTATTTTCGTAGTATTATTTGATATATTCCAATGTGGAGGAATTTACTGTGCATAAACATAGTCAAAATTTATTTTTTAGGGAAAACAACAAAAATGTTAATTGATATGGTCTTTAAGATATTCAAAGTCGGGGAATTTTATTTGTTTGAGCATAAAAATGAAAATGAATTCCTCATTACATACTAATTATATAATGAAATGAATAAACATAAGGGTGGAAGATCGATTGGTCAAATTAACCAATTGTATATAACTGAGTAATTCAAAATGGGTAGTTTGCACTTTTCCCATTTATTAGAAATGAAAGAAAAAAGTCTTAATGCATATTAAAGAAAATTAATCTATTTTTTTGTTGTAATTTAGAAAGATTAGAAGTTTTCTCTTTCTTTTCTATGACAAATTTTAAAGTTATCACCACGATCATCATCATCGCTACAAATACGTTGACTCCTTGGCCGTTTGACTCGGAGCAAAATTTAGTATCTGTATCTGCACTTAGGTGTTATGTCCTCACTCACTGAATGGGGAATCTTTCTAGACCGAGGCAATTTAATTTTTTGTTCTAATCCAGAGTACCCCTTTTCGGAGAGCTAGATTTTCCCTACGTTAAATATCGGCATTCTGTGCTGGGAGGACGTAAATAGGAACAGCATCAACAAGAACAACAACATATTTATTTAAAAAAATAATAAACGCATGTATTTAATTATTAACAGTAGACCTTTGGTTATTATTGCGTTTAACGCAAACTTTATTTTTTTAAAGTAATTATACGAAAGTTATCAATACTGTTGCTATGTGTAAAACCGAAAAAAACAAAAAACAAATAATGAACCGGAAGTTATCATTTTGAATTTTAAACTTAATTAATAAAATCGCTTGAAATAATATTACTATTGATAATAATTTAAAAATTCATATCAAGAAAAGTTCTTCGAATGTATAACAAAATGGCACAATCAAATTATAAGTCGATAATACTGAATATTTATGTATAGAACTATGTTTTTTAAAAAAATGCAAATAATTCATAGTCGTGACAGTGTTTAGTCAGGTTTTCTGTGGGTATATATATACGGTATGTGAAAATATTTTAGTGTGCAATAGAATTAGATAGAGATAAAGTGTCCTGATATAAATATAGTTAATATCAATAAAAAAACTTTCACATTTATTAATTTATATATATATATATATATATATATATATATATACATATCCATATACGTATATATAAACATATACATACACATGTACATATATATACACATATATACATATATACATATATACCCATACATATATATATATATATATATATATATATATATATATATATATATATATATATATACATATACATATATATACATATACAAACATATATATGCATATACATGTACATATATATACATATATATATATAAATAAACATACATATATACATATAAATGTACACATTTCTAGGGAATACAAATAATAAATATTTGTTTATCTCTCTCTCTCTCTCTCTCTCTATATATATATATATATATATATATATATATATATATATATATATATACATATATATAAGTAAATTACGTGTACAACAGAATGGTAGGATTAATTTTAGAGGTAGCATTATTAAAATCAATAAACAGACGAGTGGGAAAAAAAAAAAAAAGGAAAATTGTTAAAATTACCTTAAGGCCTTGTCGTCTGACCCTCTGAGAGGAAACGTCAGAATGGTAAATTAAAAACTAAAAGTCGAATGAGAAATGAAGGGGGGAGAAAAAAAAATAATAAAACTTATTTCAGTTGGAGGAAACGAATGAGAAAGGGAAAAAAAAAAAAAAAAAAAAAAAAAATTAAATCTCTCAACGTTATGGTGGCTTTGAATCGTTAAAAATCTCCAACTGATGTTTCAAAATCTTTTGTCTACACAGGCTAGGTCGATAGTTGTTAATGACTAGCGCCTCAAGAATATTGAGATGGTAGTTCGACCTGGCACTGTGTAAAACAGAAAACCACCCATCGGAATACCTGTCAGAACAACTATTTGTACTAACGAGGTGATTACCGATGGCTGATTCCTGTGCCTGGAAGTTCCCGGATGATCTCGAAACCTTGTGTAGGCGAATATCACGTGGTATGTGTTGGGATATTCTAAATTCTAATCTTTGGGATGTCTTGCCAACGTAGTCAGCTCCACACTGACACATGAATTTATAAACTACAGAATTCTTTTGAATGGCTGGCAAAACATCCTTACGAAAAGAAGAGAAAAAGGTTCGAGTCGTGTAAACTACCCTCAACATGGTTGCCGGAAAACAACGTTGAGTAGAAGAAGAAATCCTTTCAACAATGTCAAGGCCGTCAGAACCCAACCAAGGGAGTTTCAAATAAATAGGGCAACGTGACGGGCCAATAAATTTACCACCATTAAATAAAGCAACTTTACGTGCAATGGTGCCTTTTATAGTATTGATGGGATATCCATTGGCAAGAAAAATATTAGTAATCTCACCAAGTTCTGCATCGAGTCGTGTTGGTGAACAAATCATAAGAGCTCGATGAGTGAGAGTACCAATAAGATTTATTTTTCTTGCTCTTGGGGCGAAGGAAAACCAATTTAGATAAAGGCCTGTAAATGTTGGTTTTCTATACACACAGGTTTCAAATGATAAACCAGATTTAGACACCAAAACATCGAGGAATGGTAAGGAACCACAATCCTCGACTTCCATAGTGAATTGCAACGATGGATGCAAGTCACAAAGAAGAAGGAGAAACTGTTCAGCATCACTCCGAGAGGGAAAACAAGCAAAAGTGTCATCAACGTAACGTGTGTAGAAAGCCGGCTTGGTCACTTTGGAAAATAATTGGCTTTCCAAGAATCCAACGAAAATGTTGGCTAACGATGGACCAAGAGGGCTACCCATGGATATACCATCAATTTGCCGATACATTATATTATTAAAACTGAAGGAAACTGATTTAGTAGCAAGTTCCATCAGTTCAACAAAAATTCGTTCAGGAAACTGTGGAGACTTTAAGGGGCCGCGGTAAAGATAATCTGCACATATACCAATGGTTTCATCCAAAGGTACATTGGTAAACAGACTACTAATGTCAAAGGAAGCCAAGAACTCGGTGTCCTTTGAGAGAGATAATTTGTGTATAGAAGACACAAATTGGAAGGAATCAGAGATACAATAGTCCGAATAAAAAGTAAGTACGGGCTTAAGAATATCAACTAACCATTTACCAAGTGCATGTTGTGCAGAACCCAACATTGATAGAATAGGCCGTAAAGGAACGTTAGGTTTATGAACCTTGGGTAAGCCGTACATTCTAGGCCTTTGAGAGCCGATAGGTCGTATTCCTTCATATATCTCTTTAGAAATAAACTTGCTTTTATAAAGTTGAAGAAGCCTTTTCTGGATTTTTATTTCCATACGAAAAGTGTCATCGTGGCTTAAACCACCCATCTTGAAAAATTTATTTTTATCGTCCAAAATGTTACACATTTTGGAGATATAATCTACTTGGTTCAGGATTACAACGCCTGAACCTTTGTCTGGACGAGTGATATAAATATCAGAGTTCGACTTAAGTAATTTCGCAGTTTCAAAATGATTTTTCTGCCAAATACAATCGCTAGATTTAGTACGTATAGCAGAAAACCTCCGACCTAATTCACCCAACTGGATTTTAACGCTAGTTAATTCATCAGTGGAAATAGGCGAATGTCTTTTTAGTTGAGAATATAATAGTTCAATCTCACTAAATATGTTGATTTTATCAACGCGGAGGGGAGGAATGCAAAATTCTAAGCCGGCAGACAAGACAAATTTTTCAGTAATTGATAGAGCATAAGACGAATAATTAAATATATGTTTATCCGAATATGCTCTAGTGCCGAACTTTTTGGTAATCAAATTCTGCAAATATTTATTATATGAAGAATTGGTTTTGTTGAGGGTGAAAATATCGCCATTAGACAGAAACTTTGAAAAGCGAAGTTTGTCAAAGAAAGAAAATTCCCTCCAAACCATAGCCCAAAGTATAAGATATTTACTTCGTAACGAACTATAAGAATCGGAGTTAAATAGGATTTCGTCTTGTAAAAATACACGTTATTTTTTCTGACTATACTACCCACATTAAATCCGCCATTATGTCACACCTCTCCTTTTTTGTAGGAAATAAGAACATACCTAAATATTATTAAGGTTGGGAAGACAGGCCAAGTTTCCTTCCTAGCGACTCGTACGACGTAGCTAACATAGTTTGTTACGCGCAACTTTGACTTTCCTCCAACTGAAATAAGTTTTATTATTTTTTTTTCTCCCCCCTTCATTTCTCATTCGACTTTTAGTTTTTAATTTACCATTCTGACGTTTCCTCTCAGAGGGTCAGACGACAAGGCCTTAAGGTAATTTTAACAATTTTCCTTTTTTTTTTTTTCCCACTCGTCTGTTTATTGATTTTAATAATGCTACCTCTAATATATATATATATATATATATATATATATACTAGCAAAAACAACCCGCCCTCCGAGCGGAAATTACAGAAACCAAAGAAGTAATTTTCATTTGACATTTTTGTAATTTAGAGGAAATTAAAATGAAGGATGAGTTTCGTAGTGTTATTTGATATATTTCAATATGGGGGAAATATACTGTGCATGAATATCGTCAAATTTGTTTTTTTAGGAAAAAAACACAAAAAGGCTAATTAATATAATACACTTTTGGCTAAGTTCAAAGTGTAGTATCTGTTCCGATGGATACTGCACCCCATAGACTGGTATTGTCTTGGCCTTCGGGGCTTGATTTACGCCGGTCTATGGAATTGTCCTGTGCAGTTCTAGGAGGTCCACCCTCCCAGGCTTTGCCTCCTCTCTTTGGGGAGGAGTAAGTTAATTGCTTACTGCTTGAGGCGCCCCTACCGGGGAATGCCGACGGGGCTGCCCAGGCAATTTTTAATGGCCAGAGTGCTCACCTCTCGGGCGCTGGCTTTTCAACCTCCACTTTCCCGACCCGACCTTGGGTCACATCTTACTTGTGGGAGTAGGATAAAACTGGCCTTGTGCCTAACTCCTGGAGAGGAGTAAATAATATTTGCAGAAAATACCTATTTATATTCAAGTGCCCACATGAAATTGTGTAACAGCTCTTGACCTAGCTCAAGTAGTAGAGGAGCAGGGCCAGGGTCAAATTCTGATATTAGTGGCGCTACCGTGAATGAGGGAGTGCTGGAGGTGGTGCGGTATTTTTTCTGACTATACTACCCACATTAAATCCGCCATTATGTCACACCTCTCCTTTTTTGTAGGAAATAAGAACATACCTAAATATTATTAAGGTTGGGAAGACAGGCCAAGTTTCCTTCCTAGCGACTCGTACGACGTAGCTAACATAGTTTGTTACGCGCAACTTTGACTTTTTTGTTCACAAATAAAAATTTAAAAAATATAATTCATTAACAAATTACGCCTAAGGTAAGGAGTGTGCGTGGGTTTTACCATACTTTTAACTAGACGGATTTTTAACCATTCGTACAAGCATTGTTTCTTTCATTCTCCTATCATAGTTCCATCAGTGTCACTTCAGCATTCACCACAATACCACATTTACTCTATGTATTATTTTACTTAAAATATAACCAATCGTTTGAATTGAATTTGGTTTACAAATAATATATATATATATATATATATATATATATATATATATATGGATGAAAGAAGAGTGATAAACATGTACGAATGTCCAGATTTATTTCAACTTCGATTGTTCAATGCAAGGTATATTCGGTAATACAATTATGTGTATTATTCTTTCCTTAAGCCAAGGCTTTTCAAAGATCAAAATCTACCTTGCATTGAACAATCGAAATTGATATAAATCTGGACATTCGTACATGTTTATCACTCTTCTTTCATCTATCTTTAGAATTGCTCTATCTCGTATATTGAGGTTAAACCACTTCACTATAGGTTCTATCTACTAAAAGTTTACTTTTAGTTTCATATTTTATTCTACTATATATATATATATATATATATATATATATATATATATATATTAGTTATAAACCAAATTCAATGATTAAGAGAGATTATATGCAACTACTGGAAGACCCGACTATGCCCCTTTTCACTATGTTCATAACACCATTATACTTTCTTTGTTGTGTTACTACGACCTAGTGATGGTCCGATTCCAATATTTTCCCCGATTCCGATACAATTACCGATTCTGTTCTAAATTACCTATTCCGATTGTTTTTAAATCTCTAAATATTTAACTATAGGGTTTTGTTGTTTTTTTTTTTCGAATTACTTTAAACCCCCATGTAATATGTTCATATTTTTTCGCAAATGGAAAAATACACTTGTGGGGGTGTGGGGGGATCTATATATTTTAATTTTACTTGTAGTTTAAAATCAATAAATATTTATCATTTTATAATTAGTACCAGCAATGGAAAATGTTGTTTTAAACAAAAACAAAGAATGAAAAGAATCGTTTTTGGCATCGGAAAATAGACACACATTTTTCCGATTCTGATTCCGATACCTCAAAAAGTTCTGATTTTTTTCGCTTCCCGATTCCGATAAATCGTCCAAGCAAAAATGCCAACTCCTCGTAACGCCGCTAATATAATCGGAATAAAATACATTTTGGAATGAAAAAACCCCGAATTAGTGTCTTATACATATAGTTTACATTTAATTAAAATCGGATATACGTGTTTTAAGTTTTTAGGGGTGTCTACACTCCTAGCTCCTTTAGAGGGTACGCATAGAGATTAGAAACATTATGGAACACGTAGAGATTCAGGGCCACTTCCATTGTCTTCCCCGGAGAATGTTATACCTATGATTTAAATGTTATCAAAAAATGACATATTTGAAGTTTTAAGAAGGGTTCTGCCCCATAGTTTCCTTCGGTGGACATAGAGATTGGGGGCCACTTCATTTGTCTTACTCGGAAATTTTTACATATAAATACACTTTTAGTTTTTAAGTAGATTCTCTGATCTTTCTTTCTATAGGGAACACACACACACACACACATACATTGGCATTTATAAATATAGAGTTCATAAATAATTATATATTACTGCGCTGCCAAGTTGCCTGTCGACTCAGAAATCCTATTGGGATCATAGTTTTACAAATTTATATCTATAGAGTATATCCAGTTTCATCTTCCTTTTCCTATGCATAACTCCAGAGCTACGACGGAGTCTGCAATGACGGATTTTTGTCCCCACTTGACACAATCACAGGCTTGGTCCAATTTCATATATATGTATATATCATTGCCGCTCATGGGAATGGCGGCAAATAGGGCGACGGCTGCCGGGAATCAATTTCTTAAATTATAAGATATACTAGAAGAATACCCCTCCCAGGAAGGGTCCATGCTATACTAATGTTAATATATTTTGTCTGTAAAAAAGAATATTGAACGTCACGAACTTCAAGAGAAAGTTTAAAAGAAGAAAAGAACGAGAAACGAATCTATCTGAACATTCCGCCTAGTTTCAACCCTCGTTACTAATCCTCACAGTGATTTCTCACAGTCCATCTAGCAAACTCGTTAACATTTATCCTCGAGTGGACGTTCGGCCTTGATGAGCCGTACCTCATTAGTAAAAAAAAAACATTTTTTTGTAATCCATTACTTCATTTTGATTGTAGAAAACGTCTGGAATTTAAGGTTTAAGCTTAAAGGGGTCTTCCGAAAAAAATAAAGTTCAGGTTATTTTGCTTAATTGGTGTCTAATGACTATGGATCAAATTCAATACAAATCTGAAATTATGTTTCTGAATGTTTGAGATGAGGATTGATAATTTGTATAATTTGGATTATTCGTACTACTGTTTTCATCTTGAGTGTTATTCTCACAAAGCTTCGCCCGATGTAACCCCCGACCTTATTCAGGTGTATCTTGTCCAACTCGGGAATCTCTACGGAATTTCAAACGGATACCTTTATTTCATCCACGGGGCTAGCATGCTCTCGTACCGTCAGCCATGACCGGTAATAGTTTTAAGTAATTTACAATTCCTAGTATCGCCCACACTGAGGACTGAACCTTCAACCTTCAGAAGACTGCATCTAGAACTGAATTTTACTTAGTACTTCATCCGTTACGTCACAGGTCCTTGCGGTCATGATTGACGGCACGAATGCATGCTACACCCGTAGATTCAATAAATGGTTCCGTTCGAAATTCTGTGCCGATTCCCGAGTTCGACAGAAATATTCCCGATTTCGACAAAATAGACCTGAATGAGGTCGGGGGTTACATCGGCAGAAACGTTGTGAGAATAACACTCAAGATGAGAACAGTAGTCCGAATAATTCAAATTATACAAATCTGAAATATTTAAATTATCAGATAGTAGGTTGTGGCCATATTATTCCCTCTAAAAATATTTGAAAATGCTACAAAGAAAATTATATTTGAGGAATATTTATTAATTGATTACCTATTGTTGAAATTTTCAAAAAATCGGCGATATCCAGATTTTCAACGAAGAGGTTCTACCACTTTTTACTCCCTTTGCATGAAAATAAATTAAACTAAAGATAGCCCACAGTACGACCTCTAAAGCTTAGAAGCTGTGTTACACAATTCATAGTTATCGATTAGGCGTTCATCCTGTACATAAAACATAAACATATTTGCACCCAAAGCTTCACCACGCTTCTTAGCACTTCCTGGTAATTCATTTATTTTTTTGTCAAGTGTTGGATTTTGCTGTAACATCCTGTACAAATGTTAGATAATGGCCCTATGGGAGTGGACGTGTCTGTTGGAGATCGGGTTTGGCTTGCAAACGTGCAACTTTGGTACGATGTTTCTCACGGTCGCGGCGACGGGTGACGAGACCTTAAGTTCAAAGGTTAGGTCACACCTGCGTGTTGATCACGAGATTTCGTGACGTCATAGTTTTCCCACTGGGAAAACGGGGATTGAGATTAGAGTTCTTGACTGGAAGCCAACGAGAGAACACGCTTTAGCCATGTAGCGATTACAAGCTAGCGGATTTCGGATCCCCCGAAGTAGAGCCAGACGAAGTCCCCATCTTCCTTCCTTTACAAGTAGCTAAGTAGTTAGAAAAATAACTAGCGTAAGCCTCTCGCTCTGCTACAACGAACTAGCCAGTATCGTCAAGCAGTATAGTAATAAATGGCTCTAAATTAAAAAAAAAAGAAGAGAAGCCTTGATATATTTTATCGTGTACTGGGAGATTTGGTTTCAGTTACAGAAAGAAACCGCCGGCAGGAAATGTAACAACAATAGACGTCTGCAAAGAGTGATGACGGCGACGGCTCAGCAGGCTAACGGTAGCAGCTGCCACACAAAAGCCTACAGAGATATCAAGCTGCAGGCAACAACGAAGCACGCAAGATTAGTAGAAATAATTGCATACAACGGCGAGGCAATGGAGAAAGAGAGAGAAAGGTTAGTACGAATAGTTCCCGGGCTGTTGGGAAATGCGAATCGAGAAACGACATATCGTCCCATTAGCAGCGAGAGACGTTCGTTCTGGATCACCAGACGAGAGTTCTACAACGCCAGAGATTCCGACATTATACGAACGTATTTTAAACAAGCAATGTAACACAAAAAAGAAACTTCCCTTTGTCAAAAATAATCAACACCAGAGGAAAACTCCGTCTATGCAGAGAATCTACCAAAATTCTTCACAGACGTAGTTTTCCTCTGGTGTTTATTATTTTTGACAAAGGGAAGTTTCTTTCTCGAAATATTAAATAAATGATTTTTAATAATCATCCGGACAACACACAAACAGCTAACACCACACTTGCTGTTATGTAAGATTTTAAGAAAAAATAAATAGTAAGTCCCATTTCGATTTCGATTTATTATTTTTGTTCCTTCCAGCTTACATCCTACCCGGGACTTTGCATTGCCAACAGCCTTTTAAAAACATACTATTATATATATATATATATATATATATATATATATATATATATATGTGTGTGTGTGTGTGTGTGTGTGTGTATATATATATATATATATATATATATAGAGAGAGAGAGAGAGAGAGAGCGAATTTGAAAGTATGCTTAAACTTGTTAATATATACGTCGCAAAATATCTTTATATAAATATATTAAATAAGGCTCTACTTGTTATTTGGGACACTTATATAAATACTGTAAGATTCGTATGATTGTACAACTTAATGAACAATACCATACGTGAAATAATTTATATATATATATATATATATATATATATATATATATGTAAATCATTTCACGTAAGGTATTGTTCATAAAGTTGTACTACATATAATATATATATTTATATATATAAATCTATGTATTTGCTAGTATTTCGTGTATCCACATAACACGTTATAAGGATATATAATATTTTATTTATTGATTTTCAGTATTTACCTCAACAGTGCTCAATACGTGAGTAGAGCAAGGAAGTGCATTATGAAAATATATTTATGGTATAAATATATTTTCATAATTTACTATATATATATATATATATATATATATATATAAACCTACGTAGATACCTATCTATATCTATCTATCTATCTATATATCTCTTCATAAAAATGTCTAGAGTGACTGTAGTATGTCAGCTTATCATTTGACCTCCATTTCTTTTTTTTAATTCATTAAAAGCACTTGCTATCGGATGCGTAACGTAACCACTTCATTTTTTCTTTTTTTCTTCCGTTTATCTAAGCATCTGTAGCGTTACCCTCCCCAGTCGATCAGATAATAATAATAATAATAATAATAATAATAATAATAATAATAATAATAATAATAATAATAATAATATACTGGTGGTTACGGTCACTGGTTCACACCTGTGATGATTCGCAACACTGACGAGCATGTAAAGAACCTTTCTAGTCGGCAACGGATGACATTAAGATACAAACACGTGAGAAGAGCGAGGGCGGGAGTGGACAGGAGGAAGACGACTCGCGTGAGAAACTTGAGGCGACATATCTTGTTAGCAAAATAAATAAAAAACATACGAAAAACAAACCTGTTTGAAATCGCAGAAGGTGCGGTCGTATAAGTACTGGGATGAAGTCTCTGAATATATACACGTATACACATACATACACGAACACACGTGAATACACACATACATAGAGTTTTAATTACCTACTAGATAGGAGGGTTTGAAATACCTACAAGACTCCATCCTCGAGTGTCTTCAGTCTTTCTGTACTAGGGGTTGTCAGGGCAACCTGACATGAAGATACTTCTACCCTACAAGTAAACCCTGACCAAATATTCAAAATAACACAGGATTCAAAACTCAAAATAAGATTCCCTCGACACGGCTATACACTGGCTCATACGAGGAATGGTGCACCTTCTCCTAGTAATGTTACCTCAAGGAACAACACTTAGCTGGATATTCCACCAGACTAGATGAATTCTTGTTCTAGAATCCGGTAAGACCAAGAAATCACAAGAAAGATATACTTTTTATAGGTCAGATCGTGCTACTCCTACTGCGCTGACCTTTCAAAATAAGACCTGACCTTATGCCCAACTTCCTGAAGAAGATGTAAATAAAACACGCATTTTGACTTGGAGCAAAGTTTAGTATCTTTTCTAACCCTAAACTTCTTTATTTTTTATATTGGTTGTAAACAAATTGATCATCGAAGATACTGATAACCTATTTAGCAGATGTGCTGATGCAATATCATACTAATATCTACTCATACTTGCCAACAGGCTCGTTGAAGATGTGAAATAAGTTGCAGTCTGACACATTTTCGTTGAATATTGTATTAAATAAGCATTTTGTGAAAATGTGTATTATTTGAAAGAAAAAGCATTTCAGGTTAAATACTTCACTTAATATTTTCTGTCAGTCTTTCTCGGTCAGTAAAGGAGACATCTTTCTAGACTGAGGCATTTTATATTTTTGTTCGAATTCAAAGTGCCCCTTTCGAGGGGTTGGATTTACTCCGCATTAAAAACCCACCTTGTGTTTGACTCTGCTCTCGTGGGGAGGCAAGTAAATAGATGCACATACATAGACACAAAAAGAAACACTTTCACATATACACAATACTTATTGGAATTACAGCGATTTACACACAAAGCCACACACTGATACACGCATATACAAATACATAATAATTATTGAGATTAAGACATAAAAACACACATTCACACATACATAATTGTTATTGAGATTACAGCTATTTATATATACAGACATACGCATACCAAAATACTGTCGAATGGAAAATATTAAAACAGGACACGCATATATTCAGTTGATCCGTGCAGATTATTTTAAAGAAAGAAACTAAAAATGCTTACAAAATGTTATAAGATACTTAATCGTAGAAGCGAAATAGTCACTAACTGTAGACAGAGAATACATTTTACTTTGGTGTAAATGTGTGTTTGTTTTCTCTCTTATTAAAAATAAAACTAACGCACCTTTCTTGGGTCACGGTAGGTCTACCTTTTGATTGCTTCACAACAAATAATTTTTATTGGTTCAAAAATACTGGAAATATATCAAATGTAATCGGAAGTATCGATGGAAGATCAAACTTATGTATACTTCCTAGTGAAGTAAAAGTACATATGCTCTTACAAGTAATTGAGCACTGGCTATGTTTCTATTACATTTAATTAGGCTGGATATATATATATATATATATATATATATATATATATATATATATATATATATATATACAGGATGAGCCAAAAGTAGGTGGACAGTAAAAAACATTTATTTAGAGATCACTTATACATACAATTACATGTAATAAAACAATTATATCAATGAAAATTAAATGTTATTTATCAACGCAAGTGTTCAAACTATTTTGCTTCTTGATTCACACAGCTTTGAAGTCTGCCTCTTACTATACTCTAAATACCTACTTTTGGCTCACCCTATATATATATATATATATATATATATATATATATATATATATATATATATATATATATATGTGTGTGTGTGTGTGTGGGGTGATAATAAAAAAAAACAGTTATTTTATATAGATCAGATCCATTTCATACAAAAAGTCTTCAAGTGTCAATGGTGAAATGAGAATTGACGCACTTTAAACAAGATTTGAATCATTCAAATATTTGGAAAAACTCGTCGGCACATGGAAAACGGTTAAAAATTTAAAAAATGATCCATTGGATAAAAGCTTAAAAAGGTTCTCGTCTCAAGGTTCAGAACTCTTGAACAAAATGTCAACAGAGAGAATTGCAGAAATGAAATTCGAAAAATAACAGAATCAGAAACTTGTTAATCTTTCACTTTAAAAAGATTTAGCAATGGTTGTGAAAAATGTCAAAAGAATAAAAAACAACCAAAATGTCAAAAGAATCAAAGATACAAATAAAAACTAATCACAAAAAACAGTAAAAAATGCAAATATCGGTTACTTATCGCTTCCACACCGATGTTTTAAAACAAATACCGGGGACATTTTTAAAAGTGAGATAACTGAGCATAATTTAACACTATTATATAGTATTAATGCAAGGGAGATAATTCTCGCCGCATAAGTATCGAATAATGCGATTGTCTAAAATAAATTTTAAAATACATAAAGAAAAGTTTAATTTTCAATTAGAAAAAAAATGTCGAATTTGACTAAACAAAACAATATTTACTCATTTTTATATGTCTATTTATTTATGTTGTTCGTGTTGTAATATTTATAATAGAAAATATTAAGCTTGAAATGAACGCTAAAAATGCCGGAACCTTGCGTACTTTTATTTTTCATTAATGAGTTTACAAAAAGGTTCGAGAACTACTGACACCAATAATAACATCGGAACGAAGTTGTTGATCTCCAATCTGCAGTCAGTTTGGTGCTTAGATCAACCATTAAACTGTGATGCCGCGCTACAAATATATATAACTCTGCTTTATATATACTGATGTTATGTTAACTAACTTGGTGTTTTCTTCTTTGGTTTTTGTAAACCTTGTAATTTAGGTTTTACTCAATAATATTTGAAAAGAAAAATGGATGAAATATCAGCAGAAACTTTTAACAGATTTATTACAACTGAACACAATATAAAATAATGAGTTAATTGGCCGCTGTGAGCGAGATGAAATATACAGTCTCCAGACGTGGTCTGTTTACTTTTCTACTCCAGGCAAGACTTCATTTTCAAGGGCGATAACTCTTAACCTTCCCGAAATGATGCAAGGGAAGTAAATCGTTTCGTTAGTTATCCTAACATTGGTTCATGACATGCTGTTTTGTCCATATTCCCCATTAATTATAAACTTGCGTCTTGGTACATTTTAAAGACGCGGCCCTCGTCTTTATCTTACCCAAGCCAGGATTCACGCCACATAAATTTACCTATCCAGGAAGCACTGACAATACCAAATATTTCATATTTTCAAAAAGAAAAAGGTATATAGATGTGTATTTTGTGTGCGTTAAAGAGAAAGTGATAGAGGTATAGAAAGAAAGTAAATAATTAAATACTTTCTATGTACGTTAGTTCGTGTTTGTGTGTATGTGTCGGTGGCTGGGTGTGGATGTGCGCCTAAAGTATTATCATTCCGCTTTAAAAGTAGCATTCAAGATGCAGTAATCAAAAAGTCTCCTTTGTGTGCCATTGTTAGAAAAAATAAATTAATATACAGTCTAGTTACATACGAATAATAATAATAATAATTATTATTATTATTAATAATAATAATAATAATAATAATAATAATAATAATAATAATAATAATAATAATAATAAATACTAATGCATAATAATAATTTGTGATTGTGGTGGTGATGATGATAATGATGATGATGGTACGTCATTTTACAATTTCTATTTATTTTTAAATACGTCCTAACTTCTATATAAAAGTGTAAAATAGAAAACTAGAGAAAGAGAGAGAGAGAGAGAGAGAGAGAGAGACATACATACATACATACATACATACATACAGACGGACGGACGGACGGACAGACAGACAGACAGACAGACAGACAGACAGAGAGCGGAGATAGAAAGAGACAGACAGACAGAGAAACATAGAGAGAGGGAGAGAGAGGAAAGAGAGAGATTGAGAAGTGAGGAAGGTTTACGGTCGGCCTGTCCCGTTTAAATTCGAAATAACATTTTTGTCAGTCTGTCACGCATGAGTACGAAATAACATTTTTGTCAGTCTGTCACGCATGAGTACGAAATAACATTTGTGTTCATCTGACACAAATAAGTGCAAAATAACATTTTTCTCGGTCTGTCGCACGTAAGTACGGAATACAAAGTTTGCCTGTCTGTCAAGATTAATTTCGAAATAATGTTTGTCGGTTTGTCATGCTTAACCGTCATATGCTTTATATTTTTATATTTGTTTGAAAAAAAAACATTATCATCGAAGTTACTGATTACCAACTCGTTGCAAATGTGAAACAAGTTGCAGTTTGACACATTTTCGTTGAATATTATATTAATTAGGCATTTTGTTGGAATGTGTCATATTTTAGGCAAAAAAACATGTAAAGCTTAAGTTTGAAGTAAGACTTTTGTTGATCTGTCACTTTTAATTTCAAAATAGCATTTTTGAATCCGTAAATGTTACGTTTAAATAACGAAATATAAGAAATCTTTATGCGAAGGTAATTTGCAATTTCATAAATTTATATTCACGCGTATAATTTGATTATTCGGGCTATTATTCTCATCTTGGATGTTATTCTTGCAACGTTTCGGCTGATGTAACCTCCGCCATTCTTCATGTGATCTTGTCAAACTCGGGAATCTGCACGGAATTACGAACTGAAGCTTTTATTTAATCCATCGGCGTAGATTGTTCTCGTTTTGTAGTTTTAGTTAGTATTTGATTACGGAAATCGCTCCAGACAAGGCAGGAAGCTACTTGATGAAAGGAGCTAAATAAATAGCATTTCAACGTAAAAAAATTAGCCAACGATAACAGTTATATGGATAGATTCCGACCCAGAAAACAGCAATTATCTCCCTTTGTCAGAAACATCGCTCATGGAAAGTGAGGGCTAAAAGACAAAATAAGGGAGTCGAGAGAAACAAGGCTGCTGAAAGTAAACCGATGATAACATTTCTTAGCTCCTAATGTTGTCTGTAGTCAGGATTGAACTTTCAACCTCTAAGAAAAATATCACTTAGAACCGAATGCCACTTAATCTGTTGCGTCACGTGTCCATGTAGACTAAATACGTACATTTGATAAAGAATTCACTTTTAAATGACATAGATTCTCGAATTCAATATAAAGATTTCCGTGGTCGAAAAGGTGCACCTGAAGAAAGTAAGATATTACATCGGCCGAAACGTTGTGATAATAACATCCAAGATGAGAATAGTATTCCGAATACTCAAAATAATACAATTTTTCAATCCTCATCTAAAAAAAAATTCAGAAACAGAGTATTCACTTATCTAAATGAATAAATGCAATGGTATTACGTTCATCAATTCTATATTACCATCAAAACGTGTTACTGTTATTTAAATCAATAATACAACACTTTATTTACCTCCCCAGGAGGTTAGGCACAAGGCCAGGTTTATCTTACTCCCACAAGTAAGATGTGACCCAAGCTCGGGTCGGGAAAGTGGGGTTTGAAAAGCCAGCGCCCAAGAAGGTGAGCACTCTGGCCATTAAAAATTGCCTGGGCAGCCCCGTCGGCATTCCCCGGTAGGGGCGCCTCAGGCAGTAAGCAATAAACTTACTCCTCCCCAAAGAGGGGAGGCAAAGCCTGGGAGGGTGGACCTCCTAGAACTGCACAGACAGACCCATAGACCGGCGTAAATCAAGCCCCGAAGGCCAAGACGATACCAGTTTATGGCGTGTATCAATAATACAACACAGTACTTCGAAATACTCTATATATAGTATGACGAACGATCCAAATACAATCATTTGAATGCGTAATTAGCATAATTATTTTTTAACCATATAATAAATTAATGTTTGGTGTTATATATTTGTAATTGTATTGTTCTATGTTGTCTATATATGCAATGATTTCATCGATATTAATAGTTTCAGCAAGGGTTTTTTACCCCGCCTAATTAACTGGTATCGTCCGGGCCTTTGGGTCTGGATTTACGCCGGTCTATTGGGAGTTGTCCGTCCTGTGCAGTTCTAGGAGGTGCACCCTTCCAGGCTTTGCCTCCCCTCTTTGGGGGAGGAGTAAGTTTATTGCTTACTGACTGAGGCGCCCCTACCGGGGAATGTCGACAGGGCTGCCCAGGCAAGTTTTAAATGGCCAGAGTGCTCATTTCTCGAGCGCTGGCTTATCTAATCCCACTTTCCCGATCTTGTGTCACATCTTACCTTGTGGAAGGTAGATAAATAAATTCATCGATATTAATAGTAATTTATTAAAATGGTTTAATAAAATATTATAAAACTTTATTAAAAACCTTTCCTCTAAAATCGCTCCCTAGAACTCTTACTGAGAGGCAAAAACGAAAAGAAAAAAAGGAAGGCAGCGGCTGCATGTCTTAACCGCTCTCTCTCTCTCCCTCTCTCTTCCTCCACTATTCCTCTCTCCCGTATTTTTCTCAAGCAAATTGATTTTGTTTTCCTTTTTATTTCATTTGGACTTATTAAAAAGATAAAGCTGTATCACCATTACCAATATGTTAACATTTATCTATTTATACAAATAAATGCGAAAGTTTTAGTCTTGTATTTGCAAGAAACTTATGAATGAAATGTTTATTATTTGAAAGTTTGGTTTGAAGTAGCCGACTTTGCGAAACGATAGCGAGCTGAGTACGGCAACTAGTTTAACATAAAATTAATCGGTGATTCTGTATTCTTGGAGACACGACATTTTCATCTTTAATTTAGAAGAGTCAGTTGAAAGGGGAGATAATTGAAACTTTTTTGTTGTAACCATAACCCATTAGGAACATTCAGAGAATTAGTAAAGAACATACATAAAAAAGGGTATTTACGCAGATTACGGACTGGGCTGAAATAATAACGTTATAATTTAGAAAGTGATTCTTAACGTGGGGAAGTTGATTAACTATTCTGTACTTTCACCTAACAATTTAATAAACAAAAGATACCGTAAAATTGAATTCAACTTGAAAATCCTATCAAAGAAATAGCCGGTCCTTAAACTGCATAAGCACCAAAAAAGATACGCAAAATGATTATTAATCGATCAATCAATCAATTAATCAGTCACAACGCTCGGTGCTATTCGGCACTGACTTTTTAAAATTTCAGAGGATACTTTGAGAAAACAATTTGAATTATCTCCCCTTTTAATTGCCTCTTCTAAAAGAAAAACATAAATTTTATCCGTCCCCAATAAAACAGAAGCACCGATTAATCTAATTTAATGGCTCATTCTTTTTTTAATTCGAGATTATGTGATGTTAATTTGAAATTCAGCCGTTTTAATTTGAGAGAGAAAAGCTGTTATGCAGAAACGTTGTTTACAATGGTTTTATTTGCCTTTACGTGAAAGCGGAAATGCTTCTCTGCTGATTACAACTTGAGCGCCTTCAAAATCAAATTCTTGTCAAACCGCCCATACGTAATTAAACGCAACTCATACAATTTGCCAATGCTAGTACCCCCATAGTGTTCCTCATCTTTCGGTTGATAATCTATGCGTCTTATTAACCTTTATCTTTGAGTAGTTCTTGGGCTTAATTAGTGGTGACATGATAGTAAATAAATAAATAAATAAATAAATCAATAAATAAATAAAATAGGAAATATTGAAAGCTGAAGTCAGATTTAGTCCACGCCCCCCCCCCCCCACACACACAAAAAGATAACTAAGAAAAATGCTTTGCTATTTGATGTGCGGTGTATCACGTGTTGGAGACTTACCTGGTCGTAGGTGTGATTGTATTTCAAGTCCATTGCCGGTAAACATTATTCCACTTCCACTTAATGTAATACTATAGTATCCCTCGTATTTAAGAGGATGTCCCATTTAAACACGCGAGCACACACACCTACATCTATCTATCTATCTATCTATCTATCTATCTATCTATCTATCTATCTATCTATCTATCTATCTATCTATCTATCTATCTCTCTCTCTCTCTCTCTCTCTCTCTATATATATATATATATATATATATATATATTTGTTTTGTTTATTATCTATGTACGTATACGATTCGTCCCTTTAATCGTCAGCATTAAGATATAAATATATATATATATATATATATATATATATATATATATATATATATATATATACAGGGTGTTTCAAAAGTCTTGGGAACATAATAATGTTACATAACATGTAATGTTCCCAAGACTTTTGAAACACCCTGTATATATATATATATATATATATATATATATATATATATATATATATATATATATATATATATATATATATATGTATGTATATATCAGAAACAATAACATTAACGACCAAGTAAGTATCCTGTGTGTTTACGTTGCATCCCAAATTTCGCACAAACACACACACACACACACACACACACTCTCTCTCTCCCTCCTTCTCTCTCTCTCTCTTTCTCTCTCTCTCTCTCTCTCTCTCTCTCTATATATATATATATATATATATAATGTATTTTTATGTAATTGTTTTTATTACTGATTGTAGGGTTTGTTGCTTTTATACTATATAAATCGTTTCGCTTCCTAACTGATGAAGATGCAGAAGATTTCATTACGAAAAATACGTCCTATAAAGTTAAGGACGTATTTTTCGTTAATATATCTATTTGTATTAATTTTATACGTACATAAGATACATACTTTTATATACGTATGAAATGAATATATATTGCGTTTTGATTCCGGCTTGAGGCACTAACTGGTCTAGCCGCACTGATGAGCTGTGAAACAGCGAAACACTCTGTATGTGGATAACTATATGAAGCTCCCCCCCCCCCCGGGTAGAGCTTATTTGTTAGGGTATCGCCAACTGCTATTAGCTTTACGGCATAGCTCATTAGGTAAAACTAATTCGAGCTCCCGGCATTTGCGATGTTTACATTGAAATACTTCTAACATCCAGTCAGTGTCGCATGATGGCGTAGAGGTTAGCAGCGCTCGACGGTTGCGTTTCGATCCCGGCTTGAGACACTAACTGGTCAAGCTGCACAGTCTGTATGTGGATGACTATATATATATATATATATATATATATATATATATATAGGATCAAATATAAACCAAAGTAAAACTTTTAGTAGATGGAACCTATTGTGAAGAGGATTAGCTCAATATACGAGATAGAGCAATTGTAGAGATAGAAGAAAAAAGAGTGATAAATATGCGACGATTGTCCAAATTTATTTCAAATTTCAATTGTTCAATGCAAGGTGTATTCAGTAATAAACTAGTGTTTATTATTCTTTCCTTAAGCCAAGGCTTTTCAAAGATCGATATCTTATCATCAGAGGAGAAATACAGATGGATAAGTTGGCTTTCGAAAAAACCAAAGTTCAAATATTTGAAAAATAGGAAAATTATTTAAAAAAAAGGATTTTTGTTAAAAAAACGCAGTGAATGAAAAGAAAAGTTCGGTGAAAAAGATATGCAGACTGTCCGGGTGGTAAATTTATGTTGAAAAGAAGTCCTATGAATTGTAGGATGTGAAGAAAACTCTTTGCGTGAGAGCAGTGCGGAGAAAGTGCTCAAAATACAGGTAAGTCCAAAAGCACTGACGATGTCACTTGACGTTATGGGATATAAATGTATGAATAGAAAGTAAAGGGCGGTTAAGTCAAATTTAAAACAGTCAATCCCCTTTAAGTGCTTTTGGACTTACCTGTATTTTGAGCACTTTCTCCGCACTGCTCCCACGCAAAGAGTTTTCTTCACATCCTACAATTCATCGGACTTCTTTTCAACGGAAATTTACCACCCGGACAATCTGCATATCTTTTTCACGGAACTTTTCTTTTCATTCACTGCGTTTTTTTAACAAAAATCCTTTTTTTAAAATAATTTTCCTATTTTTCAAATATTTGAACTTTGGTTTTTTCGAAAGCCAACTTATCCATCTGTATTTCTCCTCTGATGATAAGATCTCGATCTTTGAAAAGCCTTGGCTTAAGGAAAGAATAATAAACACTAGTTTATTACTGAATACACCTTGCATTGAACAATTGAAATTTGAAAAAAATTTGGACAATCGCCGCATATTTATCACTCTTTTTTCTTCTATCTCTCTCTCTCTCTCTCTCTCTCTCTCTCTCTCTCTCTCTCTCTATATATATATATATATATATATATATATATATATATATATATATATATATATATATGGTTAGAATGTCAAATGGATAGAGCATACATGGACAAGTATTAACCAAACCTTAAAGTAATACGGCATAATCACGTTGACACGTAGATCATCGAAGTTAAGTGACGTTGAGCCTGGCCATTACTAAATGGGTTACCATTTGGGAATACCAGGTGCTTTATACGGCCTGGAGAGAACATAAGCTCAACCAGGTTCTATCATGCCCAGTGAAAATGAAAGTTAAAATATCTGCATGACTCCCTGACGACGTCGCTTGACGTTATGGGATATGAATGTATGAATAGAAAGTAAAGGGCGGTTAAGTCAAATTTAAAACAGTATATACTCAAAATACAGCTCAATGTAAGAAATCTTTAGGCCTCTATAAGTAAATTGAAATACATAAAAGTATAGCATGTTATTTATATCAGTTCTATGAATTCAATATAAACAAACGCTTCTGGCGTACGACCGTTTCCAAGTAGAAATAAAATTTATTTTATTAATTCAATATTTTTTTTCTTTAGAAAAAGACGATGTTTTTTTTTTGGGGGGGGTATTCGTTAGATCGTATCATTGATTGATACACACCATAAACTGGTATCGTCTTGGCCTTCGGGGCTTGATTTACGCCGGTCTATGGGTCTGTCCTGTGCAGTACTAGGAGGTCCACCCTCTCAGGCTTTGCCTCCCCTCTTTGGGGAAGAGTAAGTTTATTGCTTACTGCCTGAGGCGCCCCTACCGGGGAATGCCGACGGGGCTGCCCAGGCAATTTTTAATGGCCAGAGTGCTCACCTTCTCGGGCGCTGGCTTTTCAAACCCCACTTTCCCGACCCAAGCTTGGGTCACATCTTACTTGTGGGAGTAAGATAAACCTGGCCTTGTGCCTAACCTCCTGGGGAGGTAAAGAGACTTGAACGTTCAGATAAAGAATGAACGCTGCACAAATATGAGCATTTGAATTTTTCACAGTGGTTTCGGTTTACATTAGAGGTTTTTTTTTTATCAAATAATACATTTTTTGATATAGAGCCGAGTACCAGTCGAAATATTTATATTTTAACTATGATCACTTCTATAATGTCACATGCGTTTATATTTTCCATAAGGCAATTTTTTTATTCGTGAAATGTGAATGAATAGCTTTTTATAATGGTGAAAATATTTATTTTATTTAAGTACCAAACTTTTCGACGAATTTGTAATATTTGGATTATTTGCGCCACTATTCTTATATTGGTTGTTATTTTCACAACGTTTCGACCGATCTAATCTTCGGCCTTCTGGTGTATATTTTCGAACTTTGGAATGTTTCTGTGGAACTCGGAAATCTATACGGAATTTCAAACAAAATCTTTTATTTAATCCACGGGGTTAGATTTTTCTCGTCCCGTCAACTGTTTCTGTTTTTTTTTCTAATTATTCTTCAGAATATTATCAATTGATCATCACATTTAAAAATTATATATTAATCTGTTTTTTAATCGACTTATTCAATTTTATTTAAGGCATGCCTTTGGTTTGCCAGTTTGACGTAAACTGATCGCGCTTGAGTTGTTGTGTTTCGAGGATTTCTTGAAACATTTCAGATTACTCTATTGATTGGACACAACATTCTGAGATCACTAAAATATTGAAAAAAACAAACTATCTGTTCAATTTTTAAAATACGTCTAGTTTATAAAACGCTCTTCTGTACACATTTCCGAAAGGATGTTTGTAAACGCGATTATATTGTCTAAGAATTGGTCGTTAGATAAATATGAGGCACAATTTTACGTTAGACTTGCATAGAAACTCGAACAATAATGTTTTTCTAAATTTTATTTTGAATATAATTCTAAACATTTTATTGTTAATTTATAGTAAATAGTATATTTGGCGGTATGGCAATGGAAACTGTCATATAGGTCCACCAATTTACTTTTTTACGTTCAGAAGGTTGCGTGTTCAAATCACGTCGAGGTCACCGAATTTTGTAGAGGGAAAAACAATATGAGAAAGAATGACAAAGTCGATCCATACAAAGGTGAATTAAATTTTATTGACGACAGACAATGATTTTGGAGAAAGCAGTCTCATGCTGACCCTGAAAAGACAAGGCGTCTTGATATGAGAGGCGGTTCGCTAAAAAGGGGTAGATTGGTAGTAATAGGACAGTCTATCCGAGATCATCCACTTCGCGAATCCCTTCGCCTCACTGCCGTTACAAATTCAGAGTGTCCAGTTTTTTGCTGATCTACCCCCTATCTAACGATTTCGGCTCCTATGGCACACATTTTGTGTATCATTCTGAGTTTAATCGGACTCAATATGTCGTCCTGGGAATTTGATTGTCCATTTTGATTTGGAATGTCGAATCGGCTCGCTAATTCTATGGTTTCATACGAGCGGGAATCATTTTCATTGGTTGAAAATGATGAGTTTCGCTACTGTGTACGAAATTCCTACGTTCTTTATTTTCGGGACGGCGAGTGGAAATGACAAAGCTAAACGAACGGAGAAAGAAAGAGAGTAGCTTTACAAGCCAGTATTTTTTTCTTACGCTCGCTTCTATCTCACTAAACAATGCCCCCTCCCCCAAAAGAAAAAAATTGGCCCCAAATTGCATTTTTTTACAAATTTCTAAAACCCACATTTTTCCCGCCAAAACCAACAAAAGTTGTAATCAATGATCGTAGTGGGACATCATATGCTTCACTTATTTTTTTAGTTGAATAATTATAAATATCATAAATTAGTGTGCACCATATGCAAAAAAAGATGGACGAAAATTATGCTTCGCCAGTGACCGCACTTGTATCCATATAAAATTACGTCACTAATTTAATTTTTCATGTATAAATTATTATTATCATTTTTAATGACTTAAAAAACACACACCGTAGACTTTTTTTATATTAAGAGTGAACGATTTCTTTTCAGATTAACTTTAGGTGGCGGGAGTTATCTGACTTACAATTAGCTTTCTACCTTCTTCTCACCACTTGAAATGCTTTTGTTCATCGTCTAGAAAAAAGTACGGTTTTTACTCGCTAAATTTTGTATGACGGAAAGGATTTATATTTATTTAAGCACAAATAAATACACATTGGTCTTAATTATAGATTTAAGGAAAGTAGCGGTTATATGGAGGGAAGGCTGTAAAAAATTGACTATTTAAAAGAAAATAATGTTTATTTTAGATTTCTAACAGCATCATCTCAGAGAAATTTAGAAATAGCTAGATTTCAAATCTGTTATTGTGTAATGAAAAAATTTAATTAAAAATAAAAAAGGAAATGAAGCCAAATAGTTTTATTTATCTACCTCCCACAAGGTAAGATGTGACACAAGGTCGGGAAAGTGGGATTAGATGAGCCAGCGCTCGAGAGGTGAGCAATCTGGCCATTTAAAAATTGCCTGGGCAGCCCCGTCGGCATTCCCCGGTAGGGGCGCCTCAGACAGTAAGCAATAAATTTACTCCTCTCCAAAGAGGGGAGGCGAAGCCTGGGAGGGTGGACCTCCTTGAACTGCACAGGACCAGTCTCGTGCAGTATCCATCGGAAAGTAACCACCAAGTTTAGTCATTATCTTACTGCCAGATTGCAATATTTTCTTCTTAAAGACCCAGTATTACGATTCCTTCAAAGAATTCTGTTTCTCTGGGGGAGGGGATTTTCCGTGCAAACGATCGGAAATAGAATAAGCCACACACCTGTTTTTTTGCGGTAAAAGTCGCGTATTATTTCTAGGAACCTGAACTTTCCGCTACTAAAGATTGAACAAGTATTCCCCCCCCCCCACAAAAAAAATTGTTTTCTATAATCTGAAAATATTTACGTTAATCAATAAAAATGAAACTTTGTTTTTCTCTCAATTAAATAAGAAACATTTTTTTATACGACGTAAGTTCGTACAATTGTTATTTTTTCTATGAGCGCGAAATCTAGTCACTTGCGTAGTCAATTGTACTCTTCTCTTCGTACATCTTTTTAAAGACATAGTTATTATGACAGTGTTCCCGTTTCGGTTTTTTTTTTCTTCAGAAAATTCCGAGGATAACATGCTTTCGGAAATTAAATAAGTCATGACTGTTTTTTTTTGTTTTGTTTTTTTTTGCTGAGAAAATCGTGTATTATCATCAGCAGCCGCGAAACGCGAGTCTCTTTCAGCCAATGACTTAAAGTAGCAAACCCGGATATGTAAAAAGAAGGCAAGTACATTCTGTATTGACAAGGAGTGAAAGGGAGAGAAGGTGTAAGTGGGAGAGAAAGAGAGAAAGAGAGAGAGGGGAGAGAGAGAGAAGTACATATATAGTAGGAGAGACCATAACGGGAAATCACGCTTCTAAAAATACGACCCTGAATAAATTCAGCGTGTGTCGGACTTGACGACCATTTCAACAGCGCGAAGCTGTTGTCGTAACACAAAAAAACATAGCAGCAGAGAACAACCGAAGGAAAGCGTAACATTAACACAAACATCTAAAGAAGAAGTTACATGCTTAAAGACTACACAGATATACAAACACAAACTAAATTATTTAGTTTATTTATACTACAACTACATAAGTTAAAAAACTGCTAAACAAATCATTCCTACGGACTTTTTTCATGCCATATTCATCCCGATACCTTGTAGTTGTTTGTTAGTCTAATTTATAAACACACTTTGAACATTAACAACTTCAACCACACAAATCGAAAGAGGATACACATTTTAAACGCGCACAAACACAAAGTACACTTTCTTATATTTCACAAAGACATCCATCAACGCCAATTATCGACATGCTCTCTTTCATCGATTTAACGCAAGCTGGATCCGTGCCGGCCGGAAAATCGGAGGCGAGTTCAACTAACGGCTCCGTTTTGGAGTCATCAAGCGGGTTTTACACTCAGCTTATCAGCGGTGTCTACATGCTGTACCTTGCCGTGCAGTTGTATAAACACGACGTGAAGATCTGTTGGTCGCTTTTCCTCAAGCTGATTACACTCTCTGTTATTTACTGGACACTAACATATCCGAATTCGCAAGAACCGAATCACTATGGAACCATCATCTTCATAACTACGTTGGTCTTGGTACATAAAAGCCTACGTAGTCCTCATCTGCCGGTGCTAAACAAGGCTGTGGTTATTACAGGTAAAGGAAACTACTTTTTATTATTTATATTCTATTATTGGCGCCCTCCTGAAGTATAAAAAATCTCATGTTGTCTAATTATTTCCATACTCAACGTTAATAAGATAATATAAGAGAGGAGGCATGTATACATCACGTTAACACATCGGTTCCTATCAAGTCACCGGAGTTAAGCAATTTCAGCATGGTTACTACTTAAATAGGTGACCATTTCAGAAAATGCGATGCCGATGACAAATCCAGAAGGATTCCAGCCGCACTGGGAATAAAACCGGCGATAGACTATAGTCCTGTCTCATGAAAGAATAGGTGCATTCAAGTTATTTTTATTGTTTTATTTTACTGCACATTTTTGGTCGATCTTTTAAAGTTTCGTTTATTATTTCATCGGTCTTTCTTTTCTTCGCCAGTAAAAAAAAATATAGACGTTTGTCAAGTCGTAAACGTCTCCGTTTTTTATCGCAAATCTTAAATGTTCACTAGAAAATGCATCTTTTGTCTCGCACCTTGTCAAAAATATAAATAATCTCAAGTTATTAAATTATTCGCTTTATTCAACGTGTGCACCTGTACTTATGTTGTATATGTTTTCAATGTTAGAATGGGTATCAACCTATTGCGATGGTTTTCATCCTTTCAAAGAAGAATACTGGTTAATATTATAAGATTGGAGATAAGCACATATTATATGAACCTTGAGGATTGAAAAGAAACCTTACGAGGAAACTAGAATGACATGACTCCATTTGTCAGGCCTGACATAGATACCACAACAATATATATGTATATATATATATATATATATATATATATATATATATATATATATATATATATATATATATAGATACATATATATATATATATATAGATACATATATATATATATATATATACATATATATATATATATATACACACACACATGTATATATATATATAGATACACACACACATGTATATATATATATGTATACATGTGTATATACACACACATATATATATTTATATATATATTTATATATGTATATATGTGTATATACACACACACACATATATATATATATTTATATATATATATATATATATATATATATATATATATATATGTATACATGTGTATATCCACCCACATATATATATATATATATATATATACATATATATATATATATTTATATATATACATATATATATATATTTATATATATACATATATATATATATTTATATATAAACATATATATATATATTTATATATATATACATATATATATATATATTTATATATATACATATATATATATTTATATATATATACATATTTATATATCTATCTATCTATCTATCTATCTATCTATATATATATATATATATATATATATATATATATATGCAGAAGAATGGAAAGGAATTAGAGAAGCAAAAGCCAAATCAAAATTCAATTCAATTGCTCAGAGCAAGGTATATTCCGCAAAAAGCCAATTTTTGCGGAATATACCTTGCTCTGAGCAATTGAATTGAATTTTGATTTGGCTTTTGCTTCTCTAATTCCTTTCCATTCTTCTGCATATCTACCTGCTCTATCCTGGATATTAAGCTGTATACTCTTCACAATAGGTTTTACCTTTCCTAAAAGTTCGCTTTTAGTACACCACTTTATATATATATATATATATATATATATATATATATATATATATATATATATATACATGTGTATATACACACACCACCTAATCAAGAACAACAAAAAATGGGCATCACATATTGAGTATCACCCCATCATTCCTACACTATACGGGCTCCCCAAAACCTACAAACCGGACATCCCCATGCGCCCCATTGTATCGAGCATAGGTAGCACTACAAACAAAATCGCACGTGCCATAGCTAACATTCTCACTCCGTTTGCTTTATTTGTCAAATTCAACAAAACTTAATTTTTCCTCTTTTCTTCTTGTCTTCCTCCCACGAGACATTTTTTTGTTTATATATTGTTTTACCGTGCCGTTCCCTGGCAATGGCACGCGCACTTGACCGCAACTGTTGCTCGCAACCACCAATCGCGGCTGAAGATCGGGGAAACCCCCTTTACGCAATTAGACGCTACATACACGTGTGTGCCCGGGACTCTCCTACCTGTTCATTAACTCAGAATTGGGTCATCAAGCCATTCCTCCGCCAAGTTATTTTCATTCATCCGTCAATATATATAAATGTATATATATATATATATATATATATATGTGTGTGTGTGTGTGTGTGTGTGAAATAGACTCTGAATAATTGTACTCATTTTCTGATATTTTGAGTACTTTTATTAAGTACTAATATATATTTATATAGGTATATATTTATTTATATATATATATATATATATATATATATATATATATATATATATATATATATATTTATAGATAGATATATATATTTATATAGATCATATATATAAAAATAAATATAAATATGTATTTATATATATATATTTATATAGGTATATATTTATATAGATATATATTTTTTATAGGTATATATTTATATAGATATATATATTTATATAGGTATATATTTATATAGGTATATAGGTATATATATATATATATATATATATATATTTATATAGGTATATATATTTATATAGGTATATATATATTTATATAAGTATATCTATATATTTTTTTATATATAATTTTTATATATATTTATATATTTATATATTTATATATATATGAGTATATATGGATTAATATATATATATATATATATATATATATATATATATATATATATATATATATATATATATATATAAATGCATATATATTGAATGGAAATGTGAGGATTTTAATCAAGTTCTAATATATACTATTGTTTAAATAAAGAAAATTGACCATTCCGAATGAAATATAGATATTGTTTGACAGAAGATGTCTAAGAGAAATTCCGAAAATCTGGTAAAATATTATAAAGAAGATCAATATACTTTTTTGCGTTAACAAAACATATCGCACTAAAATGTTTTTTGTATTTCAAGTAATTACATATAAATATGATCAACTTTATGCTATTATTGGATGCCTTGTAAACTTTGCCTCGGGAATAGTTGTACGTAATCTTGATACAGGGTTTTGTTTAAAATTGTATCCTTAAACCAATGGACAGACAGAAAGATAGCGACACTATATTTATGAGATTAATGAACTATAATGTTGTATTATTTTTTATTTTGAATCTTTTCATTAGGTTGTGATCGTGGGTTTGGCCATGCCCTTGCCATTCGACTTGATCAGATGGGCTTTAAGGTGTTCGCCGGTTGCCTTTTCAAAGGAGATGAAGGCGCCGAAACGTTGAAAGCAAAATGCTCAGATCGACTACACATTCTACAATTAGATGTGACCGACCCGCAACAAGTCGACTCGGCTTTCATCACCATCAAGGAAAATTTGGGAAATGACGGTAAGTGTTAAACTAAATTAAAATTACATCTATACTTCAAATAATATTCAAATATTAATTACCGAGTTATCCGATCTAAAGAGACATATTTCCAAGTAACTTATTAATTTCATTACAAAAATGTTGAGATGCTTTTGAATATAATTTCAAATTTAGTACAAAAGTTATATCAAGGCACACACACACACACACACGCGTACACACACACACACATATATATACACACATATATATTTATTTATTTATATATGTATATATAAGTCAGGTTTATATTATATTCCAAAATATGAACCTGCCTTATATTTGCTCTGTTGTCACTAATTGACAATCATCGAGCTGAATCTTTTAAGGAGACTGCAAAGTAAAAGGGCACTGATAGTATATGCTAATACATATATTGTCATTATTAATTATATATATATACATATATATCTACATATATATATGTATATATATATATATATATATGTATATATTTATATATCACTCCCTCCCTGCCCCCTGTTTCTGCGACAGTACAGACATGCAGAAATTTAAAACTAATGTAAACAGACATCTCGCTGCGCAGATCCGAATTTAGGTTGATCTCTCCTACGTTCTCCCCTTTTCTTTTTTCTCGGTAGCCCCTTACATCTACAGTGGCGGCCTGCCTTGTTTGGGGTGAACTATGTTAATATATATATATATATATATATATATATATATATATATATATTAAAAGGCACCTATATGGAATGAATAAATAGCGAAGACCCAGACGAGAAGATAGTTGTGTGCTCGTTCAACGATACATCTTTCCGATTGGCAAGGATCGCGTGACGTCATCTATTTCTAATGAAACACAAAAGTGATCATGTAAATTCTGAGCGAAAATTCTGTTCGTAAGACAATCAAGGATACAAACATCCCTTGCTCCAACTCCCTAAAAATTTCTGCTATTTCCCAATAGTATTAAAATGTTAACCAACTCAGCAAGGTACAACTATATTCGAACTCAGATTTATTGATCAGGTAGCCCTCGTCGCTATCCATTACACAAGTCACAATTTTGAATAATATAAAAAGGAATAATTAGAGGGTAGATTAATGATTATTGTATACGTTTTATCTTTGACTTTATTATTATTATTATTATTATTATTATTATTATTATTATTATTATTATTATTATTATTATTATTATTATTATTATTATTATTATCATTATTAATTATCATTATTATTATTAATAATAATTATTATTATTAATATTATTTTTATTATTAATATTATTATTATTTTTATTATTAATTATTATTATTAATCATTATTTCTTTTCTGCTTTGTTTTCAGTTTTGTGGGGTGTGGTAAACAACGCTGGCATTTGCTATATTGGAAATTCCGAGATGATTCCAAGGGAAGATTCTTTAAAAATCATGGACGTCAACTTTCGCGGTCCTTATCTTCTCACCACGAAGTTATTGCCTTTACTGAGAAGGAGCGGCGGTCGCATTGTGAACGTCTCTAGCAACGCAGGCCTCGCCCCCGTTGCCCTGATGGGACTCTACTGTTGTTCAAAATCGGCCCTCTTCATGTACACCGAGGTGCTCCGAGCTGAAAACGAACGATGGGGCGTGAACGCGTCGGCTGTTATACCAAGCGGATATAAAACTGGTAAGTTTAATGTTTATTTCTTTTTCTTATGCAAATCGTTTTTTCCTTTTATGTCAGATTAACACTTTTTGAGTGATTATTCAATGTAGACTTGGTATTAAATAAAATAAAATGGTTGATATGGCGTAAAATACTGTTCTCTTAACATACTTGACAATAAGAGTGATTTTAAATTGATGTTTGTTTTGCAGGAATCATCGCTTACGATAAAGAAAAGATGGCCGAAAAATGGTGGGCCCGGGCACCAAAAGTGGTGCAAGAAGATTTTGGACGAAAGGCGTTTCAAATCAAATTTAAAGCTGGAGGTAAGAAATCGTTGTTTCTTTTTGGTTTTTCATCTTTTTTTTAAATATATAATGAAGAGCATGAGAAATCTCGTAATACTTTACTTAAACATAGTTGCGATTTATCCTGAAAAAGGGATTTTGTGTGGGACAGAAAGAAAAGGAGATCATTTTATAAATCAGGATATTAAACACAATTATAAAATGTTTGATTTTTATAAACACACTGGGGTTGCCTTGAGCAAAAGTGTACCATATTTCTATTGAAACCTAAATATCTCTACATCTCTCTGTCTCTATCTTTTTCTCTTATAAATAAACTGGTGTTGCCTTCGGCAAAAGTGTGCCATATTTCTATTAAAACCTAAATATCTCTACATCTCTCTTTCTCTATCTTTTTCTCTTCTCTCCTCTTCCTGTTCCCCCTCTCCTACCCTTAGATTTCTAATCAGCCCAGTTCATTCTTTACTAGCTGGACATACACACCTACACTCAGACAACTATCTTTTATATAATAGATTCCCCGAGGAATGAGTCAGCATTTTTCTTTCCAAATTAGTACATAATAACATGTAAAATATCTAAAAAACCGCCACCCCCTGACTAAATCTGTCCCAGTTTACTCCCAAATAATCAATAATTTATTTACCTTATAGATATTATTCTACCGATGTAATGCCGATTAAGAATATACCAGCTTTGTGGGTGTTTTTGTGTCATTCTTTACTTATAGTTGGACATACACACACATACACGCACATACACACACATACACACAGACAACTGCCTTTTGTATAATAGATTTGTATAAGAAAAAGAAACAATGACGTTCTTGTATTATAATTAATTACTTTTTATTTTCCATTTCTTTCCAGATTCCGATGAAATGCTTTCCAAGGATCTCTCCCCCGTAATAAACGCCATGGTTGACGGCCTGCTCTCCACGAATCCTAAACATGTCTACTACACGGGTTTCCTTGCCCGTTCATTGCCCTTCCTCTACCTGCATTTACCCAGCATACTCCGCGAACCGGTGATGGGTGTTCTGGCTGACTGGTTCGAATTCCAACCCGCCTGTTTAGAGGTCGACCAATCGTAAAACACCGAAAGAAGGACTCTCTTTTATTTCGTTGAAACATTCATTTTTTATTGTTCATCCAACTGTTTAAATGTCCCCTTCTTGTCGAAGAGGTGACATTGTTGGTATCGTAATGGCAGGTCATGTGACCTGTAACACTTGTACGCCCCCGAAGAGGGGGTCGTGTTCATACAATCGGATCAATGGTGGATTGTGTTTAGATTGTATAGAAATAGAGAATTCCTATTAATATCCAATAAGTTGAAAAACTATTATATACCCTGGCTTATATGTATAAGAACGTTAACATACATTTGTAAATAATTATTATAATAGATCGGCATGAAACGATGGAGTTGTTTTAAGTAGCTTTACATGCACTTCATCGAATGTTATTTTCATTACCAAATGGTGATAACATTTTCAATTGGTATTCAATGTTTTTATTTCCATATCTCATAGCACTTTCGGATATCTCACAACCCATGCGTTGTACCTTGTCGGTCTTATAAAACGAAATGTCTAAAAAGAAGTTTAACTGCTTGCATATACTTTTGATAAAATATTTATATCTATATATATTTTGTATATATTAAAACAAAATTTATATTTTCTATTTCGTTTAATTTTAATACCACAAATAAACGTTTATGGACAGCATGTTTTATTTTGTCCAGGTAAAAAAAACGTCTATGGAACAAAGATGACCAGGAGTGTCGATGTACCTGCATTCATTTTTGTAAAAATTGAAATTTATTTATTCTTTAAAAATCTGTTATAATAACGTCTATTTATCAGAAAACTTATTTAAATTAATTAAAAATGCTTTCCATAATTTTTTATGAAAATTCAAGCAAATATAAATTTCAAACTGCTGCTTTAAAAAAAAATATTTTTTTTTATCATGTGTAGATTAAACAAATATTATTATTACTTCCTTAAAAGACAAAATATTATTGTCTAACATTAAGGACAGTTCTGTCAAATATGATTTGCTATTTTGGTTGGTTTATTGAGATAATTAATAAACAATGCCATTTTCTGTCAATCATTTCATTTTGATTATAATTATTTAACCAATTCGGCTGTGAAATGTATTTTTTTATTAATTATTTCATTTAAAAACCAAAATGTTATTTTCACGTTCAAACTTATAAAAAAAATAAAAAAGTATCTATTTATTTGTGGATATTCATATTTTTTCATCTGATCGCTAGGATTTTTCGTTTCGGAACTATGAACTGTACTTGCAATTTGTTTCTTACAATTCTAACGAGACACGAAAGTAAGAACAAAATGAATCGTGTACAAAAAATGTTACGCTTTTGTATAAAGTAAACCTAAAAAAGGGTTGTTTTTTCGGTGAACACAGAAACCAAACGAATTGAACAAAAAAAACATTAACATTCATTTTATTGCGCGCACCTGTTTCCTATTTTGAATTTGGTACTGCAAAAGAACAATTTGTTATTCCATTATATGATATTTTATATCGTTTTTATAACAAATACCAATGTATTTTATTTAACTGCTGATTTTATTTATCCGTCGACCTTTTGATTATATATATATATATATATATATATATATATATATATATATATATGTATTACAGAAGATCAGAATCAACATCGATACCGTCAGTTTCAAACCCAAATAAAGGAGACCTATAATTTGTCTCCTTTAGCGAACTCTCTTCAGCTTCTATTTATTTGGATTTGAAACCGACGGTACCGATGATATTCTGATCTTCTGTAATAATATATAAATATTGCGCTCTTAATTATTAATTTTCTTAATAATCGAGCACTCTGCTGGGGTTTACTCCCTCTTACCTTATATATATATATATATATATATATATATATATAATTATAAAAAGAAAAAACTATACACACATTAAGGTTGTACACATTATAACTTATTTCGACCCCTTAATTAGGTCTCCTCAGATGTATAAACAACCACGTCAAAAAACCAAATTTTATACATCTGAGGAGACCTAATTAAGGGGTCGAAATAAGTTATAATGTGTACAACCTTAATATTTGTATAGTTTTTTCTTTTTATAATTCTGTTTTGCTCTGTTTAAATTACATTGAGCTCTGTTATTCAGATTCTCAACACAAAATTGAAATCTACACACTATATATATATATATATATATATATATATATATATATATATATATATATATATATATATATATTTATTTAACTTCGGACAAATTACCAACCACAAAAATCCGTTATCATAGAAATATAAAATTATGTCTTAGTTTATTATAGATAAGACACAAAAATACACGGTTATTGAATAATAATAGCAACGGCTTTCTAACTAATTATGGTGTCTCTCATTCCAATGATAATTCCGGATAAAATGAACACTGACTTACCGACAGTGAGTATTTTCTAATCACTGCTCCCCTAAACTATTTTTACAGTCACTAACTTCAATCTATTGTAAAATGAACCCTCACTTACCGTCCGTGAAGATTTTCTTTCAAACCTAAATACATTGTAAAATTCGCATTTTAGTGTCAAATCATGATTTGGTTTGACGTGACGTGTTTTCCGATATGCTAAATATCTAGTATTGTTTAAGGCCAGTAAGTAAGTAAGAGCTCATTTTAGAAGGAAATGACTGTGTGAGAGAAACCCCTTCAAAAATGAATTAACTATTGAAAAGAAAGCTCCTTTAAAAAGGTTTTGGCGGTAATCGATCGCAAACTGAAAATATTTTGAACAAGAATCATTAAGAAAAATGTCAGAGGTGCCAGACTGTGTGTCTCTTTCTTTCTGTTTTGTGGAAATAATTTGTCCGAAGATTCGCCATTTTTTTTTAAACGTGTCACGTTTCTCTTCTGTTTCTGTTCACCATATATTAAGAAATATTAATTATTTTTTGGATAACTGATATCGCATCTCGGTACCCATCCTTATGACGACAAAAGAATCTCTAATTTTCTCTCGCTCTGACCATCTTTCCCATTTCATCACTACGTTTATCATCTTATACTAACCTCCCATCAATCCGATATTCAGATCTGCTCTGTCTGGTACAAGGCTATCCAATATTTTACACATGTCCATTGTTTCTCGAGACAAAAGAAGTAAACGTAAATGTAAAATGCGTGTCCATATTACATTTGCGCTTATCAAAGGTGCAAATGAAACAAAACCCGGGGGTAAAAATGCCTGACTTTGCATCTCTCTTTATGATTTGACAGATATTTTGTCTTTGTCAAATAAAGATGGTTGTAAATTGTCTGCGACTAAATGAAAACAAAAAGAATCATTTTGATAAATTTGTTTTATGCTTTTTGATTATATGTATATATATATATATATATATATATATATATATATATATATATAATTTCTTGAGGAACTTCGCATTGATGATCTCCATTCGAGATCGTTTTCCAAATTATTCGTTTAGTTTATTATCGATTAGACACACTAAACTTCGTTATGACTGAATAATTAAAATCAATAACAAATATCTATTAGGGGAGTGTCTTGTTTTCGATGTTAATTCCTTGTAAAATTAACCCCGACTTTCGGAGCGTAAATAATGTTTCTATCGCTGATACCCTGAAACATTCTACACACACCAAAAAAACTTGCCCTTTATTCCCGAATTAGGATTACGTTTTACGTAGCGTGTCTGCCGGTGTGATACACATCTAATGTCGTCTTCACAGCCTGTAAGTAAGGGGTCATTTTACATGGAATTAACGATTGAAGCAAAACTCCCTAATAAAAATATTTTCTCGTTAATCGTTAAAAAACTAAAATTAATATTTTGAACAAAACATCACTCACAAACATTTCAAGGTTTAGCGTCTCCCTGTGTTGATAAGTGCATGTATGTGTGTGTGAGGTGTTTGGTCCGAAGTTTCGCCATTTTTTTAATTTATAATGTTATATTGCACTACTACTTCTGTTGAAAATACATTGGAAATATGAAATAGTTTTTGTTGACTGATATCTCATCTCTCCCAGCTATCCCGAGTAACGGCTAAATCTAACGAGACAAGTCTTTCCCCTCTTCTTCCCTCCTTCTGCCCCATTTCCTATTTCATCACTGCCTTTATCATGTTATGCCCTCTACACAGATTGCATCTATATCTGACGTGATCATTATTGATTCGAAAATCAGTCGTTCTTTCCTTACGCTACAAGAGTAATACTACAATTAGGTTTTCATGTTATAAAATATAAATAAAAATGCGATATTCAGAACTGCCTTGTCTGGTACAAGGCTATCCAACATTTTACACATGCCCATTGTTTCTAGAAACAGAAGAGGTCAACGAAAATATCAAATTCGTGTCCATATTACGTGTGCGCCTGTCAAAGGTGCTAAAAAAAACCGGAGGTAAAAATGTCCGACTTTGCATCTCTCTTCAGGATTTGACAGAGTTTTTTTGTCAAACTGAAAGTATTGTATATTGTCTGCAACCTAACAAAAAAAAAAAATTTTGATTTGAAAAAAACAACAACAAATAAACATGTTTTTTATATTTTTATAATAAAATTGCCTTTATTCTTTTTAAAACTTGAAATTTTGTCTTTATTTTAAAAACATTTCTTTTGTGATAAATACTGTCATGTAGCCCTATCAATGGATGTTGGGGACAAGTCTGATGTTCATTTGCCCCTCGCGTTCATTTGCCCCTCTCGTGGGCTATGCTTTAATATCATCTGATGTGTCTTCTCCCAAGTATTGATTTACTCCTCTCCAGGAGTCAGGCACAAGGCCAGTTTTTATCCTACCCCCACAAGTAAGATGTGACCCAAGGTCGGGTCAAGAAAGTGGGGTTTAAAAAGCCAGCGCCCGAGAGGTGAGCACTCAGACCATTTAAAAATTGCCTGGGCAGCCCCGTCGGCATTCCTCGGTAGGGGCACCTCAGGCAGTAAGCAATAAACTTACTTATACCAAAAGAGGGGATGCAAAGCCTGGGAGGGTGGACCTCCTAGAACTGCACAGGACCGACCCATAGATCGGCGTAAATCAAGCTCCGAAGAACAAGACAATACCATTATGGCGTGCAGTATCCATCGGAACAGATACTACACTTTTATCTTAGCCTAAAGGCCAACTCCCAAGTAACTAGAACATGTTCGTACATTTTATTATTTACCTCCCCAGGAGGTTAGGCACAAGGCCAGGTTTATCTTACTCCCACAAGTAAGATGTGACCCAAGCTCGGGTCGGGAAAGTGGGGTTTGAAAAGCCAGCGCCCGAGAAGGTGAGCACTCTGGCCATTAAAAATTGCCTGGGCAGCCCCGTCGGCATTCCCCGGTAAGGGCGCCTCAGGCAGTAAGCAATAAACTTACTCCTCCTCAAAGAGGGGAGGCAAAGCCTGGGAGGGTGGACCTCCTAGAACTGCACAGGACAGACCCATAGACCGGCGTAAATCAAGCCCCGAAGGACAAGACAATAGCAGTATGGGGTGCAGTATCCATCGGAACAGATACTACACTTTGATCTTAGCCAAAAGGCCAACTCCCAAGTAACTAGAACATGTTCGTACATGATACAGGAGACAACGATCATTTAATCTTAAAAAAAAAAAACTAGACTATGGATGCATTTCTTTTACTCTAAGTAGATCGTGACTTAGACCAGAAGCGCCATGTTATAAGGAAACGCTTCTATATCACAGGACCATAGTTTTTTATATATTAGTTTCCTAAAGTCAGGATTAATACTCATTACACACTCCATTATCGTACGACTAGACATCGATACTTATTGTCAAAGCAAAATGAGTGTATTAAATAAACTAAAACCAATTCACCCAAAGCAGACGACACTTAATAAATCAAGCGAAATACAAAGTCGCTGCTGGCGTCGATTCTCTTCAAAAAAGACCAATCTACGCAACTCGATATCTTATGAAATTTTGGCTTCACTAATATATTGCTTGTTTGGTTGTTGTTTTTTTACGGCATATCAACCCTTTTCGACTTATCCAATGCCGAATCAAACTATTTAATATGTACAAGGACTCAATATTGCATAACATATTTGTATGTTTCACTTTTGTTCGCTCCAAACAAGACATATTACCATTAAAACGTAATAGACTATTGTGATAGAGATGAGATTTATGGGAGGCAACCTAGATTGGGAGTCAGGCAGCAAGATGTTTGTTCGCATACATTTAAATGTGTACATCCCAGCGCGGTCGGGAAAATAGGGTTCAGTGAGTGAATTCCAAAGGAGGGCTGTCCGGGAAAAGAACCTATAAAGTAAAAAATCTTCCGTCATTGAGGGATCTCTACAGCGAAATGTTGGATTTTGCTGCTAGTAACGTTTGCCAGGTGTGTTTAAGTTTAGATGGTGCAAGTTCAGCAAGTTCGTCGGAGCACATTCCATCGAAGTAGTTATTAACAAATATAGTGATGAAACACTACGGCGATTCGACAGGAGCTGGAGTTTGGCAGACTGTGCTTCAGCTATTCGGTTAGAAATTCTTTTTTTCACCCAGTATAAGTAGCAAAGGCCAGTGGTTAGTCAACTAGCCAAGATGGGGCAGCAATACTCCATGAAATGGCGAGTTGCCTTTCTATATGATACTGGCAGGTGAGAGAAAGCTGCCTAAGTTCAGTCTAAGTTATTTTACAATATTTTCGTAGTCTTAGTAGTTACAAGAATATACATAAAAAAAATGAAATACTTACTTTCCATACGTGTAATAGTCACACTTTTATAATATGATTATAGGAAAATGTTCTGAATAATCGAAATTACAGAAACAACAGAGTACAAACGCGTTGAGATCTGGGAATTGTATTATTTGGATTTTTCGGACTATTGTTCACATTATTAAAGACATGAGGAATAATTTAGTAAATGTGAATAATTTTCAGCTCCTAGTGTATGTATATATCATGGCTTCCGTTAGGTTTTGAGAGACAATGAATACACCCTGTAAGTGCATCTTCGCATGAAATTGCGCAGCCCTAACTACACCTCTTCTGAGTTGGCACTGCTTGAATCCAGTGGCAATGACACGTTCAGGACGACTGGAAACAATGCCGAGATAAGCGGAGAGTACATACATCACCTGGTATTCCCAAATGGTCATCCAAGTACTGACTAGGCTCGAAGTCGCTTAACTTCGGTGATCTAACGGGAACCAATGTTTCTACGTGATTATTCCGTATATAACATGATATATATATATATATATTGGTACAGAAAAATTAGTACAACATTCGTACCGTCGGTTTATAGCACATAAGGATTTAGCCATCCGGCTCTCTTCATCCTGACAACAGAAGCTGAAGGGGTACGAATGTTGTACTAATTTTTCTGTACCAAAATAAATAAATATTACGCTCTTAATTTTTAATTTTTAACTTTAATTCTTAATTAATCGAGCACTCTGCTGGGATTTTTCTTGCTATATTACAAAGAAGTATATATATATATATATATATATATATATATATATATATATATATAAATATATATAAATATAATACAGTATTATATATGTGTGTGTATGTGCGTGTGAGATAATATAGAAAATATTTTAGAAAATACTACTTACAAAATTATGAAGCTCTACCACTACCAAAAATTGCATAGTTGAATAATTGTTTAATATATATATATATATATATATATATATATATATTCATGAACACCTGGTTCTAGAACGTCCTTTGTTAAAGCACTTCTGTCCTGCGTGAAGTTAAGTAACAAAACATATGCAATATCTGTCAAATGACAACGTTCATTAGTGTGCTCCATATGACTGCCTGGAATTGCCGGCCTTAATTGATGCGATGTTCACATAATTGTTAACCTTGTATGTAAACGCATCAATAATTGGCTAGTTTGTTTATATCATGCGGCGTTATGCGCATCAAGTGAAACATTTTGCAATTCATTTAAACTTTGTTATGTTCATATTTTTACGACCAAAAATATATATTTATGCATGTGTTTTATGTGAATGGAGCGATAAGCTGATATCTTTTATTTGGTCCTTTCAAGCTTTATAAACCCCCTTATTTAAATGGCAAGAAAGCTTGATATATTGACACTTCCATTTAAAGCAACGAGGAAAGGTAAAGCTTTACTGCTGTTATTTCATATGTAACTTACTATGTCTAAAATTAGAAAGGGTATTTAGACATATTTTTTAAACCATTGTTTCGTAATAGTATTATATTATTTTTTTTTAAATAATATATAATACTATTACGAAACAATGGTTAAAAAATATGTCTAAATACCCTTTCTAATTCAAATTGGCGCAATCTCGCCTTCAGACATAACGTGATTTTCTAACCCAGAAGTCCATTACCACCGGACGATGAAGAAAAAGAAGAGGAAAACGAAAAACACTATTTGACAAGGAGAATTGTACTTCTCGAAAGGTAAGATTAAAATAAATTTTATTTATTTTAACACCACCATTGATATGTTTTTTCAAAAAAAAAAATATGTCTAAAATGTTATAACAGCTTTTATTTGAACTGATCAACTAAAATAAATATTTGTTCAAGTTACTGCTATTTCAATTTTCGCAGACATTTATGATATAAGTAATTTTCATACATCCTAGTCAATGAAATTCACTAGAATATTTCAACAGTTCATCTTTTTCAATTTTCTCATCTTTTTGTTTTTGCTGAAGATGGATCATCCTACCGCAGACCAGTCATTCAACCGCTATTTCAGAGACTCTAATCGAAAGATCTTTTATTAAGATGCTAACCACCCCTTTAACCGCAATTGTTTGCATCTATCTTGCACTTGGTTCACCGGGTATATTTACCATATAGTTTTTGATATTTTTTTATGAGTCCGGTTGCTCCTATAATTACTGGAATGATAGAGATTTTCATAAAATTCCAGTTTCATGTCGAACGTAAAACCTTGGTATTTCGTTATCTTTCTCCTTTCAGCTCTGTTTAAGCGAGCATCATAAGGTACACTGACTTCAACTAGAGTTTCTACGTTCACTCTCTTGTCACATATCACTATGCCAGGTTTAACAGTTCCGTCTTCTAGATATGTAGCTGTAATGATTGCATAGTGATAGTGAATGGTTTATAACTTATTTACAACAAATCTCTGCGTGATATGTTCCCAGGACTTGCTGCTACACGTGCTATTTAACTTTTTACAGATGGTCCAGTGGATATATTTACACACTCCATGGTGTCGCATTGCATCGTGACCGTCCCCCAGCAGAACCTTACAAGTGGATGTCAGGTGGCTCACAATCTCTACTTCTGTGTGACAGAACCTGCACTTGTTGTCGTTGCTGAGACCATATTTTCTTAAAAGTATTGGTCATCAAGCCTTGATCTTGAACAGCCATTATAATCGTCTCCTGATCATAGTGGAGCGATCCTCTTTTGAGCCAGTCTACAGAGCATTCTTGAATTATATATTCCTGGGATAGTTCATCAATAAAATATTTCGCACGTGGTTGGTTGGCCTATTCTTCAAATTTTCTGCAATGGAAGGTCTTGGTGTATTTCTGGGCTATTTCCTGGACTTATTTGGTGTTTCTGTTTCATTTGTAAGAAAGTCTTGTCCAAAATGTCTGGCTAGTTTTGTGATGGGTGTTGTACTATTCGCTCATTTTTCTCAGTATTGATGTACCGTCATAAGGTTTGGGTTCTTGAAGCATTAGAGATTGACCGGTGCTCACCATAGTGACGCTATGTTGATGGTCAATTTCTGACAGACCCATAACCCCTGCTACTCTCAGCAGATACAGCCTTGATAGACACTGGTTTCCGTATATATTATCGAATCAAATGTGTCGTGAAATCTCCCCTAGTGAGTGTTCTCAAAAGCGCTTATTAATGATGAAACTATATCAGGTTCTTATGTTGGCAATACTTCATTTTTAAATGAAATTAGATACACAGAACGAAAACATTTATATAAATATATAGATTTAGATAAATATTTGAAAGTTTTTGTTACAAGCACAAATGTCCAGAGCGAAAATTGCTCTTGAAAAGGGAGACAAATATTTTCTCTTTGAGAATATATATGTGTGACACTGTATGATAGCAGTTTCTCTGTAACAAAATATGTGTGGCCCATGTGACTTACACCGTCGGGAAATCGACAGAGGGGCCAGACCTGATAGAAAGAATGAAATAAAGAAGGTGTTTCGGGGCTAGTAATTAGACACCTGCACTCGTCTTTCTGTGGCCTATAAAGTGTTCGCTAGAGATTATCACTCAAATATACGTCCGCATTTTAAAAATCTTCATAGTAAAGTAAATCAAATTTTCCCTATTTTGTTGACCATTATACATTTCGAAGCAAAACCTTCATATGCTAATCTGCTTTGCTATCCATTTAGGCGTATTCTTGATGCCTGTTTTGAAAATGTATGCATTTGTTTCATTCTCTTTCAAGTTTTCTCATATTTCTTCTGATTTATCAGTTTATCCTAACATAGTCATTTACACACGATGTCGAGGGTAATTTCACTCTCACACTAACATCTAACCTACAGCTTCCCTTTTTTCCTGGATTGTTGTCATTGTGATTATATTTTTAGCATAATACCGTTTCTATTTCTCTTATACTCTATTACATTTGTCTGTTGCGTATTCTACATTTTCACCCTAAATAATGATTGCTCCCTTCTGATTTTCTATTTAGAATGCTTTTTTCCACATTCCAGTTTCACGGAATATGAGAATAGCAGATTTGTAATACTAACAAATTCACTTCAGAGTAGATTTTTATACATTTTAATTCTGCATTTTTCACATCATACGATTCATGTAACAAAAGATATCACCACTGGGTCACTCCGGAGGGATTAAGCTACTTATTCGGATTAACTCTTTTTCTCTTTCGAACTAACTCGATTTCATTCGACAATACCAGATTACGCTTAAGATTCTAATTCCGAACGGTTAACATTCTGCTGCTTTATTTACAAAAAAGATTCTTACTTTATTACATTCATTTACTTTTCTTTTTAATCTACTTCGGTTCGGCACATATTAAACAGACGCATGTTCGGGTAAGCTTTTTATAAATGTTTAAAACTTTCATTCACTTTATCATTACAAAGTGTACTTTTATCGAATTACTCCCGTCTACAAAGACGCAGCTCTTTCTTTTATTTACGTTCTACAGTATAGATGTATGCTTAAATATAACATAGGTTTAAGAATCTTTTTAATGACTAATGATTACTTTTATTCCTCATCTCATGTTAGAGTAGAAGTTTTACTAATTCGCAAAAGACGAATCTGAAATAATCAGAGTTTGTATCGGCCGAAACGTTGTGAAATAACAAACATTTTTGCTAATAATAATATTATAATAATTAAAAAAAAATAGTTTTGCAATTGGTTTTGGGGGTCGAAATTGTCTTTTAACGATCCCACTTAAATTACGGCTTCTTAATAATGTTCAAGGTGTTTTCTCGATTATATATACACATACACAAAGGAAGAAAGAATAGAAGAGCTAAAAATGGAAAAATAGGGAAGAGGAATGAAATGAAAAAGACGAAAAAGAAAAGAATGAAAGAGACAAAGAAGAAAAAATGTAGAAAAATGAGAGAAAGAGAATAAAAAAAGAGAAGAAGAGTATAAGAGAGAGAGAGAGAGAGAGAGAGAGAGAGAGAGAAGAAAATATAGAGTGAGAGAGAGAGAAGAAAGAGAGAGGGAAGAAAAGAGAGAGAGAGAAGAAAAATAACACGGGTTAGCTAGTATAATATATAAGTGTAATTAGATATATTAAAGTATTTATTTAAATTTTACTTGCATTTATAGTTTGGATTTTATTAGTGAACAGATAGAACCGGGTTGAACAGGAGGATTATAATAAATTACTATAGAACCCTACGAGCTGTTGTGGGATCGAGTGGGTAAGTATCTTCCGTGATGGGTGGGGTCTTGAATTTTGAAATTAAGCCGAAATGACTTGAATGAATCATATAATGGATAATGCTTTTGAATGGATCTCGGACAGTCAAGAGATTGACTAGTCCAGGAGAGATCTATTGATCTGAGAAGTACTTGAATCTTTGAAAATTGATTTGGGGTTTTGAAATTTGAGGGAAGTTTATGACTCAAGTTTACTAACGTTCCACGGTTTGTACTTGTTTAGATGATGGCTGAACACTACAGATAATTTTCTAAGGATCAGCAGACTGACACTTGCAGAAAGCTATTTCGGTGAGATACCATGGTAGTTTTCAGTTTTGCGTGAGTTTGTTGATTGGGAAATGTTTTGCGCTTAAGCGTGGACACTGGGATTACGCCTGGATGCAAAAATATGGTCAGCTAACAAGGCAACCGAAAAGACAAAGAGCATGAGAGACATTCCAAGACCTACAACTGTCACAGAAAACTAGAGATTTATTGAGTCTCTCCCTGAAAATATGGGTAAATAGTAGTCAATCTCTAAGCCTTAACGTTCCTTACGTTCGATTTTTACCACAGTTTTTTTTATAGCGTGTTACTTATTTTTATTATTAGACAAACTAGTGCGTAGTTATACACCTGGGTGGAGACTTTGCTTACAGCATATACTATTTCTAAATGGGAGCTCATCGAAGTATTGAGCATGTTCAACATCGCTAATCGCACTACCCAGATGAGAACGTGTTTAGAAAAATCAGGCTAAATTCACTTTTAGACAAGTCCTAGCATATTATGAACCCAGTAAAAAGTGCATTATAGCAACAGACGTCAGTCAAAATAGACTCGGATCAGCCACATTACAGATGTCACATTCAGTGAACCGCTAACGCTCCACGTTCTCTAACTGGCAGTATGAAGAGTTGTGCAATGAATGAAACTCTCGGAGCATACGACAAATGTACGTGCTATATGCTGGAAGCATCACTCACTATAGAAAAGGGTTCAACCTCTAGAACTTTCGATGAAAACTCCCATCAGAATTCGTAGGTTCCGTTTTAGATAGCGAAATATTCACTGGGACTGAAGTGCTATATGTTTAAGGAGTCTATCAGAAAAAACAGTTCAAGCGATCAGAAAACGGGAAACAGAAACAGAACAGATTAATTGTAGAAATTTTAGAATAATAAAACTCAGTTATCAATTTGATATCAACGATTTTCTAAAATAGAATATCATAAAAACAAATAATGCGATGATTAGCCTGGTTAACAACTACTGTTGATAAGGGTGTCCCTAAATCAGGTGACCCCTATGTGTCCTTAAAACATACTGGGAAGATACAGTATAATATATTTAGATGAGGATTGATTATTTATATCATTTAGATTATTCGGACGACTGTTCTCATCTTTGGTGTTATTCTCACAACGTTTAGGCCGATGTGATCTCCGACCTTCTTCAGGTGTACCTTGTCGAACTAAGGAATCTTTCTGTCGAACTCGGGAATCTGCACAGAATTTCGAACGGAACCCTTTATATAATCCACTAGGAATTGCGTATTACTGAAGACTTCTACCCGATCATGGCTGATTGAACGAGAGCATGCTACCCCCGTAGATCAAATAAAAGGTTTTATTTACTCCTCCCCAGGAGTTAGGCACAAGGCCAGTTTTATCTTACTCCCACAAGTAAGATGTGACCCAAGATCGGTCGAGAAAGTGGGGTTTGAAAAGCCAGCGCTCGAGAGGTGAGCACTCTGACCATTTAAAAATTGCCTGGGCAGCCCCGTCGGCATTCCCCGGTCGGGGCGCCTCAGGCAGTAAGCAATAAACTTACTCCTCCCCAAAGAGGGGAGGCAAAGCCTGGGAGGGTGGACCTCCTAGAACTGCACAGGACAGGCGTCAAATAAAAGGTTTTGTTCGGAATTCCGTGTAGATTTCCGAGTTCGACAGAAAGATTCCCGAGTTCGACAAGATACACCTGAAGAAGTGAGAATAGCACTCAAGATGAGAACATTAGTCCGAATAATCTAAATTATACACAGCATCATTGTACACTGAAACATGAGTCGTGTGTAACAGAATGTCGATACTTCAATAAATACAATAGAGGAAACTCTGGAAAATACACAAATATCACCTGGAAATAAGAAAATATAAAGGGGTAGCTATTCCGTATGTGGGGGGGGGGTCAATGAAAGACAGTTAATATAAGAGGATTGTTAATAAATTGATCACATGTGTAAACGGAAACGGACAGCAAAGAGACTTTTTATTTCTTAGAAAAAATTCAGGCTAGCGCTTGTGACCATATTCCCCTAAAGAAGGATATAATTTATAATCTTACACAAGTCAATAGCTTTCAGCCAGTTGTAAAACATTTCTCCTTACAACCACTTAAGAACATACTTATGACAATCTTCTGGCGTTTTTTTTCTTTTCTCAAGTATATTCCGGGGAAACCAGGCGCTTGGAAATTAAGCCATGAATCGTTTTCTTTGTTTGCGGTGGAAATCGTTTATTATCATTATCAGCGACAGCAGCCGCTAAACACTCGTTTGTTGAGGCAATGACTTAAAAGTGGGAAATCCGGAGATGTAAAAAGAAAGAAAGTACATTTTCTATCGACAGGGAGTGAGAGGTAAAGAAAGAGATAGATAGAAGGAAATACAATGGGAGAGGCACCAACGGGAAATCACACTCCTATACTGGCCTATAAATACGGCCATACATAAATAAGGCTTGTGTCGGACTTTGCGATTAATTCAACAGTTTCTATCGGTCGGCGTAACACGAAAAAGATCGCAGCGAAAAAAAAAAACGCAAGGAAAACCTAATATTAACAACAACAAAAGATTTGAACGCTTTAAGAACAAAAAGACACACTTAATTATTTATTATATTTATGCTATTTCCATATAAGAACTACTGAAAAAAACATAATTTTTACGCACTTTTCTCTGATCATATTTATTCGAAAATTTGTAGCTATTTGTTAGTCTAAACATTATAAACACAAAATTGGAAAACTAACAACTACAACAACAAAAATCGTAAAAAGATACAAGTTTTAAACACACACACATACATAAAAGAGTACATATTCCTCATATTTATAACAGAAACATTCAAAAGTGCTCACAAAGAAATTCATCAACGCCAATTATCAACATGCTTTCTTTCATTGATTTAACGCAAGCTGGATCTGTGCCGGCCGAAAAGTTGGACGATGGTTCAACTAACAGCTCCGCTTGGGAGCCATCAAGCGGGTTTTACACTCAGCTCATCAGCGGTGTCTACATGCTGTACCTTGCCGTGCAGTTGTATAAACACGACGTGAAGATCTGTTGGTCGCTTTTCCTCAAGCTGATTACACTCTCTGTCATTTACTGGACACTAACATATCCGAATTCGCAAGAACCGAATCACTATGGAACCATCATCTTCATAACTACGTTGGTCTTGGTACATAAAAGCCTACGTAGTCCTCATCTGCCGGTGCTAAACAAGGCTGTGATTATTACAGGTAAAGGAAACTTCTTTTTATTATTTATATTCTATTATTGGCGCCCTCTCGAAGTATCAATAATCTCATGTTGTCTAATTATTTTCATACTCAACGTTTGCACTTTTCCTAAGATAATAAAAGTATATATCAGGTAAATACACTGGTTCTCATCAGATCACTGAAAGTTTAGCAATTAGAGCCTGGTTAGTATTAGGATATATGACCATTTCGGAATACTCAATGTTGATAGCAGAAGCTACACCTAAGTGTATAAAAAGGTTCCAGCTTAACTGGGAGTATAACAAACGAAAGTCTATAGTCCTGCCACATGTAAAACACAACAAATTCTTTTTACATTTACTTCATCTTCTATTACTGTCTCGGCCTTTTGGTCGAGATCAAAGTGTGGCATCTGTTCCGATGGATACTGCACCCTATAGACTGGTATTGTCTTGGCTTCGGGGCTTGATTTACGCCGGTCTATGGGATTGTCCTGTGCAGTTCTAGGAGGTCCACCCTCCCAGGCTTTGCCTCCCCTCTTTGGGGAGGAGTAAGTTAATTGCTTACTGCTTGAGGCGCCCCTACCGGGGAATGCCGACGGGGCTGCCCAGGCAATTTTTGATGGTCAGAGTGCTCACCTCTCGGGCACTGGCTTTTCAACCCCCACTTTCCGAGCCGACCTTGGGTCACATCTTACTTGTGCGAGTAGGATAAAAACTGGCCTTGTGCCTAACTCCTGGAGAGGAGTAAATAATACTTCATCTTCTATTATCTTTTTCGGTGATTCTTAAGAATGGATGAACACATAGATTCGTCTGTAAAAGTCGTAGATGTTTACGAGTTTTGTCGAACTTTTTCCGAAATTTTTCCGAACTTTGCCGAACAGGAATATGTATTTCTTTTAATCAGCCGGTTTGATTAAATTCAATTCTGTCCCACGTTAATTTCTGACAAATACGCATATTTTCCAGCAAGTTATGCTCCTCCTAAAGTAAGTTCTCTCTATCGTCTAAACACTTTCTCAAACCCGAGGCTTTTATCTATCTCTACAAATATACTATCAGACCCTGTATGGAGCACTGTAGTCATATTTGAGCTAGTGAATGTCTGTTCCATTTGAAGATTATTGATAAGGTACAGAAACGTATCTGTTATTTGACTGGCCACACACTTTCATCTTCTCTACACTCTCTCTCTCTCTTACATACGTCGTGGGTTGCTAGTCTCAGTCTTTTCTACAAATATTGGTATGGCCTGCGTTCTTCAGAATTATGTGATCTATTTCCGGCTTTTTTAGTTACAGCTGTTTTGATACTTCATTGTAATACAGCTTCCTATTCTTATACCTTCTTTCCAAGAACTGCAGGCTTATGTAACTCTCTTCCTGTTGACTGTTTTCCTATAGATTTGATCTTTTCAAGACTGAGGCCAATAAGAATCTCCTTTCGTTGCGATCACTGCATTTCGTTCTTGTTAGCCCCTGACATCAACTAGCTTCATCCATTTGTCTGGAGCGATTTCCATAAAAACACATTATTGTTGCAGTTTCTTCGGCAATGACAGTTATTTTTGAACAGTAAATAAATTACATTAATTGGATACTCCACCAGGCCAGAATAATTTTTGTCCTGGAATCCGGTAAGACCAAGATACCAAAAAGAAAGATAGACTGTGACATAGTTTAGTTGTCACTTGGGGAGAAGAAATGCAATGTTCTTCACAAAATAATGTTCTTCACTTTTTTTATTAACTCAAAGTTTGAAAGGAAAGAGAACTTTTATCGCACACACGGATATCTAAGTATCTCATATAGAGATCAAGGGTTAGCCTTAGGAAGGTGCCTCTTGATTTCTGAGAAGTTCGAATGAAGTAAAATAAAACAAAGATATATATATATATATATATATATATATATATATATATATATATATATATATATATAAAACAATGAATGAAAATTAAAAGATAAGTATTGTATCTTTAAATAATGACCTATCGTGATAATGGAAAGCTCAATATACTGGATACAGCATTACATCAATAAAAGAATGATAAAAATAAAAGTTAAAAGAATTACACATTTTATTAAATCATCAGTAGTTCGAAAACAAGGAGAAATCTCAAAATCCATGGATTTTCAAAGATAAATTCTTTTATTTTTGAAAATCCATGGATTAAGGATTTGAGATTTCTCCTTGTTTTCGAACTATTGAGTATTTTATAAAATTAGTAATTCTTCCAACTTTTATTTGCATCATTCTTTTTATTGATATATATATATATATATATATATATATATATATATATATATATAAATAATTATATCGGATTCTATCTCTGCCTGATGAGATCTCATTTTATAATAGCTGTTGATCGATAACATCGACATTCCAGTGTTGCAGATTTTGTATATGTCTGTGTAGATAAAAATAATCATATATATTTGATATTGAGCACTTTTTATAAATCCGGTTGAAATTCTTTGAATTACTATCCGTTGGATGTTTTACCTGGATTATATATATATATATATATATATATATATATATATGGCTTTTGTGTTATATTTTTTTATGTATTATTGGTATAAAGCCTTACGTTACAGAAGGAGATATACGTTGCACACTATTCCCCGTATAGTATAAATATAAAATAATTATATAACAATAACAAATAAAATAATATATCTTAAGTGTTATATTCTTTTATTTATTAAAGTTATAAAGCTCTCCATTGGGAGAGGGAATAGACGCTGCGAATTCTGTACCGTTTCATCTCGTATCACCTGTGAGGATTATGGGGATGTTTGATTAGTAAGAACAAATCTCGCTTCCCACACAATTAAAAAAACAAAAAAACAAAGCAAAATCTTTTGCCGATTATTTCCCGCCATTTCGTTTTTTCTTTTCATTCAACAAAAACTTTACTTTTCCTCTTTCCCATTTTCTTCTTTTCTTCCTCCCACGCGACATTTTTTTTAATCGTTTCTTGGCGATAGAATGCGCACTTGGCGACGACTGTTGCTGACTTACTTAATGAAGGTCGTTGACGAAGACTGGGGAAAACCCCTGAATAACTGCAGTCATCTAGAGACAATTAGACGCCAACTTACGCGTGTGAGCCCGGGACATTATCACCTGTTTATTAACTCAGAAGTGGGTCAGCCAGCCATTCCCCTGCATTTGTCAGGTTATCTTCAGTCATCCGTTACCATGTTTTGAAAGCGAGCGGAAGTGAACCTCCCTTTGTTACACTCGCTTATTGGCGAAGGTGTTTACGGTTAATTTACCTTGACACATCGCTTATCAGCAGATCACCGCAGTTGAGTGAGATTAGTATGACTACTTAGATATATTAAGTGGTGTGAGAAAAAACGTTACTCTATGTATTTGGATATATAATAGGCGACAAACTAGCGTCCTGTCACAGTTTCAGGTCATCTGTTCCGCGTAAAACCGCGAGTGTATCATTTGTGACGAAAATACTAAATAAGATAAATTAAACTTGTTATGGGTATATGCAGTTTGTGTGATATATTTTGTGAATATTTAATATTCCCTATAATTTACCTTTATTTAAAATAATCTATTCACACACACATATATATATATATATATATATATATATATATATATATATATATATATATATATATATATATATATAAAATAAATTTCTAGTGGTACAAAATTTTATTAAAGGAATATAAACGTTTGTGACATTTTTTTTAGGGGGGAGGAATTAAATTGAAAAGTGTAAAGACGAGAGGAAAAAAAACAATACATGCATATACTAAGCCGGCTTTCGTCCACACTCATCCGAGTAAATACGTGGACATAATTCAAGCACTACGATTAAAAACTAAAAAAGTAGAATGAAGGCCAGTGACAAGTTTAGAAAAATAAAATTGGGGGGTGGGGTCACAAGTGGATCACATCGAGTTCCTTCCACCGATTAAAAAATATCACAAACGTCTATATTCCTTGCTTTAATATATATATATATATATATATATATATATATATATATATATATATATATATACATATATATATATATACATATATATATATATATATATATATATATATATATTACATTAACGAACAATGTCGTGTTTAAACGTTTTTGTAATTTAAAAAAAATAAATGTATATTTGGAATTATATCTGACAAAAGTCCACTGTCCTGTCACGGCAGCAGGTTATGCATTTCGCTTAAAACTGATATTTTATACTTAGAACATAATACCGCAGGGCTGTTTCCCTGTGGATTACAGCATATTCATCAGCCAACTGACAATCTCATTAATACTTATCCTCTTGTGGCATTTTGCCTTTGTAAGTAGCTCATTAGTATGAATACAATATTAAAAAAGTAAACTTGATGTAACTAGTCGATTCCGCGTAAAATATCCTGTTATAGGGTTTTGTTCTAAATTGTATCTTCGAACAGACAGGTAGTCTATAATGTCGCCTTTTTTTTATTTTGAATCTTTTCATTAGGTTGTGATCGTGGGTTTGGCCATGCCCTTGCCATTCGACTTGATCAGATGGGCTTTAAGGTGTTCGCCGGTTGCCTTTTCAAAGGAGATGAAGGCGCCGAAGCGTTGAAAGCAAAATGCTCAGATCGACTACACGTTCTGCAATTAGATGTGACCGACCCGCAACAAGTCGACTCAGCTTTCATCACCATCAAGGAAAATTTGGGAAATGACGGTAAGTGTTAAATCTAATTAAAACCTAACTATTTTTATTACTATTCAAGTTATCTAAACTAAAGGCCCATGTTTACAAGTAACGTACTCTGCCAGGACATTTAAACACATATATCAAACACAGGTAATGCCAAATAATGTGTCTCTCAAAATGATACATGTACTGGCATAGTTCGGACAACTATTTCCCGCTGCTTCAAATGTTACCTCACCTCCATACAAAGCTTCATTTACAAACATATAAAAACACAAAATTTCAAAACAAAATTCCGTCATATATTTACTCAAAAAACTTCCAGACTCACTATGTTTAACTGTTGTCTTCGTCTCCCCATCATCGAAGCACTATTTCTCAGAGCGCCTAAACAAAGGAATCTTAAATATTTTATAAATGTTTTAAAACGTTTTTAATCGACCTTTCGTAACAAATTCACCATTTTTCAATTTTTACCAGCATCATCACATGCCAAAGGATGACTTATGCGAGTTTAAAGTACTTGCGAGTATTGCGAGTTCCCGTATATACTGGAAAATCGAGTCAGATCGCTGGTTCGCCAGTGGAAAAGAAAGAATCAGAAAAATAATAGATAGACACGTACACTTCTATTCAATCAAACTTGAAATTATGAAATAAAGCTGCCTAAATATATACACACACACACACACACCCCTACACCCCCCCCACACACACACATATATATATATATATATATATATATATATATATATATATATATATATATATATATATATATATATATGTGTGTGTGTGTGTGTGTGTGTGTGTGTGTGTGTGTGTGTGTGTAGGCAAACGTTATTAAATAACACAAAGTGTTTTTGCTTGATAAGGTTTTTATAATTTAAAAAAAAAAATTCCGAATAGTCCATTAAGTATTTCGATCAAATGGGTGTAAGTTCTGTGGGTTTCTTCTTCCATTTTTGCGCGAGTACTTTCAGTTTGATTCGTCAAATCATCTTTAGTCGGTGTTAGTCTATGTATCTGTACAAATCTGACTTTACTGTTGAGTTTTTTTTATATAACGGCTAGTAACTTACTACTTTAAAACGTATCTCTCTCCCTCTAGCTCTCTCTCTCTCTCTCTCTCTCTATCTATCTATATATATATATATATATATATATATATATATATATATATATATGTGTGTGTGTGTGTGTGTGTGTGTGTGCGTACAACCCTTGAAATCAATTCGGAAAGGCACTACCCCTCTGTTAACCTTTTTTTCTTTAAGATTGGATGCAAACATCTCTTACACCGACTTTGTAATAATTCTTGCTTTTTCTAAATGGTATTTTAGGATTTGTGATAAAGGTTTACTCTTCTATATCCGTTTTTTATGTTCATGCCTGTTAACATGAGGTTGTAATTTTATTTAAATCAAGAGATCCTACTGAATTTTAATTTGGATTTAGCGATCATGTAGTCTTCGCTATCCATTACACCAGTCACAATTTTAAATAATATAAGAACGAATGATTTTGTCAGGGTTTATTATTATTATATACCTTTTATCTTTTATTCATAATTTTTATCTTCTTCTTCTTCATCATCATCATCATCATCATCATCATCATCATCATCATCATCATCATCATCATCATCATCATCATCATCATCATCATCATCATCATCATCATCATCATCATCATCATCATCATCATCATCATCATCATCATCATCATCATCATCATCATCATCATCATCATCATCATCATCATCATCATCATCATCATCATCATCATCATCATCATCATTATTATTATTATTATTTCTTTTCTACTATGTTTTCAGTTTTGTGGGGTGTGGTAAACAACGCTGGCATTTGCTATATTGGAAATTCCGAGATGATTCCAAGGGAAGATTCTTTAAAAATCATGGACGTCAACTTTCGCGGTCCTTATCTTCTCACCACGAAGTTATTGCCCTTACTGAGAAGGAGCGGAGGTCGCATTGTGAACGTCTCTAGCAACGCCGGCCTCGCCCCCGTTGCCCTGATGGGACTCTACTGTTGTTCAAAATCGGCACTCTTCATGTACACCGAGGTGCTCCGAGCTGAAAACGAACGATGGGGCGTGAACGTGTCGGCTGTTATACCAAGCGGATATAAAACTGGTAAGTTTAATGTTTATTTCTTTTTCTTATGCAAATCGTTGTTTCCTTTTATGTCAGATTAACCCTTTTTGAGTGATTATTCAATGTAGACTTGGTATTAAATAAAATAAAATGGTTGATATGGCGTAAAATACTGTTCTCTTAATATACTTGACCATAAGAGTGATTTTAAATTGATGTTTGTTTTGCAGGAATCATCGCTTACGATAAAGAAAAGATGGCCGAAAAATGGTGGGCCCGGGCACCAAAAGTGGTGCAAGAAGATTTTGGACGAAAGGCGTTTCAAATCAAATTTAAAGCTGGAGGTAAGAAATCGTTGTTCACTTTCATTTTATGTCTCTTTCTGGTATGATGAAAAAAAAAGGAAGAGCGCTTGGAGAGTGTAGATAGCCTCTATCACCCGATAATATATACAGTTCTCTTTGTAACTTTGACTAATTAATTTATAAAATTCAAATTCGTGAACCAACTTTAAGATCATTTCTATAAATATTCAGTGTTTCACACATTGTTACGCCTTATTTACGGGTATTGCAGAAAGTTTGCGCCTTATTTACAGGTTTTACTACTATTTTCTTAATCAACCTGGACATCTATATTTCCACTACGTTTCGACCGCTGTGCCTTTCTTGTCTATGTGTATGTTTCATGACCGGTTAAGTTTTTCGCGTATTTAAATTTATTTCCTGGGAATTAATGAGTATCTCTGTGTATCCCTATTTACATTTAAATATGATTGTCAAATATAAACATCACCATAACTGAAACTGCAACATCACAAGGCTGGAGAGCATATCGGCCGAAATGTTTTAGAAATGTTGGTAGCAATGTTGATAAGCACTACTCCTTCCTCCCAGAAGAACAAAAAAGTATTCCTTTCTTAAAGATTTTCATTGTACGTAAATTATTAATTGTTACAAGTTTTTGAATGAGTAACCATGTGTTTGCTCCCAGCCCTACACCCCATATTACTATTGTCATTCTTACTTTTTAATTTCGAAAATAAAGTAATGGATCGTCGTTGCTGCTTTATTGATTTCGTGCATGAACCCAGACGCCACGACATTATTATTGTAAAAACAAACACTAATACAAAATGAATACAAACATTTAATTCCGGCAAACCATGAGAGAACCCGACTCAAAGTCAACAGCAAACGATATTCGGTCAGATTTAGTTCTTGTATTCAAGACTCCCTGTTTAGTTTGCTTGCTCTTCCGGTTTGCCAAGTTTTGTACTAATGTTTATTAATTAATTTATTTATTAATTTTTTTAGGTGAAAGTACAGAATAGTTAACCATGCCCCAACCATCTTAAAAATGGTTTTCTAAATAAACTTTAGTAGCTTACAGACCGTTCTGAAATAATAACGTTATTATTTAGAAAGCCATTCTTAACATTGGAACAGGGTGAGGCTTTGTTAACTATTCTGTATTTTCAGCTAACTATTTAATAAATAAATTTGGTAAACTGAAACTCTCACCGGAAGTTATATTACAGATGAAATTGAATATCAGGAACTAAATTTGACAGAACACCGTTTGCTGCGGATTTTGAGTTGGTTACTCTTCTGATTTTCCTGACTTCCTTGTAAACCGTTATTTAAGAACAGTTACTTTAGTGTAAGGACAGTGTGAAAGAAGGACAGACAGATACACCCGATTTATATTATACATAACTTGAATAAGATGTGATTTTTATAAATAAATGTGTGCAAGGAAAATAAACGATGAAACTCTTCTGTTATAATTAATCTTTTTATTTTCCATTTCTTTCCAGATTCAGATGAAATGCTTTCCAAGGATCTCTCTCCCGTAATAAATGCCATGGTTGACGGACTGCTCTCCACGAACCCTAAACATGTCTACTACACGGGGTTCCTTGCCCGTTCATTGCCCTTCCTCTACCTCCATTTGCCCAGCATACTCCGCAAACCGGTGATGGGTGTTCTGGCTGACTGGTTCGAATTCCAACCCGCCTGTTTAGAGGTCGACCAATCGTAAAACACCGAAAGAAGGACTCTCTTTTATTTCTGTTAAATATATCTTTTACACATGTTCATCCAACTGTTAAGTGTTCCCTTTCTTGTCGAAGGGGTGACATTGTTGGTATCGTAATGACAGGTCATGTGACCTGTAACACTATATGTCCCCTAAAAGAGGACGCGTTTATACAATCGGATCAATGGTTGATTGTGTTTAGATTGTATCAAAATCGAGAATTTATTTTGAATATCTAATACGTTCAAAAACTATCATATATCCTGGCTGATATGTGTAAGAACGTTAAGATATCATTGTAAATAGTGATATCTTTCATTGTATTAGATCGACGAAGACAATGTTGTCTGTTTGTAGTAGTTTTTGGAGCAGTATAATTTGTATTACTGATAGATGAGAAATATTTTCAATGTATATACAATGTTTTTAAATTAATGTATAATAGTTATTTTGGCAATCTCGGTCGCCATTGTTGGTCTTGTACGAGGAAAATTATATAGAAGAATGTTTACTGCAAATATATATTTTTACTAATTTATTGACATATATATATATATATATATATATATATATATATATATATATATATATATATATATATATATATATATTGTATATATTAAAAACTTTCTATTTTCTATATCGTTTAGTTAGAATACCACGACGATACACTAAATGGAAAACAGGTGTAATTTATTTTAAGTAAAAACGTCTTTGGTAGAAAAAGACAAGCTTTACTTAAATATCATGAATTATCTGAAGATATGAACCAGATTTTATATTATGACTAGCAGCGCTACCCGGCGTTGCCCAGGTCAAAATGTAACAGATTTCTACTAAAACGTCTATCTATTTACCCCTCTTGTTTTGTAGTTTTCGACTTTTAGCTGTAAACACACACACACACACACACACAGAGACAACTGCCCTTTATATAATAGATAAATAACAAGCTGATATTAATATATATGCCTTGTCTGGCACAAGGCCATAAAATATTTTACACATGTTCATTGTTTCTAGAGAAAAAAAGTCAGCGAAAATGCCAAATGTTGATTTATCTCATGTTTATGCCTGTCAAAGGTGCTAAAGAAAAAAATTGCAAATTTTAAAAACTAACAAAAAAAAGATTGTATTTTGTGAAGAAAAAACGAACAAATAAACATCATTTTTTTATTTTCATAATAAATTGTTGTCTTTATTCTTTTCCAAATTTGAAATTTTGTCTTGATTTTAATAAAAATTCTCTTGTGTGAAATAAGATGCAAACGTTTGAATAGGAAGTGTTGTTTGATTGTCTCTCACGTTGTTCAGGGTGTGCATTTTGCCATCTATCATGGACATTTTGGCATGAACTTCAACATTGATACATTTGTTAAGATGGTCCACCGATAATTTAACACCTTGTCGTTCCTTCTGAAGATCTGCTACAACTTCAAGTCCTCACGGGTTTCTCTTCCCATCAACAACATCACTGGACAACACGATGAAGAGGAAGCATGTGAGGGGTTTTCCCAGAGCACTTCATCATTCACAGTCTTTAGGTTCTCAATACGGAACATGAACATGATGATGTTGTTTTTGTCGATGGAACCCTTCTGGTTGAACATGGAATGTCGACCACTGCCATCTAACCCATCGTGAAGCATCATCTGGATCTCGTTGAGGTTGTGGAATGCGGGCAACTGAAGTGATGCAAACAATTGGGCAGACGTAAGTTGCAAGCACTAGAGGTAATAGTATTTCACACCACTGTACAAAGTTGCAAGTTTTTGTGCTGTTGGCCTCTGCTCCTTACATTTCAACAGTTTGTCGTATGATGGAAGAACATCAGCTCCAGCATCTTTCATGAGTAAACGAATGTCTGTGTAAATCCGTTTGGTCATTTTGCCACTCTCGTAGATGGCAGATGCAGCTTCCAGTGAAACGTGTCGGTCTGGGATGGACCCATTGCGTAGGATAGATAATCCCACTTTAGCAACCTCTTTGTTTTGAAAGTATTTGTTCTTCAGACCGAAGGCAAACATTTTGGTGGAGGAAGTGTTCTGTGCTTGAGCAGCAGCTTTGGTCGAATCCATATAGTCGCTCAGTCGTCGGCGTTGTTGATAGTCACTGACTTCCTCCAAAGGACGCTTTGCCTTCGGTACATAGGTGTGACGTTGGAGCACTAAATTCTCATCAAATGAGCTGGATAGACTGACCACTGAATGATTCTTGTTTTGTTGCTGCTAGAAGTCTTTGAACACAATTTGGATGTCAGAGAGTAGTTTATCATTAGCTTGGATGGGACCTGTTTCATAACTTCATCGAATCGAGATCTCTTGTAGTTCTTGAAAATCTCAATGAGAACAATGTTTGTCATGTCATTCATTATAGTTGTGTATAGAAAAGAAAACAAAATTATGACATAATGTGAGATGTTGAAAAATTGAAAATGAGAAAAATGGAAATATTCAATTTTTCCATTTTTATGTAGGGAATGTAGGGAAAAACAGGGAAACAACACCAGAGTGAGCATGAATTTAATGTTGAAAAGGATAGTGTAAATTGTTTTCAACTTGAGGGGACATTCTCTGTCAATTATAATGAATAAATTTTGAAAAGATCAATAATTTTTTCTGGTTTACGGCCAATATTTGACTGAAAATAGCTTTAAAAAGGGTAAAACTCAGAATTTTCCATAAAACAATGCAGTTTCATTGTTTTCTGATGCCAGATTTGGATTCTGGACCCCAAAAAACATAGGAAAAATGGTCTGGATGATGAAATTTGAGTAGGAATGACAAGATTTATCTGGATTTAGGGTTTCAACTGTCATTGTGGGTTGTCCAAAATTACGAAAAAATGGGCAAGTTCAAATTTTTTCAATATGTTAGAATTAAAATGGTTCCCGAGAATGATTATTTTCATCAAATTGGATTATGATAGCTTTCTATGTCTAAGTTCTTATTTGTGAAGCATGAGAAATTTGATCTCGAGGTTTTTTTGCAATCTTTCGTTAAAATATGCCGACCGGGGGCAAATTTTGTGGGTTTTTTTATAGAAAAATGCTCATTTTTATGGTAAATTTTGTGGAAAAATCCCCCCAAAACTGGTCAAAAACTTGTTCATATGTCCCATTTCTTATAATGAATTAAATTTAGGGCATCTGGCATTATCTAAGGAGCTTATAGCACATATTTAGGGCTTTCTGGGAGAAATTTTCAGCAATTCTTCAGGTGCACCCAAATTTACTCCTTGGTAAAATCACTGTAGTCGTGATTTCGCAAAAATTCGAAATTCTCGAACTTCAAACGGGCATATCTTGAGAAATAATTGGAGTTAGAAGACAAATGACCCCATTTTTTGCAACCTCAGACTCTGAGCTATTCAAATATATAGGTTTCATAATGATTTGAGGAAGTTGCTAAAAATCCATATGTCCGCTTGCCAGCCCACTGTGTAATGCTATTCTGTGTCTTCTCTCGGGTCGGTAAGTGTAACACGTTCTCACATGAAGGATACTCTTTTACGCTAACATTACTAACTGAGAAACCAAATCCACCATGTCTAATCGCACGATTAAATCTCAACCAATCAACGATCAGACCACGTGTCATGTATACCTACTGTCAAAATAAAACATGTATATTAGACGTACGTACACTGAAACAAATCCCCTAGACCAGTCGACACTCTGGAAAACGAGCGAAATACAAAGTGTCTACTGACGTCACGTCTTTTCAAAAAAGTCTCATATAAGCGAGACTCAAAATTATGATGTAAATCTAAAAAAACAGAATTATCTGCAAGAAACGTACATTCAATATGTTGTCTCTACAACACCCAAACTACAACTTTTATATCTCGAAATGCTTCTCCGTTTAATCAAATAATTAAATGTCTACATATTATCTCGATTCACATTTAACTCAGAAATTTCCCTTTTCAAACTCGAGTTCTTGTTTTCATCACGCGGAGGGCTACTTGGGTCTTCCACTCATTGAGTTTAGAATACTATATTGAGGAAACAATAAGTGCTATAAGATATAAATATCACGCATACGCAAGGACTCATTAGTAAATAAGTATTTGATTAGTCACTAAATACACACATATATATCGATATTAATGAAGTAAACTCGATTTTCCCCTGTAACTTCAGTCACTAAAAGACGTTAAACTAAAGCTCTATCTAGAATTCCAATAGTGTAATGATTTGTGCCAATAATCGATGCGTGTTTTCTAGAAATTATCAGTAAGATAGATTCAATTTTATAATTTTCTACATTAATTCCGGCATATCTGACTCTCAAACAAGTCCTACATACAGGAAGTCGGAGTAACTTATACACACAAACACATCTACTACCACTACAACTATCTTACACCGGGACTTCATCATAGGATACATTTCCCAGCTCCGTCGGTCATTGTTTCATTTTATACTTCCGTGAAATTTTATTTTACCCATTATACCTTCCCTAATTTATATGGATCGCCCCTTGAGCTTATTCTTTCTATTTTACGGCGCTTTGATTGGCTGGTTACAAATCTTATTCTGGAATAATCGAATATCATTTTTATAACCTAGTACACCCCACTATAGATGTAAGGCGCTACTGAGAGTTAGGGTGAATATTTTGGGGGTAATCCTAAATTGGGAGCTGTGCAGCGAGATGTTTGTTCACATAAGTTTTAAATTTCTACATGTCGGTAGAGTCGAGGAAACAGGAAGAAGGGAGAAAGTGCCAAAGACCGGCAGCACGAAGAAGGAAGTTATTGAAGTAAAAGGTCCTCCGGCACCTGAAGACCTCCACATTGAATGGATGGTATTTAGCTGATTTTCGGGTTTGTCGAGTGTATTTACGTCGAGTGGGCACCAGAGCAGTAAGTTCATCGGAGCACAAGGGAGCAACATTGCGGTGATGGGGCAGGGGCTGGAGCTTGGTGGATAATGAAGGACATCTTAGCTTAAAGACTTTTTTTAGACTTTTTCTAAGAGGGAGATATTGGTGGATAGTGCACCAACGCAGATGTGACAACAATACTCCATGTATGGACGGATAGTGGCTTTGTAGAGATATAGGATACTGTCAGGTGTGAGAAGTTTTCTAGCACGGTAGAGGGAGCCCACTTTCTTTGCAGCAGCTTTGGTTATGTCTTTTATGTATTTTATTACCGAACGCTAAACAAAACAATGGAAATTAAAACATGGATTTTTCTATTCTTCTATTCAATAAACTCCCGGAAATAAGGCTCATAAATTCAATTAAATATTACCAATTCAAATGTATATGTACCAAGTCCAACGTTCAAACTCGTCGGCCTAACATTCACAGGTAACACGAATTAGAATACGGAATAGAAAATTACCATACCTTCCAGTATTTTATAACTCTATAAATTCCCCATTCGCCTATGCATGAAGTATTGTTGCCAAAATTGGTTTGGTGCACAAACCACTAGTCTATACATCTTTGACAGAGTGAAAAGAATAATCCATAACCTAATAGGTCCCGCACTGTCTATCAAGCTCAAGTTCATGGCCGATCGCCGCAATGTCGCACGGTCTCTTCTTTGAACGTTAGGGTTAGGGGTCCAGGCTCGGTAACCACACATTCTTTCGAAAACAATTAAAAGTGTTTTCCTTGCTTTTGTACCGTGTTGATCGCAATATGAGGTATAGGTCGCATATCAACGTGTAGATGTCATAGAAAGTAGATTGAAGATTGCGAGGACAGCGGATGGGAGGTGGAATATTACAATCTTGGAATTGGAGCAAGAGTTTACATTGAAAACGGATGGGAGGTGGAATATTACCATATTGGAATAGGAGCAAGAGTTTACATTGAAAACGGATGGGAGGTGGAATATTACCATATTGGAATAGAAGCAAGAGTTTACATTGAAAACGGATGGGAGGTGGAATATTACCATATTGACATAGGAGCAATAGTTTACATTGAAAAAAAGTTTTGTGTACCTCGTTAAAAATCGATTTGGATTTAAATAAAAAATAAATCAAAAGTAGCACGAAAAATGACACCAGACATACAGACACCAGTGGGAACGGACTCACTTTGGTTGTGACTGAACAGGGATGACCTTAGCTGGAATGAAATATAAAGTTGACGTTCATTATAGTATCCATGAAAAACGTCTACATAGCAACAAGGACGAACCTCTACAGCCTTTTGGCTAAGATCAGAGTGCAGTATCTGTTCCGATGGATTCTACACTCTATAAGTTGGTACCGTCTTTTCTTTCGGGCCTTGATTCTGTGGTTGTCTTACTTTCACGTAATGTGCTCAAAACAAACTTATTGCACTTGTACTCCCCCAACGTAAATACCCCAGACCAACCCGACCAACCCGACCAACCCGACAAGCAACAAAATCCCACCCCTTCACTATAGAGGTCCCAGATACCGGAAAACTTTCTAGTCTAAACTGTCTAGTCTAATATCTGCTCGGACCACTTGCCTTTGGTATTCCATCTCTTCCCCCTTTAATTCACAGTAATCCCTTACGTCTTAGTGGCACTGTGACTTGTTATGGTAAATTAAAGTAAAAGTAAATAATTCACAAAGTGTTGATATGCCGTAAAACACTAAAGCTTAACCAAATAATAAATACTTTAACATTCAAATTGTATTTCGGCATAAACTATTCCTTGGATGGTTGATACGCCATAGAAAAACGAAAGAATCATTTATACTATGTATTGTGTTTCAGCATTGCATGACCCACAAAAGGTTGAGATGGCGTAAAGTATACAAATAAAATAAATGCACGGTGGCTAGGTTGTTAATGATGCGGACTGAGGACCTATGTGTGCCGGGTTCGAATCCCGTTCGTTCCACAGAAACCCTTTCATCAAAACGCATACCTGACCCTGTGTAAATATTCATACAAAGGGACACGTGCAAAAACAAAACCAACACTTCCCCCCGTAAAAACGTAAAAGAAAACTGGGGGAAAAAAAACAAAAAGTACGATAGACAGGGAAGTAGAAGAAAATGACTAAAAGAAAAATATACAAAGCCCCTATTTAATTGCCTCCACACGAGAGCAGAGTTAGACACAAGGTCAGTTTTTAATGTAGGAAAATTCCAACTCCCCCAAAAGGGGTACTCTGGAATGGAACAAAAGAGTAAGCCACCCCAAATTATATGAAAGGATTTGTTCATCACTAACCAAGGAGATAAAAGATGAAATGTGGTATCAGGACAGATATTACAGTTTGCTCCGGCATATCAACCCTGTTGGGATAATATCTATTGTAAACGATTCATGGAAGAAACGATGATATTTTTCCTACAGCTAGAGGGGAATTGCGGGTTCATGTCTTTTCCACAGCTATTAGTGTATAAATGACCAAATGTATCTTGTCGAATTGAACTCGGAACAGCCGAGATACGCGGCCAGATAGATTAGGGTAATTACCTTTCGAACGTGGAAAGAAAAGACGAAAAGAACGAAAGAAAGAGAGAACGAAAGGAAGGGAGAACAACAAAAAGAGAGAACAATGAAAAAAGAGAGAACGAACAAAGAGAGATAATGAAATAAAAAGAGAACGAAAGAAAGAGAGGTAAACTAGAAGACTACCAGACTCAAAGTCAGCAGCAAACGGTGTTCGGTCAGATTTAGTTCCTGATATTGAAAACTTCCTGTTTTGGGGTGGTTAACTCTTCTGGTTTTCCAAGTGTTGTACTAATTTTTATTTATTAATTTTTTCATCAAATTGTTAGGTAAAAGTACAGAATAGTTAACAAAGCTCGCCTTCTCCCCATGTTAAGAATAGCCTTCGAAATAATCTTCTGCAGTTTACGGACCGTGCTGAAATAATAACGTTATTATTTAGTAAACCATTCTTAACATGGGGAGGGGAGGCTTTGTTAACTATTGTGTATTTTCACCTCATAATTTAATAAATAAATTAATAAATTTGGGAAACTGAAACTCTCGCCGACAGTTATATTATGGATGCAGTGTAATATCAGGAACTAAGTCTGACAGAACATCGTTTGCTGTTGACTTTGAGTCGGGTACTCTTCTGGTTTGCTGACAAAGTGAATAAAAGAAAGATAACGAAAAGAGAGAAAACGAAAGAAAGAGAATGAAAAAAGAAGGAACGAAAACAGAGAAATAATAAAGAAATAATTCGTTAAAACAATAACGCATTTATTTTTAACATACGTCCATTTAATCTGCGCGTTTTGTGATTGAAATGCTATTTCAAACTGAAGCAAAGCAGACAGACATACTGACTGTTAATTCCCTGGGGTGACACCAGGTATGACAGACGCACCCAAAACAGATGACGTAGAACACATTTTTCTTTTACGTCATAGAGCGAGAACTTTTGTTTATGACTGACTTATAAGAGGGTGAGGTTTGCCTGCTAAACAATTAGAGTCTGAGAAGTTGGTGCAGGAAAAGAGGAAGAAAAAGATGAAACAACGGGAAGGATTGTGGCAGAAAGGCAAAACAGATGTTCAGTTGTCGCAACCCGCACGAAATACGAGAAAACGGATGAGAAAAAGTTCATCCTAAATAATGAGGAAGTGATCTCTAGGGACAGGCAATGATAGTGGAAGTTAGTTGTTTGTGGCTCCCCCCCCCCCCCAAAAAAAAACAAAGGTACTTATTGAGATTAGGACCCAAGCAAACCCTAACTAACGCCAAGTCGATTTTAGCTTTGGTCCTTATTTGAGTACCATAAAAATTAATTACCCTGGATTGAAAAGAAATACATAAAAAAATCAGAGAATTATCCAATTTTAATGACAATATCAGTATTTAGGGGGTTTTACCCCGTCCAATAGACCGGTATTGTCCGGGCCTTCGGGTCTGGATTTACGCCGGTCTATCGGTTGTCCGTCCTGTGCAGTTCTAGGAGGTGCACCCTCCCAGGCTTTGCCTTCTCACCCTTTGAGAAGGGGTTAGTTTATTGCTAATCTGAGGCGCCCTTACCGGGGAATGCCGACGGGGCCGCCCAGGCAATTGTTAAACAGCCGGAGTGCTCAAATTCTCGAGCGCTGATTTTTTTTCCCATTTTCCTGACCTTGTGTCACATCTTACCTTGTGGGAGGAAGATAAATAGAATCAGTACTTATTTATTCATAAATGAATGCTAATTTACTTTATTTTATTTATTTAAAAAACAAAAACACAACAAGATTACTGATATTTTTCGGTAACTTAAATTACTTTACCTCCACACTCTTTATTTCAAGGAGAAAATAATCATATTATACCCATAATCGAAACTCATTAACCATCTTTATGAACAGCTACCGCCTTTCCGGTGCGAATAAAAAAATGTAAAGGCAGCTATTAGTAGAAAATGATACTAAAAAGCCGGAAATTTAAAATAATTATAACCTTTAAAATATACTTTATATTAATATTAATTTATTAATTAATTAACACTGACATTTTCATTAAAATCCGATGATTCTGATTTTTATTTATTTATTTATTTATTTTTTTTCCTATTCAGGAGTATTTTTTTGGGGGGGGGGTTAAAGCAACTACTTTCACTTTAATCGCCTATCTCTATTAAAGAACTTGAGCAAACTTAAACCTGGCAGACAGACTGAAATGCTATTTCAGACTACATCATGCTAGACCAAAAAACATGCTCTTTAAAAATAAAAGGTAACAGAGCAACGAAGTTGCTATGTCGTTTATTCTGCACGTTTGGCGCGAAAACTCCCATTTCAATCCGAAGTGTGAAAGACCGACAAACCGACGGAGCTTCTAATAAAGATGCAAGGACGTATCTATTACAAATGGAGATTTGGTATCTGTCTGTCTGAAGCCGAAGCAATATGATTACTTCTATAATGTACTATTATACTATCTTTCGAAGCTCAATTAAGGGGCCAGTGTAGTATCTGTTCTGCTGCCACACTACCATCCTCCCAGGCATTACGTCCTCCTTTGAGAGTGTAGTGTAGTATATGTTCGTTCAGTAAAACATCCCCCCAGATATTATCTAACGTGGTCCTACTCCCAGCTTGGCCTTTTGGCTAAAATCAAAGTGTAGTATCTGTTCCGATGGATACTACACTCCATAGACTGGTATTGTCTTGGCCTTCGGGGCTTGATTTACGCCGGTCTATGGGTCTGTCCTGTGCAGTTCTATGAGGTCCACCCTCCCAGGCTTTGTCTTCCCTCTTTGGGGAGGAGTAAGTTTATAGCTTACTGCTTGAGGCGCCCCTACCGGGGAATGCCGACGGGGCTGCCCAGGCAATTTTTAATGGCCAGAGTGCTCACTTTCTCGGTCGCTGGCTTTTCAAACCCCACTTTCTCGACCCGACCTTTGATCACATCTTACTTGTGGGAGTAGATAAAACTGGCCTTGTGCCTAACTTCCTGGAGAGAAGGTAAATAAATACTCCTTATTAGTAGATAATGCCTTGTAGTAGTAGTATAGCATCTTACGATACCATCCTCCTAGGCATTACCTCCTCCTTCGAAGGGTAGTATAGTATATGTTCTGTTGTCATGAGACTATCATTCCAAGCATTGTCTACTCTTTTGGAGGGTAGTGTGGCATCCGTTCTGTTGTAATGAGACCATTCTTCCAGGCATTACCTCTTTTATTTTCTTTACAACAAGAAATTGTCACAATTCGCTATTCATTACCAAACTCAACACTTATATTGTATATAATAGCGTGCATTTTTTCGAGGCTAAATAATAAACACGTATGTTCTGTGTCTTTTCATGTGAAATAGTTGATGAATTGACTTACTATCTGATCGGCATTTGCTAATTCATTGCTAAATAGCAACCGTTCCATAAAATGCTTGATATTATCAAGTAGAGCGGGTAAAAGGGAGAGATGAAAGGAGACTTCTTGGTTTGATGAGATCGAAGTTAACAGCCTTAAAAAGTGTTCCAACGAATAGCAGCGAACATAAAACGAGGCCAGAACACTAATAAATATGCGTGCAGTAAGAAAAATAATTGCTATGCCTGATTTAAAAAGAAATATATAATAAAATATAAAAGAAAGATACGTATTAACTATAACATAACACTAATACATATGCGTCCAGTAAGAACAATAAGTGCCATGTCTGATTTAAAAAGAAATATATAATAAAATATTAAAGAAAGATGCGTATTAACAAGGACATAACACTAATAAATATGCGTCCAGTAAGAAAAATAATTGCTATGCCTGATTTAAAAATAAATATATGATAAAATATAAAAGAAAGATGCGTATTAACTATAACATAACACTAATACATATGCGTCCAGTAAGAACAATAATTGGCATGTCTGATTTAAAAAGATATATATATAATAAAATATTAAAGAAAGATGCGTATTAACTAGGACATAACACTAATAAATATGCGTCCAGTAAGAAACATAATTGGCATGTCTGATTTAAAAAGAAATATATGCTAAAATATTAAAGAAAGATACGTATTAACTATAACATAACACTAATACATATGCGTCCAGTAAGAAAAATAATTGCCCTGTCTGATTTAAAAAGAAATATATGCTAAAATATCAAAGAAAAATACGTATTAACAAAGAACATAACACTAATAAATATGCGTCCAGTAAGAAAAATAATTGCCATGTCTGATTTAAAAAGAAATATATGCTAAAATATCAAAGAAAAATACGTATTAACAAAGAACATAACACTAATAAATATGCGTCCAGTAAGAAAAATAATTGCCATGTCTGATTTAAAAAGAAATATATGATAAGATATTAAAGTAAGATAGGTATTAACTAGGACATAACACTAATGAAGACGATAAGTTGTTAAAGATACTGATTAAAAACCTAGGTGTGCCAAGTTCGAATCCAATTCGTTCCCCAGAAACACTTTCATCAAGTCCACATCTGCCTTTTGCCTAGCCTCCTAGAGAGAGGGTAAATTAAATAACACTAATGAAGATGCGCCGATTAAAAAGAGTGAATGGAAACTCTGCTTAAAAGATATAATGATTATATAAAATTAGGATCGATATTTAGTGGCAGCCATCCTTCACTCTATAATAAAGATCAATGTGTATGTATTTGTATATAAATAAATATAAATCCATTCCGTTACACAAAAAATAGTGAGTAAACCTGTGCCTTTTTTCTAGCTCCCAGACTAAATAATTTCACCAGATGAGGTAAAGCGAGAAAGCAAATAGTAAGTTAGACAACCCTCGCCGCTTGAAATGAACACCCATCATACGAAATAAAAAGTAAACAGTGGGTTCTCTTTTACTTTAAGTCATCAGAAATTGTAATAATTATTTATATATGAAAAATTTAGTTTGTATAGATATTAATGCGAACACTGGCGAAGGATAATTTGTTCCGTCATTTTTTACGGAGGTGTACAGGAGTAATAATAATAATAAAGATACTTCCGGTAATAACGTTGATTGAAACATCTTATTGAAAAAAATATAATTAATATTAAATTATACCCGATGATTCAGCCATAACTATAGAAAGGTGTGCCAATTAGAAAGTCGAGTTAAATCAAGGTAGACGCGAGAGCGCTCTATCCCTTAATAGACTTCAAAAACGGCCTATGCTGGAAATCTCATTTCTTTGATCAATCATAACTCAAAAACCAATAAACTAAATTAGTTAAAACTTTGCACAAATTTTTTATTTGATAGGTTCTGTAAGTGTGTAGAATTTCAGCATCATTAGTAAAGGCAACCCAGAGATCCAGAAAGTTCAATCATGAAATCATGTTATCCGTGTGTACGTACGTACGTACGTATGTGCCACCCTGTATTTCATCAACTATTTGATGGATTCAGCTGATTTTTGGCAGAGATAGAGGTTCTAGGGTCTAGTTGATGGCATTTTAATTTCAGTTTACCATATAGCTTAGTCTTCTAGAAAATTCTAAAAACCCTTAAAAATGATCATTGTATTGAGCCATAGCTTTTACAAAAGTAGTGCTATTCCATGAAAAATGCCAGTATACTGAAATCATATGCCCTTAATAGGGTTAAGATGAAAATTCATATACACTAAATGTACAAAAGCAAGGAAATTCCCAAATTTTTACACTTTTATTGTCATTAAGGGTATACGAGCACAACAGGGTTATGTATTTTACTGGTAGGAATTTTTCTTCAGCGCACCTCACACACTTCATCCACTCATGCATAGAGATTTATACTGTAGTGATGTGATAATGAAATGGCTTGGTTGATATGTAGTCATACCCTTAATGACAATAAAAGTGTAAAAATTTGGGAATTTCCTTGCTTTTGTACATTTAGTGTATATGAATTTTCATCTTAACCCTATTAAGGGCATATGATTTCAGTATACTAGCATTTCTCATGGAATGTCACTACTTTTGTAAAGACTATGCCCCAATACAATGCCTTCTCATAAGGTTGTTTGGAATTTTCTGGAAAACTAAGGTATATGGTAAACTGAAATTAAAATACCATCAACTAGACCCTAGAACCTCTATCTCTGCCAAAAATCAGCTGAATCCATCAAATAGTTGATGAGATACAGGGTGGCTTATACGTACGTACGTACGTACGTACGTACACACAGATAATTCTTGAAGTCTATTAAGGGAGAAGAGTGCTCTCGCGCCTCCCTTGATTTTACTTTTGTTCATCCCAAACAAGACATATTGCCACTAAGACGTAGGCTATTGTTGTTAGGGACTTACTCACATTACATTAACATTTGTACATGTTCGTACAGTCGTGCATATATCATTTAAAAGTACTATAAAGCAAAAAAAAAAAATCCTGATACGTACTAATAGTAGTATTTATCTCCATTGTGAAAATTAATTAGATTCATGAAAGCGACGAAGCGGATAGTTACATTCTTATCCGTTCTACTCGTTTTACGTAAACGCTATCTCATAAAATATGGCCGCGTTTAATGTCTCAAAGATTAATAAAATATTTTATTTTAATCACAAAACTGTTTTTAATTCTTTGTTTCGGATTGAAAACAAAAGCTTACTTTTTATAGTATGTATTCTTTAAATGTAAGACTGACAAAAGGTGATAAATATTAGTTCAACGGAACTGAGCCAACTTACATAAAGTTAAACGATATTTCAAAGAAAACCGTATAAATTAACTGCGTCCAAAAGCGAATCTGTGACCACCAGGATCGAATTAATTTAAATATTGTAACCCTTAAATGCTTCTTTTCTTTCAAATATGCCACATTCCAACAAATTGTTTATTTAATATAAGTTCTAACGAAAAGGTGTCAAACTGCAACTTGCTTCCCATCTGCAGCGAGCCTGTTGGCGAGTTTGAGTGTGTATTAGTATGATGTTGCATCAGCTCACCCGCTAAGTAGGTAATCTGTATCCTTTATGTCACGGGTGAGTATCATCAGTGTATCACTTGCCTAATTTAAGAGGCTACACTTTTAAATCTGGTCATTATAATGGTAAGTGAAACTTATTTTATGATTTTCAAATGTATTATGATTTTTTAGATCCATATATTGTAGTATTTTGTTATATATATATATATACTTTCATTCAATTTGTTGCACATTTGCAACATCATTTATTTTTGTTCAACAAATATTTATTTTTCAAAAAATCATTTATACTACTTTATGTTACTCTTATGAAAGGCTTTTCACTTTTTTCAAACCAATATAAACAATAAAGTATTTAAGACTTAATTACAAATTGATATGTTTTCAACGTAAGTTAGACGAACGAATGATGGAAAAAAACTATCATTTTTAGGAAAAAAATTAAGAATTGAGAGTAGTAAGAGTGTGTCCAATACTCAAGAAAGAGCCTTATCGACGAATTATCGACGTGTCACTCTGACCTTCATTATCTGCAAGATAATAGACACCATTTTTAAGCAGGCGATCATGAACCACCTCCTAGCTATTTCTTCATTACACCATATTTTTGGACCTCGTAGATACTGTTTAAGAAATCTGCTGCTCAGAGTCGTGGGTCACCAAGATCAAATCATTGACCAGTGCATACCTATTGTTTTTGGACTTTTCTAAAACGTTTACATCTGTTTATCAGAGGCTCTTCCTTCGAAAGCGCTATTCATACAAAAATCACCCTTTCGATTGTATAAATGGATTGGATAATTGTTTCACCAACGTATCTTTGTATCAAAATCAATGGTTGTCTTCCCATGTGGGTAAGTGATTGCAGTGGAGTGCCTCAAGTATCTGTCCTCGGTCCAGTTCTGTTTCTCCTGTGTGTCAATGATCTGCCAGATGAATTGACATAAAAGGTAATACCCTTTGTGGTCGAGGTGAATCTGGTATCATCTAGAAGCAACTATGATCAACTTCAAGATAATTTCAACATGATCTAGCCCTCTTCTCAAGCTGGGATTTACCTGTGGAATCTGTACAATGTAGTTACCTTCCTATCGGCTCTCTACCTACTGCCGCCCTTAACATCGTCTTATCAGTCAACCACTAAACATCGCCGCTAAAGCGAAGGAACTTGGTACAGCCTGTTAGATAATGGCCCAATGGGAATGGACGTGTCTGTTGGAGATCGGGTTTGACTTGCGCGATTTGTAGCGGAGTCACCTCGTGCAAGTTGGTGCGATGTGTTCTCACGATTTGAGGGGGCAGTTGACGAGAGCTCGGGGTCGGGGGGTTAAGTCACACCTGTGCGTCGATCACGAGGTTTCGTGACGTCACATTTTCCCGGTGGGAAAACTAAGTTGAGATGGAGTTCTTGACTGGAAGCCAACGAGTCAACACGCTTTAGCCATGTAGCGATTACAAGCTAGGGGATTTCGGATTCCCCGAAATTGAGAGCCAAGCGAGGTCCCTCATCTTCCTTCCTTTACAAGTAACTAAGTAGTTAGAAAAATCACTAGCGTAAGCCTATCTCTCTGCTACAACGAACTTGCCCAGTATCGACAAACAGTATAGTAGTAAATGGCTCTAAATTAAAAAGGAGAAGCCTTGTTATATTTTATTGTGCGTGAGGAATTTGATTTCAGCCCACGAAGAAACTGCCGGTATGATGAAAGAAGCGAGCGAAGTTGACGCTCGGCGAAGCGGCAGATGATAGCAGCAGCGACCCAAGGCGGACAACAACAATGGCGGTGAAGAGGAGGGACGCACGGTTAGTACAAATAGTGTCCATACAACGGCGAGGCAATGATAGTGAAGAAAGAGCCACGGTTAGTACAAGTAGTTTCCCTGCAACTGGGAAACGTGAATAGAAGCGACACATCGTCCCGTTTCGGGATTAACAGACGAGAGTTCTACGACACCAGAGATTCCAACATTCTACGAACGTATCATAAACCAGCAATGTAACACAGCCGTGGACAACTCCTTCAACCCAACACGTCATTGTATCGAGATGGCGAACAAATCCAGCTTCTCTACCTAATCCGGAAATTCCTTTTAGACCCAACAGCAGACGCTGCCCGTCCCTTATACACAACCCTGATACGGCCCATTTTTTAAGTATGCCCCCCAAGCAGCAAATCCCTATCTTCAAAACATATCGTTTAACTGCAAAATGAACTAAACAACAATATGAATAAATAATATAATTGAAATTTGCAGAAAATAAGAAATAACTTATATAAAATTGAACATATCCTCAACGTTAAATAAATAAAATACAGTAAAGTGAGAAATGCATACTTTTTAAATACCAAAATAAATGAATACAATAAAGTCCGCCCGGAATGCAATTTAAAATAAAGTGATATAACAATATCGACAGAATCGTCCCAAGTTAAATTGTTGCATTACCCGTTCTTTCAGGGTACCCGGTAAGGTCCAACAAAAATGATAAAGAACAGAACGTATATGAAAACACTTTGGTTTTCTTTATTTGCCATTACCGGATGGTTTACGCTGGCTACGCACACATATTAAACAATCTTTTAACATACTTTTGTCTAATGAAAGTCTTTTTCTTGCTGAGGTCACAGACTTGGTTTACGCTAGAAACTCGTTCCTATATACATCCGATTGGAAAGCAATTTGCTCTGCATTTTCTATCCGAGCGTGAACCGAAGCAATTGTTCTACACTCACTTTGATGACGTACAAGTCAGAGGATTCCTTCATAGTACAAACTTGCCTATCAGTCGCATTTTTAGTCAGCGGACACAAAAGTCTAACAGCAAGACGGGCTTGGGTACCATAGCCAATAAAGCTTCACCCGTGCCATAAATATCGGTAAACTCGCATTCTTCCGGTACATCGATACTCCGATCACCAAGCGTTTCGGCTATTCGCGTTTTTGAAACCGTCGTTGTTCAAGTCCCTCTTGCACTGCAGAACCTTCTCCTTTTTAACATTTATCTAGTCGTATTTCTTTCTTTCTCGACGTCCCACCCACAATGGACTCGCCCACGATTCATTTTTGCCACTCTTCATTATCTTACAAAATCATGATGATATTTATTTTGTATTAGCGTTAACTTCAATAATATTGTGGGGTCTCCGTTTTCACCGGACATCCATAATTAATGAAGACGAGATTTTACTTCATCTAATTATATTTTACTAATAAATATATTCTCCATCTGGTCGCATATTTTTGCAAGACTTGGAGGATTATATAATTGCGAAAGAACTACATACAATACGTAGTTAAAATAACATAAATTGTGTTGGACTATCAAAATAATTAAAAAGCTATTGATAATGTTTACCCATTCATTTATTTTTTATTATCGCTTATGTTTTAATTCATATTTTGAAACATGACAAATCAAATATATGACCTCACGGCAAAGCTATAATTATTTTCTTGGGGTAATGTTTTAAGCTCTATTTACAAGATAGTCCAAATAGGTCAGTTTGTAGAACAACAGACTGAAGATGTTAAGGTTTTGGTTTCAATTTCTGGTCATGGCATCCGCTTTATTTGTTAGGATTCATTATTTACTCTTAATGTAATATGCTCTATTTCTAAAAGTAGTTAATATCTCTGATATTTTGCTAAATGAGACAAATTCCGCAATGTATTTATTACGTTTCAAATCTTTTTTTGACTAATCGACAAAATCTCTATTTATATAAGATTCTATTTTATAGTTCTTCTACAGAACAGGATCCATATCGACGCGACTGTTTCTGATTTCGATTTACGGAACAGACCGAAAATTGCCGAGCCGCCGCCGAACAGTCAATTAGTACCGACATTAAATGAAACAACTTTTTCATTTTGTTCCCAGAATTAAGGTTAGAGTCAATTATCCCCCTTCGTGTTAAGAATGGGTTTAATAATTTTCTCCAAATCAGTAAGTGATTCAACTTTATTTATTCTATTTTATTTTGTTGTGAGGAAATATTGTACGACTTTTGTTAATTATTTTAAACTCTACACCTTACCTTAACTTAAACCTAACCTACAATTGTTGGTTTTGGATTCGGATGGTTCGTGTCGTCTGTCCGTTTTACATTTGTTTTCGCAGCTTTCAAATCGTAAACTCATTTGAATATTTCCAGTTTGTTCCGTAAATCACAATCGGAAACATTCGTGTCATAATTGGTTCTGTTGTCTAGAAGCACCTATTTTATCTATAGCTTGTATATTAAAAATATATATTTAAATAATGCCAATATAGGGTTCTGGGCAAAGGGGAATGAGTACATAATTGTCCTAAATGACTCCCGGGCAACGATCTAAATAGCGATCTGTTTAAAATACACTCATCCTAAACACCCCAAACACACCTCGCCATTATTGTCAGTATAATAACGAGGTTGACAATCGCGAATTTCTCAGCTGTTTAGATTTGCGTCAGTTTTTTAAGTAAATTTTCCACCCCAGGCCAAATAAATAAATAAATAAAATGTTTAAAATACCAGAAAACAGTATAAGAAACAAAGCATCCCAACATATATGCATGCCGTACAATAAAAATGTGGGCATATGTCGAAGTTTCTCAGCTGTTTAGATTTGCATCAGGTTTTCAAGTTTTACCTCAATAAACTGATAATGTATGACGTTACGAGTTAGCGGGTGCAGATCAGATTTCACCCATTTACGACACGAAATCAGGAATGGCCTTTCACAAGTGTTTCCCTTTCTGAATATTTACGTTCAAACGAATTCAAACAAGCACTCAAGTTGTCTTCAGTGACGTCGACAGTAGAGAAAGATCCCTTACATCACATTTACCCGAAACACGGCTATCGCTCGAGGCACTGGCATTTTTTTCCAAATAAAGAACTAGCTTTATTTCATGTTATACTAGTAGGGCTACCCGGTGTTTCATGGGACCATGTATAATAAACTAGATAAGTAAAAACGTGTATGTAATCTCGTACTTTACAGCACCACACCCCCTCTCTCCCCCTCTCTCTCTCTCTCTCTATTTACCTCTCACTAGCTCTCCCTACGACTGTTTCTTTCTCCCCCCCCTCTCTCTCTCTCTCTCTGTTTCTCTCTCTCTCTCTCTATTACGCACTCTTTTTCTCTCTCTTTCACAACAGGTTAAATATACTACAAAAAAGAATGTTCGTTTTAAAGAATATCCACCATCCACGGTTTATTTAATGCCAGATGAAGTTGTCAAATATAATTCTATAGATAGGATAATTATTTTATATTCCTAGAATACATTGCTCTCAGAATACATTGCTCTCAGAATGCATTGCTCTAAGAATACATTGCTTTCAGAATAACTTTCTCTCAGAATACATTGCTTTCAGAATACATTGCTTTAAGAATACATTGCTTTCAGAATACATTGCTCTCAGAATACATTGCTTTCAGAATACATTGCTCTCAGAATACATTGCTTTCAGAATGCATTGCTTTCAGAATGCATTGCTTTCAGAATACATTGCTCTCAGAATACATTGCTTTTAGAATACATTGCTTTCAGAATAACTTGCTCTCAGAATACATTGCTTTCAGAATACATTGCTTTCAGAATGCATTGCTTTCAGAATACATTGCTATCAGAATGCATTGCTCTAAGAATACATTGCTTTTAGAATACAATGCTCTCAGAATACATTGGTTTCAGAATACATTGCTCTCAGAATGCATTGCTCTAAGAATACATTGCTTTTAGAATACAATGCTCTCAGAATACATTGCTTTCAGAATACATTGCCCTGAGAATACATTGCTTTCAGAATACATTGCTTTTAGAATACAATGCTCTCAGAATACATTGCTTTTAGAATACAATGCTCTCAGAATACATTGCTTTCAGAATACATTGCCCTCAGAATACATTGCTTTCAGAATACATTGCTTTCAGAATACAATGCTCTCAGAATGCATTGCTCTAAGAATACATTGCTTTCAGAATAAAATGCTCTCAGAATACATTGCTTTCAGAATACATTGCTCTCAGAATACATTGCTTTCAGAATACATTGCTCTCAGAATACATTGGTTTGAGAATACATTGCTCTCAGAATACATTGGTTTCAGAATACATTGCTCTCAGAATACATTGCTTTTAGAATGCATTGCTTTCAGAATACATTGCTCTCAGAATACATTGGTTTCAGAATACATTGCTCTCAGAATGCATTGCTCTAAGAATACATTGCTTTTAGAATACAATGCTCTCAGAATACATTGCTTTCAGAATACATTGCTTTCAGAATACATTGCTTTCAGAATACATTGCTTTTAGAATACAGTGCTCCAGAATACATTGCTTTTAGAATACAATGCTCTCAGAATACATTGCTTTTAGAATACATTGCTTTCAGAATACATTGCTTTCAGAATACGATGCTTTCAGAATACATTGCTTTTAGAATACAATGCTCCCAGAATACATTGCTTTCAGAATACATTGCTTTCAGAATACATTGCTTTTAGAATACAATGCTCTCAGAATACATTGCTTTCAGAATACATTGCTCTCAGAATGCATTGCTTTCAGAATACAATGCTCTCAGAATACATTGCTTTCAGAATACAATGCTCTCAGAATGCATTGCTCTAAGAATACATTGCTTTCAGAATACAATGCTCTCAGAATACATTGCTCTCAGAATACATTGCTTTCAGAATGCATTGCCCTTAGAATACATTGCTCTAAGAATACATTGCTCTCAGAATACATTGCTCTAAGAATACATTGCTTTTAGAATACAATGCTCTCAGAATACATTGCTTTCAGAATACATTGTCCTCAGAATACATTGCTTTCAGAATACATTGCTTTTAGAATACAATGCTCTCAGAATACATTGCTTTTAGAATACAATGCTCTCAGAATACATTGCTTTCAGAATACATTGCTTTCAGAATACAATGCTCTCAGAATGCATTGCTTTCAGAATACAATGCTCTCAGAATACATTGCTTTCAGAATACAATGCTCTCAGAATGCATTGCTCTAAGAATACATTGCTTTCAGAATACAATGCTCTCAGAATACATTGCTCTCAGAATACATTGCTTTCAGAATACAATGCTCTCAGAATACATTGCTTTCAGAATACATTGCCCTCAGAATACATTGCTTTCAGAATACATTGCTTTTAGAATACAATGCTCTCAGAATACATTGCTTTTAGAATACAATGCTCTCAGAATACATTGCTCTCAGAATACATTGCTTTCAGAATACATTGCTCTCAGAATACATTGCTTTCAGAATACATTGCTCTCAGAATACATTGGTTTCAGAATACATTGCTCTCAGAATACATTGGTTTCAGAATACATTGCTCTCAGAATACATTGCTTTCAGAATGCATTGCTTTCAGAATACATTGCTCTCAGAATACATTGGTTTCAGAATACATTGCTCTCAGAATGCATTGCTCTAAGAATACATTGCTTTTAGAATACAATGCTCTCAGAATACATTGCTTTCAGAATACATTGCCCTCAGAATACATTGCTTTCAGAATACATTGCTTTTAGAATACAGTGCTCTCAGAATACATTGCTTTTAGAAATCAATGCTCTCAGAATACATTGCTTTTAGAATACATTGCTTTCAGAATACATTGCTTTCAGAATACAATGCATTCAGAATACATTGCTTTCAGAATACAATGCTCTCAGAATACATTGCTTTCAGAATACATTGCTTTCAGAATACATTGCTTTTAGAATACAATGCTCTCAGAATACATTGCTTTCAGAATACATTGCTCTCAGAATGCATTGCTTCCAGAATACAATGCTCTCAGAATACATTGCTTTCAGAATACAATGCTCTCAGAATGCATTGCTCTAAGAATACATTGCTTTCAGAATACAATGCTCTCAGAATACATTGCTCTCAGAATACATTGCTTTCAGAATGCATTGCCCTTAGAATACATTGCTCTAAGAATACATTGCTCTCAGAATACATTGCTCTAAGAATACATTGCTTTTAGAATACAATGCTCTCAGAATACATTGCTTTCAGAATACATTGTCCTCAGAATACATTGCTTTCAGAATACATTGCTTTTAGAATACAATGCTCTCAGAATACATTGCTTTTAGAATACAATGCTCTCAGAATACATTGCTTTCAGAATACATTGCTTTCAGAATACAATGCTCTCAGAATGCATTGCTTTCAGAATACAATGCTCTCAGAATACATTGCTTTCAGAATACAATGCTCTCAGAATGCATTGCTCTAAGAATACATTGCTTTCAGAATACAATGCTCTCAGAATACATTGCTCTCAGAATACATTGCTTTCAGAATACAATGCTCTCAGAATACATTGCTTTCAGAATACATTGCCCTCAGAATACATTGCTTTTAGAATACATTGCTTTTAGAATACAATGCTCTCAGAATACATTGCTTTTAGAATACAATGCTCTCAGAATACATTGCTCTCAGAATACATTGCTTTCAGAATACATTGCTCTCAGAATACATTGCTTTCAGAATACATTGCTCTCAGAATACATTGGTTTCAGAATACATTGCTCTCAGAATACATTGGTTTCAGAATACATTGCTCTCAGAATACATTGCTTTCAGAATGCATTGCTTTCAGAATACATTGCTCTCAGAATACATTGGTTTCAGAATACATTGCTCTCAGAATGCATTGCTCTAAGAATACATTGCTTTTAGAATACAATGCTCTCAGAATACATTGCTTTCAGAATACATTGCCCTCAGAATACATTGCTTTCAGAATACATTGCTTTTAGAATACAGTGCTCTCAGAATACATTGCTTTTAGAAATCAATGCTCTCAGAATACATTGCTTTTAGAATACATTGCTTTCAGAATACATTGCTTTCAGAATACAATGCATTCAGAATACATTGCTTTTAGAATACAATGCTCTCAGAATACATTGCTTTCAGAATACATTGCTTTCAGAATACATTGCTTTTAGAATACAATGCTCTCAGAATACATTGCTTTCAGAATACATTGCTCTCAGAATGCATTGCTTTCAGAATACAATGCTCTCAGAATACATTGCTTTCAGAATACAATGCTCTCAGAATGCATTGCTCTAAGAATACATTGCTTTCAGAATACAATGCTCTCAGAATACATTGCTCTCAGAATACATTGCTTTCAGAATGCATTGCCCTTAGAATACATTGCTCTAAGAATACATTGCTCTCAGAATACATTGCTCTAAGAATACATTGCTTTTAGAATACAATGCTCTCAGAATACATTGCTTTCAGAATACATTGCCCTCAGAATACATTGCTTTCAGAATACATTGCTTTTAGAATACAATGCTCTCAGAATACATTGCTTTTAGAATACAATGCTCTCAGAATACATTGCTTTCAGAATACATTGCTTTCAGAATACAATGCTCTCAGAATGCATTGCTTTCAGAATACAATGCTCTCAGAATACATTGCTTTCAGAATACAATGCTCTCAGAATGCATTGCTCTAAGAATACATTGCTTTCAGAATACAATGCTCTCAGAATACATTGCTTTCAGAATACATTGCTTTTAGAATACAATGCTCTCAGAATACATTGCTTTTAGAATACAATGCTCTCAGAATACATTGCTTTCAGAATACATTGCTTTCAGAATACAATGCTCTCAGAATGCATTGCTTTCAGAATGCATTGCTCTAAGAATACATTGCTTTCAGAATACAATGCTCTCAGAATACAATGCTTTCAGAATACATTGCTTTCAGAATACATTGTCCTTAGAATACATTGCTCTCAGAATACATTGCTTTCAGAATACATTGCATTACTCTTGGAAAACATTTATCCTAGAAACTATTACTCTTAGAAGGAAATTTTACAGAGAGGGTACAACCATTATTCTCAGAAAACATTACTCCTAGATTACATTGTTTCTAGAATAAATTGATCTTAGAATACATTTCTCTTAGAAAATACTAATCCTATGAAGTATTACTCTTTGAAGATATTACTCCTTGACAGTGGTACTCTTTTTTTATTCTCAACACAATTGACCCTCAGACATCTCCATCTAGTATCTATTTAGGGGGGAAAAGGAGAAATAAGGTTTTGAGTTTTAAAAGAATCAGATTGAACAATACCGTTGGAGATAAACTTAGAGATACTAGAGAATGACGTTACCAATCGACTGATAGGATTAGGTCTATCCGATCTCTCGACCAGCCGAACTAAGGGCCGAAGTAAGGGTGCTCGAATGTCAGTGATTATATGCTGGATTGACACCATTGACACATAGATTGGCACATTATATACGAGTAGAAAAATTGAAATTCAAAAAATATTGCTTGATTAGTATCTAATGAATAGGGATCAAATTTAATGCAAATCTGAAAATAAATGAGTTTTCACCAAAACTCTTAAAAATACTCCAAAGAAATTTAAAGTTTGGGAATATTTATTAATTCATGTCTAATACCTCTTGTTATAATTTCATACAACTCAGAAGTATATGAATACTCACGAAGGCTTTCCACCACCTATGCCCTCTTTTCATGATAATTAAACTAAATATAGCCTACATTATCCACCCGTACGCCTAGAAAATGTTCTAAAATTCATGATGATCGGTTAATTTTGAAGTTAATTCTGTACATACCATTATATAAACATATACACATACCTAGGTTTATATAAAAAGAGATATAAAGTTATCAAAAGACAGCTGTTTCATAGTTTTAAGACTCAACAGTGTGGCTAGACGGATGGATTCGAAACCTTGACGCGAAGTCACTTCAAACCATAACGAGTGGTGGTCTAATCAACCCATGACTGCGAGTTGAAGAAAGTATACCGTTTAATGATTTTGTTCATTTGTTTACATATTTATGATGCTGGTAACTAAGAGTACTCAATTGATATTACGGAAGTTAATTGCATTACGCTAACGCTAACTAGAAATTACCATGTAATCTCTTATAGTGGTTTACCCATAGGGTATTGTATGTTTTCTTTGTTTTATGATATTTTAAATTGCTCTACTGGTGAACTCTGATTCCAATAGAGATAAGGGAACATCAGAAATCGGTTGCGACCTATATAACGACCGCTCCACATTTTTGAAAATAAAACCATTATATATTTCCGCTCACATTTCAATTCCGATCCTAGCAAGAAGGAGGAAGGCGTGAATTCGGAACGTACGAAGCACGCAATTTTTCCTTCGTCATTAAAAACAATCTCAAGTGTGAAGGCGGGAAAACGATAAGAAAACTGTTGGTTCATCGAATGAATTGTTGAATCAAACCCGGAGTTCCGTTTATTGACCGTCCAGATATTTACACACCCAGGAATAAATATATACACATTCCAATAGAGAACCGTTAATTTTCAAAAGAAGGGCATTTGAAAGAGACAGAAATTTAAAAAAAGAGAGAGAACAAATAAGGTGGGCATCGCATGTTATTTTCAATTTTACAAGAATGTCATGGACATTTAGGTACAGTTTCTTTATGTGTATCTAGTGATTTGCATGCGTGACGTAATGACGTAAGCAGTTCCGACTACGAACGGAGAACACCGAATCCCAATTAACAAATCACCACTTGTCCCCGATGTTAAGAATGGCCGGGGATCATAAAACAATTATACATACAAACTAAACACAACAGTTTCATTCATTACATTTCTTCTCCCCCCCCCCTCTCCAGAATCAATAATCACTTAAATCCCATTCACTGCGTTTGGCAAGTTCGTTAACCTTCGTCAGTCTCGGAAGTGTTCGGTGAGACTCACCGTTGATGACGTAAGCATTTATATTTTCTTGGATGCCCATTAGGCGACTGTGCCTTTACAAATAACAACACGAATGTTGACAGTGAGGTCGGGAAAGGAGACACACACTCCAATTTTTAAAATATTAATTTTTACTATTTATTTGTTTAAAAGTTAAAAGAAACTGGAATATCTACATATATAAATGGGAAGGATTTTTTTTCCATCTATCCTAAACTGATAAATATATCGATAAGTTTTCCTGTTCTTTTATTTATAATTGCCACATTTCGCATGTATCTCAATATAAATAAGCACCTACACTTCAAATAATAATACTTTTAGTAATAAACCAACTCACATGAATTACAAGCGCTAACACGTCATATGGAAGTTGTAATAGAAATATATAGAAAGAACATCACCACATAAAACCAAAAGGAAGTGGAACTGCACGAAATTTATTACACTCACACTGCCCCCATCTTCATCCACCCCTAATGAAATAGCACCGACCTAGGTTGATACCACCCAAAGGTCATGAAGGGTCAAGTAGGATGGAAACATTGAGGAGATAGAGCAATAACGAGATCTCCACTAGAAAGGTGCGGAGGGTACAAGGACCTACGGGAAGTTTATTGCCACCCAAATCCGAGAGTAGCTCAATGGCCGTTGCAAACGAGAAATTAAAAAATGGGGGAAAATGTAACTGCAAAAACGAGATAAATTGCCTTCTACAAACAAAGAGTTTTGCAAGAAGCATACTCTAGCAAACCACTGTAAACCCAAATAAGAAAAAACATACCTTGAAAAATATCATCACAAAATAACCATTTTTGAAACAAGGTACCGGTTGGAGTAGTCTACCGCCTACCGTTTAAGTGGAGGGTAACCTTATCAGTCAGGTGACTTCCGTTTGCCGGTTGACTCATTCTTTTAGTGCGGGATTTCGTCCGCATCGGACGTTTCTAAACTGCTGTCCGGTGCCCATCTCTTTCTTACCGTACTTAAAATTACCACGGTTAACTGTGATTTTTTTTCCTGAGGAGCCCATACATTTGGTGAATTTATTAGTGTTGTCTTGTGGTTCTTTTATTGGCAATTTTTGCCTTTTCTATCTAGATCAACAAAAATAATCTTCGAATTAAAGATGGTCAAATAGTAGGCCATCATCAGACGAATATCGAGTTTGCTTGAAACTTTAGACTCATTTATTGGCCATCAGCCCAGATACAACATATGTTTGAGCGAGAAACTCGAAGTATTAAAGTTTAAAGTTCTAAAAAGAATTATTTGATAGTAGACGTGAAATGGTCGCAAACTGTAAACAGGTAGAATACACCTTACTTTGGAATAACTCATGGAGAAACTAGCGCACTAAAAATAACGTAATTCGATAAGTTTAATAATTTTTTAAAAAATAAGGTAACATTAAATAAAAAAGTTTATATTAGCACAATAATACGAAGACAAATAATTGCGAATAATTGTTAATATGTTCGAACGTAAAGAACATGCGTTTCTCGCCTGATTAAGAATATTCATTCATTGAAAAACGGAAATATTTTGTCATAAGTTCTGACTTATTAGAACATAGTAACACTGTTAGAAAGCAATCCAATGCAGTTTTTATTTTATCTTTAATTTTACGGCGATTTACTCCTTCATCAGAGTGTAAAGACATTGCTTCAAATAATTTTTTAGTCAGGGTTGAACAGTCTTAGATAATCATTCCACGTTGCTGCGCACGACCGTTCTTAACTGAGACTGTTTATCAAGATGCCGTTTTTACATCACGTGGATAAACTTCAACCAAAAAAGTTATTAAAAAAGTCTAAACAATATATTTTAACTTCGGAAAGCGAGTAACTTGTGAAGTGTGTAGTGCAGTTTTCCAGGCCTTCATATCTTGAGCGTCACATGCAAATCCATACAGACGCAGATGTCGTGTACGCGGTCTCTGGGGGTTATAGATTCGCCCAAATTGAAACCAAAGAAACATCCAAGAATGTACAAGGCCGGTTGAAATCCTTCTTGCAGGGTTTGCGTAAAAACAGTTTGCAAATCTTTCTAATCTGAAACGTCACATGGGTGTACACAGCGGAGAAAAAACATTCCACTGTAGCGAATGTGGTAAAAGGTTTTCTGCTGGCTACAACTCCAACGAAAATTTTAAGATCAAAGTAAAAAAAATTGTAAAATACATTGTATTATTTTCTAACGGTTTTATAATTTTCAACAATTTCAATTTATTTATCTCAACAATGCTTATCAAAAAGAAAATTCCTCAGTTTCTAACTTAGAATATTGAGTTTGTTTGAAAGTAAATATGTTTAAATTTTACTTTACCGACTAAATCAATTTTACATCTGTAAATAAAAATGAAAAAATAAAATCGTAGGCAGGGAATCATTAAATTCAAAGTCTTAACTGTGGGTGTCATTATGCTACATATTATTGAAGCTGAAACAATCTTGGGAACAAACATAAAAATGTTGTCATTTAAAAATATTGTCGGATTTTCTATCTATGAAGGTTTGTACATTATTAGCACTCCGAAAAAAATGGGGCCCAAACCCTAGGTGAAAAAAAAAACGATCAAATCCTTAATTGCTGTGGAAGCTCTTTCACGAATATGGGTGGGTTGCAACGAATTGCCAGTTGTTTATAAGCAAGAAAAATAGTAATTTTATGTTAAATACTTTAATTGGTAACAAAAAAATTGTAAACCCGGGTTACCCGACTTTTCCCAAGGAATAACATTTGTAGTTTTCAATTAAACACTTTAACTGGTAAACGAAAAATATAAATCCGGAAGAAAACGACTTTCTCCAAGTGACAACATTTGTAGTTTTCAATTAAACACGTAAACCGGTAACAAAAAAGGTACATCCGGTTTAAAACGACTCTTTCCGCTCCGGTCCAGATAACTGGGGAGGGGGATCCAATTCATTAGCTTTTCTTGCTTTTTTAATGTACCCTCATCCAATCAAACTGGGATAATACCAATGTAAATACAATATTCAAATTATTTACAGAATTCCATCACTTTCCCCATTCTACATCGAGTTCTGATGAAATAAAATTCTTACAATATTTGAGTAAAATGTATAATTAATCTCTTAATTAAGTAATCTTTTAATTGAGTAATCTTTTAATTAAGTAATCTTTTAATTAAGTAATCTTTTAATTGAAAGTGTCACGTCGACTATCCTCTACGTTTAAAACAGAGTTTATGAAGTATTGATTTATCTACCTCCCACAAGGTAAGATGTGACACAAGGTCGGGAATGTAGGATTAGATAAGCCAGCGTTCGAGAGGTGAGGACTCTGGCCATTTAAAAATTGCCTGGGCAGCCCCGTCGGCATTCACCGGGAGGGGCGCCTCCTAGAACTGCACAGGACAGCGTGCAGTATCCATCGGAACATATACTTCACTTTGATCTTGGCCCAAAGGCCAACAAACACTGTAAGTAATTGGAAAATAAATTGTTCTATTTCGAAAAAGCAATGAAAAAAGAACAGTAAAAAATTAAACCTACAAATATGTTTAAACTAAATTTAATGACAACACATCGCAATAAGAATATATAACAGAAAAAGTAAATTCAAAGAAGAAACACAAAGTAAAAATCGATTTGTATTTTATAGTCGACGTAGCGAAGCGTCTCGGTGCGACATTACCGGTAACTGTTTACGATTGTTATTCGTCGTAATTTGTTCCACAAAAACATGACGTAATAAAATTGGTTAGGACCCAACGATGTATTTGAGTTAACAAAACAAAGCAAATACAAAGAAAAACATTTACATTAAAATTAAATTGTGTCATTTTTATTTAAGTAAAAAAAAAGAAAAGAAATAAAATCAACTCTCAATATTATATTAATCTAATAAAAGATTTTTAGGAGTTCAATTTTTATTTGTAATCGAATTAGAACTTTCTTTATTATAGAAAATAAAAAAGGCGACGAAATGGTACAAATATGTAAAATTTAATGTCATCGTTCGATATTTGATTCTATTAAATGACCGCTCCACGTTTTCTTTTGTCGAAAATTAAATTCCGATCAAAATGGGAACGAGGAAGGTGTGAGCACGGAAAGTCCAGAATTCGCCATTTTCGTTCGTCATTAAAAAACGAAAGAATCTCAAGTATGAAGACAGGAAACCCAATAATAGACAAGAATTTTGAATCAAGTGCAGTCAAAGAATTTTGATTCTTGCTTTGTGTAACACACCTTATTCTTGTGAAGTGTGTGGATCAACATTTTCACTAAAGAAATGTTTGAAAGTTCACATGCAAACACACACAGGTGGAGTTTGAATTACCTACTGGGGAGTTTGAATTACCTACTGGGGAGTTTGAATTACCTACTGGGGAGTTTGAATTACCTACTAGACACTATCCTCGAGTGTCTTCGGTCTCTCTGTAAAAGGGTTTGTCAGGACAACCTGCCATGAGGATACTTACCCCTACAAGTAAACCCTGACCAAATATTCAAATTATATAGTATCCGCAGCACAAATAAGATCCCCTCGTATGAGGAATAGTGCATCTTCTCCTTGTGATGTTACCTCAAGTAACACCACGTGCTGGATACTCCACCAGACTAGATGAATTCTTGTCCTGGAATCCGGTAAGACCAACAGACCACAAGAAAGATATACTATGGCATATTGACTGGTCAGTTGGGGAGAGAAGAAATTATTCTTTACTTTTTTACTAACTCAATGCTTGAGAAATAAAAGAGAATTTTAATAGAATACTCGGGTATCTATGTATCTCATATAGAGATGAAGTGTTAGCCCCAGGAAGGGGCCCCTTGATTTCTGAGAACTTCGACTGAAGTAAAATTAAACATTAAGTGGAGTTTGAATTACCTACTAGACACTATCCTCGAGTGTCTTCGGTCTCTCTGTACAAGGGTTTGTTAGGACAACCTGACATAAGGATACTTACCCCTACAAGTAAACCCTGACCAAATATTCAAAATTACATAGTATCCGCAGCACAAATAAGATCCCCTCATACGAGGAATAGTGCATCTTCTCCTAGTGATGTTACCTCAAGTAACACCACGTAGCTGGATACTCCACCAGACTAGATGAATTCTTGTCCTGGAATCCGGTAAGACCAACAGACTACAAAAAAGATATACTACTACATACTTGACTGGTCAGTTGGGGAGAGAAGAAATTATTCTTAACTTTTTTACTAACTCAATGCTTGAGAAATAAAGGAGAATTTTAATAGAATACTCGGGTATCTATGTATCTCATATAGAGATCAAGTGTTAGCCCCAGGAAGGGGCCCCTTGATTTCTGAGAACTTCGACTGAAGTAAAATTAAACATTCAGCATATATGCAAATTACACCTATATGGAATTGAGGTGCGACGAACACACACAACCTAATGTGCATTAGCACTACAATCCTCATGCACAAGCAGTACATCTACATCTACATCTCTCTCTCTCTCTCTCTCTCTCTCTCTCTCTCTCTATATATATATATATATATATATATATATATCATAATATAAAATGAAATAATAAAATAAGGTGCGAATCAAATTTTATTAGAATTCAAAGTTCAGGCAAAGTATCTTAAAGTGCTTAACTCATAAGGTTTCAAAGATAATTCTTCTCCTCAGAGGACCATTACCGCAGTGACATCACTGCAGGTGATAAAATTACACTTTGAAAATATATAAGAATATATACAAAAATGCATAAAAGTATATAACACATCAAATATATAAGCCCAAAACATACTTTTGTTAAAGCTATACAATCCAAGTCATACAATTTAAAACAAATTCAGGAAAGATATCAAAGAGGTTGATTGAAGATTTATCAAGGTAGTCCCTAACTACTTTAGGACTTTAAGATACTTTGCCTGAACTTTGAATTCTAATAAAATTTGATTCGCACCTTATTTTATTATTTCATTTCATATTATGCTATTAATGCTCTATCCAGTATATTGAGCTTCAGTTTTTATCCGGATGTTTCACTAATTAAAAGATATTAGCTGCCTCTTATATCTTTTGTTGGATTAACTGTATATATATATATATATATATATATATATATATATATATATATATATATATATATATATATATATATATAAGACGGGGTGTATGCACGTTGAAAACTTCATACTTTCTGACTATACACTATATTTTAAGTTAATATTATAAAACTACAAATTTATTAAACTATATTTAACTAAATGTTGGTAAATTAACATAAAAATATTTTAAATATATATATGTGTACTATATATATATATTTATACATATACATATATATATATATATATATATATATATATATATATATATATATATATATATAAATATATATATACATATTTATGTGAATAATTTTCTATATATATATGAACATTTAAATATAAATAAATTATTAATATAAATAAATTATTAATACAAATAAATAGCTCTATTTATTATTGAACACTCTTATATAGAGAGAGTAAACATTCTTGAGATTTTTATCCTGTGAATACAATATATATGGTGGTGCAACAGACAGCATACATGGATAAAAAAAATGGAAACACGTATATATAATTTACTGCATTTATATTACTAACAAACGAAACCGGCGAACGATAATTTATTTCCGTCAATTTTGACCGGGAGTGTGTAATCATGTACATATATATATATATATATATATATATATATATATATATATATATATATATATATATGATTATTTTTATTTACACAGACATGTACAAAAACTGCGACACTGGCATGTCAATGTTATCGATCAACACTTATTATAAACTGAGATCTCATCAGGCAGAGTTAGAATCCGATCTTAACCTTAGATCATATTTGGAAAGAATGAAATGGGGAAAAAGAAGTCTTTCCAAATATGATTTAAGTTTAAGATCGAATTCTAACTCTACCTGATGAGATTTCAGATTATAATAACTGTTGATCGATAACATCGACTTGCCAGTATCGCAGATTTTGTACATGTCTGGTTAAAGAAACATAATCATATATAAAAGCTATATTTGATATTGAGCACTTTTGATAAACCCGGTTTAAATTCTTTGGATTACTACCCTGTTGATGTTTTACCTGGATTATTATTATTATTATTATTATTATTATTATTATTATATATATATATATATATATATATATATATATATATATATATATATATATATATATATACGCAAAACCTATCCGCTCTCGGGCAGGAATTACATGGGATGGGAAGCCGATAATTAAAAAATACTCAGAGAATTCCAAAATTTTAACAATAAACTTTGATAAATGTGTAGATTAACACACTCAGCTAAATTACACCCCCGTAAAATGAGGTTCTTCTTTTTACGGTAATTCTAAATTATTATGGCAGTTAACTGATATATTTTTAACACTAATCCTAAGTACGACTGGCAAGGTCGTAAAACCACACGCAATTGACCTGAAACAATAATGTACAGAATTCATCTCCAATGGCAAAAATTGTTAATGCCATAAAACCCTAGAATGACTCGAAAATGGAGGATCATTTTGTGTTAAATTTATTTGCAAAATTAATCCCCCACTCTAAATTCTGAAATATTTTTTGTTGTTTCTCTTTCTGCCAGTTTTTCAGGGTATTCACACGTAATCGTCTTAAATAGTGGAATCTCATTTTGTCGGCAGATGGATGTTCATTTACAAGAATATCCAAACTTTTAATATTTTTATATATACCATAAAAATAAGGTATTTAATTAGTTAGATCATTTTAAAGTTTTTTATTCAATTTTCACGGGAAAAGTAAACACAACTAAAATCAATTGCTTAAAATAAAAATAAAAAAGGGACGTATAGTTAAAAAAAAAATGTATAAGATTTTTAAAAATTAAATATGGTAAATTTGCATATTAATACCCTCCGATATCTCTCACCTGAAAAATGACATTCTGATTTTTTTAGACGATTTCGTGTTTACACCGTGGAAAACGGAGATAAAGAAAAACACAATTAGAATTTAGTGGGGGATCAGTTGTATATATATATATATATATATATATCAACCGTACTATACCCCCAATTTCCGGGCAATTCTATCTTTTTAGGACACTTATGAAAAGTTTTTTCTACTAACCCTAAGTCTGAGTGGCGAGGTCATAAAACGACATGTAATCGCCTAAAAAATGCCCCCTCCCCCCAAATAAAACGTAGCGGATTTAGCTGCCATAGAAAAAAATAGTTAACTGCACGAAAACTGGCCTCAGAAATGGGGATCATTTTACATTAAATTTATATACAAAAGATTTCCCTAACTTTAAATTCCAAAATAAACTTTTTTTCTTTTCATCTCGTGAACGAGCGCTTGTTTAAACTGAAGGTGTTTTAGTTATTTTTATCATTTATTTATTAAATAACTTTAAGTTATTACTGTTAATATAGACGAAACTGTTTCATATGAATATCGAACATAAGCAAATACAATTTCAAATTCATAATACCAAATGTTAATTAATTATGAACGGTTTAGAAAATAGTTATGCTAATTAGGCTATCAAAAGGTTCTCTCTTAATCGTTTCTCTGCACAATATATACAGAAAATCAAGTCTTTATATTGTGTTATTGATTATAATAACAGTAGCCCGTTTTGATTATTAGAAAGTAGTGATAAATGAAAAAAATCTTTCGCATTTATTCATTTATATATATATATATATATATATATATATATATATATATATATATATTTATTTAAGTATATTTATAGATCAAGAAATATATTTACATATATTTCTTTAAATATTTGTATTAGTATATGTTCTTATAATAATTTATATCCAAAGCAAGTTATCGGATTTTAAAATTGTTTAAAAACATCTGCACTGTTAACAAAAAATCTAGATAGTTTATCATAACAAAAATGTACACAGTTATGAATCCGATGACTTCAGTTGGGTATAAATAAGATGCTATAATAAGAAAAATATTTAAATAAATATATTTATAAGCTCTATCTAACTACTTAATATCGAGTTTTTTTTACTAGAATTATCAAGGCCCAAGGGCTACTCGAGGATAAGGTTAATGAGTGTCAGCGAGACGGTGATACAACACCGTGATGCGTGAGGATCGGTAATGGTGGTGGACGTTTGACAGAATTTGATTATTTAAGAGGACGGCTTAACAAGAATTTCTTTACATTGACCTTGAAAACAACAATGTAGTAGTCAGCCGGGAAGCATCCAAGCGGTATGAGTACCAGAGACGGGTAGTTCTAGGAAATAAAATTTGCTCATGGAAGTTTCGTTTGACTGTAGCCACAGAGAAGAAGAAAGGGAAATTATTGACAGTAGTTGTAGCTAGACGACGTTTGTTGTGGATGTTTTACATGGGGGCACAGATTGAAGCTCAGTTGAACAACTGCCATGAACATAACGATAGAGTAGAGAAAGACTAGTGACGTCTCTTCTGTGAGAAAGAGGTAGGAGGGAGGAGAAAGGGATTTCGCCCACTCGATTTCGAAGTCAGTGTTGTACTCTGTCACGACAAGAAAAAGAGTGATCTGAGCAAACCTCCCCAGATCTGGCAACAATGATCAATCTTAGGGCGAATTTGGCTTGTATACTGGTAGAAGTCAGAAGTGAGATACTTTCTGGAACGGTAGAATGATTTTGTAATTAAAACCAGACTCTATCGTGAATCAATCCCATTTAATAATTTCATTAATATTATCATAATTTCTGAAATATATACATATACAGTCTGTCTTTGGATGACTATGGAATCCCCCCTTCTCGGATTGAGCACTGTGGTTAAATGAGATAGAGTGTTACTACTTACTTAGCGTAATGCAAACTATTTGTAAATAAACCAATAGAGCACTATAAAGTGGCAGTCAATGTTTATATAAAAACATTGTAGATATTATTTACCACCGCCTATCCCGTGGCTCATTGGTGAGAGCTGGCGACTATCAAAAATGGTTCGAGGTTGGATCTTTGGCTTGGGATGGATGCTCGCCTAAATGCACTGAAGAGCTGTGATACAGTGAAACAGTCTGTGGTTGACTGTAACCACACACACACACACACACACACACATATATATATATATATATATATATATATATATATATATAGTAAGCTATGAAAATATATTTATGGCAATTAAGCTACACAGAGGCTCCCGCGTTTAATCCCCGGAGGGAATCTTCAGGCTGAAAAGTATATGTGTGTTGTCGTTGTTGTTGTTGTTTCATTGTAAAATGTGACATCAGTAATTAATTCTATTAACCAACATCAGAAATCGGTGGCAACGTATAAAATAGTTCTATTTCTTTTCCGGAAAGAAAACCATTTTATTTTTCCGTCCACATTTCAATTTCAATTCGAATAAAAACGAGGAAGGCGTGAATGCGTAACGTACGAAATCGCAATTTCGCCTTAAATAATCTCAAGTACAAAGGCGGAAAATTGGGGAACACTTATAATATATTGAGTCTCGGTTGTTGACCGCTCCATCAAATATTTACACACCCATACATAAATTATATACAAACTATACTTACATGCGATGGATGGACGTGCACAAGGGGATGCGTAAATTTGCGTGGGTGTGCTCAAACATCGCCGCAAACACACGTCCATATATATATATATTAACTAACGAGTCACTGCTTATAAAGGCTCAAAGGCCACTCGAGGACAAGGGTTATTGAATTTGTCAGGTGGACGGCAAAATATCGAGGGGATTAGAAACGATGGTTGTAACTGGTCAGAAATTGATTATTTAGAGGACAGCTCAACAAGAATTTGTTCGCATTTGACATCAAAACGGCAATATTGTAGTCAGCTGGGAAGCAGCTCCATAGTAGTGTGCTCATCAGACAGACAGTTCTATGTCAGAAACTTTGCTCATGGAAGTCCCATTTAGTTTTAGGTACACAGAAAGAGAATGTGAAATTATTGACAGTGGTTATAGCTGGACGAGTTTTTGTTGTAAGTTTTTTACAGGGTGAAAAATACAATACAGTTCAGTCTAGCACTCTTCATGAAAATAACAATAGAGTAGAGAAAGACTAGCAACGTCTCTTCTGTGAAAATAAGGCTGTAGGGAAGAGAGGAGGGCATCCTCCACTAGATTTCCAAGTCCATTTTGCACTCTGTCAAGGCAGGAAAGGTTGCTCTTAGCGGTACCCCCCTAGATGAGGCAACAGTACCCGATCTTAGGATATATTGACTCTTATACAAAAAATAGGATTATGTCAGGTGTGAAATAGGTTTTGGAGCAGTAGAATGATCCAACCATTTTTTTAAGTTACCTTGGCAACATATTTGATGTAAGTCTTCCATTTCTGGTCTGAAGTGAAGGTCAGTCACAGAAGTCTATTACGGAATATCAATCCTTTTACTGTCAAAACAGAATATCTATTAGCGTTACTGCATATAAAAATTCTTTTACGGTTGTTTAATTACGGAAACACTACCTATTTGTTGTACGGCACATAAATCCGTTCCTGGAGTTTTTATTACCTATTTGTTTTACGAAAAACATGATATAGCAACTGATTCTTTGTATGCAATTTACTGATCATAGGTTTCCATTTTACTTATAGCTGCGGTGAAACCATTCTTTAAAATCCCGACTATGTGACAACAAAGAAGTATACATAGAAAGCAGTAAATAAAGCACACTGGACGTATACACAGACACACACACACACACACACACACATATATATATATATATATATATATATATATATATATTTATTTATATGTACTTATATATATATATATATACATACATATACATATTTATTTATTTATAAATAAAATAGTTATCCACAGACATGAGCTTCGCCGTTCCTGCGGCTCATCATCGTAGCTAATTATGACTGGGCTCGAACCTCATATATATATATATATATATATATATATATATATATATATATATATATATATATATATATATATATATATGTATATATATATATATATATATATATATATATATATATATATATATATAGTTTTTAAAAGAGGTGGTGTCTGATCAACACTACTGGAGAGCCATGAGATAAAATACTATTATGATTTTTAAATCTTCGAAACAGTTTTTCATTGTATACAACTGATGATCTCTGCAATACTATTAAGACTAACGTCAATTCTTTGAAGCACACTAATGCAGTGATTACAAGAGATTAATTGACTCAGAAGCAAAGGATTTTTCCAACGAATATATTGGGACTAAATGCATATTTATTTTTATCCATATAGTTTTAAAAGTTGGAAGACTTTCAAGACTATATATATATATATATATATATATATATATATATATATATATATATATATATATATTTATGCAAACATTGTTAAAAGTAACAGAATTTGTCTGTTTTATTATACTTTTTTTTTCAATTTTTCTGATGGTCTTTTTTGTATAAAAATCAAAAAAATGAATAAATGTTCCAAAGGTTTCACAGGTTTCACAGGTTTCACGAACGTTTTCCATCCTTCGTCAAATCATCCTCAGATGTCAAAAGCACACGAACAAAAAAACTACGCAAGAGAACACCAAAAAGACGGCGGAGAAACGCGCATAGAACGTCTCTCACACTGTTAATAAAAAACATCAGAAAAATTTAAAAAATAAAAAAATATAAAATTAAACGTACGAATTCTGTTATTTTTAAGAATGTTTGCATAAATGAGAAAATTTTGCCTAAATACACACAATATATATATATATATATATATATATATATATATATATATATATATATATATATATATATATATATATATGTGTGTGTGTGTGTATATGTATATATAACTATTATTTTATGTATACACACATAATATTATTAAATATATAATATATTATCAATAGATTGTCAGTATGTACTTCAACAGTGCTCAATACGTGAGTAGAGCTAAGTAGAAAGGTATAAAAATATATTAATGGCGATTATGAATATATTTAATGTCATTGTAAAATGCATTGCGCGATGTTTGAGCACACCCGCGCAAATTTACGTGCCCTCTTGTGCACTTCCAACGAATGCATGTAGGTGTCGTTTGTACATATTAATATCTGGGTGTGTAAATAGTTGACCGAGCGGTCGACAACCGAAACTCAGGATATAATTGTTCCGATAAAGCAACATTCGCGTTCTCCCATTTTCCTGCCTTCTCACTTGAGACTATTTATAGTGACGAAGGAGAAATCGCGATTTCGCACGTTACGAATTCACGGCTTCCCCGTTTCTATTTGAATCGAAATTTATATGTGAACGGAAAAATAAAGTGGTTTTCTTTCCCGAAAAATGAACCGACCATTTTATACGTTGCTACCGATTTCTGATATTTCTTTAAATAATAGATTACCGATGTAACATTTTACAATGACATTAAATATATTTATTCCGCCATAAATATATTCTCATGTATATATATATATATATATATATATATATATATATATATATATATATATATATATATATATAAAGTGGTGTACTAAAAGCGAACTTTTAGGAAAAGTAAAACCTATTGTGAAGAGTATACAGCTCAATATCCAGGATAGAGCAGGTAGAATGAAGAAGAATGGAAAGGAATTAGAGAAGCAAAAGCCAAATCATAATTCAATTCAATTGCTCAGAGCAAGGTATATTCCGCAAAAAAGGCAAAAAGTATTTTTTCAAATTTTAAATCTTGGCCTTTGCCAACTTATCTATCCCAGCGACTTCCTCTGATGATAAGATTTTGATCTTTGAAAAGCCTGGCTTAAGGAAAATTTAACTTGAATAAATTGTCTTTTTTGCGGAATATACCTTGCTCTGAGCAATTGAATTGAATTATGATTTGGCTTTTGCTTCTCTAATTCCTTTCCATTCTTCTTCATTATATATATATATATATATATATATATATATATATATATGAAGCACCTTGGCGGAGGAAATAATGGTTTCTACTTAGCGTTAAAGCGATACTCTTCCGTGGAACGTATTGCGTACTTGAGTATTGTGAACATCTAAATAAATGCATCGTTCCATAATATACAATATACTTCTTCCCACGATAACTGGGATATTTGATAGCTCCGTTGGTTGATTACAGAACGCCAGCCACTGAGGTTCGGGTTTCGGATCCCACCCTGACTAGTCCTACTGATGACCTGTAGAGACAACAAAACACGTATAGCTGGGTAACTATTATATATACATATATGTAATTATTTATAAATAACATTTTCAAATTAATCCACATACACATGTGTTTAATGCAAAAACCTGAAATCATTAGTATGGAAGGAGACAATCCCTGCCGGTCACACGGTTCGAACTCCGATACAAAGGTCATATTGGAGTCAGTAGTCAGTGCGTACCCCTGTGTGCACAACGCATTGACGTATTAATAGGAGAGTAAATTAACGTTTAAATGGTAAATTCAGCGGCCTTATCAGCAAGCCGCCAAGAGAGCTCAATAGGCGGATCAGATTGCATTTCGTTATAAATCATGACTTGTTTTTAACTTACTTAAAATGTTTAATCAAGCGAGAGTTTTGAATAATTGTTTATTAAAAATATTTTCAAATTCACCAATATACACATGTGTTTCATGCAAAACCTTAAATCATCATATGGGAGGAGACACTCCCTGCCCGTAAGATAGTTAGAACACCAATGCGAAAATCATATTTGACTCAGTAGTCGGAGTCCGTACCGATGTGCCCATCACGCATTGCCGTAGAAATAGAGTAAATTAACGTCTAAATGGAAAATTCAGCAGCCATATCAGGAAACCGTCAAGAGACCTCTATAGCTGGGGCCTAGAGTATTGTATGACGCTATAAATAACAGTTTGTTTTTAACTTACTTAAAGTGCTCAATCTAGCGATAGTCGGAGCACGTACTGATATATATATATATATATATATATATATATATATATATATATATATATATATATAGTACAATCCAAAATTAAGGAACAAAAATAAAATCTTCCTAATCTCAAATAAATTATATTTTAATACTTGTGAAAATTTCACTACATATGTAAATTATGTAGTTGGATTTTTACCGAGATTTTGAGATGAATTAAAATAATATTATTAAAGTTATCCACCATTTTACATATTTCAAGTGTCCAAAATTAAGGAACATTAAGGAAATATAATTGTTTAAAGTTTAAACAGTATGGTTTCTTTTGTATGAAATGATGAAAATAAATATTCTAAACTTTAATTATCATCACTGCTGCAAGTCACGCAATATCAATCATGTCAAAAAGAAATAAAACTGATTTAAGCGACAAAGCAAAAATGGTCAAATTAAGAAAGGAAAACTTGACAATAGAAGAAATCGGAAAACGTGTGAAACGTTAAAAAATTGTTGTAAGCCGAGTTCTCAAACTCTATAAAGAAACTGGAAGGTTAAGTAACATAAAGAAACCTGATAGACCAAGAAAGACAACGGCAAAAGAGGACATAGTTATACAACGCCTAGTGTTAAAAGACCGTTTCCTTACAGCTGGCAAAATTTCTAAACAAATAGAAGATGTCACGAATGTTTCACGACAAGTTGTGTCCAGAACGTTGCACGAAATAGGTCTTTTTGCAAGATCTCTTCGATAAAAAACACTAATAAGTAAAAAAAAACAACAAAAAAAACCCAGCTAGATTGGCGTTCGCAAAAAAAGCATGTTATATGGTCAGAAGAAAATTGGAAAACAGTTTATTTCAGTGACGAATCGAAATTTAATGTATTTTGCAGTGATAGAAAACAATTTGTAAGAAGAAGAAAAGGCGACAGTCTTGATCCTAGCTGCATAAAAACAACTGTTAAATTTGGTGGAGGTAGCGTGATGGTTTTCGGCATGATATCATGGCAGAGTACATCACCACTTGTACGCTTAAATACTAGAGTAAATGCCACTGTATACAAGAACGTTTTAGAACACTATGTTTTGCCAGTGTTGCACAATTCTGGTATCGAAAAACCTGTTTTTCATGCAGGATAATGCTCCCTGCCATAATAGAAAGCTGGTCATGAATTATCTGGCTGATCAAGAAGTAGAAGTAATGGACTGGCCTGCCCAGAGTCCTGACATGGACTATATAGAAAAATTATGGAAGACTCTAGGACATAATGTTATGGCAAAGAACCCGGAAAACATAGAAGACTTGTGGCTGAAACTGAAAGATAAATGGCCCAAGATAACTGTGACCCAATGTAAAGATATAGTGAAATCCTGCAATTCAGTAGTTATTGTAAACAAAGGTGGAAGTACCAAATGTTAAATCTCTTTTGCCTTTTTAATGTGATGTAGTTGTTCCCTGATTTTGGGCACGTGAAATCTGTAAAATGGTGGATAACTTAAAAAATATTATTTTAATTCCTCTGAAAATCTCGGTAAAAGTTCAACTACATAATGTGTATATTCAGTGAAATTTTCACAAAAAATAATATATAATTTTGTCTAGATTCAGAAGATTTAATTTTTGTTCCTTAATTTTAGACGGTACTGTATACATATATATATATATATATATATATATATATATATATATATATATATATATATATATATATAACATGGATGAACATCAACTTCTTATAAATGAATTAAGACCTCGTATACGCAAAGAGCTCAACATCCTTACACACTTGCATACTTGATATTGTGTTTTTATTTTAGAATTCATGAGCTTTATCAAAACAAACAAACGCCTATGCACCTGCCAGAAATAATATTCGACAGACACCATGGTGCGTTATTACACTGAGAGCGGAAAGATCGCTTGGGTATTTTTCATGTGGACAGACAATAGAATTAAGTGAACCGGATATTATTTGCAATGCACAGCATATGCGTTATCAGACAAGACAAAAACACAATTCTAAAAGGTTTTCATTATTCTGTTGTTGACAATGGGCTTTTGAGCCGGGTGTTGGCTAGAGCGAATGTGCCGAAAGAAGTATGTTTAATAAAGTCTATATAAACATCCGGTATATGTGTAGTAAATTCCATGTGAAACATGTACTCAGAATGTGTGTTTATTGCAATTTGGAAGAGGATGCTTACTTCATTTTATTTTTTTCCGTTGTGAAACTATCGCGTGCCGGTGTGTGTAACTTGATGGTCCGCACCGTGGGGACGTCTTTGAAATGGCTATCAACGTCCTGGTACGGTACCCCAGATCCCTGAGCAAACGATACGCGCATACCTTTCAAATGAACGGGGTTAGTCCTCTCCGTATTCTTGACGGGTCTTTGGTCGGGTTTTAGGGATCATTAATTTTCTCCTGAGAATTAATTATCTGGACTGGGACGCCCGGTTTTCTTAAATCGAACTCTTGTATAAAGGATCGGACAAACCATTTCATATAGAGACAAATATAATTTCTTTATTCATTTCAGCTTCCAAAAATAACAATTAAAAACTCGAAAGTCGGCTGGAGTTGGTTTACGTACGGCCTGTTATGTACGAAGTCGAAAATTCACTGTTTAAAAATCTCCTTCGCTGTTGTAAAACGAGACAGAGGAAGAGAGAGAAGGGTAGATAGAGATAGAAAAGTGATGAAAGAGAAGGAACGAGACACAATATGCATGAAAAAGAAAGAGATATAGAGAGAAAGTCACTGGCAGTATTCTCAGTTCAACATATCTCATACTACAGTTGACTTGACTGTTAATCCCATCCGATGCACTCATCCACCTCAATTCCATAAACATCTGTAAAATTAAGCTAGTGGCAAATCTTATTGACGTGACATTTTTATGCGAAAACACATCGTCTATTTTTCATATCTACTCCAGAGGACAAGGCTTTTAAATGTTAGGACTCAAGCTCCAAAAAAAAAATGTCACTATCCATCTGCCATACTTTTAATGTCGATTCATAAAATAGCCGGGGTCTAACTTTTGACAGACTTATTTGTCATTTTAAATGTTATGTTATTTTTACTTTACGTTGTTGCATTGTTAGAGCTTTTAATGTACATTAGACTGCCTGTACTTTTCATGTAAATTAGACTGACTATACATTTCATGTACATTATATTACCTGTACTCTTCATGTGCATTAGTCTACCTGTATTCTTCATGTACATTAGTCTACCTATACTTTTCGTGTACATTAGACTGCTGTACTTTTCATTTACATTCGACTGCTTGCACTTTTCATGTAAATTAGACTGCCTGTATTTTCATGTATATTAGACTACCTGTATTTTTTATGTACATTAGACTACCTGTATGTTTTATGTACATTAGACTACCTGTATTTTTTATGTACATTAGACTACCTGTATGTTTTATGTACATTAGACTACCTGTACTTTTTATGTACATTAGACTACCTGTATATTTTATGTACATTAGACTGTATGTACTTTTCATGTACATTAGACTGCCTGTATTATTTATGTACATCAGACTGCCTGTACTTTTCATGTACATTAGATTTCCTTTACATTTGATGCTTATTAGATTGCCGGTATTTTTTATGTAGATAAGCTTGTCTGTAATTTTCATGTACATTAGACTGCTTGTACTTTTCATGTACTTTAGAATTCCTGCACTTTTCATGTAAATTAAACTGCCTGCACTTTTAATGTACATTATACTGCCTGTACTTTCATGTACATTAGACTGCCTGTACTTTTCATGTCAATTAGACTATCTGTACGTTTAATGTACATTAGACCGCTGGGTCTTTTCATGTTCATTAGACTGTCGGTACTTTTTATGTACATTAGACTGCCGGTACTTTTCATGTTCATTAGTCTGCCTGTACTTTTCATGTAAATTAGACTATCTGTACTTTAATGTACATTAGACTATCTGTACTTTTGATGTTCATTAGACTGCCTGTACTTTCATGTAAATTAGACTATCTGTACTTTTCATGTTCATTAGACTGTCTGTACTTTTCATGTAAATTAGACTATCTGTACTTTTCATGTTCATTAGTCTGTCTGTACTTTTCATGTAAATAAGACTATCTGTACTTTTAATGTACATTAGACTGCCGGTACTTTCTATGTTCATTAGTCTGCCTGTACTTTTCATGTATATTAATCTGCACTTTACATGTACATTAGACTGGCTGTACTTTTACAAAAAAAAAATGTTGATTTTTCGTGTGTGTGTTTTTTGTCCGATAATTAAACGATGTTCTCACTAAATTCAGGACATTTTTGTTAAAGCTAGTTTTGGTCATTTATTTAACATGAAATAATAACGAAGAAAATAAAATGTAACATTCAGGATGAAGCTACTTCAGATAATTTGTAAAGGCGTTAATTTTGACTTACTTTTAAATCATAAGTGATTAATAAAAAATTTTGGACATTCTATTTTTGTGTTAAATGGATAGTTACTCACATTGTTTTTTAACAAACGCAAGTGAAGTGAAAAGCAGTTGAAAAAATGGCAATCCTTAAAAGCAGTTATTTTAAATCGAATAATTTTTAATTAAAAAATAAAATTATTTCAGAATTAATTTCATTATTTCAACCATTTTGGTCTGTACCACGTATTTCTTTGTTCCTGAAGGAGTTTGCTCCAGGAATTACTATTAAAAAAAACAAAAAACTAGCACTCTGCAACACGCTAGTAAGTACGCGTCCAGTGATTGGCTAACCAACGCGAAAGTAGTATTTACGGAATCGGCAAGACGCACCCTGTCATTGGTCAAATGACGTGGAAAATCATGAATAAATGTATGAATGACTAATGAATGAACAGACGACAAATGAATGGAATGGATTTAGTAATTGTGGTTACTCCACTGAAATGACACACTTAGTGTCCTCGTGTGTCAAGGCTAGTCCGGAAATTCCGTTGTACAAATACTAAATTCTAAATTTTTACGAGGATTTATTTCTTAGGAAATAATATTACTAATTAAAAATTTTTTTTTTTAACATAGTTCACCCCAAACAAGACAGGCCGCCACTGTAGACGTAAGGGGCTACTGAGAAAAAAAAAGGCGAGAAGGTAGTGGGGGTCAATTTGGATCTGCGTAACGAGATGACTGTTTACATTAGTTTTAAATTTCTACATGTCTGTACTGTCGGAGAAACAGGGGGCAGGGAGGGAGTTCCAGAGGCCAGCAGTACGAGGAAAGAAGCTATTTGAGTAGAAGGCTCTTTGACATCTGGGGACATCCACAGTGAATGAATGAGATTTAGTTGATTGTCGAGTTAGTCTAGTGAATTTACGTCGAGGGGGCACCAGAGTAGCCAATTCATCGGAGCATAATCCATTGAAGTATTTGTAAAACAAGCACAAGGATGCTACATTGCGGCGATGGGACAGGGACTGGAGCTTGGTTGACAGAGTTTAAATATAACAAAAACACATGAGATGAGGAAAAAATAGAAAATACTTGAGAACACACACTGAGATGACCTTGTTTCAACATTCATTGCAGGAGTACGTGCATGGATATATCAACCGTAATATAAATTCGTTGGACCACCTAGTTGGGTGATATTCGGCTAGACTTGATCGCAGATAAACTTGAATTCTGATCTCAAATGTAATATCATGATTTGACGACACCGTTTATCAGATATAGTCGCAGGTGTACATGCATACGGATTAGTGATGGGACGATGCCAATATGTTTTCCGATTCCGATATAATAACCGATTCAGTTATAATATACCGATTCCGATACAATTACCGATTTCGATTCTTTTAAAATCTCTACTTTGTTAGTTTTTTCGTATTTATTTTAAGACAGAAGGAGAACTCATTCTAGACTGAGTTAATTTTTATTTGTGTTCCAATCCAGAGTAGACTTTAGAAATTTATTTAAAAAATACATTTTTTTTCATAAAAACAAACTGTTCTTTTTTTGACATGTAAAAATGTCCGACTTTCTATTGGTATGAGAATAAAAACAAACTTTTACATAAATAATGTAAAACGCACGGGCATTAATTATAACGCCGAATCATCGGAATAACGTTTAGGAATTAAAACGTTATTCCAAATTTAATCATGATGGACCGAGAGACAAACATATTCTCGTATACTTAAGCGTGAAGGACCGACAAAAATACTATTCAAAACTTTAGTGTGGCAGACAAACAAATATGTTATTTAAAACTTTAGTGTGGCAGAAAAACAAATCTGCTATTTAAAACTTTAGCGTGACAGCCAAGCGAATATGCTATTTAAAACTTTAGTGTGGCAGACAAACAGATATGCTATTTAAAACTTTAGTTTGACAGACAAACAAATACATTATTTAAAACTTAATCGGCATAGACACACAAATATGCTATTTTAAACTTCAGCGTGACAGCCCGAAACACTTGTACGCACCTCAAATAATATGTGTATATTCATTCTCCGAGTTGCGCGATAAAAATCTTATTTTCAAGTTTAACATTACAACACGACGGGTCGACCTATCATAGAGAGACGTGGACGAATCTAAATACAACACCTGTCATATCAGAAATATTTTCAAATAGTATATTTCACGTTTGTTAGTGTATCGCGTTGGGAGGTGACGGTGGTTAAGTGGATATCGACACGGACCTTGGTATTCCAGGTTCGAATCCAGTCGGTTCCACGATACCACTTTCACTTAGGGATGTTGGCAACCTTCTCGTGTATCTTCCCGTAAGTACCCAATGTCTTTCCTGAAAGATTTCTAACTAGAAAAACATTAGGAAACTAATGGCAACACTAGAATCATCTGATTCACGCGACAGAAGAAGTGGATTAAGTTAAGATTGTACTTTAGTATAACAAGGGAAGTACATATAAAAAAACTGACCTGTAAAAATACGTGGTTGCTCGGCTTCGTTGAAATATATAATTACTTATCTTTTTTATTCAAGAACAACGTAAGTCAAAAGTAACACAATCAACCACATAATTATAACAGAAGCAGTGGATTAGCCAGACGCAATCAAATTTAAACAAAATAAAATTTAAACAATAAAAATTTACAACCTCAAATTTCTCGATTTTGTAGTTTATCTATGAAGAAATAAATGTCGATTTTACCATGAAATATATTTATTTTACTTAATTACTTAAATATTCGCTTCTATAACATAGGTGTTTTAGCAGGAACTTTCTACAGAGGGTCTAGGCGCTACTTAATTGTTCAGACTTTACATTTTGCATTCCTTAAATAAAATCTACTTGCCAATCTACCATGAAATCTTTCCGTTTGTCACATGATTATATTGACCAATCAGTTATCTAATTTCCATATGACGTCACAGATGACCATCTAAGGTCATAAGCAGTCAATTATACCAAATAACACAATCATTAGTATCTAGACTTGACTCTAAAAGCATATTACTGCCACGTAATGTGTATAATACGTTTCTTCGTAACGATACATACGTTACATTTTTTTTCATACTCTTCCGCAATATCAACAATTAGTAACGCAATCTAAGGATAATTGATATAAAAAATATGAAGACAATACAAATCGAAATAAATAAACCAATTTGTTATCGCTGGAATTCTGGGACGGTGTCAGGAAGAATTCACAGAATTTAAACATGATTTAATAAGTTCGACAGGAAATAGTATTACAAATTCTTGAAAAATACTAAAACGTGTATTTATCATCTTATTTAGTAATTTTTAATAAAAATAAAACATGGACTAAATTGCCTAGGTATATTGTAAACTCACGAACATATATGAGAGCTTTGCAGTTATCTTTCATAAATAAATTCCTTTTCATTTTTGTTCTTTTTGGCAAACACATTTCCATTGTCATCGTCATGTTAGGGTTAAAATTTCATTAAGGTACCATCAAAAATTAAAAAAATCTATTTAAGTTTAAAAAAAAATCCCTCATTGATCCCTCAGTGACTTCTTGGTCATCTTGTAGTACGTCAACCCTCCAAGGTTTTAACTTTTCGTGCTTTGAGAAGGGGTTATTTTATTGCTAATTGCATGAGGCACCCTTACCGTAGAATGCAAACAGGGCTACTCAGGCATTTTGGCTAAGATCAAAGTGTAGTATCTGTTCCGATGGATACTGCATCCCATAGACTGGTATCGTCTTGGCCTTCGGGGCTTGATTTACGCCGGTCTATGGGTCTGTCCTGTGCAGTTTTAGGAGGTCCACCCTCCCAGGCTTCGCCTCCCCTCTTTGGGGAGGAGTAAGTTTATTGCTTACTGCCTGAGGCGCCCCTACCGGGGAATGCCGACGGGGCTGTCCAGGCAATTTTTAAACCCCACTTTCCCGACCCGACCTTGGGTCACATCTTACTTGTGGGAGTAAGATAAAAACTGGCCTTGTGCCTAACTCCTGGAGAGGAGTAAATCAATACTCAGGCATTTTTATAGACCAAACTGCACCTCCTCATGTGCGCTGGCCTTTCAATCCACATATTCCAAATTTATGTCACATCTTCCCGCGGTGGGACGAGGGAAAATAATAATTTACTTTCTCGTTTTATCAACTGTGACGCTTTAAGATTATATTTCTCTCAAGTAAGTTAGAAGCGGATGTTGGTTTAAAATCAGCCAAGCCTGACGACCTTAAGGAGTGGCAAAAAAAACTAGGTCAACTTCTTTTCACTTTATTATGAAAACAAAGCTTAAGTTTAAATCTTATGCTTATAATGTTCTTATCTTTTCGTTCTGATAATATTTTTCATACATCGATAGCAAAATGTAACCATACCCATGCTATTGAACAATCAACTCCGACGCGATTAAAACTGACAGGACACAGAAAACATTGTACAAATGTGCCAGTTATGGATGTTTTTAAAAATGTTCTCTAATCAGATTTTGAAATTGGTTTCCTCAATTATTTTCTACAATCGGATACTCACAGTGTTACATTAAGAGGGACCCTATATTTCTGAAACGATGTACGTTAGATAGTATGGATTGTGAGCTGGGTTAAATTAATAGATTGAGTACAGGTTAGGATAACATGAGATATTATTGGATGATTAATTCTCAAAGTAATAATACATAGACAGGATTTGGCCGAGATGAAACATTTGGAGTCAAAAAGAATCGACACACAGCGAGAGGAAATGCGATTATCTGATTAGTTGTGGCTAACAGAGGCTACATGGCGTCACTTATTGTTCGGACGAGAATTAGGTGTTCAGTCCGCTATGGAGTTCGAAGCCAGTGGATGTCTTAAAAATGATCTGGAAACTTTAAGTTTGGGTCTCGAATAAGACGGGAATGATCCACTCTCTCCCCGGCCCAGTCAGAAGTTTAGTGAAGTAATGTAAAGTAGAAATAACAACAATAATAATGGAAAACGTTTAACTGTAAAGTTAGGTTACATTGCCCGTTACCAAATAAATCTTTAGTGAAAGATATAATCTGCATATTTAAAATATATCAATGAATACCAGTACTAGAAAAATATTTGATAGGGAAACTGCCCTAAAAATTTTAAAAGATATTATTAAAAAATTACATTCTATAACAGAATACACACATAGTGTACATAATTATCAAACTATTATTTGGAATTGAAAGAGAGTTGATGCTCACAAATAGTTGAATAGAAAATATTAAGTGGGCCATATATTTAGACGATCCGTGTAGATTTTGATGTCAAAAATGTAATTAACCGTAAAAGCGAAATAGCAACTAATAATAGACAATGAATAACTATTACGTTGAGATAACTTAACCCTAACCTACCCCTAACCCTAACCCACTAAAATAAACTGAAAAAAGAGCAAAGCCCTATATAGTGCTAAAAATCTATATCTAAAATGAATCTAAGATAACGATAGCTAACGCTAGAAAAGATGCGACAAGCGAAATGTCTTTGTTTTTCCACTATCAGAATAAGGTCACCTTTATTTCATTTGACCCCCTTAAAAGTGACGAACGCCGTAATCGCTTTCAAGCAAAGGGTTAATACCCATTTTATGAAGTAAAGTAAAGGTAATGCGGGTGTAAGAAAATAAAAAGGCCCTGATTAATTAGAAGCAGAAGTAGGCACTAATTAGTTAAAAAAAAAGAAGCAATCCGAAACTGTAAATCCATGTAATTAAGCCGATGATTTCCTTCAAGAATGAAACATAAAAGTTTCTATCTAGCTTACTTGCCATGAGTTATATTGTAGACTAATACTAAGCTATGTACACTATTGAGTATTGATTTACTCCTCTCCAGGAGTTAGGCACAAGGCCAGTTTTATCTTACTCCCACAAGTAAGATGTGACCCAAGGTCGGGTCACGAAAGTGGGGTTTGAAAAGCCAGCGCTCGAGAAGTGAGCACTCTGGCCATTAAAAATTGCCTGGGCAGTCCTGTCGGCATTCCCTGGTAGGGGCGCCTCAGGCAGTAAGCAATAAACTTACTCCTCCCCAAAGAGGGGAGGCGAAGCCTGGGAGGGTGGACCTCCTAGAACTGTACAGGACAGACCCATAGACCGGCGTAAATCAAGCCCCGAAGGCCAAGACGATACCAGTCTATGGGGTGCAGTATCCATCGGAACAGATACTACACTTTGATCTTAGCTTTGAGAACTGCTGAATTAAATACCGAATAAATATATATGTAATGTAATATTTTATAGCATGAGTATATATAAATCGAATCTCGCTAGGTCGAACCACACTGATGAGTCGTAGAGACGATGAGCCCGTGTCTGTAGATAACTGTATTATATATATAACGTATTTTTTGAGAAAAACGTGTAATGGTTTTTTAGTCTGATACACTGACAAAGGATCATAGCAATATATTGTTACTTTTCTTTTCTCACATAGCTGTTTTAAAAACTGTTTTTTTTTTCAGATGACCGCTCCTATATTTTTTTTCATGAAACGACGAATGGCTTTCAGTTCCTTTTTTAACTGGGAAGGAAATAACGAAATATTCTCATCAATAATAATACGATCGATACCTATCTACGTGTACCTACCTATAAATCCAACTAGGTAAACTGGTACGCTTAAAATGGAGTACTGCTGCCACATCTGTAGAGGTGCCGCTCAGAGCACTCTTTTTTGACAAAACGGACTTAAAAATTTGATCCTTTGTCTCTCCTACAGACATTTTTCTTACAGAAGAGACGTTGCTAGTCTGGCTCTACTCTGTCGTTATTACCATAGTAGATGCACAACTGAGCTTAAATGTCTACTTAGCCCTCTAAAAAATTAATAGTAAGAACTCGTCTACCTATCGCCACTGCAAGGAACTTTCTTTTCTTACCCTGTGTATATAAATCCAAACGGAACTTCCATTAACAGTTTATTTCCAATAGCTTCTAATATGTGCCACAGGAGACCACGAGACCGCTTACCTGATGACTACAACATAGCTGTCTTCAAGTCAAATGTAAACAAATACTCGTCGAACTGTCTTCGCAAATAAGCAAATTCTCCTCTTTCCATCCTTTCATAGTGTTTATATTTAATTGCCTCCCCACAAGGGTAGAGTAGGACACACTATCGGTTTATAATGTGGTGAAAATCCAGCTCCTCAAAAAGAAGCACTGGTTTTAAACAATAATCAAAATGTCCTCAGTCTAGAAGGATTTCTCCATCATTGACCGAATACAAAAAAATATGAAGTGTAGTATGAGAACAGATACTACACATTGCTCAGATCCAAAAGGTCAGGGCCAATTGACAATCTCATAAACTCTTATCCTCAAGTGGCTTTTGGCCTCTGTAATTCGTGACTTATCTGTATAAAAACACTCCTTTTTAAATCCAAACTCAATACCAATACATTAGAAGGTATAATGCAATACAATTGTTTATATTAATTCAGTCAATCTTTGAAATGGTTGGTTGGGCTTAAGGTTTTACGGCATGTCAACCCTTCTCTGGTCACATACCGAAATTACACGCGTCTGCCACACGAATGTTTTGTAGATTAATTCGTTGTGTATGTGTATTTCCATAAATAAATAGTCTATAAACGATAGCGTGTATGTAATCCATAACTTTATTCTCTCTGCTTCTGTCTCTGTCCCTGTCTCTGTCTCTGTCTCTGTCTCTGTTTATCTGTCTTTCTGTCTGTCTGTATGTCTGTCTGTATGTCTGTCTTCCCCTCTCTCTCTCTATCACACACACACACACACACACACACACACACACACACACACACACACACACACACACTGTACCAAAAACCAAACGAAACTTCCATGAACAAAGTTTATTTCATAGAACATTCCATCTGTGGAACAAGATAATACAGGGCTACTTCCTAACTGACTACAACATGCTCGCCCTCTAGTTATATGTTTATATATGCTTATGGGGGTCTATCTTCAGATCTCTACGTAAACAAATAAATGTGATTGTGCTAATTTAATTATATGATACAACATATGTTGTAATACCGTATATATAGCAAACACCTAAAAACGCATGTAGGTTTTCTTAATTTGTATATTTTTTTTATAAATGGCTTCTAATAAATTAATATTCTGTAATATAGAGAATATGCATTGGCATATTTTCTTTTACATGCGTAATATTTTTGTCGATAGTAAAACATCTGATGTCACTGTATGCCGAGAACAGATACTACACTTTGATTTTAGCCAAATGGGCAAGGTGCCATGCAAATATGGCGAGTCATTTTTAAATGAATGAGAAATAAAACTGATTTAATCTATTATTGTCTTATCTTTAAATGGAGGTGGATAGTGTACTATCGGTTTTCTGCTCATAAGACCGTTTTCACAGGAATTACCTCCTCCTTTTTTAAGGAGGTGGGGTAATGCTCCCAGGTATTACATCCTCCTTTGGTAGCAAGCGTAATGTAGTATATGTTCTGTTGTCATGGGGCCATCTTCCCAGAGACTACCTTCTCCTTTTTGGTAAGAGGTGGGGGTATTTAAGTATTTGTTTTTTTTTTGTTATGATACCTTATCATTAGGCATTACCTTTTCTTTTTATTGAGTGATCCTCCCAGGTATTACCTCTTCTTTTTAAGGGGCAGTATAATATAGGTTCGTTCCTCATGATACAATCCTTCCATTATTATCTTCTCCGCTAATGGGGGGATTTGTGTACTATCTATTCTGTTTTAATGATATAATTATCCCAGGCATTTATTCCTCCTTTGTTATATGAGATTTAGCGGAAAAAAACTAACAGTATATGTAATTGATAAACCCATATACATTATAATATTGAAATATAATTTAAAATAAGATAAGGGATGAAGAACAAATATCTGCATATAGCATTATCTAAATAAGAATTACATACTATTTGTACCTCGACAGAGGAGTTAATTTACATAGTAAGTTAAACCCGAAAATGTTTAAATAAATAAACGATCGTAGTAAATGGAAAATGATACACAAAAGTCATATTTTTCTTATTAGATAAAAAGATTGTGAATTTAGTATATATCAAATAAAATTAGTATTACATAAAAAATACATGAATATAATAATTTAATACAATTCAAAAAGCATTTAGGAATATTCAAATCAATTACCTACGGCGAAAACAAAAAATATCTAATAGAAGGAGTCAGTGCTGAATATGATACTTAATTTTATTAATTATAGAAAAGTGTTTATAATTCAATAAAAAAATATTTTCTAAATTTTTTTAAAAATATACCGATACTCTTCAAAATATTGTAGATGCACTTAGTTATTAATGGGCTAGAAAATTGATAAGTCTGCGTACTTCCGGTGATCCGGGCCAAACGGAAGTCACCGAAATTTACGGATATTAAAATATAATATAACAAAATAAAATAAAATAAGGAATAAGATGACTACAACCCGAAGAAAAAAGGAAATAACTGGGTGAAACAACAAAAGACGGTCAGTGGAAATATATATTTTAATGCAGGAATATTTAGATTAATAATTATAGCGGATGATAAATGATTAGAAATACAAATAGATAAAAGGATAAGATACATATATGTTACCGCAAGATATAACGAGCCCATTATTTTATGAAATGACGTGAATCTGTCTTTTATAACATTGAAATGATATTAAATAACATTAAACATATTGAATAAAGCATAGCTTTGGCCTTACACTATGTAGCTATTATAATTACTATATATGATATAATGTATATTTACAATTCTAAACATAAATTTAAAAAATACACACACACATATAAATATATATATATACACACACACACACACACACACATATATATATATATATATATATATATATATATATATATATATATATATGCATATATACTAGCAAATATATGATAATAAATTCATAATTCATGAATTAGCCACGTTGCATGGTCATCTCTCTTGTCAGATAGAACACTCTTGAGATTCATAGTACTTGTGTTTACATTCGAAGAATACAAGGCGTATTTCTCTTGCATTTGAAAGCGTGATCGTAGCGTTTGTCGAATAGTCAGATACCAGGGTTCATAAAACTTAAATCCGGGTTTCGCATTGTTTGATCGGTGATACGGTTACGTAATTCCATACTGACTAGCGTAAAATAAAAGCGCGAAACATATATATGTCTATCGATATAAAAATATTTATTTATTATTTATTATATATATAGTCTAAAGAAGCTTTGAGTTATTTTAAACAAAAAGACAAAAAAAAAACGAAAATGCAGTTTAAATTCCCAGAGAAACTAACTAAATCCAAAATATTGCAGACTTAACATTCGTTAGAAAATTCATAAATAAATAAAAATATATAATAGTAAGCAAATAAAATAAAAAGAGGGATTAAGTATCTAACAGTGAAACAAAAACAGGAGACCTTAACGTAAGCATCTAATATTAACACGAGGATCATCAGCTGTTTACCATGTAACTGTTTCGGAGATTTAAAAACAGGACAGTTATAATATGCATGGCTCTCCAATGGTACTGATCAAACTACCATTTCCCCAATAATCAAGTGTCGAAATAATTCAGCTTAAAATTTCCTTTATATATACATAAATAAATAATAATAATAATAATCAAATAATAATAATATACTACCCTTAAGACTACCGTGTGATATGGTAATTTGCATATCAAATAAAATTCATTATAACAATAATAATACTAGTTATAGTAATAATAATAATAATAATAATAATAATACTAATACTATATAAACACCACACCCAAGAACCATTCTGCGATATGGTAGCTAGAAATAAAATTATATAGGAATATATATACTTTAGTAAATGTTCTCAATTTGTTCAAACACATTTTAAATCGAAGAATTGTTCCTGCCCTTTCAAAACTTTTATTCTCTTGATAACAAAATTCTGGGGATGTATACATTATTGAGCTACTTACCTCAACATCTGTGTGAATTCAACGGACTTTTCATAACATATATATATATATATATATATATATATATATATATAATAAATAATTGTTATTGTTTATTATCTATGTACGTATACGTTTCGTCCTTAAACAAGGACTCATCAGCATAGAGATATGACTATTCACTACCGGTCATGCGATTCAAAACCCCGGATTACGAGTATTTTTACAACTCAAATCCGACACCTTAACCACACGGCCAATTTTAAATAGCGAATAAACTGTGATCATTTTAACACGTTATCGGCAGCTATAACGTCCAGAGCGTTCTACTTTTTTTTAGGAAAGAACGATGCATTTAAAGCTAGTGACGTCATGCTGTGTTAATACTACACATACAGTGCTCTACTTTTTCGAGGAGCGACAAATAACAATAAATATTTGCTATTGTTTATTATCTATGTACGTATAAATTTCGTCCTTAAACCGGGACTCATCAGCATAGAGATATGACTATTCACTACCGGTCATACGATTCGAAACCCCGGATTACGAGTATTTATATATATATATATATATATATATATATATATATATATATATATATATATATATATATATATATTAAGACAGGCTTCATTAAAATCCACGGAGTTCTGCTTTTTTGAGATTTTCTTGGTTAGTCGTTCGACTCTTCGAGCGATTTTACGATCGTGTGGTAATATATATATATATATATATATATATATATATATATATATATATATATATATATATATATATATATATATATAGATAGATAGATAGATAGTGTTATGGGCGTCTATGTATTCCCGGTTTCAAGATGAAAACACTCCACCCCAACAACCTCAGTTAGTACTACAGAGGTGTCTAATACGATGTCTAAGACCAATTAAGCATACAAGTCTCTTCACTCGAAGTTAGGCAAACACTCTTATAGTAACTTTTAACAAGTTTATGAGCCATGGACTCTACTAATTTATTTCAATAAGCAAATGCGACTATTATCTGGTACTTCTTCTATATATTCTTCGTATATAATCATTGGTAATAGTTTTCAGTTTGGTTTAAAAATCAATTAAATATGCGTTTACACTTAAATTTTATTAGCATTAAAGGAGATACCTCTAAAATAAGAGTGGCTTAGTTACTACCCTTAGATTTGAGAATATACTCGTATTTACAGCTTTTTCTTTTTATCTTTGTTTTTATTCATCTTTTAAATTTGATTTTGCAACATAGTTCTTATTTTTATTTATTTTCTTATTCATATGCCTAATAGATATTTTTGTATTAATACACTCCATTTATGATTAAATGGTCCAACATAACACGCAAATAAGATTTTAAACACCGTATTACTGTATTAAGTTCCAACTATTTAAAATTATCTTTTTCATACACTTAATTGGATATTAGACAATCCGACTTGCCTTGTTAGTTATGTTATACGTATTTTTCCCAACTCTATAGTGTAAATACAATATGGCCGACTGATTACGGACAAATTAGTGCTTCATTAAAACAATAGGGTTCTATTGTAAGATGCATGTTTAATGTTTTTTGTGTATTTGTGCTCGACGTTTATCTTCTGGAAGCGATCTTTGGTCGTCTTATGAGCTGCATAGATTAAAAAAAAAGAAAAGTATTTACCTCCTCAGGAGGTTAGGCACAAGGCCAGTTTTATCTTACTCCCACACGGTAAGATGTGACCCAAGGTAGGGTAGGGAAAGTGGGATTTGAAAAGCCATCGCCCGAGAAAGTGAGCACTTTGGCCATTAAAAATTGCCTAGGCAGCCCCATCGGCATTCTCCGGTAGGGGCGCCTCATGCAGTACGCAATAAACTTACTCCTCCCCAAAGAGGGGGGAGGGCAAAGCCTTGGCGGGTGGACCTCCTAGAACTGCACAGGATCGTCCCATAGACCTGCGTAAATCAAGCCCCGAAGGCCAAGACAATACCAGTCTATGGGGTGCAGTATCCATCGGAACAGATACTACACTTTGATCTTGAAATTACACGTTTATTCCCGCTTGCGCGAAACGATCGTCAAGTAGCACTCAATTGTTTGGAATTTCGGTAAGAACAAACGAATAAAGACTTAGTCGCTGGAATTTAGCGTACTATTGTTTACTTATATATGCTCTGTGTTAAATTTTGACATTCATCGAGCTTTTACCGTGAATAGTTTTTATCTATTAAAACAATATGTACGCAAATATATATATATTCATACACTTTCACAATTACTCATGGATTGTTTTTTTTCTTTCAGACGAAACAAACATTTGAGAGGGAAAAAATCAAAACTGGCCACATCTTTTTGGGACAGCCTGTATATGGACACAAGTTAGTAGGTTTCTAATTACTATAGATACAATCTAATGAAAATTTAATATATTTGAATTTTCAAATGAAAGCTTCTTCCCAGGTTATGCCTCCTAAAATACCTTTAAAATAGTCCAAATAAATCTAAATTGGGGGATTTTTATTCATGGAAATCGCTCCCAAAATCATAAAGCTACTTGATGTAAAAAGCTAAACAAATACTACTTCAAGGTCAAAAACTAGTCAACGATAAGTGTTAGATGGATTGATTCCGACTCAGAAAACAGCAATTCTTCCCCCTTTGCCAGAAACATAGCACATGGAATATGAAGACTAAAGGACAAAATAAAAAAGCGAGAGTTACGAGGCGGTCGAAAGTAAGCCCAAGGTCCACTTTCTACTTTCCTAAATTATTAATTTATGACTAATACCTATTGTCAACAATTTCACTAACATTGAATGTATCTGAATTTTAACGGAAAGCTTCAACACTGTGTAAGCCCTTTTGCGTAAAACTAAATAAAACAAAATATAGCCCACATTCGAACCCCTTACGCCTAGAAGATTCGTTCCCAAATTAATAATGATCGGTTGACATGTTTAGGAGTGAATCCTATTCATACAGATATAAACACATGTAAAAATACCTTTTCATATAAAGATACTAAACGAATACCCGTCCTAAGACGAGTAAAAGTAATTCTGCAAACAGTTTTTCTACCAATTTAATATTTTTGTACGAAGTAAAATACTTTTTGCATTAAATTCAAGTAAATAACTTTGAGAAAACCTTTTCGACATTTTTTAAAATAAAAAAAAATGCAAGTTATACGTTATAAATTAAGATACGTAATTAATAAGTACAGAAATATCCTTAGAATTGGATAATTCCCTATGTTTTTTTTTTAATTAAAAAATGTTGCAATATCCTAACTTGCCGATCCTATGTTCACTTTGGCGATACCGAATAAATGTCGGTCTGTAAATGATGGTTGCTCTGACCACTTGTTTTTTTTTCAGTCTTTCATTGAACAGCCATAACTTTTAACCCGTCTATAAATTCTTAGATCCTCCTATCTTACGCTTTCTAATATATTAGACATTCTTTTGATGCGAAGAATCGGGATTTCCAATGACTAAAACGATCCTGTCATCGCAAAAGTAAAATCCGGGTAGACGATGTAATATTCATCGATAACCGGCCACGGTTATCACACATAAACAGTTGAGTCTCACAGGGAGTGTTTCGTATGACGTTAGTCGCGAGTTGGGCACAATTGTTTCTTTCTCCTTCTTTTTTAACCACATTTTTTACTATGTTCTACGGATTACTCACGTTTCCTAAGTAAGTCATCCGTTCTTTTCTCTGTGCCACAGGTTCCTTAAACCGGCGTATGCGATTTGCGTAATGAATATAACCACGAATGAATTTCAAGTCGGCCATGCAAAAGTCTGATGAATCCCTTTGAAAACGTATGTTATCAAACCACACCCTTTAACTCTCGGTAAAATCGTGACCTGCGTTAATTTAATGATATACAACGAAAGGTTTACAATGAGCATCCTGTTAAAATCCTACCGAATCTACGTATTCACACACTTTGAAAAATATTAAATGCCTTCGAAAGGTTGCGATGTAAACTAAAACACACTAAACACACCAAACATATATTAATAAAAAGGAAATTTTGGCTAAGATCAAAGTGTAGTATCTGTTCCGATGGATACTGCACGCCTGTCCTGTGCAGTTCTAGGAGGTCCACCCTCCCAGGCTTCGCCTCCCCTCTTTGGGGAGGAGTAAGTTTATTGCTTACTGTCTGAGGCGCCCCTACCGGGGAATGCCGACGGGGCTGCCCAGGCAATTTTTAAATGGCCAGAGTGCTCACCTCTCGAGCGCTGGCTTTTAACCCCACTTTCTCGACCCGATCTTGGGTCACATCTTACTTGTGGGAGTAAGATAAAACTGGCCTTGTGCCTAACTCCGCGAGGAGTAAATAAACAACTGAACGCCGATTTTATCATTCCTCCGCATCAGTAGCTAGCTCACACCTGACCCAATCCTTTATGTTTTATAAGAATTTTTTGCTTGTTTCAACAAACACAATACATTAATTGACCTTCTATTTATACCTTCCCTTTCACGAAAACATTCGTAACACTGCCCGCAGGGCTAAAGATACCCGATGTAACCGTTGTTAAAATTAATTTCACATTACAATGCTTATTATAAAAATTGACGAGGCCTAAGAAAACTAAAATTCTCGATTATGTTTATTTAATGTTATTAATTAAAGGTTGTAGTGTTTTCATGTAGATAGCTGGAAGCTATCTATAAAAAAAAACACAACCTAAAACTACAACAACAATCTAAAATTAAACACAACAACCTAAAATTATTTAAATCACATATTAAACCAGTAGTAACATTTTCAAATGCTTAACGTAATGCGATTTTCTTCTGTGATGCCATCCAGCGTTACATAATTTAAATCGTTAACGACTTCCTGGAACAATGCGAAAACGTTCTCTGCGCGTTTCTCTGCTGTCTTTTTAAAATTCTCTTCTTTTCCAAGCTTTTTTGTTCATTTACTTTTGACACCTGGGGATGATTCGACGAAGAATCGAAAACGTTTGTGAAACCCATGGAACATTTATTATTTATTTTTTATTTTAATACAAAAAAAAAACAATCAGAAAAATTGAAAAATAAAAAAGGGATAATTAAACTGATTAATTCTGTTAATTTTAACAATGTTTGCATATATATATATATATATATATATATATATATATATATATATATATATATATATATATATATATGCAACTCCCCCCCCCACACACACATATATATATATATATATATATATGCAAAAAACACCCACACACACACCCACACACACATATATATATATATTATATATATATATATATATGCAAAAACACACACACACACACACACACACACATATATATATATATATATATATATATTAATTTTCTTATCTTTCTGTTATTTCTGGGCTGGGGCATCCTACCGAAAGCCGGACATTCACCGGCTATTTCAAACACTCTAGCCTAGAGATCTTTTAAAGATTCTAACCGTCCCTTTAAGTGCAATTGTTTGTATTTCTCTTGCACTCGGTTCACCGGGTATACTCGCAAGACAGCTTTTGAAATTCTTTTTCATTAGTCCTGTTGATCTTATAATTACTGGGATGATGGATATTTTCCTAAGATTCCAGTTTCTTTTTATGTTGTACATTAGACCTTGGTATTTCGTAATATTTTCCCTTTCAGCTCTCTTTAATCCTGCATCATTAGGGACACTTACTTCAACTTAATATATATGTGTCTGTAAATAGAATAGTGGATAAGCATGGTAACAAACTAGAAGAACTAATATAACAAACACATGTCTAATGTCTATCGATATTTAATTCGTAGCAAACAATCTTAATCTTTGGCGTAAAAGGGATTTATTATATCATAAAGGGCTTTTAGACCAAGGATCAAGGTCATTTAATACTACTGAAATATCGGTAAACTTTATAGATGCCACATTATTTTGTTTATTCCAATGTGACAAAATTAAAAATTAGTTTCTTTCTGCTCGCTATATATCCCCTCCCTCTTTCTTTTTCTCTTGTTCTCCTCCCACCTCTCTTTTTTTCTACAGATACAGGTTAAAAAATATAATTAATTTCTTTATATTCTATTTTGTTTATAATGGGTAATTCTAAACTTGTAATTATTGTAATTATCTTCGACTGTTAATAAACAGAGAGAAAGAGAGAGAGAGAGAGGGAGAGAGAGAGGGGGGAACAGAGCGATGGAAACGGAAGTATACGATGTGAGAAAAGGGGTCAAATAACGTACAGTGAGAGAGTGTGACAGTGATAGATAGACAATTAGTCATCAGTCACTAGGTGAATAAATTGGAAATTTCGGTTAATTAGAAAAAAATTCAAATTAAAGTTTTTTTTCAAAACATAACTCAATCTCAAAACTGACGAATATCTTATTCGTCAGTTTTGAGATTGAGTTATGTTTTGAAAAAAAAAACTTTAATCTGAATTTTTCTAATTAACCGAAATTTCCAATTGATTTTCCATTTATACCTTCCCTTTCGCGAAAACACTCGTAACTCAGCCCGCAGGGCTAAATATACCCGATGTAACCGTTGTATAAGTTTATAAACGTTCGTCTCGCAAACGCTTTTCTTTCTATACAAAATGTATAGAAAAAAAAGCGTTAGCGAGACAAACGTTTATCAACTTATGTATAATCATAGATTATTTAATATATTTTTAATTTTCAAATATCTTCGCTCATATAGATTTCACAGATAGATTTTTATTATTTATTTCATGTTAAGAATATGTACTAATTTTCTATTGAATGTGAATTCTTTTTATAAGTAAGTAAATCGTCCGGAGCATCCTTGGCATTACGTCTCCCGTTGCATAAATGGGGACGCGTTTATTGGCTGTTAAATGAGATATCCGCATTTATAAAAGAATTTCGAAAAAGGTGTGGCTACTTTTGTAACTGTCCCTGAATAATATTACGGCGCTTCTCCCGTCACACCTAATAAAAAACGACGGAAGTTCATATTTTACTAGGGGTGGCACGTAATGGGTGAAAATTTCAGATTCATGCGAGTAGTATTTATTTGTGTTCATTTATACGTAAATAACACTAAACAATCCAACATTTTTAAAATTTTGCAAAATTCAGAAGGTGCAGGCCACAAATAGCCGTTAGGGCTCCACGGGACTCAAAATCCATCATTTTCCGGTGAGAAGGTGGTTTCATGCGACATTGCAGGTCCTAAAACATCCTCAAAAGCTATGAATGGATATAGATGGTTAAATCTGATATAGTACTTTAATTTAGGACCATTTTCAGGATGTAAAAGGGTTTTCATGAATGTAAAATAGCCAAAAACTAGTGGCCTGCACCTTCTGAATTTTGTAAAATTTTCGAAATGTGTGATTGTTTAGTGTTATTTATGTATAGATGAACACAAAAAAAATACTACTCGCATGAATCTGAAATTTTCACCCATTACGTCCCACCCCTAATTTTACTTTGTTTAAAAGCAAGTAAATGCAGGTTTGTAATTATTTCTTTTGGTATTCGTGCAGATTTTAAACCAGGTGATCCAGTCAAATTACTCCTTCCTTATTTTTTCTAAACACAATTAATTAATTAGACATATACAGAATTCATTCATTTCTTTGTCAGGCTTAAATCGATGTTTGTGTTATATTTATTTGATAAATTCAAGGGAAGTGAACACGCTTTGAAAACTTACAATCGTTATATAATGTTCTTTTAAAGAAAAAAATGTAATTTGATAATTTAAATATTTACTAATGTATTTATGTTTAAGGTCTTACCAGGTTCTAATTAATATTGGGTTCCCCCCCCCCCATCACCACTGCAATACAATAAGTGTTATCGCATCCGTTGTTTACCACCGGGCTCTCATGGATAACAACAGGTGGCTTACTCGAGAATTGGACTAACAATATGCCTTCTCACAATGCTAACACTCTTCGTACCCTTCCAATCGAGGTATAGATTAAGCTATGCCGCACTGTTCTTCCATCTCAACTATTCAAGAGCAATTACCTGGTATCAATTTTTTTGCTGTCCATGTTGTTCGGGGAGCAGGAGGTAGTGATAGCAACTGTAATGAATACACAGCTGTTTATGGCGCATTCTGAGAGCACTGATAAGCAAAACCTGGCTGATTCTTTATTTTCTGACTTGGAGCACGTCGTGCAATTGGTAAAATCGCTGATTACTTTTAACATCTCTAAAACCAAGCTTCTCTCCTTTCACCAGATCCTAGTTTTCCTCAGTTGAAATAAGTTACAGAAGAGATGTTGCTAGTCTTTCAAGAGGCCCCTTGCCTCAATAAGCTCCTAGGACTGACTTACACCCCAGATCTGAAATGGTAGACCTACATCAAATCTGTTGTAAGGTCGCTGGTAAAAATAATTGGATCATTCTACCACTCCAGACAATGGATGACTTCTAATGAAACCCCCTGGCTGTGCAAAGTGAAGTACTACTGTCACATCTGGGGAGGCGCTGTTTAGATCACTATTTTTCTTCCTTGGCAGAGTACAAAATCGACTTCGCAATCTAGTGGGGATGATCTCATTTCTCTACAGCCGCTTTCTCACAGAAGAAATGTTGCTAGTCTTTATCTAGTCTATATTTATTTCCATGGTAGGTCCTTGAATGAGCTCCAATAACTTGTTCCAGTAATACATAGCAAGAACTAGTTTAGGTACCACTACTGCAAATAACTTTCCTGTTGAACTGGTGGTATTCCCTGCAGTTACACTAAGTTTCCCCAGATTTTCAGTGCTTTTCTATATACATAAGGTTGTTTATTTCTGTCTTCTGTGTCTGTAAACTTGTATCCGGCATTACATTTCCTGAGTGTGTTCGTTAGTGGCATAATAGCTATGATTAATATTAGTGGTGATAAAGAGTCTCCTTGGAAGATGCCTCTCAGTAATCTTATCTCTGTTTGGTGTTGTCCTCCAGCCGTTAATTCCAGTCTCCACGTTTCCATTGCTTTCCTAATAACGTTGATAATTTTGTTCGATAATTTTTACATCCTTAATCATTCAAATACCCATGCTTAAAGAAATTCTGTTGTAGGCTTTCTTGTAGTCTATCGATGCCATGGCTATGTTCTTTTTTCTGCCTTTAACACCTTTCAGAACCTTTTAATCTATGTATAACAGGTCTTGCGCCCCCTTTTCTCCTTTATTGTATCCTTTCTGTACCGCGTGGAGTAGTCCACAATTATTAAGAGAATGGTAGATGTTCTTTCAGTTGTGCCGTAAGGATTTTCCACATGGTTGGTAAACAGGTTATTCGTCTGTAGTTTCTTGGGATCGTACCCTTTTAAATGGTCTTTCTGTATTAATGTAGTTTTTCTTTTCGTCATCCATTCTGGTACGTCTCTTCCGTGGATACATCTGAGGTTTTGTGTTCGTTATTCATGTAGGGTCGTGAATGTTTTAAAATCAGTATGCATGTATTTCATCGTGTCCTGGTGTTTTCCAATTTGATATTTAGCTTAGGGTTGTTATAAGTGTTTTTTTTTCAGGAATTTCGGTTTCTGTTCCGTCTTTTAATTTCCTGAAGCTGTTCTTTCCTGTTTTACAGCAATTCGATATTTCTGCTGTGGTCTTTTCGCTTTTTCCGGTTGATCTGCTCTTCTTCTTCTTCTTCTTCTTCTTCTTCTTCTTCTTACGTTTTAATAGAACTGGCTTTAATTTTCTTTAATCATATTTCATATGTACTGCTTCTATTTGTAACTGTATTTTCTCAGTCTTCCCTATTTTGATGCTATTTTTTTGTTTTAGTTCTTCATGTTTCTTATTTAGTCTTTCTTCTTTTTGAGTCACATTTCCTTTCTGTCATAGTTTTCTGTTCTCGATCATCCTATTTATGGTGTTAGCTTCTTTTTTACGTTTTCTGATCTGGACTTCAAGCCTGGTTTCTCATCCAGGCTTTGGCGGTCCATTCTTTTGGAGAGGTTTTCTTTCTACTTTAAGTTTCACACTTACTAATTTGGCCCCTGCATAAATTAAGTTATGTAGATGTATGGGAACACTTTGTTTACTCTTTGTGTTTTTTTATTTTTTAAAACTCTTCTTTCCTTTGCCAGATGAGTTTGCTTTTATCCTTGATAATTTGATAGTTGGATGTTCTAACTTCTGATGCTTTTCCTCAGTTTCTGTGTTTATGTTTTGCCAGTCTTCTACCTGTGAGTTTTCAATAAGGAGCATTTCCTTTATGTTACATCATTTATCCTTCGTTTCATTTCAATCGTTATTGTTTTTGTTTTATATAGAAATAGCACCAGAAACGGCATAAAACCACGGCATATAAGGAGCCAACAAGAACGAAATATTATTATCGCAAAGACAGGAGATGCCTATTGACCTTCGTCTTGAAACGACCAAGGCTATAGGCAGGAGGAAAACAGTCAGCAAAAACGATTTCCACAAGCTTGCAGTTCTTGGAAAGAAGCTACTGGAATAGGATTACAATGAGGTATCAAAACAACAAATTGATGGAGACTATTAGAACAACGAGTCAAACGCACTGGAACAAAAAAAAGCAGGGGATAGATAACATAACTCTGAAGAACACATGCTAGTATAGTATTTATAGAAATGACTGAGACTAGAAACATACAAATTATAGACTCGTTTCTGCACCTTATCAAGACCCCTCAAAGTGGTCAGAGAATCACCAGCCCAAATATGACAATAATACTCCATACATGGTCTTATTATTATTATTATTATTATTATTATTATTATTATTATTATTATTATTATTAGCAATTATATAGTTACTCTGGTTGCATATTTCTAGTAAAGGTAAAGCTAACTTTCAATCTAAATAAATGAATGATGTAAATAAAAATGAACAAGACGAAAGTAATAAAACAAATGCTGAACATAATTTTTCATTGATTAAATTTGTCATTAAATTTAGTTTCTTATGAGTTTATTTTATACTGATATATCGATTTAATATATTAAGGTACGTATTTAAATACACACTTTTGTTAAATTAGCGTATGATTTAAAAATTACATTACAATAAATCAGTTTCGTATTTTGCCAATGGATGTATTTTGTAGTTTAAGGGACACCACAGCATTTCAAGATTTGTCGGGGAGTTGCTTTTTGCTAAGATCAACGTGTAGTATCTACCACACTTTATATATGAAAGAGAGATTCTAAAATAAGGCTTTTTAAAAATTTTATTTCTGTCCCAATCCAAAATAATACTTCCTGGATTTTGTCCAGATTAAAATCTTACTATGGGGGGCGGCAAGTAAATAGGAAGTATAGTAATCTCTCAAATTATCACAGAAATATAACCATGCTATATTTTGAAATAGTTCGTTATCCAGGTGTCGCCATGTACGTCGTAGTATAACTAGCAGAGACACCTTGACGGTGCAATCTGTTTGAAATTCGGAGCTGTGGACACTGACTAAAAAATTAATAAGCAAAACCGATGCTTTGTAAAAGGAGGCTACTGAGAAGAGACACCCAAATAAGCTGGGCAATGACAGTCCCGAGCAATGACTTCCCCTTTGAAAACGACACTATCCTCGAAGTTAGATGTTCCAATATAAAACACTAGAGGTATGTTGTCAACAGCTACATGTTCACCTGCTTAACGGGGTTTGCAGTAAAGAGGAAGATGAAGAAGAAGAAGACGAAGAAGAAGAAGAAGAAGAAGAAGAAGAAGAAGAAGAAGAAAGAATAAGGTCATGATGGATTTGAGCTTTGGCTGATAAAAGCATCGACAAATGGCCGCTAATTATAATTAGTAGACTTCATAGCTTGATTAAAATAGAAATGTGTACATTAGATATATTAACTGAAATCTAATTGACATCAAGAGACGTGATATATTGAAGTAAACTAAAAATAGATATAAACCGTTGATGAGCTCATGGTGATATTTAGAGACTGTGTTGCAGTTGAATCAATTAGGCAGTGTTACTTGCAAACGATTGTATCAGTTTTGTTGTACGAATATCAACTTTGTGTTGCACCATTTCCGGGCATCATGGACTTTCACTGGCGGCTCTGCGTCATTTAACATAACACTTTATTCTGACAATTGCAAATACCCAATTGTGCTAACTCAAGTAGATGACGAACAGGACTCCAAACTCTGCCACGACATGGCGCTGTTCCGATTTACTTTCCTCAACAAGAAGGCCAAGTTTGACACAAGGTCGTCTTGTTATGTGGAGAAACCCCAGCTGCCCCAAAATGACACTCTTAATTTACATTGCCTCAGTCTAGAAGGACTTCTTATTAACTGCCCCAGAACAGAATAAACAAAGTGTAGCATCAGACCAGATACTACACTGTCTTCCTAGCCAAACATGTTGTTAACCTGCTTCTAACACAATCTGGATCAAATTGGCGCAAGGCTTCGAAATTGTAATCTTTTAAAACAAACACCTACAGTGCACGATTTACAATTTGTATTTATTTACTCCTCTCCAGGAGTTAGGCACAAGACCAGTTTATCTTACTCCCACAAGTAAGATGTGACCCAAGGTCGGGTCGGAAAAGTGAGTTTTGAAAAGCCAGCGCCCGAGAGGTGAGCACTCTGGCCATTAAAAACTGCCTGGGCGGCCCCGTCAGCATTCCCCAGTAGGGGCGCCCACGGCAGTAAGCAATAAACTTACTCCTCTCTAAAGAGGGGAGGCGAAGCCTGGGAGGGTGGACCTCCTAGAACTGTACAGGACAGACCCATAGATCGGCGTAAATCAAGCCCCGAAGGCCAAGACAATGCCAGTCTATGGGGTGCAGTATCGATCGGAACAGATACTACACTTTGATCTTATTATTTACCTCCACAGGAGGTTAGGCACAAGGCCAGGTGTATCTTACTCCCACAAGGTAAGATGTGACCTAATGTCGGGTCAGGAAAGTGGGACTTGAAAAGCCAGCGCCCGAGAAGGTGAGCACTCTGGCCATTAAAAATTCCCTGGGCAGCCCCATCGGCATTCCCCGGTAGGGGCGCCTCAGGCAGTAAGCAATAAACTTACTCTTCTCCAAAGAGGGGAGGCAAAGCCTGGGAGGGTTCACCTCCTAGAACTACACAGGACAGTACCTCAGACCGGCGGAATCAAGGCCCGAAGGCCAAGACAATACCTGTCTACAGAGTGAGCATCCATCGGAACAGATACTACACTTTGATCTTAGCCAAACTTCGTAATATAACTAACAAAGACGATATTAAAACCTTAGACATTTGAAGATGTAGCTCTCTACTTTCAAATAGGAAAGTCGGTCAATTTAACCAGCCGTGTTTTAAACTAGACCACAATTGTTGAAGAGATTACATTAAACAGCATTCAATATTCAAAGATTGTATAGAAACCTGATAAATATTTTAAAAAACAATGGCCGAAAATACTTTCATTTTTCTCTCATCATACATTTTATTATAATCTTAAACCAATGTATACTCCTTTTTTATTCTACGCAATATTTTGACTTACGTTAAACATCCGGGTTGTCATTTTTCTACCTTTTTATCTTGCATTCTTGTGTTCACTTACTGTCATCCGTTAATATAGTTGCATACATTTAGCGCCACATACACTGATATATGTGTTAATCTACATGAATATATTTATAGTGTAACATTTGCATCAAATGTATATTCAGCGATGTTATTTTATTTACCTCTTTTATTAGAGGTTAGACACAAGGTCATGCGAAAGTGTTTACTGGGTTTTAACTTGGCGCACCCAGGTGTTCAGTCCGTGTCGCTGTCGCTAACCACTTAGCCACTATCCACTTCATACACAGCGATGTTATCTATTGTTTAATTTAACTCCAATCAAATGTTATTTGTTTAATAGTAAAACCAACCGGAACTTAGACATCTTAGTAGGGAAACTAGGCCAGTGTTATCCAAAAACTATCCATTACCCGAACGCAGTTCTCTTGGTGTGGAGCGCTAAATTCTATACATAGCGAACCCTAAATCGATTTATTTTGTTATAAGTACTTGAGTTGTCGTCCTCTTTCTATATAATCCTATTTTTCTCCGGAAATCCTTTTCTTCCTTTTGTTCACTGACCTGGGCTTTAATTCTATTACTAATTAACAAACAGCTTATCACACTCACACAATAGCGTGTATTGATTTACTCCTCTCCAGGAGTTAGGCACAATGGCCAGTTTTTATCTTACTCCCACAAGTAAGACGTGACCCAAGGTCGAGTCGGGAAAGTGGGGTTTGTAAAGCCAGTGCCCGAGAGGTGAGCACTCTGGCCATTAAAAATTGCCTGGGCAGCCCCGTCGGCATTCCCCGGTAGGGGCGCCTCAGGCGGTAAGCAATAAACTTACTCCTCTCCAAAGAGGGGAGGCGAAGCCTGGGAGGGTGAACCTCATAGAACTGCACAGGACAGACCCATAGACGTGCGTAATTCAAGCCCCGAAGGCCTAGACAATACCAGTCTATGGGGTGCAGTATCCATCGGAACAGATGTAGCAACAACCTCTTTCTTGCTTTTCACGCATAAAACATACTTCACAGACTAATGAACCATTGAACTGATAACCTACGAGCATTGTTCATTATTAACTTGAACAAAAAGAAGGGATTTATAAAATGTGTTTTGCAACTGAACTAACAAACAAATAACAATTTGTTGAAAGAGTGTTTCTCTTTTTATTTAAAAGATTTCATGCTAAGTAGATAAACAAGACGCTTCGAAGGGAAAGGTTGTTGCACGTTAAGCTTCGGTTTGTGGGGTTGGGCGTTAAAATCTAACAATTCTAATTATATTAGTGAGTGGACGAGAGGGCTCGGTCGCCACCAGGGTTTAAGCTGACCCCTACTTAGTCACGGACTCTTTAATGTAGCGATGTAGTTAGAGGGCTCATTTCATAAATTGTCAAATTGCTAACAAATTACCCACGTATCATTACCGATGATACTTCCCTGGAAAATAAGCAGGTGTTGTTCACTGGAGTCGAATTTACATCAAGTCTCCCAGGATTTCCACTACACTTCGATTCTATTGATCACCAATGCAAATCACGTCGCGTTCCTGCAACAGCCATTTACCATTGAATTCTCTCTTAGATAAGCCGATGGTTTCCTTTGGTGTGAGAATAAGCTTCTCAAAGATTCTACTCCTAATCGATGTGAGTGTCACAGCGTTTTTTGCTAATTAAATATATATGTATATATATATATATATATATATATATATATATATATATATATATATATATATATATATATATATATATATATATATATATATATATACAGTGTGGGCAAAAATAAGGGTCCTATTTTTATTTTTTTTTATTGATTTTTTTTTTTTTTTTAGAATAAGTAAAAGACCCCTTCCGAAGCAAGCATGAGCCGTATTAGCCCTAAGGAACGTACCCTCATTTAGAAAACATTATTTTTGCTTAAAAAACTCAAAACAGTGTAAAAAACAATACTTTAGTTTTTGTAAGTTTTAAGAAGTGTTTTTCGGCTAAAATTTGTTTTGTTTATTTCAAAAAATCTCGGAAGGGTCAGTCTACACACACATAAAGTTTGGTGAGTTTAACTTTTATTTTGTGGAAGTTATTCAAATTCAAGTTATTCAAATTTAAAGATAGGACCCTTATTTTGGCCCACCCTGTATATATATATATATATATATATATATATATATATATATATATATAAAGATAGAAGAAATAAGAGTGATAAACATGTACGAATGTCCCGATTTTATTTCAAATTTCGATTGTTCAATGCAAGGTGTATTCTGTAATAGACTAGTGTTTATTATTCTTTCCTTAAGCCAAGATTTCGATCTTTGAAAAGCATTGGCTTAAGGAAAGAATAATAAACACTAGTCTATTACAGAATACACCTTGCATTGAACAATCGAAATTTGAAATAACATTGGGACATTCGTACATGTTTATCACTCTTATTTCTTCTATCTTTATAATTGCTCTATCTCGTATATTGAGCTTAACGCTTAACCTTTTCACTATAGGTTCTATCTACTAAAAGTTTACCTTTGGTTTATATTTGATTCTATATATATATATATATATATATATATATATATATATATTACTATTTCATGTATCCACATAAAATCTTATAAGGAGATATATTTTTTATGTATCAATTTTCAGTATTTGCTTCAACAGTGCTCGATACGTAGGTACAGCTAGGTAGTAAGCTATGAAAATATATTTATGGCAATTAAGCTACGCAGAGACTCCCGCGTTTCATCCCCGTGAAGAATCTTCAGGCATTTTAGCCTGGAGATTCCCCCCGGGAATGAAACGTGGGAGCCCCTGTGTAGCTTAATTGCCATAAATATATTTTTATAGCTTACTATATATATATATATATATATATATATATATATATATATATATATATATATATATATATATATATATATGATTATTTTTATTTACAAAGACATGTACAAAATCTGCGACACTGGCATGTCGATGTTATCGATCTACAGCTATTATAAACTGAGATCTCATCAGGCAGAGTTAGAATCCGATCTTAACCTTAGATAATATTTGGAAAGAATGAAATGGAGAAAAGAAATTTTAAATTTAAATTTGGAAAGTCACATTAAGAATCAAAATCAGAAAATCAAAAAATCAAAAAAAATTAATGTAAAAAAAAAAATTAATGTAAAAAAAATATTAATGTAAAAAAAATATTAATGTAAAAAAAATATTAATGTAAAAAAAAATATTAATATAAAATATAAAATATAAAATATAATATATAAAATAAAATAAAGTGAAATGAGAGAGAAATAATAAAAAGGTAGATAGATAGATAGATAGATAGATAGATAGATAGATAGAGATACATAGAGATAAAATGAAATAAAATAAAATGGTACGGGATAAAATAAGATCATTTAGGATAGCGACAGAAGTGGGAGAGGAAGGGAAGGAAGACCCACGCGATGGGACGTGCCAATATATAAGTTAAATATTTTGAAAATCAACAATTGTGCAATTTAAATGAAAAATTCCTTTGTTTAATTTTGTTGTAGAACAACTTTGTCAGGCGAGACTGTCTTATAGTTTTTTTTTATTTTTCTATAAGACAGTCTCGCCTGACAAAGTTGTTCTACAACGAAAGCTTGCAAAAAAAATTAAATAAATGAATTTTTCATTTAAATTGCACGATTGTTGATTTTCAAAATATTTCACTTAACTACATTCTGATGCGTGCTTCAAAGATATTGTCAATTTCCTTTTATATATATATATATATATATATATATATATATATATATATATATATATATATATATAGCATTTACAGAGCATTTATATGTGATTTTATGAAGGCTTACCAAAGCATTCCTTTCAGGACACCAATGATCACCATTAAAGATATTTTTTCTTACAAATATTATTTATTCAAATTAAATGTTTTTTCCTACACGTGTTTCACTACCAAGCAGTTACTTATATATATATATATATATATATATATATATATATATATATATATATATATATATATATATATATATATCCTGGCAGTGTCTATTTTATACTAATGAATTACCGCTTATCAAGGCCTAAAGCAACTCGAAAGTAAGGATAAATGAATGTGTCAGGTGGACGGTGAGACTCTAAAGGCGAGATTTACTCTTCAGTGCCCCAAATCAAAAATGTTTTAAATCGTTTCTGCGCACATATCTTTGAATTTTAATAAAAACAAATAACACAATTTTGAGCCAATCAAATACATTTATTTGAATCTGTCAAATTTGCCGTTTTGATCCACCTCGAGCACATAAAAAGAACATATTTTACCTTCAATAAACATGTTGAGCCAAAATCTACGACAGAGCTAACATCTACATTACGCCAGCTTCCTTCGCCCCCCCCCCTCTGTTGGGAAAGCTAAATAATACATTTCACAACTCACGCACAAACATACGTATACGCACTCTCACACTTATACGACATACACACAGTGTCTTAACTCTTTTACACTGTCGTTTGCTGATTGAAAACAAATTATAAACATTTCTCACTGAACTTTTTACAATGAAAGTAAATGAACATTAACTCTTATTAATTAATTTCAATGAAATATAATTGGTACAATTGAGTTAGGAAGGTTTGATTACTATTTTTCCGGTCACAGCCTTTAAATTATCAATTCAAACTTCGTCGATATTTCAGCCAACGAATCCACATTGTACTGCAAGGACTTTCAAAATATGAACACCCATTCTATGTTTGCCTATTTATGTAAACTTCCGTTTTAAACATATATAAAATATCTCTTTTGGGAACTTATGATTTTGTACTCTTTATGTTGTCTGTGCAAACCATGATACATTTATCTCGCTCTCTCACACACGTATAGTCCTAAAAACTGTTTACCTAAAAATGTTTCCCTAAAATTGTCTCTTCTCAAAAGATCTCACCCTAAAAGTAGAACTCTAAAAAAGGGTACTCCAAAAGACAGCGCCTTGAAGCTCAGAGACGATGATTGAAATTCAGCAACATTTGATTATTGAAGGACGGCCGGTCAAGAATTTGTTGAAAATGGACTTGAAAACGACGATGTTGTAGTCAGCTGGGTAGTAGCCCAGTTGTATTGCATTCAAAGGGGGGAAGCATTGTTGTTTTCTGGGTCGGAATCTATATACCTAACACTTATCGTTGGCTAGTTTTTGACCTTGAAGTGGTATTTTTTCAGTTCCTTACATCAAGCAGTTACATGCCTTGTCTGTAGCTATTTCATAACAACAACACAAAAAAACAGACGGATAGTTCTTGAAAAATATTTTGAGCTGTTCTGGGGCATGTATTATCTTTATTCCTAGTTGTATCCACATAGTACTATTCTATTTCAACTTACTTGTGGCTTATCGGTGTCACTTGGCTATTTGATCTGGTTTCTGCACTCTAAAGCTTTTTGCCATATTTCAGACGTTTCATAATTCCCATGGTTTTATATGGTGTCAATATTCCCTTTGATTCCAATTTCTCCTAATATGTCTTCCAGATTTTTCAGATACGTACCTAGCGCTCTTATCATGATAGATCTGTCAGTAGTTACCCATATGTTCAATATTCTTTTCAGTTTTCCGGCGAGTTTACTCTATGTGCTTCGTATGTCTGTCAAATTCTGTGAACTGATGGGACGGTGAAATTTACTATTTAGCTGGGTTTTTTTTCTTTCATTATTCTTCATTATTACAAAATCTGGTTTTCTTGTTTGGATTAGTTTGTCTGTCACCCTTTCCATGCCTAAGATGATTGTATGCCTTTTATTATCAATTTTGGTCCCTGTTTATATATGTATCATTCGTTTGTATGTTTACAATGCAGTCGTATGCACAGTTTACCTTACTGAGTCGACCATGTTTTGTTTTGCAGCCAATTTTGGGCTAGTTTGCTGCTTCTGTGACTATATGAACAGTTATTTTCATTCTTGTTAACTATTATCATGTTCGGTGTTCTTGCTTGGATTAGTTTGTTTGTATTTCCATATTCTTAAATATGTTATGCGTATCAATTTTCCCATATTGACTCTGGATTGTGCTTGTACTATTTGTTTGTATGTTGAAAAAACAGTCATTTGCATAGCTCACAATTGAACATCTTGAAAACGCAGTCTTATATGTTTTTAGAATGCCCATTGGCCTAGTTGCTGAATCCACGTATGATTTGTTTCACCATTTGTCTGCTTTCATGTTTTTTGTCTATCTTGAATTTTATGCAGTTCGTTTTCTCGCTTTGATATATGCGATTGTGTAGTAGCGATTCCATCTCTATTTTCAAGTGTCTTTTCCGTAGCCTGGTGCGTGTTTTTTTTAGTGTGCAATTTCTTTGGTCTATAAATGTATACTCCGTGGACAAAGATACGAAACGATAATCACATAATAAGTAAATTCATCAAACTAGTCAAAAAGGAGTACACGACTAAACATGATTAATGGGAAAGGAATGCCGCGGGGAACTATGCAAACGTCTGAACTTTTAACATACAGAATAATGGTGCAGATACAAACCAGAGACAGTATTGGAAAAACAGGCGAACTCATCCAAGCAAGGAGACCGGACGTGATAATAGTTAAAAGGAAAGAAAAACTTCCAAATCGTAGATTTCGACGTTCCAGCACTTCACTGGGTGAAGACTATGTAAGTATAAAAACGAAGCAATTTCATGAAACTTGTCAGAGAGGTACAGGAAATATGTAATATTAAAACAAAACTACAGCAATATCAATAACTGTAGGGGCACAATTAACAGTTCGGATTAAACCTTAGAAAAAAGACGACGCAAATTCAATGGAAGATTCACCACATACGAAACACTTACCTGACATAGCTTGAGTAGGTGTGTTCTTACCAGTCGGGGATACGTCCTCGACAATCGGTCAAACAGAGACTTTGTTGCTGTCGGGCAGAGGTATGGTTCTGTTCAACCCTAGAAGGTCCACCTTCCCACACTTTACCTTCTCTTTGAGAAGGTATTAGTTTATTTCCAATCGCCTGAGGTGCCTCTACCGGGTAATGCCGACGGGACTCAGGCATTTTTTGTAGACCAGAACACGCTAATCCAAGTGCGCTGGGATTTCAAAATCACTCCTGACTTTGTGTCTAACCTCCCGGAGAGGAGGTAAATAAACTACTAAGCACGCCGGTGATGAAAACTGCGGAACGAAGTCTTCCCACATTACAAGGTGACGCCAACCAAGCGCAAGTTGAAACAGAATAACGTTGCGGAAACGCAATGAAAAGATATGGAGAGCACCACACGAAACCAAAGGAATAGAAACTGCCAGAGTAGATATGTAATCCCATAAAAAAGCAGTAACCAGACCCAGTGGCGTAGCTAGACCTTTTGCCGCCCGGGGCGGTAGTAAAATTTGCCCCCCCCCCCCGGCATTTGGGTGCCCGGAAAATTCGTCCATGGATAATTCGCCCATGGATAATTCGTCCATGGAAAATTTTTTGCTAGGTAGGAAAACTGGTCCATTATTATTAAGTTAACATTATTCTTAATTTTCATACCTTGCGAAAATTAGTTCTACGGTATCTAATTTTCCTAAATTCAATTAAATTAAAATTAAAATATGAAAACTGATTTTTAATATTTTTTATTCATTTGAGATTTTATCTGTTTTCCTTTTGTTTTAAGTAGATGGTGGGGGTTGCCCGGGGTGATTTTGTCCGATCCCCCAGCTAGCAATTGTAAAGTTTACAAGGAGTTATAAAAAGTATGCTACAAAAACAAACGTTTGGACAGTAATAAAATTAATGAATTCAAACTTTCGCATCTAATGTTATTTCCTCTTTGATGTCGGTGTATATACACCCAAATATCCAACTTTCTTTTCGCACCTATTCGATAAAAATTTATATGAAAGTTCCCCTTTAAGTATGAAATCTTTCTGAGGTCATTTTGTTTTTTTGGTGCTTGGCCGAAGCCTAGGCTTGGCCCTATCCTGTTAGGTCAGCCGGTCACTGAGTATATCTCCAGAAATAATTAATGCTTGCATTTTTTAAACTTAGTGATTGAAATGAATTAAAGCAATTTATTCTCAATTAATGGAAATTTTGTTCAAGAATTAAAACCAGCCATATATATATATATATATATATATATATATATATATATATATATATATATATACATATATATGTATGTATATATGCGTATTTATATATGTGTATGTGTGTGTATATATGTATATATGTATATATGCACGTATGTATGTATATATGTATATGTACGTATAAATATATGTGTATATGCACATATATATGTATATATGCACATATATAGTTATAAAATAAATACGTATTTATTATAATGCTCCCATAATGTTGAGCATAATGAGAGCCGAAAATGGCAAACGGCCGTAAGCGAATATAGCAATGGTCTTGTTTAAAATTAGATCTTGTGTACAATTAGAGCTGAGGTCGGTTTGGCGACGACTGCCGATTGTTCCCATTTATTTGCCTCTCCACGAGGGCAGAGTTAGACACAAGGCCGGTTTTTAATGTGGGGAAAATCCAGCTCCACAAAAAGGGGCACTCTGGATAGGAACAAAAATAAAAATTCTCAGTCATGAACGATTTCCCCATACTGACCGACGACAGAAAAGGAGAAGTGTATCATTAGAACAGATACTACACTGTGATATCAGCCCAAAGGCTGCTAATTGTTGTTAAAATATTTCTCCCTCGCTCTCTCAGATGATCGGATTTCGTTCCTAGCTGGAAGTAGTTGCTAAAGTCTAGCCGCACCGATGAGCTGTAAACAGCGAAACAGTCCTGTGTGTGAATGACTATTATACACACACACATATATATATGTAATTTAATTTAATTATGTTTTTACGTGCATAACATTTATTTTAGTTTATTTTATTTTATGCACGTAAAAACATAATTAAATTAAATGCGTCCAAAAAGTTAGGGCGATTCATTCATATAATAATATGAATAATAAAGAGCTTATAGCTAAGGTTGCGAATGTATAAAAATATATAAAAAATGTAAACAAACGCTTATCGCGGAACAAACGCCAATAACAAAAAAATCTTAACCTTATATATATATATATATATATATATATATATATATATATATATATATATATATATATATATTAGTGGATGTATATATATCATGTAATATTAATCGAATATTTATTAAAATGAAAAGTAAGAGAAGTAAATCGAATTAACAATTTCGGGTTTGTTTTATTATACACATAGATTCGAAGAAAAACTGTCAAAAAATAAAAAATGGCGCCAGACTTCGTTTAGAATGCGGCAAGTTCGGGAAATTGACTTAAAACTAAATACATATTGAAAATACTCTTAGAAATTCACCGAATATATGTCACCCTATGTCACGACTCACGCTAACATATATTGAATGGATTTCATTTGTATTTTTCGCATATACCGATAGCCACTATGTTTTTCTAACTGATTACACGTTTTAAGTGAGTAAAAACCACTAAAAACTTGTCGAGATAGGTAGAAGAGTAACTTATCTTGCCTTTGATAACAGAAGTGAATTTTGATAGAGTCATTGATAACTTTGCCGAAAAAAAGGCGCGAAAAATCTGTTTGTAAATTTTCAACCGACTTGATGCCTTGCGACAGTTCTCTCACAAAAAATAAATTTATAGCCTTATTTGCCATTCATAAATACATTTGTTTAAAATATATTAAAACTATTTTTAAAAGAGTTGAAACGTTATTAACAACAACAAATTTCTGAAAACCGAGCGATTACACACACGGATTTAAAAAAGCACCGATACAAGACGTTTTTTCTCTTCGGAGGGCTCGCCCTCTTAATAATAACATTATGAAGACAAAGAAAAGAAAACTACATCGGACTATTCTCTCCTTGATACATCCATGTTATTTGGCGAAAATTCGGACTTTAACTACAACGACAAAAAAGTAAATAAAAATGATTTTATCATTTCATAACATTTTCAGGTTTTCAAATGTTCTCATTTAAATTTATTATTATATAAAATTATAGTATAAAATTTCATATTTTTTGTTAACTTTTGTTTTTTTAAATTTTTTTCTCTACTTTCTATTTTTACCCTCTCAAAATGCCGCCCCCTCAGGTGTGCCGCCCGGGGCGGCCCGCCACCTCGCCCCCCCCCCCCCCCCTAGCTACGCCAGTGACCAGACCTCCATTGGAAGGAGATACTTATTACCACTCAAATTCGAAAGAAACGCAAAGGCCGTTATCAGCGAGAATTTATCGTTAAACGGCTGTTGCGAAGAAGAAGAAGAAGAAGAAGAAGAAGAAGTAGAAGAAGAAGACGAAGAAGAAGAAGAAGAAGAAGAAGAAGAAGAAGTAGAAGAAGAAGAAGAAGAAGAAGAAGAAGCGATCGATAAGGGATGGTACTGATTAACTCTATGTACATAGGAAACCGGGCGGAAATGGACTAGAAAATATTGAAGATTGCTTGGACGTCGTGATTAAAGAGAAGAAAATATGCAACACAAATTTAGAAAGACGGATTACTACCATTAAAAATCAGTTCAAAGGTGAACAATAGAGAAGTCAGCAAAACGAGAATAATACGTTGAAAAACTCATAATGCGTAGAGAAACAGTTACATGGACGACTTTGCTTGCCTTATTTTATTGGTACAGAATTTTGTATCTGTCGGTATATTCCTTCTGATGTATGTTTTTGTAATTATATGATTTTTTAAAATGTTCTTGACAGTTAAATTCTTGTTGGATCGGGTAATTTTAATGATAAATATTAGTTAATGAATTAAACGGATAGGTTTGATAGATACTATTACAAAATTTCTTGTTCATTGCTGTTCATATAAATTTAATAAATATAACCCTGGTTAACTGCAATAAATAGATAAATATAATATAAAGATGAAGTGATTGAGTTTATTGTAGCTTAACCGTGTGGTATAAAGAATAGAATTAAGTAGAGGAAGAAAAGTTTTAGCTGACTGTTTTAATGCTGAAATATATGTTATATTGTCAAAATGAGTATGTGTTGAACTGTATGTAAGTGTAATTATCGCTGTTGATGTATCCGCTCATATCTATGTAAGGGTGTACGTTTGTTCTCTTGTAACTAATGTTGATGTTTATGATAAAGTAAAAGTAAATTCGTATAAACTAGAATGGTACAACTAAGTTGGCCGGTTTGATTCTATTGTCAGCATTCTTGCAGTAGAGACTATGTAATGGTTTCCAACATCCCTAAGTGAAAGTGGTATTATGGAATCGACAGGATTCGAACTTGGCACACTTAGATCGCCAGTCCACGTCGTTATCCATTTAAACACCGCCCGTGTGTCTGTATACTTACATTTTCGATAGTTTTAATTTATAGGTTAAGCATGTCATGTGTTCGACGCGTGTATGTATGTAAACATTTAAGTGGTGATATATAGATGGGCTTGTTTGCGTGTGTTTCATGGCTTGTATGTAAAAATATATATTCTGCTATGCATGTGTAAGATTATGAAGAGTGGCAAAAATGAATCGTGGGCGAGTCCATTGTGAGTAGGACGTTGAGAAAGAAAGACATCGACTTGATAACTGTTAAAAAAGAGAAGGTTCCGCAGTGCAAACGAGACTTGAAAAGCGGCGGTTTCGGAAACGCGAAGAGCCGGATCGCTTAGCGATCGGAGTATTGAAGTACCGGAAGAATGGGAGTTTACCGATGTTTATGGCACCGATGAAGCTTTATTGGCTATGGTACACAAGCCCGTCTTGCTGTTAGGCTTTCGTGTCCGCTGACTAAAAATACGACTGATAAACAAGTTGGTAATGTGAAGGAATCCCCTGACTTGTATTTCATTTAACAGACAATTGGAAGTGATTGTGGAACAATTGCTTCAGTTCACGCTCGGATAGACAATGCAGAGCAAATTGCTTTCCAATTGGATGTATATATGAACGAGTTTCTAGCGGAAAGCAAGTCTGTGACCTCAGCAAGAAAAAGACTTCATTAGACAAAAATATGTCAAAAAATGTTTTAATATGTGTGTGCGTAGCCGGCGTAAACCATCCGGTGATGGGAAATAAAGAAAACCAAAGTTTTTCCATATACGTTCTGCTCTTTGTCATTCTTGTTGGATCTTACCAGGTACCCCGAAAGAACGGGTAATGCAACACATGTATGTGGTTTGCGTCTATGTGATAGCTCTGGAGTATACGTTTTTAGAATATTATAAAGATGGAGAGTGGTGTCTTGAATTCTGACAGTTGTTGTTACAGGGAAAAATGATATGCTTTTTGACACTTTACCCCCCCCCCCCGGTCGCACTGTTATAACTTCAAGCCAAGTAACTGTGTTTGCATGTCTAATAGCGGTTGCTGATCATTATAAAATGTAACTCTCTGACTCCGCGATATCTGATGTCTATTTTGGACAATTGTTTTCATTGTGAACTTGTGGTTCGGACAAGACACATTGTAGTAGTGAACCATGAATTGCTTATATAAAGGTCTACCTTGTATTGAGCACTAAAGTTCATTTGAGCTTTTTTAAATGTATATATATATATATATATATATATATATATATATATATATATATATGATTATTTTTATTTACACAGAAATGTACAAATCTGCGACACTGGCATGTCGATGTTATCGATCAACAGCTATTATAAACTGAGATCTCATCAGGCAGAATTAGAATCCGATCTTAACCTTAGATTGGAAGAATATTATCTAAGGTTAAGATCGGATTACCAAAATAAATAAATATTACGCTTTTCATTTTTAATTTTAATTCTCAATTAATCGAGCATTCTGCTGACACTTTTCCTGCTATATTACAAAGATGTTATATATATTTATATATATATATTTGTTATATATATTTATATATATATGTTATATATAGATATGTTTTATTAATTCTATACGTACATAAAAGTAATCCATGGACACGTGTTTCTGGCTTACAGCCGTCATCGGCATGGCTAACTTAGACAAGGATCGAACCTTCGATCTTGATGGCTATAGTCCAGCGTCTTTACCTCTGTACCAAGACGCTTGTCTAGAAATATGTACGATTTTTATAACCTAAATATATATATATATATATATATATATATATATATATATATATAATCTTTTTCCATTTTGGGCAAATCTATATTTACATAGACTTGAATATATGTATATATCATCATTAATAAAAAAAATACTATATTTAGAGCGTATAGTTATCATGGATGTAGGCGATATATTGACGACCTTGTTTGCATTAATGATAGCGATGAGTTTGCAAATACTAAACATTTAATATATCCTAAAGAGTTAAAATTAAACTGTGAACATAAGGGAACACAAGCTACTTTTCTTGATTTGGATATACAAATTGAAGATAAAATATTTATCTATGAACTGTTTAATAAAAGAAATTCATTCCCTTTTCGTATCGTGCGGATGCCACATAAAAATAGTACCTGCCATGTGTATATATTTTACGGGAGTATTATGTCCGAATTTCGGAGGATTGCTCGTGTTACCTTAAAATTGGTAGATTTTATGGCCCAATTTCTGACCTAATAATAAGAATTATTAAACAAGGTGACAATCAAAATAAATTATTTAGACAATTAAATAAGGCAATTACTCGCCATCCTGATGCTTTTAAGTCTTATCAAATTAATCAAAATAAATTGATAGAGCAAATCCAAAGCTATCTAAATAAAAATAATGTAGAATATGTATAAACGTATATATAACACATATACTAATGATATAAAAAAATAGTTCCGTTTAATAAACAATAGAAAGGGATAAAGAAAGAAAGAAATGTTAAAAAAGAAGAAGAAGACGAAGAAGAAAAAAAGAAGAAAGAAAGAAAGAAAAAATCGACAGTTAACTTATGAACGCCGATTGGAAACGCTGTGAGTTCAAAAAAGAAGAAGAAGAAAGAGAGAAAAATCGACAGTTAAGCTTATGAATGCTGTGAGTGGGCAAGGAAGATTAGTATTTATTTAAAATTGATGACAAGGAATTAAACAACAAAGAGGAGGAGGCGGAGAAGGAGGAGGGGGGGAAAGGACTAAAAGTATATATATATATATGTATATATATATAATTTAAAAAATGTTTAAATATTTTAATACGTTGATATTTTTTATATTTTTAATATAAAACTAAAACTAAAAATACATTAATCACTTAAAAAGTAGTGTAATGGATTCGTCTAAACACTTTAAAATGCAGCAACAGGTAAGGAGGACTTCTTTTTTTATTTTTATTTTTTAATAACTAATATAAGTTAGCAAAACATTTATACGGAACAAAACTTAGATTTAGTATACGAAACCTTTATGTTTTTGTCTTTTAAGGGAAGTGGGGTCTGATTAACTCTGCTGGGAAGCCATGAAATTAAATACTTGTTTTTAAATTCCCGAAACAGTTTTTCATGGTAAACAACTGATGATCCCTTAAATAATGTTAGAAGCAAACTAATATAATAACTGTAAAAATTAAATTGACTTACATGAGTGATTTTCTACTGAACGACTTCGGACTTGAGTTTTTTTTTGTTTTTTTTTCCTTATATAGTTTTAATGGTTGAGATACTTCCGAGACTATATATATATATATATATATATATATATATGTGTGTGTGTGTGTGAATTCAACCGTTTATTCATTCTTGTCATTTTTCTCTTTTATTCCGACGAGGTGTCTACACATTATAACACAACATAGATATGGCGACCGCTAGTTTGAAAAGAAACTTAAACACGTGGTCACTTAAAAAAAAAACGTAAAAAAGAAAATCAAATATACCAATTCTTCTTCACCTCGTGTACGTCTTATTCGAGATCAATGTCGTAAAAGCCGAAATAAATAAATGCATAAGTAAATCTATAATGCAATATGATTGTTTGACTACTTCTCTACTGTTTGTGTGTGGTTTTCGCCTCTACGTGACTTACTTATTATTTTTTAAAACTTTACTATTAATCAATATTTTTTTTTTAAATAAAAAATGCAATGGCGTAAATTACTCAAAATGACATTTAAAGAACTCTAATTAAAAAAAGTTATTACGAAATTAAATCCACCACAATGCATTTCAACTTCTTCCTAAACAATCCAGCGATTTTAATCTTGTGTTTATATTTGAACTAAATTATTTCGTGACTCTTTGAAATTTGAAAGGACTTTGGAAGCAATTAAACTGCCGAATATAACGTAATTTATGACTTTATGTTTGCAAGATTAGTTACAGTTTGATAACAATTTGGTTCAATTTATAATTTAATTACCAAATGTTAACGTTGATATAAAGTGTAATCTTGAAAAACCTATTTAAACAAATAATAACTTGATTTAAAAAAAAGACGTAAATTAAAAAATACTAAAATAAACTTAAAGTAAAACGACTCCCGGGCAACATAGGGTAGGTACAGCTTATTTCAAATAAAGAAAAACAAAACAATTATAATTAATTATTTAAGGATATGTAATGACAAGGCAAACCTCACACGTTGCAATTAGTGTTGGGACGATTAATCGGGAATCGGAAAACTTGGAACTTGTTTCGGGTATCGGAAGCGATATAGGAATCAGAAACCTTTGTGCCTATTTTCCGATGCCAAAGACGATTCTTTAAATTGATTTTCTTTTGTTTTTTTTGTTGTTGTTTAAAACTTAATTTTCCATTGCTGGTATTAATGATAGATGTTTATTGATTTGAAACTACCAGAAAATCAATAGATCAATAGATCCCCCCACAAGTGTACTTTTACGTTTGCGATATATATGCACATATTACATGGGTGTTAACGATAATCCGAAAATAAAAAAAATAAAAAAAACAATAGTATTACTATAGCTAAATATTTAGAGATTTTAAAAGAATCGGAATCGGTAATTGTATCGGAATCTGGAAAAATATTGAAATCGTCTCATCGCTAGTTGTAATCAATGCTTCTAAAGTTTTATTATGTTTGAGATTTTAAAAAATAGTTTGCAGTCCGACAGTGGCCTTGCTTCTATCGGGTTGAGGCATGGTTCTGTTCAGTTTTAGGAGGTCCACCCTTAAACGGTTTTACCTTCTCTTTTAAGAAGGGGTTATTATTTTATTATTATTTTTTTTGGCTAATCGCCAGAAGCGCCCCCTGCTGGGGAATGCCATTTTTGAAGGCTAGAGTACGCTTTCTTTTAGTAAATTGGCTTTTCAAAACCTCACCTGACTTTGTGTCTAACCTCCTGAAAAAGAGGACAAATAAATTAAAGTGTGGTATCTGTTCTGATACTTTGGCTAAGATCAAAGTGTAGTATCTGTTCCGATGGATACTGCACCCCATAGACTGGTATTGTCGTGGCCTTCGGGGTTTGATTTACGCCGGTCTATTGGTCTGTCCTGTGCAGTTCTAGGAGGTCCACCCTACCAGGCTTCGCCTCCCCTCTTTGGGGAGGAGTAAGTTTATTACTTACTGCCTGAGGCGCCCCTACCGGGGAATGCCGACGGGGCTGCCCAGGCAATTTTTAATGGCCAGAGTGCTCACCTCTCGGGCGCTGGCTTTTCAAACCCCACTTTCCCGACCCGACCTTGGGTCACATCTTACTTGTGGGAGTAAGATAAAACTGGCCTTGTGCCTAACTCCTGGAGAGGAGTAAATAAATACTTAATCCTTTCTGCCCTCGGTCAGAGAAATCCTTTTAGATTAAAGCAATTTATATTTTTGTCGCAATTCAGAGTGACCCCTTTTGAAGAGCTGGATTTTACCCACATTATAAACCGACCTTGTGTCTAACTCTGCCCTCGTGGGGAGGAAAATAAATAGGTATTACTATATATTAAGCAGGAAATTACATTCTTACTCGTGGGAGATGTAGTTCGCGATTCACATGGTTTGTAAATGACACCCTCGTCGACAAATACCTCAACACTGACGGAATGTCCGGCAAGAGCCATTCCCCCCACCACTACCTGTTAAAGACTTTATTCATATCCAAAAGACCGGAAACAACCTGAAATATCTCAGTTTAAGTTTAATCTGTTTTTATTTATATTATTATTGTTTTGTTTTTTTTTGCATGGCAGTTCTATACCAGAGCCGTTTTCAAAATATTTGGTTATGGCTTTCAGACCAGGATAAAAGCGTAGTAACTGTTCTGGCGTCAGTCAAAGGAGGAGAAAATGCATCTTTACTGAAGCAATGTTTACTTTTGTCCCATAGATATCCCCACTTTGTGTATAACTTCGCCCTCGTGGGGAAGCAAGGAAATAGGGATTACTATTTACTAAAAAACAACATAAGAAATGTAATTTTGTTTTATTTAAAAAAAATACGGGACTTATCCAAGTAAGGACCCAAGCTAAAATCAACTGGCGTCGGTAAGGATAAGGGTTGGATTGGGTCCTAATCTGGATGAGTACCCCCCCCCCCCCCAAATAACACAAACGTTTGTTTTATCTAAATCAGTGATTCCCAACTGGGGTCCACATGGATCCCAGGGGGTTCACTGAAGCTTTAAGCGGGTCATGCGAAAAATGTTTCTATTTATTTCGTGTTGTTTACTAGGAGATGTACGTGTGTTTATTGACATTTTCAACATTTGTATTTAGATTTTTTGTTATGAATATAATGACATTAATTCAAGGTTAGTTTTTACTAACCTAAAAACAAATACTTGATTAAAAAACACACATATATATATATATATATATATATATATATATATATATATATATACAGGGTGTCCCAAAATAATGTATACACCCTTTGAATCGTTATAACTCGTTCAATTTACTGAGTTTGATTTGCAAACAAAATTGATAAAAGAGTAAAACAGTAAGATACACATTTAAAAATACTGAAAGTAAAATTAACAAAAACATAGAAAATTAACTTTTAATAAACGTAAAGGCTACAATGTTTAAAGCAAGAAACCTGAAGTAATAGAAAACAAATGGGAGTAGTAATTGTAGTAGAATGTGCTCAAATACCGGAGTAAATGTCGCAGGACGTTTGTAGGTACAATTCTTCACGTCTTCACTATATGGAAAGTGTATTGAGCAGAACGGGTTGGGGTTAGGATGAGGGTTCATTTTATGAACATTCTGAAATTACCCTAAGTAGCCTTTATCTTTGTTAAAAGTTAATTTTCTATGTTTTTGTTAATTTTACTGTCAGTATTTTTAAATGAATATTCTTACTCAATCTTGTTTATCAATCTTGCAAATAAAAATCAGTAAATTGAACGACTTATAACAATTCAAAGGGTGTATACATTATTTTGGGACACCCTGTATGTGTGTGTGTGTGTGTGTGTGCGTGTGTGTGCGTATGTGTGTACCTGGGGTCCACAGATGACAAATGAGGAGGGGGGGTCACCTGCAATATAAATCTGATCTAACGTATAATACACGCATAGAAACGCCGGAATGGTGTTAGTCTGCTTTTCACCTTTGTCATTTCTTTTTGTCTTTTATTTGATTTATTATTCGAATATAACATAACAATTAAGCAACAATTTATTTATGTTTTGTAAATCAACTGCTTCTATCACCCTTTTCCCTCTCTTACTCCCCTCTATCTCTCCCGCCTGCCCCCCCCCCCCCTCTCTCTCTCTCTCTCTCTACGCACACCTACCGTTGAAGTTATTTCGCCATTGAACACTAAATGAATTGTATTAGGATTATTCGGACTACTATTCTCATCTTGATTGTTGTATTCACAACGTTTCGGCCGATGTAAACTCCGATCTTCTTCAATTTTTCTTTTCGAAACTTTGGGAACCTTCTAGTCGAACTAACTTCTTGGCCTTTTGGTTAAGATCAAAGTGTAGTATCTGTTCCGATGGATACTGCACCCCATAGACTGGTATCGTCTTGGTCTTCGGGGCTTGATTTCCGCCGGTCTATGGGGTTGTCCTGTGCAGTTCTAGGAGGTCCACCCACCCAGGGTTTGCCTCCCCTCTTTGGAGAGGAGTAAGTTTATTGCTTACTGCCTGAGGCGCCCCTAGCGGGGAATGCCGACGGGGCTGCCCAGGCAATTTTTAATGGCCAGAGTGCTCACCTTCTCTGGCGCTGGCTTTTCAAATCCCACTTTCCCGACCTTGTGTCACATCTTGCCTTGTGGGAGGAAGATAAATAAATAGTCTAACTTATGCTGAACTCGAGAACCCGTTTCTATTTGATGCACGGATGTCGATCTTTTACGTTTCGTCCGCCATGACCGAGTAGAGATGTTCATTTATGGAATTCTGAGTTCTTATCGCGTGTAGTAAGGATTACATCTTCAACTCCCGGAAGACTGTCACTTCGAACTGATTGTTAACTAACGCTTTTAATAGTTAGGCCATGGGTCAATTCCGGTCAGATTCCGGGCTCGACATAAAGATTCCCATAGTCGACGAGAAAGTTCCCAAGTTACATCTGCCGAAAGAATGATGAGAATTATGGTGAGAA
>OY744535.1:48955460-48980460 GCA_963556195.1 Sepiola atlantica
CACACATATATATATATACACACACACACACACACACACATATATATATATATATATATATATATATATATATATAAACATATATATATATATATATGTATATATATATACTAGATTTTTTTAATGTTAGACGATATATATAATTATTTCAACAATCAGACAACGCCGCAGCCCACAACCCATGAAAGAAACAAACCGGAAGTCCTAGACTCGAGTTTCGCCATCCTTAGGGCTAATCATCAGTTCTACTGATGCCGTAGTATTCATCTGTACTGTTATCAGTACAGATGTATACTACGGCATGACACAAGGTTCCTTTAAACAAAGGTATTATTCACACCTATATTCCTTTAGAAACAAAGATCGCGCAAACACATATTTGGCTAAACGCATTTGGGAACTAAAAGAAGAAGGAACTCCCTTTTCTATAAATTGGAAAATCATAGAGAGAAACCCATTTATTCACCTATATCTAATGTTTGCCATTTGTGTAATGCTGAGAAGTTCCATATTTTTAAGGCCATCATGAACCCAAACACCAGATGTCTAAATGTGCGCGATGAGGTTTTTAAGAGCTGTATACATCGTAAACAAGCACTCCTTATTTATTGGATGGATCGAGTGACTTAAGCCTACCCAGAGCCCTACATACATTTTTCAGACACTTATATACTTCTACTGCAGACTTCTCGTTCTACGAACCTGATCACAGTTCTTTTTTCTTTTCTCCATGTTTTCCCTCTTTCTTCTTTAAATTTTTTAATTTTTCGAATTTTTATTTATTTATATATTGATTATTATTTATATATTGATATTTATATATTGATATTTTATTTATATATATATATATATATATATTCATTTTTTGATTTTTTATTTATATATTGATTTATATACTGATTTTTCATTTATATATTGATTTTTTATTTTTTATTTATATATTGATTTTGATTTTGATTTATATATCGAATTTTTATTTATATATTGATTTTTTTTATTTATATATTGATTTTTTAATTTATATATTGAAATTTGGATTATATATTGATTTTTTATTTATATATTGATTTTTTTATTTATATACTGATTTTTCATTTATATATTGATTTTTTATTTTTTATTTATATATTGATTTTGATTTTTATTTATATATCGAATTTTTATTTATATATTGATTTTTTTAATTTATATATTGATATTTTAATTATATATTGATATTTTAATTATATATTGATTTTTTATTTATATATTGATTTTTTATTTATATATTTATTTATATTTATATTTTTATTTTAATTTGATATTTATTAATTGAAACCATCGTGAAATATATATACATATATATATTTTATCTAATAATAAATAGTTACCTCCCCTTTTTTAGATATTTTAATTCATTAGAGGTACGTACCTTTAACCATGTTCTATATATAAATAATATTTTATTTTCTCTTAATTAATGTTTTATTATTATAAATTTAATTTAATTTTATTTTATTTTATTTTCCCTCCTTTCTTCCTTTCTCTCTTTTCTTTCTTTCTTTCTTTCTTTCTTTCTCTCTTGTTCCTCACTTCTAAATATAGAATCTCTTACTTAACGGCTATTTTTCTGATTTAAGCGTCTCATCGGCTCTTCATTTCAAATTCTTTGTGCATAGCGTTTTATAACGGTTATAAATGTTTTTTGAAGAAATTCCATCATTTACTATTTCAGACTATGCTGACGAAGACGGAATCGGGGATTTAAACCCTTTTCTTGTCAGAAACCACTGGTCCATGTCTGATTCAAATCTGTATTTAAAAATAAAAAAATATTACGCTCTTAATTTAATTTAATTGAGCACTCTGCTGGTATTTCCCTTTTATTCTTTTTTGAGTATACCTTTATACTTTATATATATATATATATATATATATATATATATATATATATATATATATATATATATATATAGATAGATAGATAGATAGATAGATAGATAGATAGATAGATAGATATATGATTTTCAGAGGTTTATCATAATATTTAAATTTTTTATTGATTCTGTCATAAATTTTATAATCTACCGAATTTTAATTACATATAAACATATACATACACATGTATATATATATATATATATAGAGAGAGAGAGAGAGAGAAATAGATAGATACACACACAGCTATGCTCGCATACGTGTATTATTATGCGTATATTCACATTATATATGCATATATGTATGTGTGTATGTGTCTGTGTGTCTGTATATTCGTTGGTCCCAGTTATTCGTTAACCTGCGAGATTACAGGTTTTTAGTTGAGACCACGAGAGTAACAACGCTCAGCGGTTACATACGAAGTCGGGGGAAGGTTTGCCCCATAATAGACTAAGAAATGGCGCAGTAACAACGATGCGCCTTTCACTCCTTTGATTTGTGGTTCCGCGCTTGACACGCCTTTGCTTGCCACATGCTGAGGCAGAAACCACTGATCTTGATGACGGCTACTAATGGATTGTCACAAGAGTCCGGTTTACTGAGTTTCGGCCACAGTATCGCTTAATGTCAAACCATGGGTGGCCTTACCAGGAACTGAAATTCTAGATCCCGTAACTCTGACGCTATCACGTTCTTACCGCCAAAGCCACAGTGAAAAAACGTTGACCTTTAGGCAGGTCTTATTTATTTCGCTAAGGTGTCTGGATTTATCACTTGATCGACTTAAAACCCTGTTATTATTTCTTATATTCTTTTTCGTATTTCGATTGGTAGAGAAATGCAAATTAACAGCGGGAATGTTGCTGTCGTTTGGTTAGAAATATATACTCACTTTGAATGAGATTTTAGAACACAGTAGGTTGGAACTGTGCTTATGTGATTTTTAATATGACTATATATATGAAAAAATAATTATATATATATATATATATATATATATATATATATATATATATATATATATATATATATATATATAAAGAGGTGTACTAAAAGCGAACTTTTAGGAAAGATAAAACCTATTGTGAAGAGAATACAGCTCAATATCCATTCGGGCAGAGTTTTTCCCTGCGTTTCTTTCCCTACAACTTTTATTTCATTTTTTCAAATTTTAAATCTTGGCCATTGCCAACTTATCTATCCCAGCGACTTCCTCTGATGATAAGATCTTGATCTTTGAAAAGCCTGGCTTAAGGAAAATTTAACTTGAATAAATTGCTTTTTTGCGGAATATACCTTGCTCTGAGCAATTGAATTGAATTTTGATTTGGCTTTTGCTTCTCTAATTCCTTTCCATTCTTCTTCATATATATATATATATATATATATATATATATATATATATATATATATTAAAAGAAAATGGTAGTTTTCTTGAAGCATTGCTGGTAAACAAGTAAGAAGGTGAAAATTCCGAGGTAGGAGCAATGCAATGTTGAGAACCGGAAGGTGGCATATGGGATGAACAAAAATAAATGTCATGTATTTTTGTCCATTTCTTATTTCACCTTCCGGTTCTACACATTGCATTGCTCCTGCCTCTGAATTCTCACCTTCTTACATATATATATATATATTAAGTAGAAATTAAAAAAAACACTGATGATTCTAGTAATGTTTTTTAATCATGCCACACTCATCAATATTTTCGATGTGTACACGCGTTTCAGAAAATTCAATTTTATTGGATTAATTAAAACTCGTGAACTATGAAACAGTATTTTTATCATTGCTATTTCGGCATTCACAAATATCTGAACCATGAAAACCATTTGGTTGATGGTTTTTCTCAAGGAATTGAGCTTCGTTTTATTGGAAAAAGGTCAACTATAAAATGTTTTGAAGCTATTCAGACCCACTTTACAAAGATTCAATCCTATAATGTATGTATTTACTTTTTATTTATCTCACATAATTAGCCTGTCATTACGGAAAACATGTTGTACCATTTCTATCCTTCTAAACTGTATGTTGGTTTTTTAAATACATTTTTGCGAACATTTTCATTGAAAGATGCTCAAACTGTATACATGGCAATGTAGCGTTTCATTCATTACATAAACTCTGGAGCCGACGAACCAAGATCCCGTTGAAGACTAGACTTCGTCTCTATGACGCGTACTGCGTGTCCATCATGCTCTACAATAGCATCAGCTGGGCAATAACAAAAGCCATGCTTGACAAGCTGGATGCGTGCCACCGCAGACACCTCCGTTCTATCACAGGTAACTGCTGACCGAAAAAACTTATAAGCAACAAGGCACTATACGAGCTGTGCAACGAAAACCCCCTCTCCACAAAGGTCGCTGAACAAAGATGGTCTATGTTAGGCCATGTCCTACGAATGGACCCTGACACTCCCGCACAGAGGGCACTAGACTTTGCCGTTACTGGCTCGCAAGCCTAACAACCGCGACTATGACGGCACTGCACACATCTGCTGGGAACACTACGTGCTGACCTCAAGCAGGTGGGACTAGGACCACTACGTACAGCGAAACAACTTGATTGCCTACGACAACTTGCGCATGACAAGGCCAGATGGCCTGGGACTAGCATGGAGGACTGATTGCAGCTACGGGATGTCATTTGACTACCGTAGCTGCAGAACACAGTTTTTAATAAATTAAATGCTCAACCTGTAATTTATGAGCAATTTGATTTTATTATTTGTTAATAATTAATAGTCAAACAATTTCTTGAAAATAAAGTATTATTTGCAAAAAAAAAACAAACACAACGAGCAAAATTATAATGGTCGAAATATCTTACTTCAGATTTGACCGCCTAGACAAAGTGGGTACTTTCAATTAAACGAATAACTTTAACACTTTTTATAGACTTATTTCCCTTGATTTGTTAGAAAAGGGCAAACATGATCAAAGTAAGCTAATTTGACCTCTGGTTGTCTCAAACTAATGTATATTACGGTATATCCTTCTTCCTAAAATGACCACTTTTTTTACGTCTGCTCTGATTCTTTGCCGATTGTAAAAAAATTATTTTCGGTTTGTTGAAAAATAAAAATTATATTACGAAATAGAATTAACGTTAACGTGTAGTATCCGTTTTTATACTATACTTTATTGCCTAAGTCTACAAGTGTTGGATAATGGCCCTGTGAGGCCGGACGCATTTCGAAGTGGGCGTATGTGGGAGATCGTTTGGTTTGGCTTGCGCGATTTAGTGCGGGTAAACCCGTACAGTCGAGTGCAAAATAAACTGGTTCTCACAGTCGGAGCTCACAGACGTTGACAGGGCCACCTTAAATCAAGGGTCAAGGTTCACCTGAGCATGGGGTCTCTGTGACGTCACGGGCTTTTGTGTAGGAGACTGTTTTTTGTGAATCTGGTTAGTGGAAGCAAATCGAACAGACTCTATGTAGTTCGAAATGAGAAATGGGAATTTATTTCCCTAAGAGAATACAGGCATGAGATTCCTTCTCCCCCCCTCCTCGAATGGTTTAGGACGTAAGCTAGGAATTAACTACGATTGAGTAGTAATTTTGTCTCTCCCTTAGCGTTGGTGAAGCATCTCTGTGGCCGACGGAAATCTAACGTCTGAAATAGACAAGTCAAAGTAAAAGATTGTTGTCTCGTGAATTTTGTGTTATAAAGGTTTTGTTGCAGACACAACGGACGGCGATGTTCACGGCAGTACAGAAACGAAGAAAGAATTCAACCACTAGACGACACCCCCCTCCACGCGACGAGGAAAGAGAGAAGGTACGAGAAGTTAAAAGGTATGCAACATATACTTTTTGGTGTTAAAAATGACCGGTTGTTTAAGCGAGAACTGCCACGGCCCATTCCGGGACGGGTATACAAAGCGAGAACTGCCACGGCCCATTCCGGGACGGCTATGCAACACACATTTTTTCTTCACTGACCGAGTACAGAAAATATAAAGTATAGTATCAGAACAGATACAACACTAAAACGTTAATTCTATTTTGAAATGTGAAATAATGAATGATGAAAATGAACTGAAAAGAAAAAAAATATTGCAAAAACGGCAATGTGGAGAAAATCTAGCCCCCCCTCCCTCAAGGTCATTCTGGATTGGGACAAAAATGTTTAAAAATCACTAACCGAGGACAGAAAAAATAACGAATAGTATCAGAATAGACGTGAACGTTAATTCTATTTTGAAAAGTAATAAATAAATAAATAAACCGAAGAGAAAATAATATTGTAAAATCGGCAAATATTATGAGCAGACATAAAACAACGGTTTTACACCTTTAAAATATTCAAAGCAGACGTTTTTATTTAATTTCAAATGGTTGCCTTTGATTAGTTGATTTTATTGACGTGAGGCAAAAATGTTGATTTTATTTAGTGGCGGGCAGTGGCAGGCATTACAGTGCTGCCACGTAAAATGAGGTAGCGGTTTATACTTTTTTAAGCCGATTACGTGTGGTTTTACGACTTTGTAAGTCAGATTTAAGGTTATTGGTAAAAAAGTAGTTAACTGGCCTCAAAAGTTAAAATGGCCTGGAAATGGGGTATCATTTTACGTAAAATTTATATGCCCACTCTAAATTCTAATAATATTGTTTTATATTCAGCGTGTTCGCACGTAATCGCCTAATATAAGTAGAATCTCATTTTATTTTGGCGGAGGTACTTTTTAATGTAGATATACTGCTTTTTTAATTTGACAAACTTTTTAATGTTTTCCCTATATGTATGGTAACCAAGATTTTAATAAACACATTGCGAGATTTCATCTATTTTTTTCGTTTGTGACATTTTTCCTATTTATGCACTTGTGCCATTTTTACCTTTTTTTTGTCAGAACAGAATACATACTACATGCTGTTTAGCAACGTCTCTCAGAGGGTCGGTGTGATAGAAGGTCGAAGTTTAATATGAGACAGGTTAAGAGACACCACAACGACACCTCAAATGCAATAAACCATTCAACTTGAAAAATCGGACACATCAGTGTTGGTGCGTCAGTTGATCAGTGAGATCACTAACGAAGGAGACGCGTTATGTAACCCTCTCGTCGCCCGAGAAAGGATTATGCAATATTCGTGAGAATGGCCATCTTAAATATCAGGTCTTAACCACCTAAAATAATGACTGCCCCTTCCCAATAAAGGTACATTTTTGTTAACAATACAAAAAACAATACAACACGCGAATGAAACTAGCTACCGGAACAGTAGCAGAAACTCGCTATGAAGCAAGCTGGCAACAGAAGATATTGTTGTTTGGAAGAAACAGCTTACTTTGTGGGCTTGTATATATATATATTTTACCCCGGCTGTTTGACTGGTAGAATACTCCATTTCAGCCTCCAGACAATGTTGGGTCATCAGGGGAGAATACGCACTGTTTCAGGGCCTTGATACTAATATAAAAAAAATGAAATACTCTGAAGCCATTTATATTAGAACTAGACATCCCACAATTAATAATATTAATTACAAAATAAGTCACAAAATTTTACAGTGTGTAGAGTAGTGATTAACAGTACTATATATATATATATATATATATATATATATATATATATATATATATATATATATATATATTAAATAAAGTGTTACAACAACATCCGGACCAAGGTTTCAGATCCGAGAAAATCGGACCTTCATCAGCGGAGTCGTATAGCTTAATGAGTGAGAACAACCGCCAGGAATTTCAAAATATTGTCCGTTGGAAAGATGGAACAACTCACAGAGAATGGAAACTTTCCATAACGGCCACGTAATTCCACGCACGTGACAATTTAAACATGCCATCTGTCCAACCGTTAACGTTATTCCCATTTAATTTCTTGCTTTTTCGATGTACAGCGTTGCTGTTGTTTTGATCAATAACTGACTACGAATATTCCACGCACGTGACAATTTTAAATCTGAAAGTGTTCCATCTTTCCAACGGACAATATTTTGAAATTCCTGGCGGTTGTTCTCACTCATTAAGCTATACGACTCCGCTGATGAAGGTCCGATTTTCTCGGATCTGAAACCTTGGTCCGGATGTTGTTGTAACACTTTATTTAATATTAATAAATATCATGCTCTTATTAATTATTTAGTTAATTTTATTTTTGCATTAATAATTGAGCACTCTGCTGGGAAACTCTCCCAATTAAGAAATACGGTATATATATATATATATATATATATATATATATATATATATATATATATATATATATATATATATATAATGTTTTACAGAGAATAAACTGAGTAATAATGAATTCGAGGGCATCGCATAGTAAAAAGGGAATAAGAACGAGACAAAACAAGCAAATTACTTTGTTTTCGTAAATATTTGATAGTAAAACGACCATTCGACTAAAGCCTTAAAAGGTAATAATAGTGGAAAAAAAAAGAAAAATCATTCGACTAAAAACTAGAAAACTAGAAACGCGAGACACGTTTCAGTCGACACAGCTCTAAAAAGTCAACCATCGACGGATGACGTTTAAAATAAAATGAATTCGTTACATAAAATTACATAAAATACATAATTACATAAAATTACTTTATATATATAATTAGGTTTTATAAATAAATATGTATTATCCACAGACATATAAGTTCCTTGTCTACTTATAATAATCCGTTTTGCTTCGATTACCGTACCGCCGCGGCGCGCCGGTCAAACGATTAGTAACCTGAACCCGAGTAACTTCAGTCAAACATTCTTAATCATATGTCAACCCTGACAATCATATGGTATTTGCATTTCTTTACAGAAGACGATCACCTCCATAAAATTGCAATGATCGTTTGTGGGAACGTAGATTGCTCAGTAACCCCGATATATATTTAGATTTTACTTCATGTTAAAGTCTCAAAAATCAAGGGGCCCCTTCCTAGGGCTAACACTTGGTCTTTATATCAGATACATAGATATTTGAGCGTTCAACTAAAGTTCTTCTTTACCTCTCAAACATTGAGTAAGTAAGGAAATGAAGAACATTAATTTTCTTTTCTCTAATTGACCCGTATGTTATATACAAGTATATCTTTTTGGGGGTCTCTTGGTTTTACCGGATTCAAGGACAAGAATTAATCTAGTCTGGTCTGGTGAAGTATCCAACTCAGTGATGGTACTTAATGTAACATCACTATGAGAAGGTGCACCATTCCTCGTATGAGCCAGTATATAGCTGTGTCGATGGGGATCTAATTTTGGCTTCGAATACTATGTAATTTTGAATATTTGGTCAGGATTTACTTGTAAAGGGTAGTATTCTTATGACAGGTTATCTTGAGAAACCCCTGTACAGAGGGACCGAAGACATTGGAGAATTGTGTCTAGTGGGTAATTAAAAATCTCCTGTAGATAATTGAAATACTCCTAGAAGTATTACTGCAAGTATAACGCAGGAGACGACTGACTTCCGTTTTGACCATATTATTTTCTCCTGTTTGACACTCGCGTTATTGGTTTTTGCAATATAACCTAATGTGGTTGAGTATTGATTTACTCCTCTCCAGGAGTTAGGCACAAGGCCAGTTTTTATCTTACTCCCACAAGTAAGATATGACCCAAGGTCGGGTCGGGAAAGTGGGGTTTAAAAATGGCCTGGACAGCCCCGTCGGCATTCCCCGGTAGGGGCGCCTCAGGCAGTAAGCAATAAACTTATTCCTCCCCAAAGAGGGGAGGCGAAGCCTGGGAGGGTGGACCTCCTAGAACTGCACAGAACAGACCCATAGACCGGCGTAAATCAAGCCCCGAAGGCCAAGACAATACCAGTCTATGGGGTGCAGTATCCGTCAGAACAGATACTACACTTTGATCTTAGCCAAAAGGCCAAGACCTGTGTATTATTTACTCCTCTCCAGAAGTTAGGCACAAGGCCAGTTTTATCCTACTCCCACAGGTAAGATGTGACCCAAGGTCGGGTCGGAAAGTGGGGGTTGAAAAGCCAGCGCCCGAGAGATGAGCACTCTGACCATCAAAAATTGCCTGGGCAGCCCCGTCGGCATTCTCCGGTAGGGGCGCCTCAGGCAGTAAGCAATAAACTTACTCCTCCCCAAAGAGGGAAGGCGAAGCCTGGAAGGGTGGACCTCCTATAACTGCACAGGACAGACCCATAGACCGGCGTAAATCAAGCCCCGAAGGCCAAGCCAATACCAGTCCATGGGGTGTAGTATCCATCGGAACAGATACTTTGAGTAGACAGGCCTTTGATAGACATGCTCTGCCACAGGCGCTACACACAGGATCGGTTTGAAATGTGCTAGGAGCGTTTAACACGGACCGCTACCGCAAAGCACATATCAACATGAAGTATTATTGCCGTCATAGACACGTTTTCGCTTGACTGAACGTTTCGAAAGCCATCCTCTCTTAGTCTTTCAAGTTCTTGCTAAAGGTTTTCAGATTGTCTTTACATCATTAAACAATATGTTCGGCTTGTGTTTTCGATGTTTATCAAGCTCCAGTTCCGCATAACATCTTTGTAATTAAACACGAATTTAATTGATGTTGTTCCTTTTAACCTCTTTAATCCTTAAACCCATTTCTTCACCCTAATTCTTTTAGAACACACATTATTAAACCCCACAGCAGTAACGGCCAAATATACGATACTCATAATATTGGCTCACAGGATTTATATAGAAATATTTTTTTATATTTTTATTTTTTAATTTTTAGAATCTCTTTAAATCTTCTCCGGTTTAAATTTCAACTGTAACTTTTCACCCTTTCTCCTTTTTTTTTCAAACCTTATTAAACCTCCCTTACACTCAATTTAAACAGAGTGTTATGTACACTCTAAGCAAATAATGCGTCCAAACGAGAGTGATACTTGACTTCACATTTACTAAACAGATGACAACAGAAGCTGAAGAGAGCCGGATGGCTAAGTCTTTCTGTGATTGAAACCGACGGTACGAATGTTGTACTAACTTTTCTGTACCAAAATAAGTAAATAAGTATACATATATATATATATATATATATATATATATATATATATATATGCATACAGGGGTTATCAAAATAATTGAAACACCTCATGAATTTTGCATCAATTTTAAAACAGCTATAAAAATTAAGAAAGTTAACACAATGTTGGTTAACTTTTTATTTATAGTTGTTGTTGTCCTGACTAAATTGGTTAAATTTATTTTTTTTATTTCAGATAGTGTAAGAGAAATATAAATGACAGATCTATAAGATTTCCAAAACGGGCAAATTGTTGGTGTCCGTATGGCAGGTGGTACTGTAACGGAAGTGGCTGCGATAATGGTCGTATCGAGAGGACCTGTCTCGAAGGTGATGACAGCCTAAGAAATTAAATGGGAAAACATCCTCCCCATAACTAAATTCTGGAAGAAAGCCAAAGCTGCCTGAAATAGGTCGTGCATGCCTTGTAAGACTTGTTAAGAAAGGGAACAAAAACGCGGCACCCCAAATTACAGCAGAGCTTAACAATCATCTGGATAATCCCGTTTCGACAAAAACTGTTTGCCGAGAGGTTCACAAGGTTTGATTTCATAGGTGAGTTTCAAGATGTTTACATTATTTTGTCTTACTTCTCAACGCCGACATATTTCCATTTCTTGCATTGTGATAGCCTTCTAATACTCATCTATCTATCTCTTTCTTTCTTTCTTTCTTTCTCTCTCTCTCTCTATACATATTGTTGTGAAGTTGTCCAACAGTAAATAATAAATAAAGGAAGTCAAGTCGAGGGTTGGTTTAACAAGTGTATTAACAAAGTAAGAAAGTGACTAGCACTTGGCTAGACAGTTACAAGACTGTGCTTTGTCTTCTCTGTGTCTCTGGTGGCTCGCACTATTTATAGTGACAACCGGTGCAGTTTCTCCTGTGTAAGAACGGTCGGTGTAACACACACACACACACACACACACACATATATATATATATATATATATATATATATATATATATATATATATATATATATATATATATATATATATATATATATATATATTGCACCTAAGTATCAATTACAACAAATGGAAAATTGCAATCTTTGGAATTGTCCGTTACATCTTCTTGATTAAAGACGAGTCAATGGCAACATCATAGAAAATGACGTAAGTTAAAATAACAAAAGAAACGTTATAAAATGGGAAACTCTCAATTATAATAACCGGTAAATGACGTAACAATACTTCCCTCTCCATGTGTGAAAATGTTAGGACAGCTTTTCAGAAATGTCGGCACCGCTAATAATATTATAGTTAGAACGTTTAGACGTGGTGTCTGCTCATTTCGAAGTGGAAGCAGTGACTGTCATCCATCAACAGCGTTGATCCATTTTCCAGTAAATATATTTAAAAGAATAATTCTTGGCAATATTCATTCACATCGTATTATTTGGATAATTCGGACTACTATTCTCATCTTGGATGTTATTCTCACAACGTTTCGACCGATGAAACTTCCAGGTGCGTCTTGTAGAACTCACGAAACTTTATGTCGAACTCGGGAATCTATACGCTATTTCGTACTGAGTACTTTTATTAATCCACGGAGGTAGATCGTTCGTGTTCTGTCAGCCGTAAGCATTACTTAAGACTTCTACACGATCATGGCTGACGGAACGAGAACAATCTACCCTCGTGAATAACACACAGAGAGCAGTTTAAATGTCTATCTTCATCAGTCAGGGAGTCCTTGACCTTTAGGTTATGTTATTTTTCATACCAAATCGAGGATTAGTCCTCGACGATCAGTTCGACAGAGTCTGGACCATTTGAGTTAGGTGTCTTTTTTTCTTTCGGGCTGAGGTATCTTTCCGTGCAGTTCTAGGAAGTCCATCTTCCCCGGATTTCCTTCTCTTTCTGAAGACGAGTTAGTCTACTTCTAATCGCCCGAGGCACCTACCAGAGAATGCCGATGGGGTCACTCAAGCATTTTTTGTAGGCAAAATTGCTCTGCTTCTTGCGCGCTGGCTTTTCAACTCCCACTTTTCGACCTTGTGTCACTTCTTCATGCGATGGGAAAGAAGTAAATACTATCTACAAAACACCGAACCATCATTCAGTTTATTATCCCTATTTCCGTTATTATTATCATTATTTTTCTTGTCGTTACAACTTTTTTCGTAGCGATGTTTTGTTACCCTTATTTTTTTATATTGCCAGTGGCGGTCATGGAAGTACACCTTACTAAGGATTATTTGCACGCAACCGAGAGGTCGGATGAGGCTGTTCCACTCCGTAAGAAATTAGGCAAAACCTAGTCTCGATTAATATTGAGTTTCTTTTTAAGAAAAGGTGAAACAATTGTATCTGTTCGTTTCTGAGAATACATCAGCAGTGGATTTACCTCCCTTGGGATAGATTATCAAAAGTACGGACGTACGGTTTTATACTCGTTTTTTTTAAATTTTAAATAAACATATTAGATCGTTGAATGAACAAATTACAAAATCACTTTCGACTGGTGGAGAAATATCAGAACTAACTACCAGGAGTAGAGGCTATAACGTATGGGATATTCTCTTTGCCTAGGAGAAATAATACATAATTATCGAAAAAAGAAATTATTACAACCGAATATATTTATAAGGATGGAACATATGTAGAGACGGACAACTTACGTGTCATTTCTTAGGTCTCGAGCTATATTCAAAGAGTATACCTTGGAGCTTATTTAATGAAATTTCCATACATTACTAGTGTTACCTTCGACATTGTATAGGAAATGTAGAATTTCGACGTCTTCCTAAAAATGTATTCACAGACCTACCATGTTACTGGAGGTAGGAGGGGACAAAGTCTCAGTGAAAGTCGCATGTTTGGATCTGTGAAAGAGTGGGGCCCGTTGGCATGCTTGCCGCTGAAAGGAGATATAATGAGTTTCCTTTTCGCCATTACCTAGAAATTAGGTGGGGGTCATCTGGGATAAAGATCTCTCCCTCAAGTGTCTTTAATTTCTCCTCCTCACTAATCACACGTTCACTGCGCAGAATTTCATGCAATCTCTGTCAATTTTCCAGATTCTCGTGAACCCCGTACCAAACCTGACTTCTTTTCGACAGATAATCGGAGCGGGAGATTGCAATACGGTCTTGGATCACGATTTATGTCGCCGATTTCCATAATGCATTAAAATAACAAGGATGTTCCCCGTGATATAATATTGACCCGGACTGTTAGGCGTGGCTCTGGTTCAATGTAGCTTTTTAATTACGTTGACCGATTCTTAATTAGAAGGGTTGGTTCAGGGTTTTTAGGATGTGAAAATTTACATAATATAGTTTAGCCTATTATAGGCTTTTCCGGGTGCGTGTAATCTTAGATAACTCGAAACCTAGATCAGCTAGTTACTATGAGTTAAAAATCAATGGCACCCAGGACACACTATTACTAACTATAAAGTTGGAAATTAGTCGTAAGATCAGGGTAATACTCTTTTCTTCTCATTCATTCATTTCGTATGAATCAGATGATTCTATTGTTGGCATTGGTTTCCCCGATATTTTTCTAGTAGAAGTCGTTCTACAAAGACATCGGATACTAACAGGAGGGGATACGTGAAAGTTTCCAAAACGTAAGTGTAATCTGTTTATGTGGAACGAACTGGATTCGAACTTAACACGCTCAGGTTGTCAGTCCGTGCCGTTTACCACTAAGCTACCGCCACTTTCCTTCTGCTGCTTATAGTCGTCAACCCAACAGAAAATCTAAATCAGTCAAAAGCGGTATTAGGATCTTGAACAGAATGTGAAGGTGGAAGTAATAAGAACGAGATGAAAAAGAATCGTTATAAACATGTAAAAACAATTACTCGCAGTGGAACGTCGAAGTGCTTCGGATCGACACATCGCCAGACTCATTTTAGAGACTTTCTAACTCATTTCCAAGAAATCTTTATAATACAGCCAGATCTGTTCATGGCTCAGTTCGACACATATTAGTTGACATTCTTTTTACTTGAGACGACTGAGGAAGCTGGAGGCGAAGGTTTCATAACAGAGGATGAGATTTGGGTGGCGGTGAAACAGACTCGACTTGGTTCGTTAACTAAATACGATGGTCTACCTTACGAGTTGTATTTGAGATTGTCACTCCTGTTTATTCTCTTGCTAACAGTGATTTAAAAAACCTGGTTTAGAAACGGATGTATTCACCAGTATTATATTAGGGTTACAATCAAGTTACTTCGCAACGAAAAGAATAGTGGGGAGTGAGTAGGTAATTTCAGGTTTTTAATGATGTTGAACACTGACTTAAAGATTTCGGTCACGATCTGAGCAAATTGTCTGCCCTGAACAATCGTGTATTATAAAGGGCAGATCACTCCAGGGAACAATGCATATGTTACACCTGATAATCTAAAATTCAACAACTGTTGTACTGATCGATTTTAATCAGCCCAAAGCATTCTATAAGATTGACCATCGTTACTCGTAGCCTATCATGTCCTCGGCTTATTTTGAGCCCAAATTCGCACCCGGATTAGGCTATTGTACGTAAATCCGAGTGCGCGTATTTAAGTGTATGGGGTAAGGTCCAGACTTTTCAGTTTTTTCTAGATCTACTCGTCAAAGATCTCTGCTTTCTGCTTGTGTCGGGACCGTTCCTGTATGGGCTAAGTGTTAATCTGGTCCTTCGTAGGATTATTTTTTCAGGTGATTTCACAAGTATAAAGTACTCTGTCAATAACGACGACTTGACAATGCTTTTAATGAGCAGTGCCGAAATTAGAGTCATTTACATGGAAATAACACAGTATGAGACAGTTACATAGGCCCAAATAAACTATGACATGTCTGTCTGCTTGCGCACTGGTGCTTGGAGAAGTGCATCGCTACATACACCATTTTGGTGGACTGATAGGCCTTGCAAGATACTAAGCGTATGGCATAACCCTGATCTTCAGCTGGAGAGAAATCGTTTACAGATATTGAAAGCAATCGATGTCACAACTACACCGTAGACTCAAAACTTAAAAAGTAATGCGGAAGTGTGCAATTCACACAGATACCTGCTTATACTCTATCGATTTTCTGTACTGTAACCCGTCTGCAATTCTACTTATAGTAGTACGTCCTGTTTCAAATTCCTGTTGCTTGGCCATGCGTCGGTGCTGCATCCCTGTGATGGCGGTTTGGGAATGCAGAGTGTTGGGATTCGTCGACATAAGCTTCACATATTACCGAATTTAAATGTCTTGCGATTGAAACGGCCAATTTTTGAATAAAGACACAATAATAACTTTGCCAGCATTATATTTTCTTTTTTAAATTTTACTTCAGTGTGAAGTCTCAGAAATCAAGCGGACGCTATTTGGGGCTAACACTTGATCTCTATATGAGATACATAGATGTTTGAATGTTCAACTAAAGTTCTTCTTTACTTCTCAAAGGTGGAGTCAGTAAAGAATGAATAACATTCAATTTCCTCTCCTCAATTGACTGATTAACTATGTTATAGTATATTTTTCTTGTGGTCGCATTCCAAGACAAAAATTCATCTAGTCTGGTGGAGCATCCAGCTAAGTGCTGTTACTTAAGGTAACATCACTAGGATAAGGTGTCATTCCTCGTATGAGCCAGTGTATAGCCGTGCTGAGGGGATCTTATTTGTGCTTCGCATACTATGTTATTTTGAATAGTTGGTCAGAGTTTACTTGTAAGGTGAGGTATCCTTATGTCAGGTTGTCCTGACAAACCATCATACAGAGAGACCGAAAACACTTGCGGATGATGTCTAGGTATGCATTCGGATGAGTGAAGGCAGGTCGCATTCACCGGAAAGCATGTTCCTATTACCGTAACTGTTGAAGAGCCTTGATGTTCCTCATACGTGTGAGAGAAGGAGCTACTGACACTAAACTGTTGTCACATAAGATGATTATATTGGCGGGCTCCGTCTGACAAAAGTGAAACTGCGCTACATTTAGTATTGGCCATCCGGGTTGAAATATCTCACTATCAATGAGGTATCACACATTTGACTGTTAATTTGAAACACACTTTTGGTTGGCAACAAACTTTTACAGCTACTGTGGATATAACACCCAGCTACGTAAGCTCTGGTGATTAAAAGAAATCAATTTACAACGCCTTCTTTTACTGGGGCGTCTTCATGCTGCTGTTTAAGATGGTTGAAGACTACCTGGTCCGCATGCTAAATGGACAGTTTTTTTATACTATACACTGTGTCTGTTTGAGCACCGTTGCTGCACGTCACTATGTGTTCCTGTTTTACTAGGTATCATGAGATGCGTCGGTACGCATTTTATTATCATTTTCAAACATTAAAAAATGATGTGAAAGACTTCATTAAAATTTGTCGGAAGGTTGGTGAGACTTTCGTGAAAGTGTTGGATTATTGGCTTTGATTTCGAGGAGTACGTGGATGTCGATAAGGCAGGAATGTTTTGAACTGCGTAATTGAACGGAAGATGATTTGATCTGATTAGATTAGTCTACAGTTTTTAAAATGGTGTTTTAAATGCTTCGGTCTACAACTGAAACTAGTTAAGTGGTTAAGATAATGAATTACCAACTTTTGCTCTATCCACCTTTGGCCTCTTGTCACATTGTAGATAGAAAAAGATAGGTACCACAACAGGAAAAGAACCCATATCGATCGACACAAAAGTTTCAAAGTGTTTCCAATTGTGCTTTCCGGAACATACTGTAAAAGGCAAAGCCGTCACCGAACAGTAGATTAATACCAATATTAAATGAAACAACTTTTTCATTTTTCCCCTGACTTAAGGTAAGGGTCAGATAACCGTAACCTCCAATATTCTTCAGGTGTATCTTTCCGAACTTTTCAATCTTCATGTCGAACTCTGGAACCTATACAGAATTTACGAAAGGCGATAATAATTAAGAACAACATCATATAAGTCATGCTTCTACCCGACCATGGCTATGGAACGAGAACATTTCTACTCCTGTGGCTTAAATGTAGAGTTCAGTTCGAAATTTCGTATCGGTTCCTCATTTACGAAATAAAGAATCCCAAATCTAGAAAGATGCACCTGAATAACGCCAAAGGTTACATCGCCTGAAACGTTGTGAAAATAATAAGCAAGATGAGAATAGTAGTCCGAATAATCCAAATAATACATGTATTTGTCTACAAGGAAACGTGTCTATTCAGATATGATACTGTTCAATATTCTCTAATAAAAGCTACAACAGATTCCATTGGGTTTATTGCAGCTGTGCTTTTGAGTGGCTCCCCTGCTTTTAATTCTCAACCACTAATAGCAATGAAACGAGCACATCCATCAAGCGGTATAAGTCAAAGAACTTCTCATCATAAATGGGCATTGTTATTTAGATGACGTCATCAGTTGTAATCACTTGTGTAAAATTTAATACTTTATCCTTTTATAATGTTTCACATTTCTACAAAACTCCTTTTGGCTGGGATCACAGTGTAGTATCTGTTCCGATGGACGCTACACCCTATAGACCGGTGTCGTCTTGGCCTTCGGGTCTTGATTCCGCCAGTTTGTGGGGTTGTCCTGTGCAGTTCTAGGAGGTCGACCCTCCCAGAATTTGCATCCACTCTTTGGGGAAGAGTAAGTTTATTGCTTACTGCCTGGAGCGCCGCTACTGGGGAATACTGACGGGGCTGCCCAGGCATTTTTTGTAGGCCAGAGTGCTCACCTTTTCGGGCGCTGGCTTTTCAAATCCCACTTTCCCGACCTTGTGTCACATCTTACCGATGTTGGAGGAAGATTAAAAAAATACTATAGTGGTTTTGCAGAGATACAGATGATGTATCGAAAATAATAGAAATAATCCTTTGAAAATATCAGCTGACGTTATAACTGTTATGACAACGTCATTAATTACGCCATAAATAAAACATTTATGTGAGCTCTGACTCTTTTTATACTTACATAAATATTGTTTTCAAATTGAATCCTATTAATATTTAATCATGTACATATTTGAAAATGTTACCGAATTAAATTATAAGATTGTAATTCCTTGAAATTTATGGAGAATCAAATATTGAGGCTTCCAGAGTATAACATAGAGCCGTGAGTGTCCGTTATATATCCCCCACGTGTAGGCTATATCTTGCCGCGTGTAACATACCTATTTCCAAGCATAATTATATCTCTTCTTTCTAGTATTTTCTTACTCTGCTCCTAGTATTTTCTATTATGTAAATTTATCAGCTTACGGCCATTATTAGACTTTAGGCAACCTCCTCGTCCTACCTCGTCTTTATTTTTATATTTACGTGTTTCTGAAAAAATGTTTCTTCATTTCTTTTCAGTGTTTACCTTTTTAGATGAACAATCAATTTGTGTCTACAATACACCATGCCTCAGAGTTTTGTTTGTCGATAAGTGTTTATACTAGTTGTCCGACGGTTGCACATTTCTGCCAAATAAACGCATCCCGGAGACAGCATGATGTTTATCTTCGTGACGCTGTTGGTATTAATAAGTGATCACTCATCAGTACAAAAATAGTTTTCATTAAAGTACTCGACACAATTCACGCCCATAATGTAGTATCTATTTGTAGTCCTAAGGCTATCTTCCCAGGAATTACTTCTTCCTTTTTTTTTGGGGGGGGGGGTAGTAATGTACTATATGGTTGTCTGTCATTATACCATCCTCCCAGGTATTATCTCCTATTTTTTTCTTCATGACGTAGTGTAGTATCTGTTCTGTGGTCATGATATCTTTCTACCGGGCATTCCTTCCGCCTTTTTTTTTTGGGAGGAGAGAGGTAGTGTAGCATATGTTCTCTTTTCATGATACCATCTCCACGGGCATTACCTCCACGTTCGGGGATAGTATACTATATGTTCGTTTGTCATGATACCAACCTGCTAGGCATCACTTCTGTCTTTTCTTTGGGGAAGTAGTGTAATGTTTGTTTTATGGTCATATATTATCTCCAGGCATTACCTATTCTTTTTGATGGAGTGGGGTAATGTAGTATCTGCTCTGTTGTCATCATACGATCATCCCAACGATTACCTCCATCTTTTTCTGGAGCGTGTAGTATAATATTTGTTGCCATGAGACTATTCTCCAAGACATTTCCACTTCCTTGGGATAGGTAGCATACGTACACAAGAAATTGTACTAATTTGCTGTTGATTAAATTATAAATATATTAGCAAAAATATGCAAGTAGAAGGATAGCATATACAACGGAAGTTTCTCCTAAATAAAATTGATTTATTTTTCAAAATGTTTTAACAAATAAAAATCTTTAAATGCTATTTATAATCGAACATTAGCATAATATTTATTTCAAACGATTTTCGTCTAGATAAATTATTATCAACAGTCACACATAACATGGTTAATTTTCTATATTTTTTTTTCTCAAAGAAATATGTAATTAACTCTCGATTTAGGGGAACTATTAAAATGGTTGAAATGTACTTTTTGTTAAACGTTAACTATTTGTAAATATATGTTATCATTTTTATTACGTTTTGATGATATGAAAATATTTCGTTTTTATTACAATTTCAGATTCAGATTTGATCAAAATATCACCATGAGCGATTGAGTAGCACTCATTGGACATTCGATGACATAAGAAAAGGAAAAAATGAAAGAAAATGGATCTCTACAATGAGCAGCTATGTCCGAATTACACACGCTTCAACTGAACCTGCACGACCCTACCGTTTACTACGACAATGACGACGACGAGTTTCGGAGTGTAAGTGGGAGCATTGAAGAGGATCAGGACACGTACCGAGTCTTGGATGAACTCTTGATTGGAACGGAGTTCTTCAACACTAATAATCAGGAAGAGCGATTTGTTGAATTACAACGATATAACCAGGATACCAGTTCTTCGGAACCTAAAGATAACCGTACAAACACTCGACCCGATGATTCTTTCTTACCTGAGAGATCAGAGGGGAATGTTGATGCGGAGATGATTGCGACGATGGATGACCGATATGTGAGGGAAATAGAAGAACTGAGACAGGAGAGAGATTATCAAAGTGTGATGAAGAAACGCATCAGCAGTGAAGTGCAAAGAGATCAGAATTATTCACTGCCTCGGATGCTTGACAATGCCGATCATGTTAACAATGATGATGATGAGTATAATAACAACAACATCAGTAGCATAGATGATCGGTCTGGGCACCCAATACACAACATTGATTCTAATAGACAACATCCAGAACCTGTTTATGATTATGACCACGAAGAAGAGAATCTCTATGACTCTCTTGAGGCAGATCAACCACCACAATCAAAAGAGTTCAAGCTCTTTCCTTCCAATTCAAATCCTTTGCAAGCAGCATTTAACGATGATAATCTAGACCAATTTTATCCGAAAAATCACCAGAAAGAACTGAAATCTATTGGACCCGTGAAAGGGGATCATATGCTATTCTCCCAAATGTGGTCAGACGAACATCTGTATCATGAACTTAAGAAAATGGCCAAAGACTATAATACAAATCAAACGCTATATGCTCCCAATTCCGTCCAACCACCTCATCAGGAACAGGCAAATGATATGCCTCCGCCACTCATGGACTTCCAAGGATCAAACAGGATGGATTATCAAGAAAGTATGAGAGAGAAATTTTGGAATAATTTATCCAATAAACCACCGAAACAAAAACAAAATCCGTTATCCATGGATCTTGTCCGGAAGCCGAAGATGGTTCCAAAGGCTTCAACTAATTATGTCGAATATAATAAAAGTAATTACAAAAATGTCAGTCAAAATAAATCTTACATAGCCCGACACAATCATCGAAAGATAATTTCTGGGAGTTTCTCTAAATTACCGTCTGAACGCCAGGTCTATTCGGGCAGAAGCGAACCAATTTACGGGACAGAACCGTATCAAATGCCTGTCTGGCAGAAGCCATCATCTGCCGAAAACTATTCGCAAAAACAGTATGCCAAGCTTATTTATCAGATGGAACAAAATCTTCCACCGTTGCCTGGTAAACTGCAGAAATGCGCAAGTGACAGTCGAGTAAATTACCGTAACGCTCGGCCACATTACTTGCCGCCTTTGAAACCGAATGAGCAACCGTCTGAAGATGTGGAAAATTATCAACGTGTAAGTTTCGGCATGCAATCGGTATCACCTCCTATGTCGAGTCGACTGACAAATGAGGAAACGAGTATAAGGACATTTCAGACGTTGCGGCCATTTTATGCTGATGAGCAGGAATACCAAACAGTACCTTTGGAGGTGAGAAATAGCTATTTTTTTTGCCCTCTTGTATTTATTTTAACCGTTTATTTGTGCTTTTGGCAGCAGTCAACCCTGTCAAGTTCGATTCGCCTCCTCTCTTGCGTGCACTACATCCCGTACGATTAAAGTAATATTTGCAATGAAAAAGATAGCTTTGTAATTTGGTTAAGTTAAGGACCAAAATCCTTTCCTGAGTTTCTATTCAACCTATAGGTGGGGTCTTGTCAAGTATCAACACTCCGGGCTAGTGAAGCCCGGAGCCTCACGATTGAATGCAATGTTGTGTCACATGTCGTTTAAAGAGGGTAGAATACTATTCTAGTTGATAGAGTTGGGAAATATGCTAGGCACGAAAGAGCGATATAAAAAGCTGATAAAGATGTGCCCGGGAATAGTGAGGTTAGGTAGAGGCGAACACTTTACACGATGTTATACAAAGTTATTTAGTGTCGTGCATAGGACCATTTTATCGTTTCGTTCACCCTTTTTTAAAAACTTTTATTCACCTCAAACAACGCACAGGATAATGTCAGGTGTAAGAAGTTCACTAGCACTGTAGAGGGATCCTACCTTCTTTGATGCAGCCTTGGCAATGGATTTGTTCCAATTCATGTGACCTGTAAAGGTTAGGCCGAAGTGTTTAAATGTTGAACTCACAGGTAAGGTGTTATTTGCCATGACAATCGGTGGTTGAAGAGGTTACCTTGTAGTTATTAAAGAAAAGAAGCTTTGTCTTTGCGGCATTAAAAGTTACCAACTATTTATGACCCCAATCTACTACCGCCTAGATGTCATTTTCTAAGGATTCTGTCATAGCCTCGGATATGATCGCGTCCGTTTTGCCCACATGACGAGAGTAAAGCGTGGTGTCGCCAGCAAATATAGCAATCTCAGACTCAATGTCATCAGGGAGATCATTTGTGAAGATCAGGAACAATAAAGGTTCAAGGATAGATTCCTGGAGTACACCAATATTTATGTCATGCTTCTTAGATGAACGGTCATCGAGGACAATCTAGATCTTTCTTTTGGTTAGGAAGGATATACTTATATTAAGTATTTGCCCAGTAATACCATATGAGCGTATTTTCAGGAGAAGCCCTTTATGCCATACTTTGTCAAAGGCGTAACGAATTACGGTGAATTAGGGACCAGATTTATAAGGGACTCATAAGTTGTGCAGCGAGATGTTTACATTAAATGTTTGCTTGTTGGTACTCTCAGGGAAATAGGGGGTAAGTATAGGATTTTAAAGGCAGTGAACACTACTGCTTATTGTTAGTAAGCAATTACTGACAACGATTCGTGTTAAAACGCCAAGTTAGTAAATACTATTCGTCTTTCTACTACTACTACTACTACTACTACTACTACTACTACTACTACTACTACTACTACACATAATAATAATATATTCATAAATATTTCATGGGCTTAAAAGAATGATTCTAAACAGATAAACCCCCGCTAAACTAAATCAGTTTCAAAAGTTTTAAATATTTCAGTAAACATATGATCCGGTGAATGCTTTACAAAGTCTCCTCTAAAATATATTTTCCCGGTGTAATTTTGCTAATATATATATATTTGTGTAAGGATTAACCCATGCACCTCAGAAAAACAACGATAAAATATAGCTTTCTATTAAATTCCAGCCTTCTATGTTGATTAATTTGGGTGTCTATAAGTTCCAAACGGACATACTGACATAGCGTACTTTATTAAGTAGATAACATCGTATATAATTGTATCAGAATGAAAGTGATCAGTTAACACAGATATCCGTAGAGATTGAGACAAGAGAACAATGAGGTGGACATGGAATACTTAATCTATATCTTTGTGCGCATGTGTGTAGAGTATTTGTATGTTTTAAAGCTCCGTTCTTCTAATCTTGATTTTTAAAGGCAGAAATATCACACACGTTCGTTGTCTCTTTACAGTATGCAACGGACCATCAAGACCCATTTTTATTACAGCCTTTCCCAGGCTCGCACCGGGAAATATATCCTGCTGCAGAGGACGAAAATCGGGGAAACGACGCGGAGACGACATTAAACAGCAAGACCAGCTACGTAGCGAGGTACAAGTGCCAAAGAAACCCGAAACCGAATTATAAGGTGTATTCGGTTGACGATTACCGCAAGATGCAGAAAGAAGTGAAATTAGGCAAACTTGGACCCGATTTGGAAAGTGAAACATTAAAAGAGAAGGTAGGTTCTTCCGACTCAATACTATTTAATAGAGTAGCTGGAATACACGTCCTAGGACGGGTATTCTAGAATAAGGAGACAGGCGTGGAAAGTTCATTAGAACAAGCCTATGGGACTAAAGTGAACGCTTACAGATTCAATGAGTCTCTGTGAACCGGGTTCGCGCCCTTTGGCCGTCTGAGATTGTTATTTCCTTGCGCTGATGAGAGCCTTAAGCTTGAACCGACGTCGTACGTAGGTAAACTATTAAAACATGATTTAATAATACACACACACACACACGCACCCACACATACATATATATATATGTATGTATCAATTACATGCCCACTCTTCTTTGTGTTTATCCTGGCTAGCTCCTCTGCCTTCTTTCCTCTTATCGCCTTATACCCCCCTCCGCCCACCGCCTCCCCCATACTAGCTCAGTAGGTGTGAAACTGAAAAAAGAAAATAAATAAAAATATAAAAAGAAGAATAAGAAATAAAGAAGATTGTGTCACCCACTTGTCATATTTCAATGTCACTTAAAGTCTTCTCATATGGTTCAATCGGATCATCCTTTCCTCCTCCCATGTGTGTGCCTTCAACATGAAATTATTTCCAAATCTTCACTTTTTCTGAAGACGTTCGCCAACACGAAAGAAACCGGTCAAATC
>OY744535.1:48985460-49002960 GCA_963556195.1 Sepiola atlantica
GTTAGAAACTGAGATTTCATCAGGCAGAGTTAAACTCCTATCTTTTCGTCAGACCATATTTAAATATTTTATATATAAAAGCTCTATTTGATATTGAGCACTTTTTATAAGCCCGGGGAAATCTCTTTGGATTCCTATCCTGTGGATGTTTTCCTTGCCTGGATTATATATATATATATATATATATATATATATATATATATATATATATATATATATATATATATATATATATATATATACTAGCAGGACCCGACGCCCGGCGTTGCCTGGGAGAAACATAAAAGAATGAATGAAAATGTGTAACGAGCCGATAGAACGCAAATAGGTAGTTTTAATGTTAAGAAAAAATGTCGGTTTTGAATTGTGGAAAATCTATGTACCTACCAAAAGGATTACCTCGGCGTGGGACAAAAATAGAAATGTCCACAGTGAAGAAGGGTATCTCCTTCATTGAAGGATTATGAAAAAGGATACTTCGGTCGGGCCGGGATATTTGTTCGGTCACTGACGCTAATCCTTTTAGACTGCAAACATTTTTATTTATGTTGTTACTTTAGAAAATATAATAAACGTTGGTCGATTTTACGCTGTGTCTAACTCTGCCCTCGTTAGGGGCCATGTAAATTGGATAGTTCAAAATTGAGAAATCGTATAAAGAAAGATTTAATAAGCCGTATATACAATAATAGAAATTACTAGTGTTGAAGGATTTCTCATTCATTGACCGTATTTTATGGTCTGCCCTCATGGGGAGGCAACTAAATGTACTAGTTTACATCTGAGAAATCGTTGAAGAAAAATTAAAGAACCTTGTATACAATACTAGCAATTGGGAGAGCGTTTAATGATTTGTTGTGTTTGCCCTCGTGGGGAGGCAAGTTAACTGGATACTTAAAATGTGTTGGAGCCTAAAAATAAATTAAGAAGCCTAATATACAATAATAGCAGTTGCCGGAATGTTAAAGTGTTTCCTTCTAATTGAGCGTATTTTATTGTGTTCGATGAATGAGCTTCTGGAAAATTGTAATCATTACGGTTGCGAGAAGAGGGGTGTCGCTGCCTGCTTGTAAGTTAAAACGTCTCCCTCCTACTCCCATTTTAATCATTACGAGTTCGAAAGTGAGAGGCTTTTGGTTGGCTGCCGTCAACATCAACACTTACTTCACGCCTTAAATGGAATTTTTTTTTAATTTTATAAATGAGGTTTGAAGAAAATATGTAAGTACTTACGGGTAATGTATATTTTATTAAATTAAGTCAAAATTATGAAAATATCAAAGCATTCCGCAGTATTATGAATGTAGTTTAGTGATCGATGATTTGCTGGTTTGCGAATTCTGACACCGGTGTTTCCGTGATTTGTTCTTTGTTAAATAGTATGTCGGTTGTACTCTGCGGTGATTTGGGTTTTGTGGGAGGACTTAATTCTTAGCGGGAATGTAATTTGCTACCCTCTCTTTGTTTTACTTAGTTTGGAGTGGCTAATAATGTTTTTAGTTTACAAAAAAAAGTTAACATTTGGGTAAACAGAATCGAAGGTAGTAGGCGAATTAATTGATGTATTTCGATGCATTTGATGCATTATATTATTGTCTACTCTAACTGATTTAGGAGTGGAAAAATCAATTTTACTTTATATAGAAGATATAATATACCAACTTGATTGGAAATGAAAAAAAAATTATACATTTATCATTTTTTTCACGTCATTATCGCACTACATTTTTAAAAATCTAACGACTATGTTTTGTTCAAAAATAAATTAAAACAAAAACACTCATTCCATTTCATAAACTCATAACACATTTTGAATTCTTAACGGCTAAAGTTCGTTCGCAAAATAAAAAAAACACATTCTTTTCACGTTATAATCGCATCATATTTTTAAAATTCTAATGACTATGTTTCGTTGGATTGAAAAAAGGAAAAGATAATTATTACGCCACAAAGTCAGCCCATATTTTCAAATATGGTACTTCTATGTTATTTTTTCAAATCGATAATCTTGAGAAACTCTTGAAATAAAGAAACACTGTTTATGAATATATAAATAATTTTAGTATTTTCGTTTTCATGTTCCATATAGATGTATATAATAATAAATATTATTTTTAACATCAACAGACATATATGTTCAATGTCTACTAACAATCATCAGTCTGGCTCTATATACAACTGTTTCTCAAGTTGGATTACTACACACCGGACCATATATATATATATATATATATATATATATATATATATATATATATATATATATATATATATGAGATTATTTTTATTTACACAGACATGTACAAAATCTGCGACACTGGCATGTCGATGTTATCGATCAACAGTTTGTATAAACTGAGATCTCATCAGGCAGAGTTAGAATCCGATCTTAACCATAGATCATATTGTGAGAGAATGAAATGGAGAAAAAGAAGAAGAAGAAAAGAAATTTAAAATTTAAAAATTTAGGGAGTCACGTGGTTTGTGACCGTTAAGAATAAAAAAGTTAAAATCAAAAATCTAAAGTATAAAATAAAACAAAATAGAACAAATAAACTAAAGTAAAAAGAGAGAGATATAATAAAAAGGGTAGAATGAAGATAGATAGATAGATAAATAGAAAGATAGATAGGTAGATAGATAGCAAAAATGAAATCGTCTGTTGATTCAGAGAGATTGGAGAGAGGAGAGGGAAGATACATGCAAGTGAATGTGTCAAAAAAATCGACAGTTACTTAAGCTTGGGCGAACAACGTCTCAAATCAGCTATAATTCGTCGCAGCTTGTATGTGTATGAGTGTGTAGACATGTGTGTGTGTTCTTTTTATTATAACATCGACATTCCAGTGTCGAAGATTTTGTACATGTCTGTGTAAATAAAAATAATCTTATATAAAGCTCTATTTGATATTGAGCACTTTTTATAAACCCGGTTGAAATTCTTCGGATTACTACCCTGTGGATGTTTTACCTGGATTATTACCATTATATATATATATATATATATATATATATATATATATATATATATAACAAAACGGGCCTATAAAACACCTCTTTAGCGGACTCTCTTAAGCCTCTGTTCTTGTCTGTTTCCCCGGAAAATGTCTTTTTTATAAACCCCCTTTGTTAGGATTTGAATTGACATAGGATTTGATTGACATAAAAGCAGCAATTCGTTCACAAAAAAAGTTCGTTTTGCAGCCGACACCTCAACGTTACACATACAAAATGCTGCAGACAACAGCACGAGTTGGTTAGGTGAACATCCAACGTTACTACTACAAAATGCTTGATACAACATAACCAGTTTCAATAACAATAATTCAATTACTATCACCTCAAACTTTGTAACTACCTACTCTTTGTAACTGACATATTAATCAACATTTGAAACATATCTAAATCTTTTTAGCACAATAGATTTGTTGTTCCGTTCCTTTTGAGTGAGTGTAGATCTAAAAGACAAGGTCGAATTAGCACTATTAATGGTGACCCCCAACCAAACGAACAACATCATCAGCTAAAACCCTAACCCTAACCTTAAACCCTTCATCTCTCCTTCCAATTAAATTATTCTTTGCGACTCATACTCCACCAGTTTCCTGACCGATTAGCTTCGCTCTAATTATAAAAGGAACTTATATGTTAAAAATAACTTCTGATAAACTTCAGCCATTGGCTATTATTCATCAAGTGAGCAATTAAATGTCTCTTTATTAGTAAAGTATCCTGTTTTTACAAGAAGCTAATTAACAAAAAATGATTCTTAATAGGTGCTAAGCTCGTTGAGGTCGAATTTTATATTTGGCGGGGTTATATTATGCGTGTGAATAAATTATATACATATACTAGAAACATATCTGGCTCAAGACGGATAAAATTAATATACATAACAAAACAGGCTTGCACCACATTTACGTCTCTTTACGAAGAATAACATGAATATATAATGGTGCTAAAGCTTATACCAATTTTTATCAAAATCCATGACATGATTCTGATTCTAGAAAATGTCTAAGATTTACGGGTTAAGAAATTAAAATTCAGAGAATCTGGCTTAATTGGTGTCTAATGACTATGGAACAAATTCAAAGAATATCTTAAATATTTGAATTATCAAATAGAAGGTTGTGCCAATATTATGTTTCGTAAAATCCCCTTAAAATACTCCAAAAAAACTGACATTTGGGAAATATTTATTAATTGATATCTAATTCCTATTGTTCAAATTTTACAAAAATCGTAGGTTTCTGAATTTCTTCTAGGGCTTCCACTCTTTATTTCTCTCTTTGCATAAAACTAAATTAAACTAAATATAGCCAACAGTACCCACCATTACGCTTAGCAGCTGCTTTCCAAAATTTATAATGATCAGTAAATTAGTTTAAGAGTGAATCTTTTATAGAAACACATATACACATATATACATACTTAACTTTATATAAATAGACTAGCAAATATAAATGCTCCCTCCGGTCGCATATTTTTGGTAGGCTACCGAGTAACTCCCTTCTCTCTCGCTGCCTGCAAGAGGGTGCTCCTATTTACTTGTCTAGAATTATATAATTGTGAAAAGAATACTACATACATTACATAGTTAAAACTAAATAAATTGTTTGGGACTATTAAAATAATTTCAAACGCTATTGATAATGTTTGCCCATTTATTTATTTATTTACTATCGCTTATGATTGAATTCAGGTTTTGAAACATGACGTAAATCATAAGTCTATGACGGCATGCTGAAGCTGTAATTATATTCTTAAAGAAATGTTTTATGATCTATATATAAGAAAGTGCGAATAGCACCAGGGTTTTTTTACCCCGCCTAATAAACCGGTATCGTCTGGGCCTTCGGGTTTTGATTTACGCCGGTCTATCTGTTGTCCGTCCTGTGCAGTTCTAGGAGGTGCACCCTCCCAGGCTTTGCCTTCTCACCCTTTTAGAAGGGGTTAGTCTATTGCTAATCGCCTGAGGCGCCCCTACCGGGGAATGTCGACGGGGCTGCCCAGGCAATTTCTAAATGGCTAGAGTGCTAAAATTCTCGAGCGCTGGTTTTTTCCCACTTTCCCGACCTTGTGTCACATCTTACCTTGTGGGAGGAAGATAAATAGTCACAGTTGGTAAACCGTCACATTGAAGTTCTAAAGGTTGCGGTTTCGATTTCCGGTCATGACGTCCTATTTATTTGTTGGGTATTTATATTTTCCATTTCGAAACGAAGTTAAGATATTCGTTTAAAAGGAGTTTTACTAAAATGCTTTCGACAAACAATTTTTTTTACAAATAATGATGATCATCTTTTAGATTTGGCGGGAGATAGTGCTTCGGAAAATTAACCAATCTTTTCAAATAAAAAAGTTTTTTCAGTTATTTTGGTGTGTATGTATTACTGAAGACAGATGAAGCCATTCTACACATGGGAATGGAGCGTGGTTGATTAACTATTCTGTACTTTAACCTACCAATTTAATAAACAGAATAGTTAATCGCCCCCCCCCTATTCCCATCTTAAGAATGGCTTTCTAAATTATAACGTTATTATTTAAGCCCAGCCCATAAACTGCATAATTATCTTTTTAAAAATCTATCTTTTTACTAATTTTCTGGGTTTTCTTTATGGGTTAGGGTTAGAACAAAAACAAAACAGTTTGAATTATCTCCCCTTTCAACTGACTCTTCTAAAATTTAATCTCTCCCCAATAATACAGAAATACCAATATTTTTTTAAAATTATAACTTGTCTGTGTTCTCTCTCCCTTTCTGTCCCTCTCATTCTCTATCTCCCTCCTCCTCTCTCTCTCTCTCTCTTTCTCTTTGGGTCGTTTTTTCTTTATTCTTGTCTGTCTCCTCACCCACTCATTCACTCATGTAAAGAAATTTATAGAATCTCAAACTGTAAAACTTTAATTACTAAAAGTTTTTTTTTGCCAATCTGTTGAAATCCTCAAGTAAAATAAAAAGATGTTCTGCTATTACAACCCTAACCCGGATCAATAAGATTTCAGGCACCCATGAACCAGCAAATACGAAAAGGACGCATTTAGATCGATACCAGCTTCATTGACTTCAAGTTGAATCTGTAAAAAAATATGCGAAGTGTGCGCGAGGATTTTGTGTTTACTACACAAAATATTCGCGCACACATCACATTTTTTTTTTGTAAAACTTTTTTCGTTTTGTAAAAAAGCTTTTATTTTAAATTAAAATTATTCCACATTGATTTTTTTGTTCTTTTATTAATTTTATCTTTATGAAAAATATGCATTTTTTTTAATTAGAACTATTCGTTTACAAAATCTTTTTTTATAAATTTTAGAGATAAAAAATATAAGTTTACAAATTTTTTTTGAAAGCAAAATGTATAAACAAATGAAATACCATTTAAAAAATACATAATTTTATTTACAAAATTGTGCCTGAAATCAAATTGGTCCCAAATTTCAAATAGTGCGTTTAGATTTCTGAAAAAGAAAAATCAATTTCTTCAAGAATTTGTTTATAGCAAAAAGTATTAAATTTATATTGGCATCCAGTGGACACATAACTCTTCCCGTATTGAATAATGTGGATTTGTTTTTATTTCCAGGTGGAAAAACGACAGAAACAATTTGAATATGCCAAAAAGGTTCACGAAACAAACAAGGCGGCCTTAAAAAGCAAAAGGCCAATCAGCCCTCCCAAACCGCAGAGATTTATCACCGAGGAACAGCAGAACCGGCGGAAATTGGTAACTATTATTTCACCTTTAAGAAATACACATTTGGCTCCCTTTTAAGTTAAAGTCGAAATTGCTTATTGTTGTGGGGTACAAATCACCCCTATTGAAGAACTAATGGAAGCAACCATCTATAATAAATACCATGGTTACAAAGACTAAACAGAGCACACTCCTATCATGTGAGTGTCCACGTGTGGTATCTGTTCCGATGGATACTACACCCTATAGACCGGTGTTGTCTTGGCCTTCGGGGCATGATTCCGCCGGTCTATGGGTCTGTCCTGTGCAGTTCTAGGAGGTCCACCCTCCCAGGCTTTACCTCTCCTCTTTGGGGAGGAGTAAGTTTATAGCTTACTGCCTGAGGCGCCCCTACCGGGGAATGCCGACGGGGCTGTCCAGGCAATTTTTAATGGCTAAAGCGCTCACCTTCTCGGGCGCTGGCTTTTCAAATCCCACTTTCCGACCTTGTGTCACATACTCCTATAGTGGGTAGGTGTTAAATAAAGGACATTCCTATTCATGTTTTACTGCATGGTAGGAATCCGGTCATCTCCTACCACATTTAGTGGCGTTACTGTATTGCTATGAATAAATACATTGTATATTTTAACCTGTCACAATTTGTGGTTGTTATCTTTGTGACCCCTAGCACGGGTCTACAACACTTATTCTAAAGAAATGATTTTTGGCCTTTTATTTTAATGGGTTTTAACGTGGTTACCTACCTTAAAAAGTGATGTGTTATTTTGAAATACATTACCTAGTTATTATCCAATAAACACCAAATTTTCAGTTTATAAATAAAAATGAAAAATAAAAAAAAGTATTGTTCAATTTTTAGCTAAGGTTTTCATTCAGTTTTCTATGCAAGCATGGAATGATATCCTTACTTGATTTAATGACTAAACTTTAACCACAATTATTTCGTTTTGAAAACGTAAGTAGGAACACAGGGAACCTGTGATAGAAGGGGGGGTGTTGGTCCCTTCCTTACATTTATCACACGAAATGAATTGAACGAACAACAACCGAGTAACAGGCAACAAAAAAAGGGTTTATTTAAAAGAGGGTTGGAACTGTGTCCCGGTGAAGAAAAGAGACTGCCGGGTCGTCAGCAAATATATTCCCAGTGGAGATGGCTGCTGCTGGAACGATGCAGAGGAAAGGTAGGAGAGAGATGTTTCTTCGTTGCTGGCCGATTTATCTCTGCTGAATTCTTCAACTGACCAGGTGGTAGAAAATAGTCCATGAAGGGACAGTTGATATCAATACGCCCTGCAAGTCGAAGTTGCTTATTCTAAAAAAAAAAAATCATTTTTGGCCTTTTATTTTAATTGGCGTATACGTGGTTACCTACCTTAAAAAATAATGTTATTCAATTAACACATCACTTAATAAGTCCCGGGTCTGACATATAGATGGCGCTACTAATAAAACCCACACCTATCAACCCACACCTATCAAGTACTAACTTTCAAATGTCACGTGGCAAAATTTTAGCCCAATCGGATTATTAGTTTACAATTTACAGATATTTAAGTGAAACTAGTGTTCCTATTTACTCCCCACCACCGCGAGGGCAAAGTTAGACAGTTAGGTTAGGTTTTTAATGTGGGGGAAAATCAGACTTACTAAAAGGAGGCGCTCTAGATTGGAACAACAGATACACATGTCCTCTACTGCTGCACAGTTTCAATACAATAAAAGAAATCTAAATTTCGTGTGTTGATAAAGCATTGCTTTCTGATTGTAAAAAATACTATTCAAGCAAAACAATGGTCTGACAAATGGAAACAACAGTTAAGAAGTGGTATCTGATTTTAAACGCGGTCGTACAACCAAAACGGACACTGGACGATTAGGTGTCCCAAATTCGGCAGTTGTCCCGGAAAACATGAAGAAGTCCACAAACTCATTTTGGTCAATCGTTTATTGAAGTTGTAGGAGATAGCAGGGGAGGGGGGGAGTGAAGATATCAGGATGCAGTGTATGTACCATTTTGCACGAACATTTGTCAATAACAAAGCTGTGGTCAAAGTGGGTGCCGCGTTTTCTCACAATCGATCAAAAACAACTAGTCGATGATTCAGACTGTTTTTGTTTTTTTCAAATGTTTTAACGCAACAAAAAGTAGTTTATGCGTCAATCTTTGACAATAGTTGAAACAACGATCCACCACTTCACCCTGGAGTGAAATCGGCAGTCAGTTGAGTAAACAGAAGCAAATGAAAGCCGTCCAAATCGACAAAGACTCAAACATCAGCAGGCAAGGTTTTGACCTCCGCATTGGAATTTGCAAAGGAATTTTTAACATTGATCCACCTATACCGAATATTATATAGCATTGTTGGTACATTTGAAAGAAAGCCATGAACGAAGAAGCCATGTCATAGTCGATTGCAACGTTGGCAAACTAAATTAATTGCATTTTTGATTTGCTACCGCACCCACTGTATTCTCCAAACCTGACTCCAGAAACTACTGGCTGTTTGTAACCCTCAAAAGAATTCTCCAGGGTGGAAAAAAATTGGCTCCAATGAAAAAATCAGCTAAATCCCCCCCCCCCCCCCATTCACTGTGGAGGTCCCCAGATGCCGGAGAGCCTTCTACTCCAATAGCTTCCTTCCTCGAGTAGCTGACCTTTGGAACTCGTTCCCTGCTCCCTGTTTCTCCGACTGTACTGACATACAGAAATTTAAAACTAATGTGAAAAGCATCTCGCTGCACAGCTCCCAATTTAGGATGACCCACAAAACTTTTACCCTAATTCTCAATAGGCCCTTACGGCTATAGTGGAAACTTGTCTTGTTTGGGGTGAACTAAGTACAAAAAAAAATGATATCGGAAACTGAGACATATTTTGAGGCTCAAGACAAAACGTTCTACAAAAAAGCATTGAATTGTTAGAGAAGCATTGGAATCCATATATAACCCTTGATGAATAAAATTTCATTTTGCTTAAAAGTTTTGTTTTTTTATAAGTTGTTCCGAAACGTATGGAGTGATGAGTTATTTTGAAGTACATTACCTAGTTATTATCCAATAAACACCAAATTTTCAGTTCATAAATAAAAATGAAAAATAAAAAAAATATTGTTCAAATTTTAGCTAGGGCTTTCATTCAGTTTTCTATGCAAGCATGGAATGATATCCTTACTTGATTTAATGACTAAACTTTAACCCAAATTATTTCGTTTTGAAAACGTAAGTAGGATCACAGGGAACCCGTCAGAGACTAAAAGACAGGCAGTAATGTGCGCAGTCAATCAGCGCGGTTAAAATGCTACTTTCAAACTAAAGCGTGACAGCGTTACTTAAGTGTGACCGACCGACTTACGGCCGTGACATATCGTACAGAGATGTGTGGACGTATCTAAAACAATATAAGAATAACAAAGTTTTTTTTATCGTGGTGAAATGACGATTAATAATTATTATGACTATGCAAGGGAGATAACTCATGAGATGATCTCCCTTTCATCTGTTAATTCTTTCTTGTTTCCGAGGTTTTTAGATGATGATTGATAATTGGAATTATTAGGATTAAAAAGCATTTTTTTTACTAATGCGTCACCACGTATTTGAATAATAAACTGTTTACTTTATTAATTGAGAGAGAGAGAGAGAGAGAGAGAGAGAGAGAGAGAAAGAGAAAGAGAGAAAGGGTGGTAGAGACAGAGACAGAGACAGGGACAGCATTAGAGTTGAATTACAACAACAAAAATGATTATTTATTTTCATTTATCAATTACTACGTTCGCAAAATTCGCTACTTGAAATACTTGAAACGAAAGTGTTAAACTTTAAACATTTCATTCATAAGTTTGTTGTAACTACGCATTAATTAACATTTTGGTAATTTCGATCTATTAAATAAAACCGCTAAGGCATGAACAGAAAGAGGAAATCAATTCGCTGTGTATGTGTGTGTGTGTGTGTGTTTTCTTTATTTTTATTTATTAAACACACTAAAAAAATGTGACTTCGGTTTCTAACGAGAGGAAGCAGTCAGACACGCTTTTCCCTTTCCTCTATATGGCGTCGCTAACAGGGGAGACAAATAGAGAGGGAGGCTCAATCAGTCAATCTTCTTCCCTTTCAGCACTATTTCTTATGCCCCGTGTATCTTTCCGTGGCCGTCGTAAAACCATGATTTTTCTCTCTAGTTTAAATTACTTCTAGCAAATATTTTAAGAAAGATTTAATAATTTATTTATTTTGTATTAAATTACTGTTAATATCGATAAAAATATTGCACATGTATGGAAGAATCAGGACAATTAAATTACAAAGCAATAACACCAAAAATAAATTAATTATGAAGTGTTTAAAAATAGTCATGCAAATTAAGCGTGGAAAGAGTTCTTTGTGCCATTCTTTGTTCTCAGTCTTTTGGATGGGATCAAAGTGTAGTATCTGTTCCGATGGATACTACACCTTCATAGGCCGGTACAGTCTTGGCCTTCGGGCCTTGATTCCGCCGGTCTAAGGGGTTGTCCTGTGCAGTTCTAGGAGGTCCACCCTCCCAGGCTTTGCCTTCTCACCCTTTGAGAAGAAGATAGTTTATTGCTAATCGCCTGAGGCGCCCCTACCAGGGAATGCCGACGGGGCTGCCCAGGCATTTTTTGTAGGCCGAGTGCTCTTCTTTCTAGAGGGCGCTGGCTTTTCAAATCCCACTTTCCCGACCTTGTGTTACATCTTACCGCTGTGGGAAGGGATAAACACTTTTTTTCATACAGAATTTTTTTTATATATACTCCTTCCCACAGACTAGAAAGCCAGCGCCCGAGAAGATGAGCACTCTGGCCTACAAAAAATGCCTGGGCAACCCCGTCGGCATTCCCCGGTAGGTGCGCCGCAGGCGATTAGCAATAAACTAACCCCAAAGGGTGAGAAGGCAAAGCCTGGGAGGATGGATTTCATAGAACTGCACAGGACAAACTCTCAGACCGGCGGAATCAAGGCCCGAAGGCCAAGACGGTACCGGTCTATAAGGGTGTAGCATCCATCGGAACAGATACTACACTTTGATCTTTTAAAATACTATTTTATATTATTGATTAAATAGCACTAACTATTTCTATGGGAATGATAAATGAAAACAGCTTTCGCATATACGCATTTAAGCTACTTATTTATTAAAAATTCATTGGTCAGTCGAATTCAAAACAATTTTCTGAAGAGGAAATTTGTTTTTAATGGTAAACTATCTGGACTTTTGTTTACTAACCGTTCATGCAATTTTTAATGCCTATCAGTTTGCTTTCTCATTTTTGCTTTAACCATAGTTGGTCAGTGTCATTGTACGGGTAAATTATTATTTGCACCTACTAGTTCTCACACAGATCATTATCCGAGTGTACTCTCTGATAATAACCGCTGGTGTTCCCTGGAGTCTGGGTGACCTCAAGTCTCCCCAGATGTCCAGTACTCTCCATCTCTTTCGATAACCTTTGCGAATAAATTTGCGCTATCGAAACGGTCGCTTACCATTGATTATTCGCTGGCATCGACCATTGGCTTTCACTTGAATTTGGGTGGCAATAAGCCTCCCTAAGACCCAGTACTCTTCGATCTCACCCAGAGGAGTATTGCTTAGTGTTGTTGCTCCTCCGTCATTCTCTCTTCCTTGACTCTTCACAGTTTCTATGTGGCTGGTTAATGTTTCAAGTTTATGTGGGCTGGTTTCCGCATTCAATGTTTTTCCTTAAGATTTCAGTTGTTTTCATCATTGCCGTCCGTTTCATAGTGTCAGTCTTCCCCTTAATACCAATTTATCCAAGTCTTTTCCCCAGGTTTTTCATAACTATTCCTAGTACCCCTACAATTATTGGTATTGTATTGACTTTCTTTATGCTCCATATTCCTTTCAGATTGTTGGTGTTGTTGTTGATTTTTTTTTTATTATTATTATTATTATTATTATTATTATTATTATTATTATTATTATTATTATTATTATTATTAGTAGTAGTAGTAGTAGTAGTAGTAGTAGTATTTGTTACTCACATTCACGGTAAAAACTCGCCTTCCCTCAATCACAGCGGAGCACTTTCTTTTCTTTCTCGTCTTACCAAAAGTCAAAAGAATCTTCCATGAACAAAGTTTCTTTCCTAAAACATTCCGTCTGTGGAACAGGATACCACGAGTCTGCTTCCTAACCGATTACAGCATGATCGTCTTCAAGTAAAATTAGAACAAACACTTGTTGAGCTATCTCCTTGGATAATTAAATAACGCTTAAGTCATCTTCTCCCCACCCTACACAGTGCTTCTGGTCTTCTTGTAGAGGCGATCATTGTCCAAGTGACCATATCTATAACCCCTACTCCTGAGTGGACCCCGGGCCTAGATAAGCGGTGACCACTCAGTAAAACAAAAAAACAAAAATAGGAGTTCTCCTAAGAGTAATTACCAGTGATCACTCACTGGCCCCAAAACATATGGTGTTCTCAAAACTCTGAGTGAGAACACGCCTCTCCAGATTTCCAGCACTCTTCGTTTTTTTTGGTAACCATTACAAATCCATCTGAGTTCTCACAACAGCTGCTTACAATTGATTTTTCGCTCATAACAGCCATTGAATTTATTTTGAATCTGAGTGACAATAAGTCTCCTCAAGATTCCAGTAGTCTTCGTGCCTTTCAAGTTGAGGGTTAGATGGTGCTTTTCCTCCTCGATCAATTCATCCTCTCCGATCCTTCATGCCCATTTTCTTTTTCACCAACCGATGCGGGTGTCAGTGCGTTTTGATTTACTTGAATTAAAGTTAAAAAGAAAAATTAAAATACTATGTTTTGTTTTTGGAGATTTAATTAATTTTAATGTCGTTTATTCACTAAGACGTGTTCTTGTAAAGAGGCTGAACTAATGTTTTCGCGTTGTCCCACTAAATTGAGTGGCCAGTGATTGATCAATATACGAAATGTCTGAGCTACACCCAATGCGGCTATTTAGACGACAGGGGAGGTAATCTATCAACATAATATACTTTTTTATATTCATTGTGATCTGCGCCCACCAGAAACTGGTCGATGATGTTTTAACTTAGGTTTTGGTCTGAATTGCGTTAACTTCCGTAAAAATGTGTTATTGTTTGTGTGCGGAAAATTAATTTTCGCTTTCATATTTTGTGTCATTAATTTTGATTTTTGTGTATGATACATTAAAAAAATAAAACAACATTGAATTAAAATAACTGAAACGTTATTAATTTCAGTGTCGTCAGCGATGTAATTAATTTGTATATTTTCCTCCACCAAGTAGGTTATGTATTGGGTCAAATTTGTCAATTATTTACAGCCTAATGTTTAGATCGCTTGACCAAATGTCACCATACTTGGTCAAAATATGGGGCATGGTCTAACTTATAAGTGATTAAATTTGGGGATATCGAGGTCAAAGGTTAAAGTCACGGAAAGATAAAAATAACACTTTTGGCGATAATTTCGGTTCCATTTATCGTAGAGATTCGCTACTTGGTCCATATTATAACAAATGCAGTATTGCATCTCATATGACCTTTGATATTGACCTTTGACATTGACCTTGAAAAGTTTGGTCAAGTTTGACATTTTGATGGAATGTCAACTTACGTTGTCAAGTGGAGGTATGTAGTCTCATGGCTGACTTTTCTAGTTTTATATGGCGCGGAACCGTTCAATGAATCACTATCCATCTAGTATTATTTACCTCCTTTTCAGGAGGTTAGGCACAAGGCCATTTTTATCTTACTCCCACAAGGTAAGATGTGACCCAAGGTCGGGTCGGAAAGTGGGGCTTGAAAAGCCAGCGCCCGAGAAGGTGAGCACTCTGGCCATTAAAAATTGCCTGGGCAGCCCCGTCGGCATTCCCCGGTAGGGGCGCTTCAGGCAGTAAGCAATAAACTTAATCCTCCCCAAAGAGGGGAGGCGAAGCCTGTTAGGGTGGACCTCCTAGAACTGCACAGGACAGACCCATAGACCGGCGTGCCCCTTCACAAATTATTTTAAAAATGGGTGAAATTCGCTTGTTTTTCTTCTTCTTCTAATCCTAACATTTCTTTTCACTTCTGATATGTTTTATTTGCAGGCGATTGAATATGCCAAGTCGGTTCCGAAACCCGCCGTGAAGCCCACTGGAGCAGAACCAGATAATAAGTCCCAGGCTGAGCTAACAGCGCCCGGGAATCAGTTGCCAACCATCAATCAGGAGAAAACGAAGACGAGTGAAAAGTCTGTAAAGTTTTTACGTAATTATGAAGATCTTGAACAATTGTGTCTTCGGCACGAACAAGATAAACGGAATGCTGAAAATATTCGCAAGAAGATCATTCCACCAATAGCTTTGAAATAAAACCAAGTAAAACGCTTTCTTCTATCATATCTACAAATTAAATCAAAAACTCGGTTCCCCATTGAATGTGCGCGTTACTCGGTTTAATATTCACTTTCGGTTGCAAATGTATGTTTTAAGTTTGATTTCTGAGGGAATTCGATTTTGAAGGCTCTAAAAATTTGCACACCGAATTTTCTTTACAAACAACAACAACAACAACAACAACAACAACAACAACAACAACAACAACAACAACAACAACACCACCACCACCACCACCACCACCACCACCACCTTGTTATCGATAAATTGATTAAGCACCAATTTTTCAGATTATAAAAATTTGTTTTTAATAATAATAATTGAAACAAATCATATTTGCGAAGAGTGTTGTTTCTATAAGTTTTCGCAAACAGTTTACAGAAATTATCGAACAATCGTGGGTTTTATTCCGTACCCAAAATGGTTCATCAGTACTTGGCTGGATTATAATTTAGATTAAACTAACAGGGATACACGGCGTTGTTCGGGGCAAAAGTGTAACATATTTCTATTAACACTTCTATCTCTTTACCTCTCTTTCCCCTCCCCTTTTTTTCTTCACCGGTCATTCCTCTCACTGGACATATAAACAGACAACTTGAGAAATAAGTCAGCATAAAGGAATGAACTCAGTAAAAAAAAAACAGAGTTACTTCCCTTTACTTAGTGGCTGGAAAGCAGACCTCTCTGACCAAATCTGCGCCAGTTTAGGGTCAAAGAATGAATTTAAAAAAAAAAGTTCAGTTATTATTCATTCCGGGTAACACTGATCAAGAATATACTAACTTTGTGGGTCTTTGTTTTCTAATTTTTGACTTTTATCCGTGAATACACAAGACAACTGTTCTTTATATGATAGATTAAAAGCATTTAAATTCTGTGGAAGCGAAAATAGTTTTCACCTGTATATCGGTTCTATCGTATTATAGGGGCTTTTCGATTATCTCACCTATCGCAACGCTTCGTTTTCGTCCACCCTTTCATATAGAATTGATTTTTTTCTAATATTGTATTGTTTGTTTTGAAAGAAGATTGCACTTTGCTTTTTAACGTATATAAATTTAAAATGTTTTCCAAAATTTTCTCGATGGCCACTATCTTTGTTTTGAGAATTTTTATTATCAAATTATCGACTCGTATGTTTGAACGTACACACCAATATAATTCCGTTAGCACACACGTTCCCGATAGATAACCGAAGTTAAGGGGTGTTGAAGCTGGTCAGTGTTTAGATAAATGACCATTTGGGAATGTCAGATGCTGTATGTAAAACCAGTTCATAGTGGTCTGGAAACTCGAAGGCCGGCTATCAATCTGAAACGACAGCGAACAGTCCGGTGTCGTCCGAGTTGCCATTTTATTTAAGACAAGTAGTCATTCAATTGTAATTAAAAGGCAAAAAAAAGATGAATATTAATTTGATGTATTAGAAATGATAGGGTAAATGCATGTGATAAAAATAAAAATATGTATGTGGCTTAAATTAACATTTTTACCTATCTGAGCTTTTTTGTTTTGTTTACATCGCGACGACGGCTTTCTCTCTACATCTGTGCACTTAAATGTTTTCCTGTAAAAGAAAAAATATGGGGTTTCGCATTTTTCCGGCAAATTTAAGTGCCCCGTGATCCGTCAATATGCGAAGTGTCTGGGAGCGACTCAATGTGGCTATTTAGACGACAAGGGAGATTATAAACATAATAGAATTAGGTGCCTTTCTAGAATTCGAAAAAAACAACAAAAATAAACAAAATGAGAAATATCTGTTTGATGTACGCATCTGCCACGGAATGAATATATCGTATACCAAAAATCATCTAAATTAATTAATTGGTTTATATTTTATAAAAGAAAATCAAATTTTATCGATAAACAGGTAATGTAATATCTCGGCGACATTATTGGTAATATTTAAGGGAGCTAAGAGAGATAATAGTCACAATTCCTGGCTTTATTTCTCTACTTCGCAAAAGTTTGTATTATCTCACTTAGATATGAACAATATGAGGCCGATATTTCACCCTTATTCGTTTATCGATAAATCTATTTTATTTCATAAAATAAAAACTACTTGATTGACTTACGTTTTTTTGGTTTTTAGTATACAATATATTAATTCCGTGACAGATACGTACATCAAACAGGTATTTCTCAGTTTTTTTTTTTTATCGAATGTCTCTATAATTCTAAATAAGCACCTATAATTATTTTATATTCACTGTGATCTGCAAATAACAGACACTGGCTGGCGACGAAATGTCGTTTATGTTTTAACTTACTGTTTACTCTTAAATGCGTAAAACTCCGTTTAAATTTGTTTTTGTTTGCGTGTGCAAAAATAATTTTTAATAGTTTATTTTTTGGTATAAGTTTTTATTTTTGAGTGTAATAATTTTTTTACAAAATAATAACATTTT
>OY744535.1:49007960-49240460 GCA_963556195.1 Sepiola atlantica
TTTGGTTTACTTTCAAGATTATAAAAAACAATTTCTTGCGCTGATGATTCCACATTCATGTATGAAAGGAAAATAAAATTATGTCGCATTTTTTATTTTTCCAAAAACTCTAATCTTTAAAACTACATGAAATATTTTTTCCAATTATATTATTTTTTTGGTGAAAATATTGATTAAACAATGCTTTATTCAATAATAATATCGCTAATTCAAAAAATTAATTTTTCTTCGAGTTATAGTGATTTTATTAACACGGTATTTACTGGCCTTTTTCGTAATATATACGAAATATTTTGAAAAAAAATTTAATTGTTAACATCTAAGATGCTTTATTTACATTTAAAAAGTCATGCATTTTTTAAATTAATATATAAAAATATAACTTTAGTAAAGGTGTATTTTCTTTTTTAAAACCAATACATATTCACTAAGATTTAAAAAAAAATAATGGGTTCATTATATTCCGTGATCGTTGATTAATAAATATTGAGAATTTCAGTAAAATTGGGTGATTTCCTGAATTTTAGTGCATTTTTAAGTGAAGGGGGGTCAAAATGTTTTTTCATTTTGGGAATCGGCCATTAATTTTGCACGTACCTAACATTTACAAAACCAGTCGCATTTTCTTTCATGTAACGATAAAAAAGTTATCTCCCTTGCCAAAATTTCAGCATTATAATGAAGGAAGAGAAAATGAGCGGTGATCTTTTTTTACCGACATAAAAAAAGAAAGAAAATCACGTACTTAAGTACTCTACTAGATGTAAACATTTGTATCATGAAAACAATTTCCGCTTCTCGTCAAGTTGGTTCTCTCTGTCGCCCCAAACACTTTCTCACACCTTAGACTGTATGGAGTACTGTTGGCATAGTTTGGCCGGCGAATCTCTGTCCTATTTGAGGGTTCTTGATAAGGTGCAGAAACGTATCTGTAATTTGAGTGGTCAGACCCTTTTCTTCTTCTCTGCACCCTCTCTCTCTCTCAGAGACGTGATGTTGCTAGTCTCAATCTTTTCTATAAATACTATTATAATATGTGTTCTTCAGAGTTATGTGATCTGTTTCCTGCATCTTTTGTTCCAGCTCGTTTGACTCGTTGGTCTTGTGGACTCCATCAATTCTCTGTTTTGATTGTAATGCATTTTCCTATTCCAGTAGCTTCTTTCCAAGAACTGCACACTTGTGGAACTCTCTTCCTGCTGACTGTTTTCCTCCTACCTATAGCCTTGGTCTTTTCAATACTAAGGCCGTTTTATCATTTTATCTCCCTTCATTCTGTATATTCTCTGGTTCTCTTCTCCTCTCATCCCCATGCGCTTAGAATAAGAATTCTATCGAAACCTGAATAAATAAACCTATCTCGCATTTAAATTTTACAGTCATTATTTATATCATATCAGTTCACACCCACACACTATTATATATAAAATATTATTGTATATATATATATATATATATATATATATATATATATATATATATATATATATATACAATAATATTTTTATAAATAAATATTAATTATTTTTAATTACCTAGAGACATCGATGTTTCATGCTAACGCACTCTTCAGTCTAGGAACTAATTCTCGACGATCACAAATCGCCTTTGATTCGCAGTCGAGGATCTTATCCATCAGGCCATCGCCAATTAGTTAGTAAATATATAGGAACTTTAAATGTAAACAGCTGAATCGGCGATTGTTTACCAGGCAGTTAGAGTGATCTTACGAAGCGGCGCTTCGGATCGTGCATATAGCTATTTGTACTGCTTGTTATTAAAGCTACTAGAGAGTGCCCAGCCTTTGTGGGTGGGGGTGGGGGGCTGATAAACAATAATATTTTTATAAATAAATATTAATTATTTTTAAAATACCTAGACACATCGATGTTTCATGCTAACGCAATCTTCAGTCACGGATATATATATATATATATATATATATATATATATATATATATATATTTATGATAAAATAAATTTTACAATGCAATATAGTTATTACCGTAATCTTAATTTTTTCAGAATATAAATACTTCTTTGGAGGTTACCAACATCCTACCATGTTTTTTCTTTTAGTTTGTTGATCGTCCGGCGGTTAGTAATTCAAATCCAGGGTGTGTGAACGCGATGCATGTGCATGCTGGGATATGAATATTCGCGAACTTTGAGATTGGGGTTGAATTATGCCTGTAAGACTCCATTTTAATTATTCTGAATAGCCGTAATTTGTAAATAAATCTGTGAGTGACACATTTTTACTAACTTTCTTTCACGTTCACCCTTTTTACATTGACTGTATTTTATACGTTGTCGATTACTCTCGTTTCCTTCAATCTCCTTCTCTCTGTGTTTCTTAACAGTCGAAAGTTATAAATAAGTTATTAGAATACTACATTATTAAGAATAGGGAATACCCTCACAGGCGGCAACACAATTTAACTTGGAGTTGGAACATAAATTAGAGAAGGAAACACACACTAGATATATATATATATATATATATATATATATATATATATATATATATATATATATTGATAGATATTGATAGATATCGTGCAGAAAAGCGTTAATTTTTAGTGTTATCTTTTTACATTGTTATATTTATCTGTCTATGCAAACCCACTTTTTGATGATTCAAAGAATTTAATTCGAGCACATGGTGATCCAATGGGAAACATTTTTCTAATATATATATATATATATATATATATATATATATATATTAGTATTTCATGTATCCACATAAAATTTTATAAGGAGATATCATTTTTTTATGTATCAATTTTCAGTATTTACTTCAACAGTGCTCGATACGTAAGTAGAACTAGGTAGTAAGCTATGAAAATATATTTATGTCAATTAAACTACACTGACGCTCCCGCGTTTCATCCCCTTCAGGCTAAAATGCATTTTAGCCTGAAGATTCCTCCCGGGAGCCTCTGTGTAGCTTAATTGCCATATATATATTTTCATACCTTACTATATATATATAAACATATATATATATATGTATATATACAATAATATTTTAATAAAGAAATATTAGATATCTAGAGACATCGATGTTTCATGCTAACGCAATCTTCAGTCTAGGTGGGCGCGAACCCCGAACACAAATCGCCACTGATTCGTATTCGGTGATCTTAACCGAAGGGCCATCGTCAATTAGTTAGTAAATATAGAGTAACTTTAACTGTAAATAGCGACACGTGGCCGTCATGTATGCATGTATGTATATGTATCTCTAGTTGTACATTTTGTTGTTGTTATTAAAGAAAAATTAGACATATCATATTTGTAATAAGAAAACAAGATTGAGAAATTAGTCTTAGAGATTTCAAATCATATTTTTATTTACATAAAATATCATGAAAACAACAAAAACAAAATAAAACAAACAGCAAACACAACACTGGAAACAAGAGAGACACCTCCCAAATAAAACTAAAACACAAATAAAAATAAAACGTAAACTATTGGCTTTTTTCTTCTTCTGTAAAGACAAAAACAAAAATAACAAAAGGAATTACAAAAAACAATTAAAACTAAAATACAAAATAATTCAACTGTTACACACCACTCTGGTTTTGTCGCAGTTATTTGCAACTGTGTCACATGTACTTGACTACACTTTTTAATGTTAAAAAAGAGTAGATAGTGGACCTTCGGTTTACTTTCGACAGTCTCGTAACTCTTGCTTCCAATATTTGGCCTTTTTGTCCTCACATTCCATGAGCGATGTTTCTGACAAAGGGTGGGATTGCTGTTTTCTGGATCGGAATATATTAATCTAAAACTTATTGTTGACTAGTTTTTGACTTTGAAATAGTATATTTTATTTTAGATCTTTACATTAAGTGTCTTCATGCCTTGTCTGGAGCGATTTGTATGAAAAGAATGGATACCACGTGGCAGGATCCCACGTCATTGTAAAAGACTCAACACAAGAGTTACCAATTCAGAGCTTTTTAAAACCCTGACCCTAACCCTAACCCTGACCAGGAAGACAGCATCATAGACCGTTGCACCAAATCACAATTAGAATGTACACAAGCTTCCATCATCAACTTGGCGGTGGTTGTGTCTTATGGAATTCGAGATGTCGACTCTCGCAGAATTCTGTCATCTTTTCGTAAGTGAAGAAAGAGTTGCACGGGATTATTCCTCTTTCTCCTTCAATATATAACGCAATAAAAAATATACTAAAACATCAGAGAAAACAAACATGTTAAAACAAAACAAAATTACCAAACAAAAGGCTTAAAGCGAAATAAATACGATTTGTAAAGCTAACATTAAAAAAAAAATGTTCCAATTTTCGTTTCAATAGAACAATCCTATTTGTCGGCTGTCAATTTTTAAAAAAAGATTTCCGATGAAGTAAACCATGACATTCCGAGGCGATACAAATTCTATTTTTTGTACCATAACAAATTGTTATATTAATAAATAACCGATTATATTATTCTCCGTGTATTAACTGGCGGAAAGAAAGATCTGTTTCAATTTAACCTGTTTTTTATATTTAAGAGGAGACATACCTCTAAACTTTGTGTAAATTATTGCAAATAAAAGACATTAAAAGAGTTATTTCTTTTTTATTTCATCCAACTGATCAGTTTGTGTTTTTTTGTTTCGATTTATTGTTGACCTTTCCCTCTGGTGCGTGTCAACTGGAATAAAGGGCTTATCGCGTGGATATAGGCTGACATGAGATATAAACGATGGTCGCGTCTTTGTGGCGTAATAAGATCGACGCGGACAAATAAATGTAATACATAGAGGATTGGGATAAAAATAGTTGTTTTGAATAAAAGAAGTAAAACATTTATATATTTAGTTTTATGAAGGTATTAAATATATTTTTAGTGTGAGAAAGTTTTCGTTGACTGTCTTCGTTTGTCGAAATTTCAAAGTGAGAATACTGAATTGGACTGTTTTAGAAGTGTGCATATATATGTTTGCTAACTGTCAGTGTGTGTATGCGTGTGACCACGTTCAATAGGCTTTGTAGACAGTGTGCGTATATGAACTTCTTGCCTTCGTTATAATTAATGTGAGGGTATGTGCTGGACCTATTTGTTAGTTTAGTAAGCAGGGTAGACATTATGTGTATGCTGCCTTTGTCTGTGTGAATATGGCTGTGGGTGAGTTGAAAGTAGTCAATTTGTTCTCCCGTTGCCATAGAGGCAGAGAATAATGGTGTGTTGTTTTTCTCTGTCACCGTTTCTTCTCTTCTATCTATTGGTGAAAGGCTGATATTCTGGTTTTTTATATACCAGACTATTAGACTAAGGAGGAAATGTGCTCTTTGGTGCAAATAATGATTTCGCGCGCTGACGTATTTGTAAATACTTCGCGTGACTGCTATTTTTGCAATTTTGTCAAATTCTCCCCTAGAGCTGGCTTTGCACGTAAAATATAATTTCTTTCATACATTTTGTTTTTCTGGCATGGACTGTGTGTTTTCGCACACACAGTTGGTCAGTAAATATATAGGATTAAAAGACATGTCAATTCCATAGGCTTTTACGGAAAATAACAAATAAAAGAAATGTATCCGTTATTCAAAACTGTCATACGTTTTCTGTCGCAAAAACATAACTCTGTTAAATGCTACTTCAACTATGTTCACGACGGAAGCCTATATGCGTCAAAATAAAAATAATAAGGAAAATATATCATTCTTTTCGTTAAAATACTTTTTTTCTATAAAAATGTGTGTCTTGGAATAAAATAATATAATCACTGATATCAATGTTAATAACACATTCTGACGGAATAATTACAACGTTGGCTTTTAATATTCAAGTGTAATCTGCCTTGCCCCATATCTAAGTTATCCCCATGAATGCATTATTCCATTTCCGGAAGTTGATAAGGGTTCGTTTTACGCATATGTGAAATTCAAAACAAGTCTTTTTTCTTCATAGGACTGTGGAGGAGGTGCTAGATTATGTGACAGCTTTCCAGTTTCAGTCTCCAGGGATTATTACTATATTTCTGTAAGAAAAAGATGTATATAAATCGTTTATAGTTCTAATGAGGTAATAATCATGGTTCAAATTTGAAAAGGAATCAATTTCCACCCCTAACCCTTTCTCTCAGCTGCCCCAAATTCGGCTCTCCATCTGCTTTTATTCTTCGTTACGTGTCTTTGGAGCATGTGGTTATGCAACAGTTTCTCACTTACGCAGTCTTTGCATTATTGTTGTACCCTGCAAATTTTTTGAAGCTGCACTGGTTAGAGAATAAAGGACAGACCAGCCAGTGTTTCATCGTATGGTCTTCCTCTCCACATTCACAGATGGTTGGGTCAGTTTTGTAGCCCCATCTACTCATAGCAACTTTTGATCGCCCCATTCCCGTTCTCAGGTGGTTGAGAATTTTCCATTGGAGTCAGGGTGCCTCTGAACCGGAAGGGAGACCTCAGAAGGGAAGATTTCCATGTCAGTAGGAGGGGAGATTCTCTAACCGTCTGGTCCACAGCTGTAATCTGGTCTTTTTCTGACATGTTGTTAGGGGTTCGACATGGCTAAAGAAAGTTCTATTTGATTTCAGTCGTTGGACCGTTTGTTCACGTCCATGAAGGATATGACGTTCTTCAATGATAGTATTTGTGATCTCTACTCGGCTGGCAACTTCACGTCTCACACGTGAAAGAACAATGTCGGAAAGGAGATGCAGGTTGTTCAGGTTGGTAGGCCTCAGGTAGACAGTGATCAAGCGGCAGGTATAGTTCAATGCTGAGTCTAGTTTTGTGGCATGCGTTGATCTCTCCCAAATAGGACAAGCATACTCCGCAGAGGAATAGCATAACGAGCAGGCTATACATCTTTGTGTGTGTGCTGTGGCGTCCCACTTGGAGTTGATCAGTTTCCGTAGGATCTTGTTCCGGGAGCTGACTTCCATTTTTGTCTCTTTTACATGTTCCCTGAATGAGAGGGTGTGATCCAGAGTTACGCCAGGTAGACGGGGTTGGTGCCATTCCCAAGTTGTATTCCAGACTACTAGATGTTAAGGGGTCCATTGGCCTCATAATTCCTATTTCTCCTAATCTTTTTCTCCATGAATTTTTGAAACTGTTCCGAGTTCTGCTTTTACTGACATTAGTGGTTTTTCTTCATGTTCCATATTCCCTTAAGCTCTCTGTTCAGCCCCATGTATGGTCTGAGTTTTTCTGCCTTTTTAATCTACATACTGTTGATCTGCTGGTTCGGGAAAATTTAATTCTCGTTGATTATTATCACGTCTGGTTTTCTCTCTTGGATGAGTCTATCCCTTTGTATTTCCATGTCCAAGAAGATATCATCATCATCATCATCATCATCATCATCATCATCATCATCATCATCATCATCATTATCATTATTATTATTATTATTATTATTATTATTATTATTATTATTATTATTATTATTATTATTATTATTTACTCACTTCGCACGAGTCATTATCAGTGGTTATCCACTGGCAATAAGAAGTAGTTTTCCATGGAGTCTGAGTACCAGCTGGGTTTGTAAAATTTGTCGCAATCTCCACCTTTTATGACTTTGCAACAGCCGTTTACCATTGATTTCTCGCTAATAACGACTGCTGGCTTTCTCTGGATTTTAAGTGACAACAAGGCTACCTAAGATTCTAATACTCTCTGCGCCCTTTCATTAGATATCTTGAAGGTTCTCTTCTTCCACGGGCTTTCCATTCCTTTTGACCCATCACGAATATTTTTTGTGGTACCAGCCGTGACTATATCACCTATTTATTTAATTTTTTTGGAGGGAGCGGGGTCACATTATGGGTTTTCTGGTAGTTTCTGTTCACTTGGATTCGTGTAATGTTTCTCTATATTGTTTGTTTTATTTCTATTTGAACTTACCATCAGTCGACGTTACCTGCTTATGAAGGTGAGTTTCCCTACTCCACGATTTTCCTCAATATATTAGCTGTTTTGGTCCCCCGATTTATAAAATCGGGGGACCTATGTTTTGAGGCATTTCCGTCCGTCCGTCCGTCCGTCCGTCATTCCGGATTTTTCTCCGCAACCATCCATTGAATTTTCTGAAATTTTGCATGAAGTTGTAACTTTGGTCAGGTTAGAAAGTGACGTTCTCCGATTTTTGAAAAAAAATCTGGTTAGCCCCCCAGGGGGTCAAAAGGCCCCGAAATGGCAAAAAATGACATTTTTTGCCCCATAACTTTTCATCCATCCATTTAATTTCTCTGAAACTTGGCCAAAATGTGGAGGCAATTGTTCCTAATAGAAAATAAGTATCGCTGACCTTGGAAAAATCTGGTTCGCGCCCCCAGGGGGTCAAAAGCCCCCAAAATGGCAAAACATGACCCTTTTCCCCTATAACGTTTATCCATCCATTCAATTTTTCTGAAACCAAAATGTAGAGGCAATTGTTCTGGATATAAAATTAGCATCCTTGACCTCAGAAAAATTCTGGTTCTCTCCCCCAGGGGGTCAAAGGGGGTCAAAAATGCCCCAAATTGCCCAAATTTATTGCATTTTACACTCGCCACATCGAGTCACATACAGAGGGGGGCCACGCACGCGCAGCTTGTTAACATTGTTGTTCATTGTTTTAAACTTCCCTGTCCTCGTTTAGTATTTATGTGGCTTTTACCAATTTAATTATCATGAGAAAGCAAGTAATATACTAATACAATAATGTCCACGGATATTTGCACGACAGCAATAGCCTTCAATATGAACATTGACAATAATTGACTTATTCAAATGGAACTTGCATTCTCGTAAAGCTATGTTATTTTTTAATTAAAAAAAAGATGGGATCGAGAGTAGTAGCAACATTATCTGAACGTACAGCAAGGGAATAAAGAAAACTAAGCAAAACAACCAAGAACTCAATCTATATATAAAAGTAAACGTCTCTGTGTCTGTAAGTCTGTCATTATTTAAAGCAGTGTGTTACTTTTATTCACCCCAAACACTGAGACGTCATGGGATACTCTGGATCAGGGGCCAGATTTATAAAGGGATCGAACGTGACGAGTTGTGCAGCGAGAGGTTTGTTTACATTAATTTTAAATATCTGTCTGTCGGTACAGTCAGAGAAACAGGGAGCAGGGAGGGAATCCCATAGGCTAGCAGCTCAAGGAAATAAGCTATTAAAGCAGAAAACCCTCCGGCATCTGGCGACCTGCACAGCGAAAGAGTGGTATTTAGCTGATTGTTGAGTTCGTCGGGTGTATCTACGTCGATGGGGCACCGGAGCAGTAAAACAAGCCCAGGAATACAACATTGTGGCCATGGAACAGGTATTGGTGCTTGGTGAATAGTGTGGGACCTATTATATTAAAGATTCTTATTTTAAAACCCTATCTAAAAGGGAGATAGTAGTTGATGGTGCACCAGCTCAGATGTGACAACAACACTCAATGCATAGACACAGGGGATGAAGGTGTGGCTTCAGTGCGCATGGCAAATTTGGGAAGAAGTGCTTTGCGGAATAAAATGTGGAGTTCAAGGCGAACCGCTGGATAAGTAGTTCAGACTTATCAGCTGCGTTGAAAATATCATTGTGGTTGGAAAGCGGGGGAGATTGTTGCTCATTATTCACCATACTATTATAGATTTTCCACAAATCGCGAGTTCCTAATTTTTGTGACTCAATGCGATTTGTGGTCATCTCAGAATACATTCTCTTATTTGCAGCTATTACAATCTAACAATGCTATAAATGTCTAACTATTTTTAGCTGACTAATGGCGTTTGAATTGGCAGGAAGCTTGCTGCTTCGGAGCTATAGGAACTGCATAGTTCGAGGTGAACCATTGGCGAGAGTGGGGATTGCTATAAAACTTCCGCGTGGGGACATGTGCTTCAATGCTTACTTTGACAAATTCGGTTACCTCATTTGGGCATTGATCAGCAGCAGAATACAAGTTTTACTTCATGGGCGTCTCCGATGTTACATCTGAGCGATTCCTTGTGTAATGAAAACAACTGGCCAGATTTTTACGAAATTTGAAACATAGATAGCTGACGTTGTAGGGAGTATAATTAACTGTTTGATGCATTTATTCAATAGTAATGTACACGGCACAATCACGTTGACACACCGGTTCCCGTTAGATCACCGACGTTAAGCGACGTCGAGCCTGGCCAGTACTAAATGGGTGACCATTTGGGAATACCAGGTGCTGTATGTGCTCTCTGCTTATCTCGGCATTGTTTCCAGTCGTCTTGAATTGCTTGCCATTGGAATCAAGCAGTGCCGACTCATGAGAAGTGTTGTTAGGAATTTCGCAACCCTTGCTTCACAATTTCACGCACAGCCAGCCCCTTACAGGGTTGTCCATAGTCTCTCTAGACTGAACGGAGTGGCAAAATTGTTCACAACTCACCAAGTCTTAAATCAACTCGAGGTTAACAGTTTATGAGATTCTCAGTTTGATAATTAAATAGTACTATAGAAAGGATTTCGAACTATGATTAATTCAGACGACGACATGAAAGCCATCTGTTGATATTGAACTTGAAAACAACCATGTTGTAGTGCGTAGAAACCAAATCCGTGGTAACGTGTTTGCAGAAAGAATGTTAATGGAAAACCCCTCTCTTCATAGATGGGCAATTTGATCTTAGATACACACAGGAAGAAAGTCGTTCTTTGAAGTGTTGGAAACAAAACGAGTTCTTGCTGAGAAGGTTTAACGACGAGACTTGAAGAACAATCGAGTACCTATCGGACAAATATCGATAGAGTAAGGAAAGGTAGATAGAATGTTATTAATATTAAGAAAGACAGATAGGTAGAAAATTCTTAGGGTAAAGAAAGGGAGATTTGAAGTTCTAAGGGTAAGATAGGAAGTACTTAGACTAAAGGAAATGCAGATAGTAGGAAAATACAGATAAAAGATTCTTAGGGAAACGAAAGACAAATACGAAGTTCTTAGGGTAAAGAAAGACATATAGGAACTGTAGACACAAAACAATAAAGAAATAGTATCGTAACAGTTAAACAGAGGTGTCACCAAGATCAAGTCCAAATGAATGTTAATATCTCTCTCCAGTGTAAAACAAAAACGTCGTTCAGTCCAACATAAAAAGATCCTGCACTATTCTCTCCTTTCGTTCGCTTTACGATCCCACGTTCAGAACGATCTCTACGCCTCTGACCGAATCTTCACTTTCCCTCTCTTATTGAATAAAAATGCGACGCACGCACACCAACTTAATTTGCATAAATCTCTCACTCGACACCGCTGCCCGGATCTTCAAATAAAAACCTTATTTGACTTTCTGACGCCTTTCTCCTCTCACTCCTCTTTCTTTTTTGATGTCAGCGAGCGTTTTCGGGTTCGCCCCACACACACCGCATACCAGCCGCTGCCTCTTTGAACGGCGCCGACAAGTGTCTGCATTTACGTCAGTTGGCCGCTCCCCGGTACAGGAACTTCTCAGGGTTAGGAACTACTAGTAGGAATTTTTTAGGGTAAGGAATGACTGATAGGAACTTCTGAAAGTATGGAAAGACAGATATGAAGTTCTTAGGGTAAAGAAAAGACAGATACGAAGTCCTATAGGTAAGGAAGTACAAAAAGGAAGTTGTTAGGATAAGGAATAACAGATAAAAAGTTCTTACGGTAAGGAAAGACAGATAGGAAGTTGTACAGTAAGGAAAAACAAATAGAAAGTTTCTAGAGTAAGGAAATATATATAGGAAGTTCTATGGATAAGGAAATACAGATAGGAAGTTTTTAGCGTAAGGAAAAACAGATAAGAAGTTCTTAGGAAAAGGAAACATATGTAGGGATTTCTTAGGGTAAGTACATACCGATAGCAAGTTTTTAGCGTAAGGAAAGATACATAGCAAGTTTTTAGTGTAAGGAAAGATAGATAGCAAGTTTTTAGTGTAAGGAAAGATAGATAGCAAGTTTTTAGGGTAAGGAAAGATAGAGATGAAGTCTTTAGAGTAAGGAAATACATATAAGTAGTTCTTAGGGAAAGGGAATATATATAGCAAGTTATTAAATTAAGAAAAGATGATAGTAAGATGTTAAGGTACGCAAAGCCAGATAGTAAGACATTTCAGACTACTAATTCTTAGAGTAAGTAAAGACAAATATGAATTTCTTAGTGTTAGGAAACACAGATAGGAAGTCCTTAGAGTAAGGAAGACAGATAGGTAGTTCTTAGAAATAGAATGTCTATTGAAATTTCGCCTGACACTTAGCACAGAAAATAAGGGAAGTGCTTTTCAATTGTGGTAGAGAGACGAATTTTAGCTGTGAAAGTTTTACAACGGAATGTATGTAAGTTTTACATTTCAATTCTGGAGAGAAAGTTAGACCTGTGAGTTTGTGAGAGCAAGGAGCTTCCACGAGGAGAGAGAGAAAGCCATGTATTATTGTGCAGAGAAAATTAGGCAGACCCTTTTTAAAATAAAATGATCTTATTGGTTTAAAAACGACTGGACTTATGTTTTTTAGGCAACTGGGAACATAAGTAGTAACATAAAAGTGAGTGTAAAGAGCTATGTTTGATTTATTGTTAGGGTCTAAAAAGGGCAGAACCTTCCTCTGGGAAACATGTACGCATAGATTAAAAACCTACCCGACATGAGATATGGTACATAGATTTCCATCAAGATGGCGGATGTAATATACTATCTATCATTTTAGTTGAATAGGTATGCACTAACTTTGTTCACGTCGGCTATTTGTAAACATAGATACGAACTATCACAAGCCGCAATGTTTTACCCATAATATTTTTTACTGGTGATACCAGATCAGGCTGCCCTGTGGCTCCCTGAGACGAAATTCACCTACATTGACGTTTTTTTTTTTTTTTTTTTTTTTTTTTTTGTTTGTAAAACTTAATTATGTTCTACAAAACCAAAAACAAAAACAACAGCCCCTCTCCCTTTCTCCCTCCCCTTTTTTATTTTTATTTTTCCTACCCTACTCCCGGTCCTGGATATGACCTTAAACTACATCCGATGGTGAGATCCGGCTTACGGACTTTGGGGAATGTGGAGCCTCCTCTTAATTACCATTGCTCCCAGGTCCACCCTGACCCGGAGTGGTAGTACCTGTTAGGGTCCCAACTATGGGTTAAATAGAAACAGATATTAAAAGGGGAAAGAAACAAAAAAGAGAAGAAAACAAGACCAGATTCGGCATTAAATAACCCAAAAAGGGTTGATATGCCGTAAAACAAAACTACCAAACCATACCTAATATTTTTTATCTCCCTTATCCCTTAATCCGGACGACACCGAGTGACCATGCTAATAAATAATAAAACCAAACCCAAAACAAATGGGATAAAAAAATCACTAAAAAGAACATGAACTAGATGGTCTCAGTGTAGACAGAGTTTGATCGATTATGGTCCGGCTGACCACCGATATTGACCATTCAAAGCGCGCATCTGCCTCAGTGAAATCCAGATGGTTGCCATTACAAGGAGAAAAATATCATCAACTATTTCGTATGATCCAATCGAAAATTAATAAAGTGGAACTCATTTTTATGATCTTTGCGAACAATGCTCGAGTCCATGATTCATCGAACCGGCAAAAATCGGTTTTGATTGCAACGCATTAGCGGTCATCGTTTTCAACCCCTTGCCTATGTACATAAGCATCGCCAAGTCGATCGGCTGTTCAAATCATCAGACATTATTTCGGAATTTCGAATTCGGGTTTCTTAAGATCAACGAGCAGTCATCTTTTTCTCGTCGTAAGAAGTTAAAGGTTATTCCATGAAAAATGTCAGTATACTGAAATCATATGGTTAAGATGAAAATTCATATACACTAAATGTACAAAAGCAAGGAAATTCCCAAATGTTTACACTTTTATTGTCATTGTTTCGGAATTTTTTAAATGAGGGTTGATAATTTGTAGAATTTGGTATATTCGGACTACTGTTCTCATCTTGGGTGTTTTTATCACAACGTTTCGGCCGATGTAACCGCCGAACTTCTTCAGGTGTACCTTGTCGAACTCGGGAATCTTTCTGTCGAACTCGGGAATGTGAACGGAATTTCGAACGGAACCCTTTATTGTGGCGTAGTGGATATAGTACTAAGTAAAATTCAGTTCTAAGTGACAGTCATCTGAAAGTTTTAGGTTCAATCCTCAGTGCGGGCGATACGAAGAATTGCGAATTACTGAAAACTTCTTCCCAGTCATGGCAGATGGAACGAGAGCATGTTACCACCGTGTATTTAATAAAGGGTTCCGTTCGAAATTCCATCCAGATTCCCGAGTTCGACAGAAAGATTGCTGAGTTCGACAAGGTACACCTGAAGAAGTTCGGAAGTTACATCGGCCGACACGTTGTGATAAAACGCATAAGATGAGAACAGTAGTCCGAATATACCAAATTCTACAACGAAAATACTATTACAAACTTAAGCGTGAGAGACCTATGAAAATTCTATTTCACACTTGACCACAGACCCAATTAAATTGGATTAAAATACATAACTTCACACATCTTGAGTCAATCCAACCTTAATATCAACAACAGATTAAACTTGAGCATGGCAAACGGACTGGCGGGAAAATAACTTCTCATAGTGTTGCGAAGACGAGTGTAAATAAAAATAGACTAAATTAAAGAAAACTAAAAATTGCGTTTCTTTTACTAATTAATAACTACTTATCAAGTCCAAAAGACACTAGAGGATGAGGGTTAATTATATTATTGGAGTATCAGTTAAATGATGAAGATTATTATGAGAGGATTGAAAATGACTAATGGAATGAACAACGTTTTATTACTTATAGAGACAGCGTATGAAAAGTATTAGCAAACATTGGATTTGAAAACGAGCAGGTTCTAGTCTGTAGGTAACCAGCCTCGTAGTAATGTGTCCCACATATAAGAGGTTCTTAAAAAAAAACTATGTTCATGAAAATTCGACCTGATGCTAGGCACACGGAGAAAGAAATGCTTTGGTAACTATTCTGTACTTTTATCTCATAATTTGATAAGTAAAATATACCGTAAAATTGAATACAACTAGAAAATCCTGTGTAAAAAATAGCACGGCCCGTAAACTGCATAAGCCTCAAATGCTTTTCATTTGTGGTAGAGAAACGAGCTCAAGCGTGAACATTTAACAAAAGGGAACCAGAAGTCGCTTATTCAGATAATTGAAAATTTGTACCTAGCATAAAAAAAACATAGGTATCACCTCTTATTCAAGCTTCCTGTAAATACGAGAATATATTTGTATCAGACATACTTCACTACTTAAAAAATCACAGCGTTGGGAGTGAAGGGTGCTCCTGCTGACAAAGACAATCATTGATTACTGACACCGTTACGGCCAACGACACAACAGCGTGAACGGCATATCGACCCACGAAGATAATGGAAACCCGGACGGTATCCGCGTTGATACGGAAGGAGTTAACGTTTATATTTCAAATTTGAACTTGACGAGTTTATATACATTAATAACATTGTTGCTTCTTGTTTCTTTTTTAAAATCTCAGTCATGGATATAACGATAGAGTAGAGTTATGGAAGCAAACCAAGTAAAACTTCTGTGTTAAAAGGAGATTTAGATGACAGAAGATATAATCCTATATAATATTGCAATTTTGTACTCAGCGAAGGGTATAAATGGTCTCTATCTGGCATTTCCCTAGATGTGGAAGCAGTACTCATTTTTAGGGGGTCATAGCCCCCGTTCAGTCTCGAGAGACAATGGATAGCCCCTGTAAGGGTCGCTGCGCGTGTAATTGTGAAGCAAGGGTAACGCAATTCAAACCACAACTCTACTGAGTCGGCGCTGTCTGATTCCAGTTGCAAGGATTAGTCTAGGACAACTGGGAACAATGCGATATAAGTAAAGAGCACATACGACACCTGGTATTCTCAAATGGTCACCCATTTTAGTACTAACCATGCTGAGCCTCGCTTACCTTCGGCGATCTAACGGGAACCGGTGTGTCAACGTGATTCTGCCGTATTAAGAGGCATCTGACACTTATTTAGCGAATTCCGTTTTGGCCACGACAAAATTAACGAAACTTTTCTCCTACACTTCTTCACGGAAATCCATAGAAAAAAGACGCAGGTGCGACTGGCGAACATTTTGCTCATCTGGGAATCCGTTATTCGCGGTTCCCGAAAAAAAAAATTCCCCGTTTGATAATTGTGCTTTTCGCTCGATTTTTTTTACGTGTAACGGAAGTATAATATCGCCTACAATCCACCGAACCAAACACCGATGCATTCCTTAATGTCTGCAATTGCACTTTTCACCTTTAGTCGGAAACGGACAGGAGGCAAATCTTAGGTCTTGCCATTGTCTGAGATGATCTCGTGAAATGTATCTTCTTAGCGAATTACAAAACCGAATATCTAGACATTTCTCATTGTCTGAAATTATTAGGCGAGTTAATAGAAGAATTCATGATCTTGGTCAAAATTAAAAACTGTCTAGAGTATTTTCTTTGTTCGACAAAGTGTCAAGAAATGAAGAGAATGAGAAAGAGACAGGAAGAGAAAGAGAAAGAGAGACCATTACTATATATATATATATATATATATATATATATATATATATATATATATATATATATACGTGTGGGTTAGTCGTTCAATTTCAAAGTATTGCAGGGTTAGTTAATAAAATTGAAATACAAGATTAATTAATTTTTTTTTTTACATTAATCCAATCAATTTCGGAATAAAATTCCTTCCTCAGGGGTGACCAGTATTGAGTCATTTTTTTTTGTCATCAAAAAACAAAAATAAACAAAGTTATTTCTTTGTTGCTTGATAAACGTCTTTGGTACAATGTGTCCGCAGTGATGTTTTCGGCGGTTATGATTCAAATCCGGTGTCGAACGAAAGAAGCGTTGGCTCGCTGTCATGAAAACGTGTGGGTTAGTCGTTCAATTTCAAAGTATTGCAGGGTTAGTTAATAAAATTGAAATATAAGCCATATTAGCAATACAAGATTAATATTTTTTTACATTAATCCATCAATTTCGGAATAAAATTCCTTAATGTAAAAAAAAAAAAAAAAAAAATTAATCTTGTATTTCTAATATGGCTTATATTTCAATTATATATATATATATATATATATATATATATATGATAATAAAATTCAAATTCAACTACGGTTTAGAAGCGCCGATTGAAACGATAACTTTGACATTTTAGAATCAGTTCACATGACGCGAGATTTTGTTAAACAAATGAAATATTTATTAAATCATTTAAAAAAATTTTTTTTATTAATCCCAAATTTTCGGTTTCCAAAAACCTTAATCATGGTAGACAATGCTTTTTTCCACTCTTCTGGTGTTATGAAGATACTGTTTTTTTTATATATGTCCGATCCGTAGGTTTCGCGTACTGAAACGCATGTGTACGATAATGAAATTCAAATTCAACTACGGTTTATGCATATATATATATATATATATATATATATATATATATATATATATATATATATATATATATATGTGTGTGTGTGTAAAAGACGGAAATTGTCTGTATGTCTTTCAGATATTACAGCTTTCCTCATTCAATGCATAACAATGACCAAACACAATGCCACGGGAATTGTTTACAGAAATTTATCTTCAATCTAAACAACATACCAGGTCTTTACGACAAACCGAGAAAAAAACGAGGAAGCTAATTTTGTTTTTTTCCCTTTTAGTTAATTTAACAAATATTTTTTTATTTTTTTAATTAAAATGTAAAATGAACTTTATGCTGGAATACAGGGTAGAAAAAAACAACTTTCCAAAGAATATACACCGTTATACGTACACTACCCCTATTTCATTTAGAAGTTGTAATAACCTACCCTGATAAATAGAGAACTTACGTAATCCTGGGTTAAGGATTAGACAATCTCAGAGACCTTACCGAGTCGAGTATTTAAATTTGTACATATAGCTATAAATAAGTTAATACTTCTTTGTAAATATTGTTTTGATGCCCCTTTAAGAGATTAAAGTGTAACACTGTTCGGAGATATAAAAAGAGGCTGTCAAAACAAGATTCCGATTACGTTCGCTAACCCATTTGTATAGTCTCAGGTTTACTTAGGCATGAATATAACTTAATTTCTCCCATATCACGTGATGATGTCCGAGGGCCGGTATGATAAAGAGAAAGCATACAGAGTCTTAGTTTACTCTGTGAACCGGGGTTGCGTCCCCTGGCCGTCTGAAATTATCGCTGATGAGAGCGTAAGTTCGAAACGCTGGTATATGTAGGTATAAACAATTTAATATTTTTAATTTTTAATATATGTATATATATATATACATACATATATGTGTATATATATATGTATAACTAAATATATATATATATATATATATAAAAATAAATAAATATATATATATAAATAAATATATATATATATATAAATAAATATATATATATATATATAAATAAATATATATATATATATAAATATATATATATATAAATACATATATATATATATAAATATATATATATATATATATATGAAATATATATATATAAATAAATATATATATATATATATATATATATAAATAAATATATATATATATATAAATAAATATATATATATATATAAATATATATATATATATAAATAAATATATATATATATATAAATAAATATATATATATATATAAATAAATATATATATATATATAAATAAATATATATATATATATATATAAATAAATATATATATATATATAAATATATATATATATATAAATATATATATATATATATAAATAAATATATATATATATATATATATATATATATATATATATATATACAATAAATAGATAAATAAATAATATAAGGAAGGATTCTAGTAACCATGTCTATTCCTCTCTAACAAGGTAATTTAATGATAGACTGTTAAGTTAACATGTAGACAGCCAAAATACATAGTTATATTTCCTGTTTTTCCTATGAATGAAACTCACCAGGGAGAAGGTCTTAAAAAATCGTGTCCAAAACATCCGGAAATAAAAAATAAATACATAAATAGAATTAATATATGTAGGTTTAATAAGAAATATAAGTTCCCGTTTATTTTAATTAACGGCATATTCTATCACCAACAGAGCCAATAAAAATACGTATACTTTCCTAAACTTTGTAAATACTAAATTTGATCGTAATATAATAATATGAGTTATAAACATGGAAAATGAATTAGCAATAAATAAAATTATGAAACAAAAACGAAAAAAAGCGAGAATGACGAAAAATAATTTTTGTTTTGTTTCGCTTTACGGCATATAAACCATTTTCTGATTATTTAATGCCGAATACACTCATTTTGGTTACAGTTTTTATGTTTTAAGTTCTATACATATTTAAATATTTATTCATGGTGCTTCGTACAGTTATTTCGTTTTGTGGCATATTAACGTTTTTAGGGATTATTTAATGCCGAATAATGTCATTTTAGTTACAGTTTTTATGCTTCTAGTTCTATATATAATCAAATGTTTATTCATTGTGTTTTGTTTTGTTGTTTTACATCATACCAACCCCTTTCTGGTTATTTAATGCCGAGTACAGTCATTTGGCTAAAATATTTCATGTTTCAAGTTCAATATATCTTCAAATATTAATTTATGGTGTTTTGTTTGGTTGTTTGGTAAAAGAAAATTTTTACTTTTGTTTTTATCTTTTGCAGAACATAATTGGTTTGCGAAAGGGAAAGGAAAACAATAACATCAATGTTTGGTGCATTTTAGTCACGAAATCTGATCTGGTAGCACCAGGAAAAAGAAAGTAAAAACAGTAAATAATACGAGAAAAAAACTTTATTTTTCATTCCAAATAAATTACAAAAGAAAAATTTAAATTAAGAAAAAAGGGAAGCAATTCTCCATATATTTAAAGTTAAGAATTACGCCCCTTTATCTACTAATATATATATATATATATATATATATATATATATATATATATATATATATATATATATATATATATATAAGAGGAAATGGTTGAAGCATTGCTAGTAAACAAGTAAATATGAAGGTAAAAATTCCTAGGCATGAGCAATGCAATATTGAAAACCGGAAGGTGGAATAAGTATAAACAAAAATAAATGACAAGAGACGGTAAATCTAAGACTAATTCATTTATATTTCAAAATTTAAATATAAAGACAGTAAATTGTAAAATTAGTGGGCTTACTGTTAAATATTTAAAAGTCCGGAATGGTAGAGACGTTTAGCCATTTCGAGAGTAACAACCTCTCTTTTTCAAAAAGAAAACAAACGGTGGACTCGTTGTGTCAGTTGAGGAGATCCAAGTGGACGCTGCTATTCAAAAAATAGTAACATGAGATTTGCAGAAAGAAAGACAAGTCCTGAATACATATATATATATATATATATATATATATATATATATATATATATATATATATATATATATATATACCATCGAAATTAAATTCATACTAATCTCCTTTTAATTATCTAAATAACAAAATAAAGAAGTCATGCATTTTGTTACTATCTAAAATCTATATGTTTTATATTTATTTATTTCAACTCAAACTATATATTATTCTTATATCTATGAGAATCACGTATTTTTCTACTTTGGTTGTGCTTATTTAATTTATTTATATTTTTTAATATTTTACTATCCATAATTATCCAATAGATTTGTGCTTATATTCAAAGGCTACACGTTTACTTTCTCTTAACGATGATGTTAAAATTAATCATACATCCACCTTTGGCTCTCCCATTTCCACACAAAGGAAAAGGGAAACACATATATAACGATCACGCATATATTTTTTATCCTATCTTTTCTGCTCTATCTTTTCCTTCACGCCATCATTTCGACTTACAAAGCAAACATAACAAAATTCTAATGCCATCCGCGAGCTTTCTTTCCATAAACCTTTTTCTTTTTTCTTTCCTTTCTTTTTGTCTCTCTCTACGTTTGTTCACTTAATTACATCAGTATTTTTCTTGTTCTTATTTTAAAACAAAATCCCTTTCTACCTCGTTTCGTCTCTCTCTCCCCCTCTTTCTCCCACTCTCTTTTTTTCTCTCTCTCTCTGTATTTCTCTCTCTCTCTCTCTCTCTCTGTCTTCGGTCTCTCATTCTCAAAACAGAATCCATTATCAAATGAAAATCTTTTTCAAGACCAACCCATTATCATTTTCCGCTTCTATCGCTCTCCTCCTCAGTCTCGTCTGTCTGTAATCCGTCAGCCTGAACACACATGCACCTACCCTGCCCCGACCAACGCATGAAACTTGAAAATCAACTAAAAATAACAAAACAAACAACACACAATGTATGATTGGCGACATATCGTCCCCTTATCTGAAAATTGTCTTTTTTTAGTTTGTGTGCGTTTTCCTTTCTTTTTCCTATTTTCTATCTGTCCTTTTCATTCCTTTTTATCTAAATTTAAAACCATTACTAAAGAAACAAAGTCAATTCGTGCTTTCTATCGTCTCTTTTTTCTTCTATTTTCTCTTTTTTTTTCTTTTTACTCGAAACGAGTTCGCTCAATAAAAGTTAAAAAATGTTCTTTCTCTTTCTTTTATTTGTTATTCTAAAATAAGTGCACCTAAACTCTGTTCACCACTGTTAAAACAATTCTTCTTTCCTTTGTTTTTGGTTTTTCTTCAAACAGTACTTCGATAATAGTCTTTCGTACATTATCATAATTAACAATTTATAAAGTATTTAAAAGTAACTCACAATTTCTGTTGCAGCCTGTCTCTCTCTTTTCCTTTTTATTCTCTCTCGTTTCCTTTTTATTCTCTCTCGTTTCCTTTTCATTCTCTCTCTTTTCCTTTTTATTCTCTCTCTTTTTCTTTTTATTCTCTCTCTTTTCCTTTTTATTCTCTTTATTTTCCTTTTTATTCTCTCTCTTTTCTTTTCATTCTCTCTCTTTTCCTTTTTATTCTCTCTCTTTTTCTTTTCATTCTCTTTATTTTCCTTTTTATTCTCTCTCTGTTTCTGTTTTGATCACTGTCGACTGTCGGCTGCGCGCTTACCTTACCTCTTCATTGTCGATCATCTATAGCCCCGCGCGATTCCCTTGTTTCTCTTCGTCCTGCTTTCTCTTCAATCTCCGCCGTCGTCCACTTTTCGATTTCGCTGCCGCATTAATACTTACGTCTAGTGGTCGCTGCGTTTTTTTAATTATTGTTTTCTTCTTTTCTATGCTTGTGAATCGTCATCAGTGTTGCTAGGAATACCTGTACAAATAAAACTTTTCATCTCGTACAGAAAGGACACCAGAGACGGCAGATCTGTGAGTTTTAAAATCTTATTTTTGAAAAAAATATTCACGTTGACAGATTAAACAATACTTCTCCAGAGAGACACCAAAGTTTTAGTTGCTAGTATTTCTCTACTCTACGCTAACTGCCATCAAAGGCAGACGTGACAAGACAGTGAGAAAATTGACACCAGTCATGATCACCGAAGGGAATTTCGCGTACGTTTTCTTCAAAGATTAAACATGCGCATATTAACGCGGTAGCTTGACTAGTAGTTGGTTAGTAGAGTAAATAACGCGCAACGGCCGAAACACAGATGGCACGAGCGTCATCAACGTTTGTCGTGTTCAGCGAGATGCGAAAATATTGCTATTTTCAGAGAATCTCCAAGGGTGAAACACATTTACGTTATTGTATTTTTATCTTGTTGATTGAACCCACAAAACAAACGCTTTGTCAGCTGTAAGCATCTGAACACAATAAGTAGGACATACTCAAAAAGTGATGCAGGAAATGCGATGATGTGTCGGACATTTATGTGAATATCTCTATCTGCAACTACTTATTTCGTACGCTCGCCAAGTTATACGTTTAATAGAGGAAAAAAAAACTGTGCGAAAATAACGAACGGCAACGTCGTTCATAGATGTTGGCAAAACCTAAGCGACACCCTGGGAAGATTCGCGAAGGGAGATAACTCGTTTCTGCCAAAAGGCAATGCCAAGTCGCTCCAGGATCAATTTATTTTGGAACAATAACAACCAGGAATTGATGAACGTTCAAATACGACCTAAATGAGACAAATTCATCCTTTATGTAATAAATAGTTAGATAGGCAATTAAAAGCACAATAACATCAAATAGATGAAAAAACAACCATGTTATTAGTATTACTAGTGTACAGCATTCGTCTAAAATGACGGGAAAAGGTATGCTTTCCCAGTGTTCGAACTTGCTACATAATATATAAAAAATGTATTCGGACTTGCTAGATATATTACTAAAATATTGATATAAATAATAGAATTACAATTACTCATTTTTCATATGTAAATTATTATAATTTCTGATGACCTAAAGAAAAGAGAAACAACTGTTTACCTTTTATTAGAGTAGAGGAAGTTCTTTTCGAAATAATTTCAAGCGGCGGAGTAAATCTGAGGTGGTTGTCTGACTTGCTATTTGATTTCTCGCTTCCCCTCACAAATTGAAATAGTTTTGTTCGGGGGGGGGGGGATAGAAAAAGGCATGTGTTTTACTCGCTTACTTTTGCATGATAAAATGGAAGTACATACATACACACACACACATATATATATATATATATATATATATATATATATATATATATATATATATATATACAGGGTGGGCAAAAATAAGGGTCCTATTTTTAAAAATTCATAACTTTTTTATTTATTGATTTAAAAAATTTTTTTTTTTAGAATAAGTAAAGGACCCCTTCCGAAGCAGCATGAGCCGTATTAGCCCTAAGGAACGTACCCTCATCTAGAAAACATTATTTTTGCTTAAAAAACTCGAAACAGTGTAAAAAACAATACTTTAGTTTTTGTAAGTTTTAAGAAGTGTTTTTCGGCTAAAATTTGTTTTGTTTATTTCAAAAAATCTCGGAAGGGTCAGTCTACACACACATAAAGTTTGGTGAGTTTAACTTTTATTTTGTGGAAGTTATTCTAATTCAAGTTATTCAAATTTAAAGATAGGACCCTTATTTTGGCCCACCCTATATATATATATACACATAAATACACATTGATCTTTATTATAAAGTTGAAGTTTTTTTTTACTAATGAGTCACCACTTACCAAGGCCAAAACCCACTCGAGGATAAGGGTAAGGATATAGACGGCTCGTAAGTTAAGTGATGCCGAATATTATGAGAGGTTTGACAACAATGAATGGAATGAACACCATTTGATTACTTATAAAGACGACTTATGACAGGTATGTGTTGACATTGGATTTGAAGACGGCCATATTGTAAATCTAGGGAAACAGTCACGTCGCAATGTGTTCCACAGATAAACGAAACATTCTTATTATCTAATTAGTTCACACACAAGTCATTAGCGGTAATCGCTTGACTTTTTATTTTCCGTTTCGCTGCTCTTCAAATTGGCCGTCTTGGTGATTCTTTTTGCGTCGTTAAGCTTTCTGTATTTTGTGTTATGTATTTTTCTAGTCTTTTTATCGTATTGTTCACAGTCTTCAATACTTACCAGTGCTCTTCTTACTTCTATTTTTTTCACATAAATTAAGTCGGTGTCATCCATCGAGTGTAGTGCACTGTACATAGTAATTCGTTTCCTTGTGCTCTGATGTATCTGCCTAAGTACTTCTATTGCCCAACCGATCATTGGTTCTGAGTATCTTACTCGAGATACTGTCCAAATATCATTCCTTTATTATTTACTCACTAAGAGTTTTCACACAAGATATCATCAGTGATTGCTCATTGCAATAACATTAGTGTTCACTTGCTATTCTCGCACAAGCAGTTTACCGTCGTGATATCTTTGATAACGGCTTGTGGCGTTTTATGGTGGCTAAGTGGTTAGCGACACGGACTACACACCTGGGTGTGCCAAGTTTGAATCCAGTTCATTTTCCAGAAACACTTTCATCAAACCTACACCTGACCTGGGTCTAACCTTCTAGAAATGAGGTAAATGAAATAACCCTTTCTCGATATTCCAACATTCTCCACACCCTAACTCTTTCCATCCTTTCAGGCCATTCACGAACATTTTCTGTGGTATTAACTGATGTTGATGAAAACAAAGTTTTATTTTTTTAGGGAAGGGGGGCAACGAAAGTTGTTAAATTTTTGTGATTTTCTTATATATCTACCCAAACACTCTCAATTTCTTGAATCCTTGGCCTTTTGGCTAAGATCAAAGTGTAGTATCTGTTCCAATGGATACTGCACCCCATACTGGTGTTGTCTTGGCCTTCGGGTCTTGATTTACGCCCGTCAATGGGTCTGTCCTGTGCAGTTCAAGGAGGTCCACCTTCCCAGGCTTTGCCTCCCCTCTTTGGGGAAGAGTAAGTTTATTGCTTACTGCCTGAGGCGCTCCTACCGGGGAATGCCGACGGGGCTGCCCAGGCAATTTTTAAACCCCACTTTCCCGACCCGACCTTGGGTCACATCTTACTTGTGGGAGTAAGATAAAAACTGTCCTTGTGCCTAACTTCTGGAGAGAAGTAAATCAATACCCAAACACTCTCAATTCCATTTGTTTCTTATTTATATGTTTGATTTATAGTTCTAGTTGTGGTTGCGAACTGTTATTTAATTTGAACTTACCTGTGGTCGGTCAGTGTCACCTGCTTATCTAGGTTTGTGTTTTGCTCCGAAGATCTTTTTCTTTTATATTTTGACAGTTTTTATCATGTCGTAGATTCTATATTGTCGATCCTTAGTTTAATTCCAAGTTCCTTAAGTCTGTTTATGTTTTCATTTGATTTTTCTCGACTTTATCTTTCCCATTTTTCTGTTTTCCGTATATTTCTGTTACTTTGGTGCTGCTTTCGGCGGCAGTAACCAACCTCTTTCTATTTTTCTAGTTTTTTTATTTTAATTTCAACGCAGGCTTCAATACGTCCCAGCAATTTTCCCTATTTTGTTTCGTTTTTAAATGGAGTCGTTGATTATCATTCTATCGGGTGCAGTGCGTTATACATGTTCATTAGTTTTCTGGTTAGTTCGTCGACGTTTCTGAGTTCCTTTTTTTGTTCAGTTTATAAAGGGTCCAGATGGATTTTACTAGTAATATTGTCAAAGTTTTTATTTCGTTTATTCGGTTTCTACTACATAATTCAGAGTAAACGTGCGGAATAGTTAACACTTGATAACTCGTAAACCTAAAACGACAACAACGCAAATTTATATGAAGTTCTCTACATATTTCGCCTACTTTTAACGTTTATAACATTTTGTGAATCCCTTTTCTTTCTATAAAATATGTATTCTCTACAATCGATGTGTACATTTACATGGATTTCTAGTTATCGTTGTTTATTCGTTTCCTCATCATCTGTCAATTGTGTAGATGGTATGAGTGTTACTTTCTGCATCTCAAGCCGTGCACATTTTTACATTCCAAAATCTATTTCTATATCATGGCTAAGCATTCTAGTTTAGGCTTATTTATTTTTCTTGTTGTTTTTCTTTGCAAGTAGTTTAAGATCATCTTTATTCTCTCCAGAAAAAAAAGGTCTGGATAAGGCTGCAGATTGAACTTCTCAATCGGACAATGACCTTCAAACGGACAATAGCATTCAATAATAAAAAAAAAACATCATAAATTTGACCCCGACTAGAAACGATTGCCATGGCTAATACACCCGCCCCTACAGTTCAACGTTCAAACTCCTCGACCTAACATTTACATGTAACACGGATTGAAATAAATACATAAAAATACTGCCAAGTCTGTGGTAAAGAAAGCTTTCCCTCTCGACCGGAATATACAATATTTCACACCTGCCAGTATCCTATATTTTTATGAAGCTACCATTCGCCCATGCATATAGTATTGTTGCTACATTTCGGCTGGTGCACCAACCACTAGTTTCACTCTCTTGGACAGGGCGCAAAAAGAGTCTCTAACCTAATGGGTCCCGCCGTGCATAGCAAGCTCGAGCCACTGTAAAATCGCCGCAATGTAGCACCCCTGGTCTTGTTTTACACATACTTCAACGGTATATACTCCGAGAAACTTACTATATTTGTACCCCCTCAACGTAAATGCCGCTGACCTACCCGACAATCCCATCCCTTCACTGTAGGGACCCATATATACTGGCCAACTTTCTACTCCAATAGCTTTTTTCTCAAACCGCTAACCTTTAGAATTCCCTTTCTACTTCCTTTTTCCCCCGACTGTGCCTGCATGCAGAAGTCTGAATTTAATATAAACAAGCATATCGTTGCGCAACTCCCTGCTCAAATTAACCATATAAATCTGGCGCTAAGCCAAAATAGCCCCTAACGCCTCAGTGACAATGTGCCTTGTTTGAGGTGATACAACTAAATAAATCAACGAAAGAACCATCTGATAGCATAGTCAACGAACACTCTGCTAGAATTGACAGATACGCGTATCACTCTATAATATCATTGATTAGCTCATTTGGCCGATTAAATGCACAGGTGATCCTATCTTTTTCGAGCGGGTTTATTAGCTGCTTTTTTACATATATACATGGAGTCAATTATTTGTCTCCTTGCATTAATAAATGTATATCCTGAGTATGTACGTGGATTGTATCAGAAATATGTCAAAAAGTAGTGGAGATAAGAAGTCTCCCTGGAAAATGATACCCTGCATTCTTATAACTGCTAGACGATTGTCACCAAACTGTCAGTTCTAGTGTCCATTTTTCTATTACTTTCTCCACAAAGTTTAGAAGTTTGTCTGAAATTTTGTACAACTTTAACATTCAATTATCCATGTTTGGGGATTATGTCATATGTTCATGTAGTCGATTCATGGATTTTTGTTTTTACTCTTCCTGTATCTTCTTGTCAAAGTATATCAGGTACGATGTTCGTTTCGTCGCATTCTGGTATTTTTTCTTTTCTTCAGTAACAAGCTATTGATTAATCTGTTTATTGAGTTGTGACATTAATGTTTTCTTCGTGTTTTGTAGGCAGGTTTTTGACCCGATGCTGCATCTGATCGTTCGACTCTCGCGGACTTTATGAATTAATGTTATTTTCCATTTACTCGCCAACTCCTGTCTGTCTATTTAGTGTATAAATCTCCTTAGGTTTTCGGCTAGTCCTTCATTTAAAATAGTGAATTCTTAAACTAAAATCCATGTACCCATTCCTGATCAAGTGCCTTTCCGGTTTGCAACTTTCTTTCTTGACGGTTTTTTCATTAATTCCGGTCTCCGTTTCTTCTATTTCCTGATAAGCATTTGATACTTTGATACTTTGATACTTTTCTTCAGGAAAAAGGCTACTCAGCCTGTAAATCCTGATCCATGCCTGGTCTTATAGTTTCAGTAGACGCATGCGCGGGTCGAACAGTGTATTGCTTACTGGACCAGTACTTGTCTAGTTTGCTTTTAAAGTAAATTGTATCTTTTGCATTTACAACTGAATTGGGAAGCTCATTCGAAGTCCAAACGAATGCTTCCTAGTTTTGAGTCTGCTGTGCTTCTTGGACAGTTTGAAGTTGTTTATCCTTGTCCTGGAATTGGTATTGAGTGGTAGAAGTTATATTTGGTTAATGTTGACCTTGCCTGTTAATATCTTGTACACTTCTATCATATCACTTCTTTCACGTCGGTAGTTCATTGACGGTAATCTCATCTCTTTGAGCCTCTCCTCATATGGCAGGTCTTTGATTGAGGAATACAACTTTATTGCTCTTCGCTGAACTCTTTCGATTTTGTCGTTATCTCCGGCATATTGGTGGATTCTTGCGGCGTTTCCATATTACAATATTTGCCTGACCATGGTTGTGTATAATTTCTACATGATGATCTTGTTACGACTAACAAACGTTCTTCTAATCAGTCCTAAAATATGATTCGCTTTTCTGACGGCATCAGCAACATGTTGGTGAAAAGAGAGTTTATTGTCGATGTGCAATCCGAGGTCTTTTTCGTTTTCGGATTCCTTTAGTTCTTGTATTTCTCCATTACTGTCCTTCATTGTTTATGGTGTGCTGTTGTCATAGTTTTCAGCCAAGCGGTATTCTCATTTCAGTTTTTGTCCTTTCCAACATATATTGGCCCAGAAGAATCTAGTCTTCGTCGGGTTAAGTTTCTCTTACCATGCCCTTCCTCCTTTGAAGTTTTGTTAAAACTGAATTTCATTATTCGCCAAGGAACACTTCTGTTTATATTGTTCGGATTTGTATTCGTATTTTCTCAGTCTTAGTTCCTTAAATACTATTCTCTCAACTAGCTCTTCGATTTTATTAGATAAACGTCTCTGTTAAACGTATTTGTTCTCATCTATCATTATCCACTTATTTCTTTATTCACGCTTTTAGTTTTTGTTTTGTTTATTGGTTTCCATTTCCGTTTCCAGTCTAGTCTCTCATCCGATCACTAGTGGCCCATTTCTTGTTTAGTCTTGCCATTGCTAATTACGCTTTATCTCAAATTCGGTTGTAGAGGTCAGTAATATTGTCTGTCCAGATAAACCAAATAAGTTTGTTAACTCCGTCCTTTGCGATTCTACCTTTTTCCATCGTCCTTCCTTAATATGGTGTAGAAGAATATTATCAAAAGACAAGTTTATTCATGAAAATTAATTTCATTGGCAACTTTGTTAAGACAAGTTTATCTTCATAAAGAGTTCGTGAATGATAAGAGGTAAATGGTATCTAAAACGTTCTGCTGAAAGAAAAGTGTTTATTTGTAAGAAGAAACTAAGTACACATGTTTGTTTCGGCTGACGTCGCGAGCGTTTACGTGGATGTGAATTGGATAATCATGAAGATGTGTATATGTTAGCGCGTCTGTTTTTTTTTTACAGAGAGAGAGTGTGTGTATGACATTTTTGTATGCGTTCGTTTAGCATAATGTATCTGCTTTTGCTATGTGTAGTACAGGGTGGGCAAAAATAATGGTCCTATTTTTAAAAATTCATAACTTTTTTATTTATTGATTTTTTTTTTTTTTTAGAATAAGTAAAGGACCCCTTCCGAAGCAAGCATGAGCCGTATTAGCCCTAAGGAACGTACCCTCATTTAGAAAACATTATTTTTGCTTAAAAAACTCAAAACAGTGTAAAAAACAATACTTTAGTTTTTGTAAGTTTTAAGAAGTGTTTTTTGGCTAAAATTTGTTTTGTTTATTTCAAAAAATCTCGGAAAGGTCAGTCTACACATACATAAAGTTCGGTGAGTTTAACTTTTATTTTGTGGAAGTTATTCAAATTCAAGTTATTCAAATTTAAAGATAGGACCCTTATTTTGGCCCACCCTTTATTTCGTGAATGTCTCTCATCATGTGTGTTCTTTCTATAACAAATGATAAATAGAAAGAAAGTTTTGTTTGGGTTTTTAGAGAATGTGCGAGATTTCGGGGCCGAATATCCATCGTGCTGCTGTGATTAGTTGAAAGGAACCGCTAGTTTGAGTGTTTGTCTAATAACGAGTCCATACGTCAAACAAAATTCACTGCCGTTTTCATTTCTAACAGAAGCTAAATTTTCGCTCTCTTTCATGATGTTCATGATTTATTGAACTTCTGCTGCTTCTTCCCAGAGTATCTGTTCCGATGGATACTGCACCCCATAGACTGGCACTATCTTGGCCTTCGGGGCTTGATTTACGCCGGTCTATGGGTCTGTCCTGTGCAGTTCTAGGAGGTCAACCCTCCCAGGCTTCGCCTCTCCTCTTTGGGGAGGAATAAGTTTATTGCTTACTGCCTGAGGCGCCCCTACCGGGGAATGCCGACGGGGCTGCCCAGGCAATTTTTAAACCCCACTTTCCCGACCCGACCTTGGGTCACATCTTACTTGTCGGAGTAAGATAAAAACTGGCCTTGTGCCTAACTCCTGGAGAGGAGTAAATCAATTCCCAGGTGAATTCTGTGGGTTTGTCGTCAGTGGTTTTTACAGTTACGGTGTTTCTGTTAAGTTTAGCTTCTACCTTTTGGTTTTCATTGGAAGCTATTATCAGTTCTGTCGTACGTAGATTTCCGTTTATATTCATTAGTTCTACTTCCGGAAATAACGCTAAGGATATGACTTGCTTGATCAGGAATCATCTGTTTTGTAGCGTGGACATCAACAGATGCATAACTTATACACTTCCTGCGATTCAGGTAACCTCTTTCCGTAGTTATTCCCTTTGTAATAGAATTACATCATTTTCTATTTTTATTTGAAGTGAAATTCTTATGGGTTGTCTTTGGTTTCGGTTGATCATTCTTAGTTAACTGATCAGTTAGATGCTGGTACTTTAAATTAAAAGGGAACACATTAACAGGATGCCGATCTGGTCCGTCATGTTGATTATTATGAGATGTTTCTGATCATAGCCCTTGGCTCTTTCTTCTGATCCTCATCTTCTTTTATTTCTGTTTGTTGTGATATTTCACAATAAAAGAAGGGGAGGAAAATATAAAGAGGTCAGATAATATGTATCTCCAGTTGGAATGAAAAATAAAATAAAAAAACTTATTATTAAGATACGTCGATGATACCCTCCAAATCATATTTGTCATGAATATGCTGACACGAAGTTACACTTTACCGACCCTCTTCAAGCCGCGAGACCATCGAAGCTAGATAGCCAGACTAGATGGTGTAGGAAAAGAAAGGGAATAAAAACCAGTCGAAAAAAATCAAGCGAAGTTGAGGTTGGGGGGAACAATACAAACAATAATACAAATAAAGAAATAAAATCAAATAAAAAATAAAATAAAATATAAAAACAAAAATAAAAATGGAAAAATAATAAATAAGAGGATACAAACAATTAAAAATAATAAAATAATAAGATAATCAAATAATAGCTGATCGGAAACAAAAGTAAAGAAAATAAGTAAATTAACATGTTAAAAAAATAAAAAAATAAAAAAGTTAAAAAACGAAAAACAAAACAATCTGAGAAAAAAAGAAGAAAGAAGAAACAATCTAGCCGAAAATAAGATGACATAGACGGAAACCTAGAAGAAGAAAGAAAGAAAGACATAACTAAAGGATTAATGTATTTATATCAATTTGAGACAACATGGTTTAATCTTGTGAAGAATTTAGGCGATAAAACAACGTTGATGAAGTTAAAGTCAGACAATAAAATACTAATAATAATGATAATAATAGTATTAATAATAATGTTAATAATAATAAGACTAATGACAATAATAACAAATCTAATAATAATAATTTAAATAATAATAATTATAATACAACTAATAGTAATAATAATGGCAATAGTGATAAAACTAAACATAAAATAATTAAGATAATCATAATAATAGTAATGATAATACTAACATTGGTAGTAGTAATAATGATATTAGTAATTGTGTTAATAATGATAATAATATATAATATAAAAATAATAATCTATAATAGTTAATAATAGGTGATTATCATCATAATAGTAATACTATTAATAATAATAATAATGTTAAAATTATAATCATACATATTCAAATTAAAAATAATATAAGATAGAATCAGATAACGTCAAATAGGTCGTGAAAATCGAAGGTAGAATTCATAAAATTGCCAATAACAATAAAAATAAAAATAAAAAATAGAATAAGAAGATAAGGAAATAAGGATTAGAGGAAGTTGTTTTAGGGAAATGGTATCGTAATTCAAAAATAGTTAAGAATAACCATTCTAACCCAAAACAAATATTAATTTAAAAAAATTAATTAATTAATTCCAACTTGTGATACATACGAACGGACCAAATTTAAGTAGATTCACAATTCAGGATTAGTGTAAATTAAGAGTTACTGGTGATTTTTAATTTAACTTTATGTGCGCATTGACCATTAGTTCATCTGTTTTGTTTAAAAGATTGCTGTGTTCGTATCTAAGAATCAGTATCTTTTCTTCCAAGCACAAATTAAATCTCTGTCTAAATCCTCTAGGGATACTGCAATTAAACAAAATTGACCAAGAAAGCACTGGTGTAAGATTTTCGTTCCTCGGTGACCAGAAGTTTAGTCAACTCCGTTATATTCTTCAGTTCTGGGGTCACAAAAAGTTTTGTGTATGTAAAATCGGTGCTTCCAGTCCCCAGTGTCAAGATTTGCAAATCCATACTAGCTGATGTAATGGTTCATATATACACCCCCCACACACACCCATACACCCCCCACACACATATATATATATATATATATATATATATATATATATATATATATATATATATATATTCATTAACAATAATTATAGTTCTAATTATAATATCATCACGGGTACAGGTAAATGTAAATATTTTCCGCTATTCCAGCTTCTGTATATGTATTGCTATGTATTAAAAAGGCAGGTTTTTGATGTTATTCTAGTTACTGTATATATATATATATATATATATATATATATATATATATATATATATATATAAACAAATGTTAAGTCTACACTATTTTGGATTTAGTTAGTTTCTCTGGGAATTTAAACTGCATTTTCCTTTTTTTTTTTGTCTTTTTGTTTAAAATAACTCAAAGCTTCTTTAGACTATATATTGGGTATTTAGATCTGTATGGCTAGGTTTCCTTCCTCTTATCTATTTGCCTTTCTGGTACCAAAGGTACTAAGCTTTTTTTTTTTTTTTTTTTTTTTTTTTTTTAATGCAACCTTAATTCCTATATAATTTTATTTCTAGCTACCATATCGCAGAATGGTTCGTAGGTGTAGTGTTTAGATAGTATTTTATTATTATTATTATTATTATTATTATTATTATTATTATTATTATTATTATTATTATTATTATTATTACTAGTATTACTATTGTTATAAAGAATTTTATTTGATATGCAAATTACCATATCACACGGTAGTTTTAAGGTAGTATATTATTATTATTATTATTATTATTTTATTATTTATTTATGTATATATAAGTAACATTTTAAGCTGAATTATTGGGGAAATGATAGTTTTATCTGTACCATTGCAGAGCCATGCATATAACTGTCCTGTTTTTAAATCTCTGAAACAGTTTCATGGTAAACAGCTGAAGATCCCCGTGTTAATATTAGATGCTTACGTTAAGGTCTCCTGCTTTTGTTTCACTGTTAGATACTAAATCCCCCTTTTTTATTTTATTTACTTACTATTATATATTATTTATTTATGAATTTTCCAACAAATGTTAAGTCTACACTATTTTGGATTTAGTTAGTTTCTCTGGGAATTTAAACTGCATTTTCCTTTTTTTTTTGTCTTTTTGTTTAAAATAACTCAAAGCTTCTTTAGACTATATATATATATATATATATATATATATATATATATATATATATATATAAATATTTATATATACTTAAGAAATAACAATGAAAATTATTTTATTAAAGATCGACTGAGTGTTTTCAGTAATCTACAAGAATTTTAGCCTCATAAAAACTCTGAAGAGTACATCGGCCAAACTATTGTTTATTACCTTTCATTGCATTTATTGAAACCGTCTGTTGTCACCGAGCCTGTCTGATCTAAGTACTCCGGTAATTTTTATGCCAGTTAGCAACACTTTTCTCTTGTGCGGAGGTGCCCGGACATTTGAAAAATTATCTGAATTCATATCTATAATTTTTCTTATAGCATGTGCGTAGTCTGAAACCAAGGTTATGTTGTCAATTAGCTTCTTTACTCTTTCAGTGAACTATATGTTTGGGTCTACAGACATGGTCATTCCAAGACAACGAAGCGAAGTGTCTAGCATAAAAAAGAATTTTGCCGTTCTCAAGTGTAATTAATACCCAGTTTGGTCTTTAGCTGACTCTTGTACATAACTCCTGGGCATTTTCCATTATAGTTACCCGTTGAAGGTAACATTAGTGTCGTGGTAGCGTTGTACCGTCCAGTGGTGACACCAACTATCATCATCATCATCATCATCATCATCATCATCATCATCATCATCATCATCATCATCATCATCATCATCATCATCATCATCCATTCGGTGCGTCAAATATCATATGTGAATATGACAACCGCGAATGATGTAAATAATTCGTTTAAGCGCAATTCGATTTTGAACAACTATCAAGGCTACAGTGTAAAAGTGCTTAATAGATTTTTAAACACTCTGCCATAAGTAAACGTCTAATAAAGCAGTCGAGAAAGACGCCATAAGCATCAACGTCGTCTGCCAGCAACTTCATTATACATAACTATATTGTTTAGATTAGAGTTGGCAAAATCTAATTACATCGATAACTTCATGTTGGAATTCTTCATAATCAAACAAAAAGCCTATACAAAAACAAATGAAATAAATGTGTTTCAAAATGGCGGTTGTTTAATCTTGAGTTACCTAATATTAATACGGTAAGTTAATTTACGTCGTCAAGTTATATACCCACGTTTTCAGCAACTAAAAAAGAAACACAATTCAGTTTTATACAGAACTAGCAGGGCTACCCGGCGTTGCCCGGGCCGATAAAAAACAAAGTAGTAGAAATTAAAGAGTGTGTGTAACATCTTTATATAAACACTTCAATCTCTCTATTTTTTTTAGCCGTCTTTCTTTCCCTGGTCCTCATTATTTCCCTCCCTCCTTCAACCCTCTATTTCCCTATTTCCCATATGATTATTATCTTGTTTAAATGTGTTAAAAACTTATAATAATGTAATTCACGAAAATTCTTTTTACTAAATATGTATTTTATGTAACTGGATTTTCTTAAAGAAATATGCTACGTAAACAAACAAACATTTTGGATGAAACTTATTAATTATTCTTACATTGTATTTTTGATCCCGAAATAAAATTATATTTTATGTTTTCAAGACTTTTTGACCACTAAAAAGTTTGGCCCGACCCCTAAAATTTTCCCCGACCCCTCAATCTCTCCAGCCACCCCCTACCAACTTTTTTCACTCCCCAACCCATAAGAATATTTTAAGTTAAAAAAAAAAAAAATTTGGCACGACCCCTAAAAAGTTTGGCCCGACCCCTAAAATTTTCCCCGACCCCTCAATCTCTCCAGCCCCCCAACTTGTTTTTTACTCCCCCCACAACCCTGAGAAATATTTTAAGTTAAAAAAAAAAAAAATTTGGGCCGACCCCATAAAAGTTCGGCCCGACCCCTAAAATTTTCTCCTACCCCTCAATCGCTCCAGCCCCCCTCCTCCAACTTGTTTTTTACTCCCCCCACAACCCTGAGAAATATTTTAAGTTAAAAAAAAAAAAATTTGGCCCGACCCCATAAAAGTTCGGCCCGACCCCTAAAATTTTCTCCTACCCCTCAATCGCTCCAGGCCCCCTCCTCCAACTTGTTTTTCACTCTCCCCCAACCCTGAGAAATATTTTAAGTTAAAAAAAATAGAAAAGGATTTGGCCCGACCCCTGAAAAGTACGGCCAGACCCCTAAAATTTTCCCGGACCCCCTAATCTCTTCAGCCCCCCCCCACAACTCGTATTTCACTATCCCCCAAACCCTGAGAAATATTTTAAGTTAAAAAAAGAAAGAAAACATTTGGCACGACCCCTAAAAAGTTCGGCCCGACCCCTAAAATTTTCCCCGACCCCTCAATCGCTCGAGCCCCCCCCAACTCGTTCTTCACTCTCCCCCAACCCTAAGAAATATTTTAAATTAAAAAATAAAAGAAAAAGAAAAAGATTTGGCCCGACCCCTAAAAAGTTCGGCCTGACCCCTTAAATTTTCCCCGACCTCTCAATCTCTCCAGGCCCATTCACCCAACTTTTTTTCACTCTCCCACAACCCTGAGAAATATTTTAAGTTCAAAAAAAGAAAAAAAGAAATAATTTGGCCCGACCCCTAAAAAATATGGACTGACCCCTAAAATTTTCCCAGAACCCCTAATCTCTCCAGCCCCCCAACTTTTTTTTTACTCTACCACAACCCTGAGAAATATTTTAAGTTAAAAAAAAAAAAAAATTTGGCCCGACCCCTAAAAAATTTGGCCTGACCCCTAAAATGTTCCCCGACGCCCTAATCTCTCCAGCCACCCCCGAACTTTTTTTCACTCTCCCACGACCCTGAGAAATATTTTAAGTTCAAAAAAAGAAAAAAGAAAAAATTTGGCCCGACCCCCTAAAAATTTGGCCCGACCCCTAAAATCTTCCCCGACCCCCTAATCTCTCCAGCCACCGCCAACTTTTTTTTCACTCTCCCACAACCCTAGGAAATATTTTAAGTTAAAAAAATTTTTTTTTTCCGATTAAAATTCAGGAAAGATTGGGTGTTCCGGCTTTGACGTCAAGTCCACCGGAAGTGGGTAAGTTAATGTGCCAAATGGGTAGAGAGCATCGGTCTTTTTCGTCTGAACCAACAGAGAAGGCGGTTGGGCTTTTGGATAGCTGCCTTTTACCATAGGTAAGTTGGTGGAGGATATTTTAAGAGTGTACCAGAAGAGCGAATAAAACCCCGATAAGATTTTTGAAGTCCAATTTCAATTGTTTTCGGTTTCCTTTTTTGATAACGTTCGTGAAAGCTGTTATTTGAGAAAAGGTGAGATGGAGTATTTGACTGACACACCAGCACACAAATACGACCAGCTGATTCTGTAATCGAAGTAGACGCACCGTGGGAATCGAAATAACGCAACCTAGATATTGGAGAACACCCTAGCTATACGATATACGGCGTATGCTATTATTATTATGCCTTGTTAGGCAGCTTTTGGTCAGAATATATATTTTCGATTAAACCTTTTAAAATAAAATAAAACATACATTTTAAAAATTTAGTATGCGTTTTGTGCATCTCACTTTTTAACCATATTCTCACTTCAGCCCTTTAAAAACACGAAAATATTTTTTCAGAAATCCTTCATTGCCCATCTGATTTTTGGAATATCTTCTCAATTAAACTGTTTAAAAACATGATTTGTTATAACTTTTTTAGCATCTCCGTTTTTACTTATTTTTTCAATAAAAAATTATAAAGTTTTTACAATAACAATATATATATATATTCGTTCTTTATTCTACTTACGGCATCTCAGTTTTAAATAGTTCCCTAAAGTTTACGTTTTGAAATTAAATATATACATATTTTTATTTATTTTTTATTTAATTTAATTTTTTCTCCTTCCCTCTGTTAGAAAATGTGACACAAGGTCAGAAAGTGAGATTGATTTTCTGTCTACTATAAATATTTTTCTTACACAATTTTAAATCCGATGTCTTGCTTTAGGTATAAATTATTATAAAATGATATAATAATAAATCTTGAAATAAATGTAAAAATAGATTACTGTACTATTTATTCACAGTGGGAACATTTGGTGTCTTTCAGTGCGCTAAGTGTGAAGGATCGATTTTCTCAATGATCTAATATCGATATAATTGTTGTCAGCTCCAGTTTGTTGATAACGACGAAACTAAAAAACATGTCTTTTCCGATTTCGAACTCGGGGGTCGTCATGTTACGTATCCAGTCTGTGGAGAGGCGGTGAAGGCAGTTAGTGTCAGAGTCTAGGAAGTTTGGATCCGTCCCCCGCTGTTTTCGTTTTGGTATGTTTCTTCATCTGCAGTTTATATAAAGAAGGCACACAACGACTCGCCTCTGGAACCCTTTTGATATTTTACACATCTCATTTTGTTTGAGATATATCTCCAGACACATTACTCATCCTCAACATCGTTAGTCATTCCACTACGAAGTGAACTTTGTCTAAAACATTAAAAATTCGAATCAGTCCAGGCTATCACGAGTGTATTTAATACTGGTGTACGTCCTCCTGCTGGAATGACGGAAAAATCATGCTTCGCCAGTTTTCTCACTCACTATTTACTTAGATATATTACTGAAATATTCATATAAAATAAAAAAATTACGTAAGTAATTTTTTTATAAAAAATATAAAAATTTATAAAAATTTATAAAAAATTACGTAAGTAATTTTTTTATTACTAAATAATTTATTATTATCATTTCTGATGACCTAAAGAAAAAATACCCACCATTGAATTTTTATTATACGATTGACTTTTTTTCGAATTCATTTCAGGCGGCGTAAGTATGAAGGCATTGCCTTGTTTGCTATTTACTTTCTACATTATTCGCACCACTTCAAATGACTTCGTTCAGGGACTCGAAAAGAGCATGTTTTGTACCCTCTAACTTTTGCGTGACGAGATGAAATACATATATTCATGTAGATATGATTATATAAGTAAATACACATTTGTCTTTATCATAGATGGGAGCATTATACAGTAAAGATTTTTGGATTATATTTACATAAATAAATATAAAAAAATGAACAAATCTCCGATGAAACATAGCCTCCTGTTCAAACGTAATTATTCACAATATGACAGTCAAATGTAAAGTTGAAATTGGCTTCCTCGAAATATTATCGATTAAAAAAAAATGCGTTCAGATTCCGGACAAAAACGAATTAACATTCGTTTTACAATATTCAGGCTAGATATTTTTTTCGATTCGTCAACATGGCAGTGAAATGCAAAGTTGACATTTTGGCGCGTCTTTCAAGAGCACGCATGCGCATAAACGCTTTGACACAAACTAGTTTCATGCAATGCGCTGTGGTTGGCTAAAAGAATAGAATAACTGAAGAAAAAAAATATCCAGCGGCTGATATGACAAAGTCCACGTCAACATGGATTTAAAACAGAAATGACAAGCGTGCGCCTAAAGACGTAGGCCGCGCGTGTAGTCATTGTATAGGTGTCATATTATGGAGTATTTTTCGTCTTCGTTTTCTTTTTGGAGCAAACACATACTAGTTGGAGCGCTTGCTTGCATGTTCTTTGATACAAATATGGATAATAGTAGACAGTGTTTTGTACAAGAACTTTCTTCCATGCACAAATTTATGAAAATTCTTAAGAACAAATATTATTCTTCCATACAGAAATATATGGATATTTTAGAACAAATATTTATTATCTTTCTCATTCGGGCTGCACTTATTTTCAGTTGAGAGTAAAGATATTGTATAATATGTCACTGTATTTGCACTATGATCTTCAAATCCATGAAGAATTATAGCCCCAATGTAATATCTACTTCCATTCAACAATATGCGATCAAACTTTATTAATGCAGATGGAATATGATTGTGTTGTAAAAAGTATACAAGAATTCCACAGATCATTTCCATTTCCGTCTTATTTTAAGCAGATTACTTACATGTGCTCTTAACTTTGGCATGTTCGTTATATGAGGCATGTCTAAAAAGTATCCGATCTTTATTTTTTCCGTGCGAAATAGAGACGATAGAGCGGCGCCACTCTACACAGTGAAGGAATACACCTCCATGCGCATGTTCGAATTTTATCACCGCCTTCCTGCGTGTTAGTCGCTGCCTGTCGGTCGCTGAGTGAGGTGCTACACAACGTGTTCGTCGGATAACCCATTCATTCAAGATGACTCGACGTGTTGAGCAAAGGTACCGCATCAAGTTTTGTCAAAACCTTGGTGATTCTCAAAGCAAAACAATTAAAAAAGATGCAGCAGGTGTTTGGAGAAGATGCGATGGGTGTAACACAAATTAAGGAGTGGTTCAACCGATTCAAAAATGGCCGCACATCAGCGGAGAGTGACCAGCGTTCTGGCAGGCCTCAAACTGCTCAGAGTGCAGCTGTTGTTGAAAAGGTGCGAAATTTGGTGATGGAAGATCGTCGGTCAACCGTGCGGCAGATCGCCCAAGACGTCGGAGTGAGTAAAGATTCCGCTCATGCAATTTTGCGTGATGAGTTGAACATGCACAGAGTGGCTGCGACATTTGTGCCTAAAATGTTGTCACAGGAACCAAAGAACCTCCGTTTTTAAGTTGCACATGATCTTCTGTAAACCTCCAACACTGATCCTGAGTTTCTGAACACCGTGATCACTGGAGATTAGTCATGGGTGTATGGGTACAACCCAGAAACAAAACGACAGTCGTCGCAGTGGAAGCATCCCGAGTCTCCAAGTCCCAAAAAAAGCGCGACAGGTGCGAAGCAAAATCAAGGTGATGCTAACTGTCGTTTTCTTTGATATCCGTGGAATTGTGCATCACGAATACGCAACGGAAGGACAGACAGTGACAACGGAGTACTATCAAAATGTTCTCCAGCGTCGCCGTGACGTATTCAGCGCAAACGACCAGACATGTTGACGGCGAAAAACTTGAAACTTCATCACGACAATGCCCCGCACATTCATCCCAATTGATCCAACATTTGTCGCCCAAACATGGAATTCCAATCGTTCGCCAACCTCCCTACTCTCCAGCCATTGTTCCTTGCGGCTTCTGGTTGTTTCGAAACTTGAAGACGCTACTGAAAGGTACCAGTTTTGAAACTAAAAGAGATGATGCGGAAAGCTACGGCAGAGATGAACAACATTCCAAAAGAAGACGTCCAGAGGTGTTACCGGCAGTGGATGGATCGGTGGCCTAAGTGTGTGAAAGCACAAGGGGCCTACTTTGAAGGGTATTAGGGCCCCAACCCCGTTAGCTACTGGAAATATTTTTTCTGGCTTAAGGTTGGATACTTTTTAGATAGGCATCGTATACATGCCATGGCAGTTTGCAAACCATAATAACCCTTCTACTGTAGTCACGTGGTTTGGAGTACGCATGTTTTTTTTTGTCACCTCGGCTCCGCTCTAGAAAAGTTTGGTCTGCACACATTTGAGTCAATTAGTTGTCTTTATCAAGGAAAAAAATAACTTCTCTGCGTTAAGTTTGAATTCCTACTCTTTTATCTTTTCCATTACCTTTTATGTGATCTTAATATTGTCTTCAATATTAACTTTTTATGAAAACATCGTCGAGGTTCGCTATAGCAAAATTAGAAATCAAACCAGCATTGTGTCCATTATTTGTCGGAAAAGGGAAGGCGAAAACTTGATCCCAAACAGGATACGATTACATTTATATAAACCTTCATAAGTATTATGTTGTGACTAAATAAGTGGATTAGTCTGGACAATAAATACGACTACAAACAGTAGTATGTACGATTCGATTGCATTCTGTTAAATCCGATTGGATTACTTGTAGTTACTATTGTTTGTGCAATATATCTTCGTTGGAATCAATTGTACTATTTTAAGACCTTTACACTGTGGGTTATTTTGTTATTCCTAACGACTTACAAAATTATATTATATTAATAGCCGACAATTGTATTCATCATTGTTAGACTTGTATTTGAAGATATGTATCTGCTTTATGCATACTTTTCCTTCATATTTAAATATAAAAACGAACACATCTTGGCTTTCTCGTTTCAATCAGTATTTACTTTAGACTCGCCAATTATTGGTCTGGTAGAGATTAGTATGACTTTACGGGTGGACGTTTAAACGGTGACACTATTTAAAAGCAGGTGTTCCTTAGCTGCTTAAATTTAAAAGTAAGAAATTACGGATTTTTAAACAAACGAAGCGCGCGAATTGCATACTCTTTTCGGTGAGTTTCACTACATGATTGGAAACATAACTTCTGTTCAGGGGGCCGTAGTTTGGCTGTTTCATTACAATATAATGTCTAGTCGCATTGACATCTCAAAATAGACTTTAATCTCGCCTCTCGTCGAAGTCCTAGCGAGAGGAGAGCAGGGGATATGACGTCCCGTCAACACGACATTCAAAGTCTGACTGTTCGTAAAAAGCGCGAAAACGTTTGCGCGGAAGTACTATTTCGCACAAAAGTGTTTTGGCCGAACAACGCACCAGTCGCTCCGCGAATGAGAACGTGCGAATGCAAAAGAAAAAAGATTGTAATTATTTAATTGCTACATGCATTCATTTTTCAATAAAGCCCTTCTTTTTCCTTCTACCATGAAAAAGATCATACTAAATACCTAAATATGAAAACTCAAATCAAAACTCAATAAACGCGGAAAAATGCATAATGTCATGTAAAAGAGCGAGTTGTATGAAAGTTATATACGAGTATATGCCTCATCCAATACTCTGGTGAATTCACGTGTCGTGGGCTGCTGGACTATGTTCTTGGAGCGGCGACTCGGACAGACAAGCAAGCTATACTGAAGTACTAGGAAACTGCATCTTCACGTCTGTATTTTTTTTTGCAAGGAAGCTTCACCGTCTTCTCATGTACAGCACCTGTATCTCCAAATGGTAATTCATCTGGTAGTGGTCTGATTAAAAGTCGTTTAAGTCCGGCGATCTAACGTGAACCAGTGTGTCAGCAGGATTATGAAGGAATGAACACTGTAGATTTTGGAAGAGCTGCTACAAAGAACTCCTTATCTAAGTAACTCGAAGTTGGGAATAAAATTATTCGGTGTGGCACAACAGATTGTGATCAGTTATAGAAGGACAGTAGTTTTGAGATTAGTTTTATGAGCTAACAGAGATGTGTAAATAAAAGTTTACAGAAAAATACTAATTGTTGACAGTGGAGAACAGAAAGAAAATTGATAGGAAGAAAGAGCTTACTAATGAGATCGAATGAAAGGAGGTAGCCTTTGTCACCAGTGAAATTGTTTTTTAAAATAAAAAACAATTGAAGAAACCAATTGGACGAAAGAGTTAATCAATGAGATTTATTTTGAGGCAAGTGTCCTCAACTGACTGAGTTGCAAGCAACGTTAATAAAAAAGGATTTAAATACCGAAAAAAAACGCAACAAAATTACGGAATAAACTACCCCCGTGGTTTGTCCGACCTCACACAAGTTTGAGCGTGATTTCTATATAAGCAGAAGATCTCACACAACACCGAACATATCTTCTGCACCTAGACTCTGAACTTGATTTACTTTTCCAAGGACTGACTATTTGATACAGTTGTAAGTAACTTAGTTAAACTTTCAGTGACACACTCACATTGTGTACAGGAACGGGGTCATTTTATACCATTGTGTGGACGTTATAAATAGAACAATTCTTACATGACAACAGTGTGAACTCTCTTTCTTATTTAGAAAATATTTGCGCCAGGCATCCGACTAAAACAAATCACTTTCCGACGACTTGCAACCTTCCGTGATAAAAACACATTGGGCAGAGGGTTGCGACTTGTATAAATCGTCAAACAAAGGCTAAGACGCTTATAAAATTACGGATGAGAAACCAGCCCGTGACAGGCCGAAAAACTTACGTATGAAAATTATAATTGCTCTCCATCTCTCCTAAAAATTAAGTCAGTCTAATAATAATCCGTACAGTAATTTACGTATGAAAATAAGATTTTTATAATTCCGTATGATCAAAATAACTTATATTTGTCCCCATGTTTCCTGAACACTTGTCTCGTCTTATAATAATATCTATAAGTCTATGTTTATAACAATCAGTATTTTATCATTACGAGTCGACAAAATAAATTATCTCCATTTCTTCTGTACACCGAACCAGTCAAATAAGAATCCGCACAATCATTTATTTATAAAAATCAGATTTTAGAATTACCGATGATTCGAACTATCTATATTTTTTAACAACATGAAATGTAGATTTGAATATTAGACAGGCGTTCGTTAATGTGTGAGAGAGAAAAAGGCACAATCAACGAAATCAGTGAGTTTCGTGAATACGTCAGTAGCAGAGGAAGGAACGAAGAAAGAAATGCGAAATGGAACAAGTGTTAAATACTAAGATATGTTCTGAGGACATGTTTATATGTTATGGGCATTGCTGGTTGTGTATTATTAGACTGGGTTACTGTTTATGAGAGCTGGAGAAACGTGCACGATTTTAAGTCATATACTCGTATAAAATTTTGGAGTTTGGATGATGCATATACTCGTACATAACTTTGAAGTTTGGAGTTTCAAAAAGGAATACACGTACGGTAACTTAATGTTTAGTAAACCGAAACAATGCACTCAGTTGTTTAGTATTCTTATGGGAGGCGGACCAGTGTTGTGTAACGGATACGGAAAACAGAAAATTAAACTGACAAGACGATTTTAAATCCCATTCAATAATAAAGTCAGTCTTGCATACACATGTACACATACACACACATACATCATTTTCCTTTTTCGCTGTGCACTCACATTTTGAAAAAAATCGCCGACGGACACGAACATGGTTGAACGTTTCATATGACAGCTTCTAAAAGTAGAGCTTAACATAAACTTTACAAGAAATACAAAATTGCCGCTCGGCACGATTTCCATCCAACCTATTATTAAATATAACATTTTATTTATTTTTTAACTATGTTATAACAATTTTGAACAGATACACGAAATGCTGAAGAAGATCTCGTCACGTGGGATTTTTTTAAAATATGGCCGATGTAAATAAATCGTGCAGACCAGAAAGAAAATAGTCTATTCATAATAGACTACAATGGAAATAAAACTCACCTCTTGACATTATTTTTTTATAAAATGAAAAAAAATCAAAATTGTATTTTTATTAGTGGGCGGAAATTATTAAAAAAAAGTTAAATATAATGGTTTTCTGCAGTAATAAGTTGTTTTTAAATCGAACCGAGCGACATTCTTGACTATTTTTCTAAAGTTCATGTTAACCAAATTTGACCATATTTAGAACACTCTTTCGATGCTGGTATATTTGAGCGGTACCAACATTCTTCCCTCGAAAACCTCGCTCACACGCCCTTATTCCGAATTCGTGGCCAGCGATCATAAACAACGTTTTAAGTAGAATTTAGACGGTTTGAAATCGATATAAATAGTTTTTTCTCGGAAGAAATAATGTCAGTTTCGCGTAACTTTCTTTTACTGAATATCTGATAAGACCGTTGCATTATATTTCACTGGATGCTTTTAATATTTATATTTCTGTGTATACAATTTGGTTTTCTTTCACGAGATAAAATGATTTTAGAAACATACTAGCATGTTTATGAGGAGCTTCGTCTGTAAGTCTGTCATGTGAGATGAAAATATCTTATTTTAGATACAAACAAGCGACTCTATAAGATGCTCTGTATATCAGCAACTTTTATCACCCATCCTTCAACTATAATTTCCGTTGTCTGTGACGCTTAAATTTGAAATATTAATTTCTGCAGTCTGTATAACTCAAATTGGAAATAGTATTTTCTGAAATCTGTTAAGCGTAAATTTGATATATTATTTTCGATAGTCTGTGACGCTTAAACTTTAGATATTATTTTCTGTAGTCTGTTACGCTTGAATATGAAATAGTATTTTTTTCAGTCTGTAGCGTTTAAATATTTTCTTTTAAAAGAGAGGCTAAAAAAAGTATAGGATCCCCGTTTTTAGTACGAACCACTCTATGTTACTTGAACATAACTCTATTATACGGATTCACAATTTTAGTCAAATATTTGACTGTTTTTATCCGCGCCGGACGGAAAGTCTCATAATGTGTTACACTATCAAGACATCGCCTGAAGAATCGGTTATATTTAGTATATTAAGCCCTGCGGTGGACGGAGGTTCCAGTGGTTCCGTGAAACCGAAAGGATTGATGGAAGATTAAAATGATGTTTAGCTTTTATTGAAATGAAAAAAATATATATTCTCTGGCGAAAGTGATTGAGCACTTTGGTTATTTTTCCTATAACACTAAATTATAATATGTATATTCTACAATACTAACACATGGTCTGTACCTGATTAACCTAATTCCCCTGAAGATGGACCCGGATGGGTCTGAAAGTACTTAGGAGACAAATCTAAACTATGGCAAATTCATCAGCAAATTCTTCTCCGAAACTAAGATCCTGATTCGGACTCTTGAAAGGATCGAACAAAGGATGTCTAGACATGAGTTGTCTCTTATATTCAACAATACTTGCCTGCAAGAGAAGATGCTGCCTAGATATATATATATATATATATATATATATATATATATATATATATATATATATATATATATAAACACACACACACTAAAAACGATGTGAAAAAAAGGTATTTTATATCTTTTTTTAAAAATTCTGATGATGAAGTATATCTTCGAAAGTTTAATTGAAATAAATAATTGAAAAAAAAATTAATAAATTGAAAATGCATTGTATGGCGTTCTTAATTTTAATAATTCATAATACCATAAAAACAATGCTTTCTAAACAAGAACACCATTTCTAATTCAATTTGCACCGCCACATGCCACGTGCCACGTTATTGACTTAAGAGACCCTCATCCCACATTCGTTTCAACAACAGACGAATTGAAAACACACAAAAATACGATGTGAAAAAAAGAAAAAAAAGCAAGGTATTTTATATATCTTTTTTTACTTTTTATTTTTTAAAATTCTGATGATGAAGTATATCTTCGAAAATTTAATTGAAAAAAATAATTGAAAAAAAAATTAATAAATTTAAAATGCATTGTATGGCATACTTAATTTTAATAATTCATAATATATATATATATATATATATATATATATATATATATATATATATATATATATATATATATATGTTACACCGGCCGTTCTTACACAGGAGAAACAACACCGGTTGTCACTATAAATAGAGCGAGTCACCAGAAACACAGAAAAGACAAAGCACAGTCAGGCACATTTAGGCTCTACGTGTTGAGTGAGTTTACTGTGTCAAGTTAGTATTTTTCTTAAATATGTTGTTGCCTGCTCTTGTTGATTATTGTTATCGTTTGTATTGTTTTCACGTTGACTGTTATTGTTGAACTGGTTTCCCTTTTACGACGTTTTTTTTTGTGGCACGTTTTTTTTTTTTCTGCCAACTTTTTTTTGGTTTTTTTTTGGTGTCTCTAGTTATTAACTAGATGGCGTCCAAAACGACTGAAAATTCGGAATGGTGCAAACCTCCAAAAATGTCTATAAATGTCAATGATTTCGTGGAAGAAGAAAAAAATACGAACACATGGTTACTGAACAAGGAATTACCGTGGATTTACTAATGTTGGCAGAAATTAAAAGAAAAAACAGTAACCATGTTTGTTATCGAAAAAAATTTAAAAAATCCATCAGGGCCTCTCCTGAATTAATATGCAAGTTATTGGCAACTGCAGGATTCAAACCGCAAAGGTTAATCAAGTGTAAAGGATTTAACACTTGGAATGCTTTGTTTCCTAACGAAGAAATTTGTGCTAATCTCTCACTTAATCAAATTATCACGCAGGACTATGTTTTACGAACCGAGTACATGGGTAGAAGACGTTCTTCAATTTCTATCTTCAATGTGCCTTTTTATGTAAAAGGCGAACAAATTGGTGCCTTTTTTCTAAGATTTGGCGAAATCACAGACGTCAATTTTGACGAATTTCCAGGTACATGGAACTTCGAAATACTTATCGACAAGAAAGCTTATGACAGCATCCCCTACTATTTACAAGTCGGGGAGGAAAAACTACCTATTATATTGGCCGGACGAAGACCTGTTTGTTGGTTTTGTGAGCAACTAGGTCATTTAACTTTTGAATGCCCACAGAAAAAATCCACTCAGAAAACGACGCCCCCGATTAACAGACCATCCAAGGCTGGCACCCACCTCGATCCTCCAGCTACAATTGGTATACCTATTACATCTACATCTGATGACTCCGAAGACGAATTCCCTGCTCTACCTTCTGCAGAAAAAGACGAGGGATGGATTATTGTTCCAGGAAAAAAACACCCCGGGTCGGGTATCTCTCGAAGAAATGAGAGAAAAAGAAATGCTTAAAAACGACTCGAGAAAAGACAGTTACATTAAGGCAAAAGAACTTAAATCTAAATTAGATAAGAAAGTAGGAAAAAAGAGAAAAAAGAAAGAAAAAATTCAGCCACTTCAGATAAAATCTCTACCCCCAATCCAAGTCCCCAGCCGATCACAAAACCAATAGTTTCTAAAAATTCTAATTCTCCCAAATTAATGCCCCCCCCCAATCACTGGCCCAATTTTAGACAAACAGTACAAGCTTATCCCTCTAAGTCTGATTAAATCGTCTATAAAAATCATTTCTCCTAAACCTTCTCCCTTTGTCTCCCCATTTAATACCCCCAAAAATACCCCACCTGCTTCACCCACAAAAAAACCCTCCCCTTCGCCTTTTCCAGCATCTCCTATGGGGCCTAGCTCCCCTTCCCCCTCCCCAATGGATGATATGCCCCCCCCCTCCATCTATTACACAGAAAAGGCAGAGGAGCCTTTCTGTGGAAAGGAAAACTAAAAAAAACGCATTCCTTTCTGGGGAGGATTTCTGCAAAGTGACATGCACCCAAATAGAAACAGTAAAGCATTACCACCTCTCCACTATAAATGAGCTCCTTAAATTCAATGAAGTCGGTGGTATAACTATTGAAGACCCTGCTAATTTCCTCAACGCCCCTAGAGTCCTTACAGTGGTAAGGAAGAAACCAGAAGCGAAGGCTCTATGGCAGATTCTGGAAGAGGCGAACAACACTTTCAATTTCACCGTTCCAATGGCCATCTTCAAAGATGAAGGTCTAGTCGTTTTAAGGAAAGATTGTTTTGGGAGGGTTCCCATAAGGTTACACCCCACCCTGTATAGGATAGCGAAACTAACCTATCCTTTGGATGTTGCCGGCATCTCCCATGATGGTCAAATTAATGATCAGATGGGCAATCAATCTTTTGGGAGAGCCGTCGGCATCCTGACCACTGCTATGTTCGTTTCTGGAACCCAACTCTAAGGCACCCTCATGGCTCTCTTTCTTACGAGTTTGAATGTCCGGGGCCTGAGGGCCGACGCTCGTAAATTTCGAGTCGCTACAGACCTTCAGCGCCTCGGAGTGGATATATGTTGTGTTCAGGAAACCCACTTGATTTCTGGGGACTATTTGGGTGCGCTGACTAAGGGGTTTCACGCTTATTCAGCGTACTTTAATTCTTCTGCTAGGGGGGTTTCCTGGCTGGTAAGCAAGTCTTTAGATGCGTCGTGTGACCCTAGCTTCATGGATCCGGAAGGGAGACTTTGTGTTCTGGATATTACCATAAAGGAGAAGGCATTTCGGCTCATCGGGGTTTATGCGCCCAATAGCCATTCTGAGCTCGGTTCTTTCTTTCGGCGAATCGAGCAGTTCTTGATTTCTACTTCTCGGACAGTCATTCTAGCGGGAGACTGGAACGCGGTCCTGGATCCCGATTTAGATCGTAATCGACCTAGGGGTACTAACACCGATCGGGATGCTACGTTATTTCGGGACTTCCTCGATAAGTTCGATCTTATCGATATATACCGGAATGAATGGCCCCGTGATAGGGTATGGACTTGGACAAATAGGCGCGGCTCCGATTCGGTACAACTTTCGAGTTATATCGATCGGTTCTTAATTAGGAGAGTCGATGTAGGATTAGTTGAATGTCCAAGTTTTCATAATATAGTTTACTCAGACCATAGACTTGTTCGGGTCCGGGTAAACTTAGATAGACCTAAGCCTAGTTTAGCTGGGTACTGGAAGCTCAACACTTCGTTGTTCGATGTGAAGGGCTACCAGGAACAGCTATTACTAACCTTACAGCGGGAATTGACGGGGGCTGTAATTGGGAATAGGAAGTGGATTCATTTTAAGAAGGTTATTAGGTCCTTTACTGCCGATTTTAGCAGACGACTCAATCTATCAACTAGGGCAGCTAAAGTGGCACTAGAGTCTAGATTAGATCGGGCGGTGGAGGTGGGGGATAGCTCTAGTGTTACTATAATTAAGGCCAAGCTGGCTTCTTTGGCTATCCAAGAACACCAGGCTTTAGTGATTAGGGCTAGGTTAAAAAGGGTGCCTAACGAGGCGACAAACATGGCTGCTGAACTGCGTGCAGACGAGCATCGACATGCATTTGATCGACATATCGCTCGTGTCTCAATGCCGGATGGGAGACTCGTGACCACAAACGAAGGTATTCTGGAGGCTTTTCGTTCTCATTTCCAGGATCTTTTTACTCGAGAACCCGGTTTGTCTTTAGCCCAATTCGACCCCTATTTATCCGACTTTTCTCGTCTTGAGGCGACCGAAGCAGCTAGGTGCGAAGGTTGCAGAACAGAGGAAGAAGTCCGGGAAGCCTTAGGGCGGGTCGGCCTTAACAGGTCTCCGGGGATTGATGGTTTGCCATACGAGGTGTATTTAAGGATGTCGCACATTTTTGTACCATTGTTGACAGTTTTGTTTAACTCGTGGTTTAGGAACGGGTCTATTCCCCAGTACTTGACCATGGGTTTGGTGAAATTGTTACGCAAAAGAAAAAATGGTGGGGATGGGTTAGATAATTTTCGGCCCTTAACGATGCTTAATGCGGAGTTAAAGATTTTTGCCAAGATCTTAGCCAATCGTCTGCAACTTGTTTTGCCTGGTCTAATTAGCCCTGAACAGACTTGTTCTGTGAAGGGCCGGACCATTCAGGATAATTTGCACTCGATACGCTTGATCATAGATAAAGTCGACACTGAAGTCGCGCTGATCAATTTAGATCAGTCCAAAGCATTCGATAGGTTGGACCATCGGTACTTGGAGGCTGTTTTGTCTGCGGCCGGTTTTGGCTCGCAATTCCGCTCCTGGATTCGCTTCTTGTATGCGAACCCCGGTGTTAGGGTTGAAGTTAATGGCATGAGGTCTGGTTCCTTCAGATTGTCCAGCTCTCTTCGTCAGGGGTGCCCTCTTTCACCGATGCATTATGTGCTTGTTTTGGAACCTTTCCTTAACAGGCTAAGGGTGAATCCGGTCCTGCACGGAATTACTTTGGCAGGTTCTTGCACCATGTTGAAGTACTCCGCCTATGCTGACGACTTGACTGTGCTTGTAACGAGCAATGCCGAGATTAGTTTCGTCGACAGAGAAATCAGAATGTATGAAACGGTGACAGGGGCCAAAATCAACTGCGATAAGTCTATTGGCTTGCGCATTGGTGCTTGGAAGGGTGTTTCCTTGCAGGGAACCTTTGGCTGGACAGATGAGCCTTGCAAGCTACTCGGCGTCTGGTTTGGTCCTGATCTCCAGCTGGAGAAAAATTGGTCGGAAGTCCTGAAAGCGATTAGGGCAGCAGCTGGTCTGTGGTCCCGCAGAAATCTTTCGTTAAAGGGGAGAGCGGAGGTGTGTACTTCTCACAGGTGTGTACTTCTCACATTTATCCGATCATCCTATATCGTCTTTCAGTGCTCCCACTCCCGTCGGATACACTGCTGGAGATGCAACGGGTTCTGTTCAAGTTTTTGTGGCTTGGTAAGGCCCCTATGGTCCGTCGCGAGATTTGTTACCTTCATCCATCTGAGGGCGGTCTGGGTATGCCTAGCATCGAAATTCGATGCTACACTCTTAGGCTGTTTTATCTAGACCGAATGAGTACACAATCTGAGGATAACGGTGACTTTTGGAAGGAAGACACCAAGAAAGCCTTTCCGGCTTTGAGAAGTGTGCACTTGGACAGGTTACCCCGAAACGAGTGCTCCTTCTATCGCGAATGTAAACATGCGTTGAAGTTCCTTTCAAGGGTGACAGAAAGCCTCTCTGACACCCTGCTGTTGTCTCAAAAGGCATTATATCGGGTAATGGTGAGGGGGACTGCCCGAAATGATTGGCCTGAGGGGCTCGCTTTGACGAGGGGGGGGGGGGAGCTCCGCCTAATCTGGCCTTGGGCACCTGGGTCAAGGTGCCTTGACAATGACGAGGCATCACTGACCTGGCTGACGATTAGGAATGCACTCTGGGTAGGTAAGAGGCTTCATTCAGCACGCTTGAGTAATTCTCCGACTTGTGTCAGATGCGGCGATGAGGACGAGACCATAAGTCACGTCTTTGTTTTTTGCCGCATCGTCGTGCCGCTGATTAAGCTTGTTGCAGGCTATATGGTTCGTATTCTTAACGTATCGTCTTTTGACCTGGAACCCATTAATGTATGCAGCAACTGTGCTCCGACAACCGATAGGCAAAAACGGTTTACGTTTTTGAACTTACTAGCGAGTATGAGAGTTACGACTAGGTGCAAGACAGTCTACGGAGCTGAGACCTTCACTTCTCTCGACCTTATTGCGATTTTCAAATATTACCTGAAGGCTCGCATTAGGGCCGAGCGGGTGAAACTCTCTTCGGCAGATTTTGGTGAAAGATGGGTGACTGGAGCACGACAGTGTAGAGTGGCTGTCGCTAGATTAGAGTGGTATCTGAACGTGCCTTAGGCAGAGAATATTGGGTTCAGGAAACGAACTATGCTTTAATTTTAAGTTAGATTTAGACTTATTTTAAGTTAGTTTCTGTTTAATTTTCTGTTGAGGTTTTTGTTCAACAATTTAGCTAGTGTATGATTGATTCCATTACATGCCCCCTTTTATTTTGTCCTCATCCCACTCCCCTTTTTATTTTCTGCCCCACTCCCCTTCCCTCTCCAATTAGGTGACTGAGTGCCTTATTTGCCGGAGATGCAGGTCACCCATCGATATTTTCGAAGGAGGTGGTCAGAATAAAACGTTGGGGCCTGCATCAACCACCTTTTTTCGAGCTTTCGATTTCGACCGGCAAATCGGCATCTCTGCCACATTTCAATAACGGGGGGGGGGGGGTTTACTAATCTTTATTTTTTTTACATTGTATATATCATATTTTTAATTTTTAGTCCCCCCCGTTGCATATTTCTTATATGGGTTTTAAGTAGGATTTCATGGTATGAATTCTTATGGTGAGTAGCGATGGATGTATAGTATGAATGCGGTATTATGGTAAATGATGGTCATGATTGAAACTAGCTAAGTTGAGTTTTTCAAGTTAGAGATGACCGATCCTTTCCCCACCCCTTTTTTGGCCTTGTGCCACATTTTGTGTACAAGTTTACGCAAATAAATATTAAGACAAAGCACAGTCTTGTAACTGTCTAGTCAAGTGCTAATCAATTTCTTACTTTGTTAATACACTTGTTAAACCAACCCTCGACTTGACTTCCTTTATTTATTATTTACTGTTGGACAACTTCACAACAGATTGGCGACGACGGAATCGAAACGATTTCACTGCAGAAAAATCACCCAAAGTGATTTCGCAAGATCTTCACGGAAAAAACCCATCTTCGTCAGATATTTGGATTCGCAAGGATTAACAGCAAATTAACTACCAAGTAGTTAAGCGAAAAAAAAACACAAACTCAAAACTTGCTACCAAAAATCGAAAACTAGAAAACGCGAAAGACATTTTCAATTATTGAAATAATTGAATACATTGATACCTTAATTTTTTTTTCTCTTCAAGTTTCACTGACTCGTTAAGATAAATGTTATCCACGTCAAATATTACAGATATTGTGTAAGTTTGTCGTTATTATTAGGACAACATCTGATATTTGCGCAAGATCCGGATTGACTATTTATTAAAACCGTCTACCACAGAATTGTCAAGAGCAAAGGACGGACAGTGAACAAATATATTCGCGTGAGTCATTTGTGCTTCTAACAAAGAACTGTTAAGTCGCATTTTTGCAAAATGAAAAGGGGTTAAAAAGATTTCCCATAAAACTAGTCTTATTAGGCTTATAGCGACGGACTTGGTTTTGTAAAACTACGTACACATATATATTTTTAAAAAAAAATTCTTAGTTTTGTTTTTCAAACAAAAGAACTGGGATTGAATTTTATTTTTACTAAGGAATAATATATTTCTTGCTTTGTGTATTAGTTGAGCAAAGTAATTATATTAAGCACGTTGTGGGGAAAATTTTCAATTATAATCCAGAAGACGATGCCACTTGTCTCACTTCTATAGAAGAAATGAGGATATTTTTGTATCGGACTGCAGTACATGGACAGACTCTAAAAAAGTTAGATTTTTGCTAAGAAAATTAGGAGCTGCCGAGCATACAAAGTTCGTGAATTTTATCCTTCCAAAAAAGACCAGTGAGTTGAACTTCCAGGAGGCAGGTACTTTACTAACATAACTGTTTTCTACAAAAACTTCTCTTTTCCACAGGAGATATAAGTGTATGAATGTCACTAGAAGAGAGGAAGACAACTACATTACGCATGCAGGTATAGTAAATAAACTTTGCGACGATTTTAAATTAGAGGAATTATCATCGGATAATTTTAAATATCTAATATTCTTGCAAGGTCTGGTCTTAAATAAAGACTCTGAAATCAGACGTCGTGTTTTAAATAAACTCGAAAATGAGCCATGTCTAACAATACAAAACTTAGCGGAAGACTGTGAACGTTTTGTTGCGTTGGAACAGGACAGTCGTGACATAGAGGAAAACGGAGTGTCGCACATTAACAAAATCCATCAGAAGAAAAAATTGACTTCAATGAATAACCAGAGAAAAAAACATGGAAAAGATCCACCTGGACCGTGTTGGAGGTGTGGAGATAACCATTGGTACAATGAGTGTCCCTACATATTCAAACAATGTGACAACTGCCACCAGAAAGGACGTAAGGCATCACGTTGTAAGAAAAAATCTGGTAGAAAGACAGCCATTAAACTGACAAAAATTGAACCTGAAGAACAAAATATCCGGAAATATGTACAGGTCAAAATGCTTAAAAAAAGTAAGACTACAGCTTGATAGTGGGTCTGACATTTCCATCATTAATGTACAGACATGGAAGAAGCTTGGGAGACCCACTATGATCAAATCACAAAAAACGGCGAGAAGCGTCAGTGGTGAAAAAATAACCTTCGAAGGGGAATTATTGACGAATATTTCTTTCCAGAATAAGACCGTAAAAGCCAAAATTTTGTTTATGCAAAAATCGAATAACCTTTTTGGAATTGATCTGATTGAAAAGTTTAGCCTATGGGATCTGCCTTTAAGCTCCTTTTGCCAAAAGGTTGAGGATTCGAATGTGGAGGCAGAAAAACTCAAGAGGGAATTAAAAGAAAATTTTCCAGACGTATTTTCAGGCGGTCTTGGAAGGTGTACAAAAGCGGTAGCAAAGTTTGAAGTTAAAACAAATGAACTACCTGTGTTCAGAAAGAAAAGAAATGTTCCATACGCCGCTATAGAGCAAATAGACGGTGAATTAGAAAGACTCGAGAACATGGCTGTCATTTCAAAAATTGATCACAGTGAGTGGGCTTCACCTACAGTTTATGTTAAGAAAAAGAACAAGGAGATTCGGGTTTGTGCCGACTTTTCCACAGGCTTGAACAAGGCATTACAAGATCACCATTACCCTCTTCCAAGCCCTGAAGAAATATTTGCGAAACTGAGTGGAGGAAAATATTTTTCTAAGATCGACCTCAGCGACGCTTATCTTCAAATCCTTGTCGATGAGGAGTGTTCAAAACTGCTATGTATCAATACCCATAAGGGATTATACAAATTTTACCGACTTCCTTTTGGGGTGAAGATCGCCCCTGCGATTTTTCAACAAATTATGGACATGATGTTAAATGGAATGGATTTCGCAGTAGGGTACCTGGACGATGTGTTAATAAACAGCGTTAGCAAAGAACAACACAAGACTCATGTAAACCAAGTATTCAAAAAAATCCAGGATTATGGGTTTAAAATCAAAGATGAGAAATGTACTTTATTCATGGAAAAAATAAAATACTTAGGGCAAATCATCGATGAGCAAGGAAGAAGGCCAGACCCAGATAGGGCAATGGCGATACGGAACATGCCTGCTCCAGAAAATATTGCTTCTCTACAAAGCTTCTTAGTGTTGGCGAATTACTACAATGTGTTCGTACCAAACATGCATAAACTGAGATCACCCTTAAATGAACTGTTAAAGAAGGACCAAAAATGGGTCTGGACGCAAGAGTGCGAAGAAGCGTTTCAGAAAATTAAAGATATCTTAACGTCTGACTTGTTTCTGGCACATTATAATCCCAAGCGTGATATTGTAGTTGCAAGCGATGCCAGCAACTATGGTATAGGAACATGCATATTGCACAAAATGGATGATGGAAAATTAAAACCCATAGCCCATGCATCCCAAACACTTCTACCAGCCGACAAAAAATACTCTCAAATTGAGAAAGAGGCTCTAAGCATTATATTCGCGGTAAAGAAATTTCATTGTTTCCTGCACGGTAGACAATTTCTGTTACAAACAGACCACACACCCTTATTAACGATTTTCGGATCGAAAAAGGAACTACCACAACACACTGCGAATAGACTCCAAAGATGGGGTACCATTCTTCTTAACTACAATTTTCAAATGGAGTATGTACTATCTAAGAAATTTGGTCATGCAGACGGGTTATCAAGGTTGATACCTAAGCAGACAGAACCATTGGAGGATATGGTGATAACAGCTATTCAAGCGGAAGCTGAAGTAAAAAATACGTTATGTGACACAATAAGAGAACTTCCAGTAACGCTTGATTAAGAGTAAGGCAGAGGTGGATGAATTTACCATAAGAACGAAAGAATAAATCGACTGAGTTGTTGATTGTGATTCCCAAACAAAAACGTTATTAATCCCCAGAGGGGATATTTTCAAAGGGGGGTGTTACACCGGCCGTTCTTACACAGGAGAAACAACACTGGTTGCCACTATAAATAGTGCGAGTCACCAGAGACACAGAAAAGACAAAGCACAGTCTTGTAACTGTCTAGCCAAGTGCTAGTCAATTTCTTACTTTGTTAATACACTTGTTAAACCAACCCTCGACTTGACTTCCTTTATTTATTATTTACTGTTGGACAACTTCACAACAATATATATATATATATATATATATTTGAATTCTAATAAAATTTGATTGACACCTTATTTTATTACTTCATTTTATATTATAATATTAATGCTCTATCCAGTATATTGAGCTTCAGTTTTTTTATCCGGATGTTTCACTAATTATAAGATATTAGTTGACGCTTATATCTTTTGTTGGATTGCTTCATATATATATATATATATATATATATATATATATATATATATATATATATATATATATATAAGCAAAAGTTGTAAAATAACATAATTCGTTTGCTTATACCATTTTTACTTTTGCAATTTTTCTAAGAATCAGTTTTGTGTAAAAAAAATGAATGTACCATAAGTATCACTTGTACGTTCGATTCTTAACAAAAAGGTTGAGAAAAGAAGCAAATAAAAGAAAAAATAGCAGGGAATGCGATATCTGAAGTAATTATACGTCAAAACAACAACCGGTGCAGTTCCAGACGAATGTTTACAATGCCGGGACGCCCAGAATTTAAATTAAGAGTTTCCAATTGCTTTGAAAATTCCGACAATAGCTTAACTTAAATAAGTTTTACTTGTAAACTAATAATCCTATTGGGTTCGACTGTTTACACGTGATGTTTGAAGATTTGATAAAACTCGTTATTTTCAGTGGCGTCATTTATATGCTAGAGCCAGGACTTATTGAATGATATGTTATGTACATACTAGCTGTCTCTATTTCGACTTGCCCCATAATCATTTTACTTTTATTTCGCTCGTTGTTCCCCCACACCCAATTCATTTTTCTAAGTTCTTGTAATAAAATACATTTTAAGAAAATAACTTTCGCCGCAAGTTAATATGTAATAACCAAAATAGGTTTTGCAAGAACATCAATCGGACGTCTTACAGAATATTGAAATTTAACACCCATAAATATTTTCTAGTTTGTTTTAACTTTATAAATAATAAGAGGCTTAAATCCAGAAGTTAAGAGGATGTTTTCTGTTTTTTGATATGATTTTTTTAACGTAAATGTATTACTTACTCTTTCTCTGTCTGTCTGTCTGTCTGTCTGTCCGTCTGTCCTTATCTCTCTTTCTCTCTTTCTCTCTTTCTCTTTTCCTAGATATATACTTGTGTGTTTTTGTAAACAAAAAATCTACTTGTGTTAATAGTAATTGTTGTGACCTTGAAGGGCCGATAATAAAGAAAAAAACACAGTGGTATATTTTCAAGAGTGCGTCTTTACAGAAGTACAGAACAGTATGTTACAGAAAGAGTGGTATTTACTTCTTTCCCACCACAGGAAGATGTGGCACAACGCTGAACCGTGGAGAGAACAAGCCAGCGCTTCTAAAAAAGGGCATTCGGACCTCTAAACATTGCCTGGGACTAATTGTCGAGAACGGATCCTCGATTGGTATATACTGGTCTGACCTCTTTCTGCAACTGATGTTACAGAAAGTCTGCTTGCCTTTCGTCGTATGCTATTGTATACTTAATGTCTATAATAGTCCATAGAGTCATGAAATAGAGTAAATAACCATCACACAAGAACAATCATAATTACGAAGTTTATAACTATAACCGGTGAATAGCAAAGACATTACCTGTTATAAAATTAGTACACGGTGATGAAAAGATAAGCAGCTTATATCTAGAGTTTCAGTGTATGCAATTTGTTTTTTAGATATAATTTTGACATTTAAAAGTGTTCATTAAATTTTAATTTTACTTAATTATTTTTAATCAATTATTAATTAATCGATGGGTATTTATTTAAAAGTTAAAAAAATACGTTTATTCATATATATATATATATATATATATATATATATATATATATATATATATATATATATATATATATAGTTTGAATTACCGACTAGACACCATCCTCGCGTGCCTTCGGTATTCCTGCACAAGGGTTTTTCAGGACAACCTGCCATGAGGATACTTCACCCTACAAGTAAACTCTGACCAAATATTCAAAATAAACTATTTTTCGCAACACACGGCGCGGCTATACACTTGTTCATACGATGGATAATGCACCTTCTCCGAGTGATGTTACCTCGAGTAACATCATTTAGCTGGATACTCCACACGACTAGATGACTTCTTATACTTGAATCCGGTAGAACCAAAAGATTACAAGAAATATATACTATAACAGAGTAAACTGTTTATTAGGGTAAGACCTTTTCTTCACTTCTTTACTAACTCAATTTTTGACAGGTAAAAGAGAACTTGAGGTAAACACTCGGATATCTATTTATCTCATATTTGCCACATAGATTTGATTTATGAGACTTTACATTGAAGTAAAAACGAAAAAAACGAAAAAAACACATACACGCGATATTTAATCAGCCGTTGACATAAAGTAGTGACAACCGAAACTATCTCCTCTTTTGTTCTCTCTTGTTCTCTCCCCTTTCTCTCTCTCTCTCTCTCTCTCGATATATACTTGGGTGTTTACACACAAAATGAAATTACTTGTGTTAATATTAATACTTCTAACTGCCTATTAGGCTATTAAGCCAGATAGGCAGTGTATGCTTTCTGTTCAGTTTACATATAGCTGTGAAACTGGCATGCATTCATTAAATTTCAATTTTTAATTACACACACAGGCTATATTTGACCAGTGGTTTACATAAAGCGGTATTAGCCGAAAATATATCCCCTAAGATTTAGTCTGCTTGTTCACGTAGCAACTTACTATTGTATCAATTTATTATATTAGCATTTTAATATGTTGCTTTACATAGAATTACTATACCTCTTGTCGTGTGTAATTGTAAATTGTTCCTTGCATTGCAATGGGCGACTTTGTCCGCCATAAATCCGTCGCTGTGTTTGTCACGTCCCATTTTGAAAGAAAAATACATTTCCCTCGTCAAACGGGCATATTGAATACAAAGACTTTATTTTAGAAAAAAACTACCAATCTCTATAGGTCACTCTGTCTGTCGACTGCCATGTTAAAGTTTGGAATAGCAATTTAGTCTGTCTGTGATAGCTTTTTGTTTGACCGTGCCGCTTAAGATTTAAATATAATTTTCGCTTGTGTGCCACGCTTAAGCTTTGTATATCATTCTCGTTTTCCTATTGTGCTAAAGTTTAAAATATCATTTTTCTTCAGGGTTGAAATTCAATTAACGTTCCATACTGAAAAGATAATATTTAATGTAAGAATGTTAAGAATACCAATTATTGTTTATACGTGTACATGTTTATCTTACATATACCTTCCCTTCTGAGAGGAGGTCCAATGTCTCGTAAGTCACAATAAAAAATAGATGTGTGTTATCAATGCAAATCATAAATGATAACAGCACAATCAAGTCCTACCAACTGTCATCGCTCCTCCCGTGACTGCACAAAGAAAAAAAGAATATTCTCAAATTTGAAAAAAGGTCCCTTTATTAAGATGTTGACATCGTCTTCTCTTCTGTAAGCGGCGAACTACATTCCGGTCCACGGTCATCTCGGACATTTTGCACTTTAGTTCATAATCCGTCTTAAGTAATTCTCTACACGTGCTATTCGCTTCAAAACTTCCCACGAATTGGCCTACTTTTCTAATTCACTCTATCTTTGAACTATGTGATGTCACGTCCGCTTCTAGCTACGTAGGTTTAGATGATATTTGAGTGCTTACTCGCGGATCCTATGACCCTGGTTTCCTGTATACAGATGAACCTCGTCCTTAGAAATCAAATGACCAGATGTATACAAGCAAACGTACCATTTTCTATTTAACATTAATGTCTGCAGTGGTTTATCATGAAACAAACGAGTTCATGATTGATCTGGTTGATAACCTCGCAGAATATGGGACCGGTTCTGCTGAGTTTAAAAGTAATCAGGTCAATTTTATATATTTTCGTACGAAAAATGTATAAACATGCGGTCCTTCCAACTCTATTGGTAAAATAGCAACCTGTACTTAATTATTCGTATACAATTATTCATTTACAATAGCTACCATCTTTGTGTATTGCATAAACACACATAGGTTGATTTGCCGTTACATAGACTAAAGTATAACCGAAATTTAAAAGAAACGATGACCTAACAAAGAAAAAACGATAAAATGTGATAAACTTTGGCCAAAATATTTGGCAATTGGTGACATTTAGTGACACCACCAAAGGAAATAACGTTTCTAAAATTCTTTTCATATTTTGACCGTCGGGTTACTTGGCGTAAAATCGATTACTGACCAAATGTTACAAACGATGTCTTAGGAGAGATGCCCGGCACTTATTTTGAAGTGGATTCTTTCCGCAGGGGGATACAGTTCGGATTTATCGAGAAAATAGTTTTCAAGTACTTTGACTTCCTGAGCAAATATAATTTCCCGTGAAAAGAGACGAACACCGCTTCTGAATTTATTAAGGATCATATTCGGTTCTGAACGTCTTTTGCTTTTGTAATTATGTCTAGCCCTGCGGATTTACAAGTCGGCTATTATTTGAGAGGACGTTTACGTCGCGGTTGTCCGTTTTACGAGAAAACAACCCGTTTATTTAATGCCGATATACAATACTTATTGTAAAAGTTGCATCATAATCGAGTAATTGGACACACGTTTCTATGTTTTCTCATAGCTAGGTCTACATGAACGCAATATATCGGATAGAATCTAGCGTCGTTGTAGCTACGATTCGGGTAAACACGTGCTCCCGAAACCTATAGTAGAGCTATAACACTGCATCGACATTTGTGTACTTCCAATTTTAATGAGACTTTAAGTAAAGGTAAATATCAATCCTTAGTATAAAAAATAGGAAAAGATTCAATTCATTTTCGGATTTTCTTCAATACATTTATAGATTTTCAAAATCCATTGTTTCATCATCTCTGCCTTTGTAGTTGCCATGTTTAAGTTGCACCGGTTGACACCACTAGCGCCGCTGTAACACATAACACAAGATAAACAGTTCATTTCTTTATTAAACCCTGCCCAGACATTTTTGTGAACTGTTTCAACAAATCGCCATTATTATGTACCCAAAGTTGCTTCTCTAAAGACCGGGGTTGTGTGTGCTTTACAGCATTCTGGGCGTCCGTAGTCGCTGAACTCTAGCTGGAGAAAAATACCTTTTTAGCCTCCCACTTCTCTATCATGACGTCACAACCACTCGATGCTTCAATATACAACAGCATAACTGGTGTAATCTCTATTCTTTCAATCTTTTTGCCAAATGATGTATTTGATTGGTTTAAAACAAATTATGGTTACACGACTTGCATCTACGGAAGTACTGTGTTGTACGGTTGACTGTGTATTATAAACCATTCAAGGAGCTGGCAGTTTTGCTAGTGCTCATAAAAACCAATGTTCTATTGTATCAAATCTCTTCAACGTTATGCAAGAGATATCATAAATTAGATTATCTACTTATAATATAGGAATACTTTATTTTTCCCCTGTCCTTTTGGCGAGAGTAAGAAAACAACCACATGCTACTAAACTCACCACTCTATTCAGCTTGTTCACTCGAGCGTGTTTGGAGAAATTTATGACTATTTCCAACATCTAACGAAACATGCTATTTTTAGACCGCCATCACAGACTCTCACAAAAACATATTCCATACAGATGGTAGCAAAAACTTTGCCCTCTAATCTTTATGTACTCCCACTTAACACCGGTAACTAAATTACATCGGATATTTGATAGAATCATCACCATAAGTATTTCGTTTCATTCTTCTACTAATTTCATACATAATATACAAGATTCCTACATTCAATTAATAACCCCTCCCTGATATTCCCATAAAATCACAGAATATCAGATTACATATACTTATTTATTGTCTATCGTTACTTATAACTATTAAACATACACTTAAACTCATTGCAGAATTTCCGATTTATATTAACGCAATGAATACATTCTTTCGTACATTGATTACAAAATGGTGTCATGTACTTATCAATATCCCCCAGAAAATTCATTTTAGTTGTGAATCTTCGATTGCTCACGTATACGTCCTTTCTATCATTTATACTTTTATGTCTTAAACTCTTCGACAATTTGATCCATAACATTTTAAGGCTCATAGAGGATTTGAAAACAATTCACAGAGTAAACCGAACAGAGGTACACGCTTAAAAAGCATCCAATTTCTCATAGAAATCTAACGACGCTTGCAAGTAAGAAAAAACAGGTGATTTCATCATTTTGACCTTCCCTACTTATCAAACATCATTCAAACTATCGTAAAATCTCAGTATATAATAATAATAATAATAATTATTATTATTATTATTATTATTATTATTATTATTATTATTATTATTATTATTATTATTATTATTATTATTTTTCTTTCATATGATTCTTTCTTTTATACTTCTCGGAAAATTCCATACTTTGGGTGATTTTTATTTTTAGTATTTTCTTATCTTTTCTTTTTCTTTTCATTTTAACTTTTACATATCATAACCATCCGCTCCTTACGTCTCACTCACTTTCTCATTATTTATTTACTTATTACAATAAAACAAATCTCTTCTCATAGTGAAGAAGAAATACTTCTAGAAAACGGTAATTTTACTTTTATCTCACCTTGATTGATTAGGGAGCCACCCCCTAAAAGACCCTCTCTTTATTTCTTTATTTACTTACTACAATAAACAGAAACGTAATTTTAATTCGGTGTATTTTTACTTATTCATTTTTAGGTTTCTAAATATACTTAACATTACAGTGTAGCATCTGTTACTTAATGTATTCTATTCTCGGTGAGTGACGTACTAAACTTATTCTTTTCTTTCCTTTGCCAGTGAAGGATAAATCCTTCTAGAGTGCCCCAATTTTTATTTTTCCTCAGTGGATTGATTTTCAACACATTATACACCGCAATTGCTTTTTATGGTTAGTAAATTCATTCTAAGCTCAAAAAGGGTACTCCGAATTGGGATAAACATTTTATCAGTCGAGAAAGATTTTTGCTTCACTGAATTTGGAAACATTCACGCATATTTCTGTATTACATTTACTTTGTTCTTTTCGGAGGAGGGGGGCTTGTTTTTATCTTTACAAATAACCCGCTATTTACACAAAGCATAGAAATATTTATTTTGTTTGATAAAAATATTTATAAATCCTATTTTAATCACCTAAATTACTTACAGAGTTCTTTTCACCTTCTTCTTTACGAATTAATATTCTAATGCTTATATATCTCTCCCGCGCAACGCCAGGAGCACGGATCCTGCTATATAATATTATATGTTATTTGCCTCTTTATGGTGTTCATGCAGTTTATGGACATGGCTTACTTGCTTCCACACGAGGGCACAGTTAGCTAAAATGTCGGTTTTTAATGTGGGGAAAAATCCATCTCCCCAAATAGGGACACTCCGGATTCGGATGAAAATAATAATTGCCGGAGTCTAAAAGGATAACTCTCAATCGCAAGATGACAACAACTAACCATACCAGGGAAGTTATTACTCCACGTATTGAATTAATTATTTAAGCTGCTGTTTTACATTAACATTGTGGGGTCTGTGTTCGCGCTGGCCAATAATAAGCAACAAAATAATTCAATAGTTACAGATTTTGCAAGAAATTTCTTAAGTTATTCGACTTTTCCGGGCAGCGCCGCGGCACGGGTTATCTAGTTGTTATATAAAGGAATCCCTCGGTAAAAAAAAATGACAGCATCTGTTTTAAGTTAAGTTTTGGAATTTCTAGCATGAGGATTACAAATTTGTATTATTTGGATAATTCGGACTACTGTTTTCATCTTGGATGTTATTCTCATAACGTCTCGGCCGACGTAAACTCCGACCTTTTCTTGTCGAACTCGGGAATTTTTATGTCGAACTCAGGAATCTATACAGAATTTCCAACGAAACTCTGTATTTAATCCACGGAGATAGTTTGTTCCATTTCCGTTAGCCATGATTGGGTAGAAGTCTTAAGTAATTCATAATTTTATTCTTAGTATCTGTTTTAAATTGAATATACGCGTGGAGAACACGACCCACTCTCTTTAACAGGCAAGTGATGACTATCTAGAACAAAAATGTAGGTGACTTGAATACATATATGATAGAAAAGAGTTTTTTCAGTTAGTACAGTTGCTTCGGCTAGTAATAGTAAGGAGTAAGAACATTACACAATCACGAACAATCGATTCAGGAAGACATATTCTGTGTGAGGCACTTTTAATTTTGAAAATAACTCAATTATTGACCAAGATATGACAGTTATTTTCTTTTCAAAAATGTGTCAAATTCATCACGAAAACCGCACTGTAATATTTCAATAAAATTCAAAGTAGAACAATTCTCGATCGATATAAGATATAAACTTAGTCAGTTCCACAGATTTTTAAAAAATGAAAATCGCTCCAGACAAGGCATGAAGCTACTTTAAATAAGGAGCTAACAAGAACAAAATATGATTATCGCAAAGACAGGAGATGCCTATTGGCCTTAGTCTTGAAAAAACCAAATCGGGTATATGTTACGACGCTCAGTAGAGGCGCGAACGGGGTCCAAAAAAAGAACGAGAAAGGGTTTAAAAACATAAATTTGCAACAAGTGAAGTTGACCTACGACGAGAATAGATATTTTTCTACTTACCTATGTAATTTGTTTTTATTTTTACGTATTATAAATGGGTTTTCATTAGATGTAAAAAAAAAAATTTCTTGTTTTTTTCCCACCGTTTTCACAAAAATCAATATGGCCGCTCCTAGTGCATTCGTTAGTACCCCCCCCCCCCAAATCGGCCATGTTTTTTCCCCAAGTTGCGGTGACAAAACTATTGATTTCTAATAAATAGCACTTCAAACGGGTTTAAAATACAAACAAATAGCACATGCAAGTTTGAAACTAACTTTTACAGCTTACAGTTACTTTTATTTGTTGTATATTTGTTTTTATTTTTTAGCGTATTTACTCTGCTGAGTCTCGTAAAAGATGCCCACCAAATCTATAGGTAGTAAGAAAACAGCCAGCAGCAAGAAGGTTCCACAAGCCTGCAGTTCTTAGAAATACGCTACTGGAATAGGGAGAAGGTGCTGTTGCTCGAGACGCAGAAGTTGAGAAAATAGTGATTTATCTCTTGTGGACATATTAATGTCACAAAAGAAACACCTGAGGCTAATGAGGCCGTCAACTATAGGTCTCGTGCGGCGGAATGGCATTTGTAACGTCTCTTTTTGCCAGTTCTTGGTATGGTATGGTAGTTTTGTTTTACGGCATATCAACCCTTTTTGGGTTATTTAATGCCGAATCTGGTCATTATAGTAAAAGTTTTTATGCTTCAAGTTCTTTATATCTTCAAATGTTTAATCATCGTTTTTGGTTTGGTAGTTTTGTTTTACGGCATATCAACCCTTTTCGGGCCATCTAATGCCGAATCCGGTCATTATAGTAAAAGATTTATGCTTCAAGTTCTAAAAATAAAATAAAAAAGGGAGGGAGAAAGGGAGAGGGGCTGTTGTTTTTGTTTTTGGTTTTGTAGAACATAATTAAGTTTTAAAAAAAACAAACAAAAAAAAACGTCAATGTAGGTGAATTTCGTCTCAGGGAGCCACAGGGCAGCCTGATCTGGTATCACCAGGCCAGTTCTTAGTGAGACGAGAAGTAAATATGAATGAAAAATATGAAAACATATTTTTAAACAACAAAAAAAATACAACGTACATTTTTCAGGTGCGTCTATTCAAGATACGCGCTTCGCTATTAAAATGTAATTAAAACTTAAACATGACCGACCAATCGAACCCACCAACATGTTTAATATAATGCGAGTAAACCTACTAGTATATACATTGGGTAGTTTCAAATTAAAGGAAATGAACGTTAAGTTTGAGTTATTTGCTGAATTAAAGGATAGTTTTTAATTGACTGTAGGTATTGTTAGATAGGGATGTGACGTCACATAGCTCAAAACTGAGAGGGAGAGAGGGGTTTGGGCAGTTTGTTGGAAGAAGGCAATGCTTGAAGATGAAAATTAAAATGATCTGATAAGATATGAATAAACTAATTATCTTCCTCTGTCTTCTTCACCCCGCTGGCCAGTTATTTGGAACGAAGATCAAGTCGAATACATCTCCTCTATCTTCAATCACTTTTGGGTGGACTTAGTCCTTTTGCAAGTATAAATGACGAGCTTTGATTTGAGGTAACAATTCCTCAGTCTAGCAGAATTTCTGCAGAAAGGCATACAAGAAAACACCGGCAACCAAGTTATTAATGCAATTTCTTAACATTAATGTTTCTGTAACAATTGCGAGAATGTGGTTTTCTGCACGTATGCCACAAGTTTAAAACGTAACAGAGCGACTTACAGATATATCGACTGACGGAGCTTCTTACAGGGATGCGTGGACGTATCTACATATGATTAATTCTCATATATCTCAGATATCCACCTATTTTATGTATACATACATACACATTCTGATGAAACAAATATTATATTTTAGAACAGTGTTTCTGCAATTGATTGCCTTAAAATAAACAGCACTGTTGTAAAGTCTACTTAGTAAAAAAAGGTTCGCTTTGGCGGTACATTTTAGTCCAAAAATGTAATAATTCAGTGTAAATATTTAAATAGACAGAGAAAATTTGAATGTCCCAGCGCATCTCCCTAGTTATTATCAGAGCTATTATGACGTCATCCCGAAACGTTAAAAAATTAAAAAAAAAACTTTGACCACGTGCGCAGGCAAGTAAATAGCGACTTATTATAACACTTTTATTTCTTTGTATTTTTATGACGGTATATTTTGTTAGCAATCTATTTTGGTTCTGTTATTTCGTTCCTCAACGAGTTTGCGTTACTCTGCAGTATTTTCTGTAGATATTTCGTGTCTGAAACGTCTCATCCTTTATATCTCTCTGAATATGACCCAAAGTTTTCATCGCACTAAAAAAGCAAGTTTTCTCTTGTAAGTGGTACGATCTGGGTTCAATCTCGAGTTTCCGATGGACGACACATAGCGAGCCACTTACCTTGTTTCCTCGTTGATCCGCATGATGACTGATACAATTTTCAAATGATCTCTAGTTTTCTTTACTCAATTAAATTGTCATTTGCGTAGAGATTTTAATGAAATATACAAAGAAAAGGAGCGTTGTGAAATATGGTAATTAAACAATGACAAACAATAATAGTTGAAATTATTCGTCAGTAGCTTGAGAGCATATATTATTAGACCATGTTTGAATCTGTGTAGCCACCTAAACCAAAAGGCGTTACTATTACAAACCTGTAATTTGTGTCTAACACATTTGAAATAAAAAACATGAACATTTCCCTCATAATATATCTTAATATATTGTGTTAAATATAAAATATATTTGAATATACACATGTAAATATACATTTAAATAAAACATTAAATAGTTGAGTTGTTCTGTAAGTTTTTATGGAAATCGCTCCAGACAGGGCATGAAGCTACTTGATGTAAGGAGCTAACAAGAACAAAATATGATTATCGGAAAGACAGGAGATGCCTATTGACATTAGTCTTAAAAATTCCAAGGCTAAATGTTGGAGGAAAACAGTCAGCATGAATAGAGTTCCACAACCTCGTAATTCTTGGAAAGAAGCAATTGGAATTACAATAAGGTATCAACACAACGAATCGATGGAGACCACAAGACCTACGAGTCAAGCGAGCTGAAACAAAGGAAGCGAGGAATAGATCATACAATTCTGAAGCACACATGCCATGATAGTAGTTATAGAAAAAAACTGAGACAAGCCACATAACGTCTGTGAGGGTAGGGGTGCGAAGGAGAAGAAAGGGTAGGGCTAATAAAATTACAGATACGTTTCTGCACCTTATCAAGAACCCTCGAATCGGACAGAGATCCAGGAACCTAAATATGACAACAGTACTCCATAAATAGTCTGATAGTAGATATGTAGAGATAGAGAATAGGCTCAGGTGTGAGAAAGTGTTTCGAGCGATTTTCACTATTGCTAAATGTTATTAAAAGGGTCTTTATTAAAAAAATAGTTTTCCAAGAAAAAAAATTAAAGTGAATGAGTAACAATAGATAAAATGCAGTAATATTAGTAAAATAATTCTATGAGTAAATAATTAAGTAATCGTCAAGGTGGAAGTAATAATAATAATAATAATAATAATAATAATAATAATAATAATAATAATAATAATAATATGTTTTAGGGATAGTCAACTGAATAATAATGTATATGTATATCATTATACATGAAGCAGATTTATTTAGGATAGATATGAAAAAACTGATATCAACTATTGTAACAATGCTAGATAAATCTCAAAGTGAGAAACTGTTCTAGGATTTGGATTCTCTACGCTTAAGGGGAGGTAACTGGCTTCAAAATAAGAATACCGTTTTAAAAGCGTTAATATTTGTTCTGTCATTTTCACAAATGCTAACTGGAAATGTATTTATCTTGCTCTTCTCTTTCTAGCTATGTGTTAAATACTTGGCTTGACTGGCACGGTGGCTAAGTGATTGACGACGCAAACTTGGGACCTGTGTGCGCCGGGTTCGGGTCCAGATTGTTCTACAGAAACACTTTCATTAAAACCCACACTTTGAGGTGGATAAAATGCTTGGGTTGACTAATAAACCATACTTGCACTTTAAGTAACATTCACCCGGGTTCGGTTGAACCGACTCCATCACTCAGGCTGATTTCATGTCATCGATTGAATCATCTCTCTCCACTCTCTTTTTCAACGGCGAACTCCGTAGACATGGGGGCTCGTTTGATTACAGGTCAGCTTTAACAGGCATGGCCCAATGTTTTCTTTGTCCCACACATCGATTTTCTCTAATATAGCAGGGAAGCTGGGGAAAGTGATTCGTGAACTTTCCTGGTTAACAGCGGAGAGCATGACCCACCCAGTGAAGACATTATCGGATGATAAGTTGTCAGAGGGAGTTTATTTTGCAGCGAAAACCTACTGAGTTGCTTGAGACTAATTGCTATTATCGTATGATTAAGATTATATGACCCTTATTCTTGAGTGGCTTTTGGCCTTGATAAATGGTGACTATTTTATTTAAACATAGAAGTAAAATCATGAACAAAAACCCAAGGCTTATTTTTGATGTCGAAGAATTCAGTTGCAGCACCCTTTACTTATCACTATGTCCCCCACCCCACCAAAAAAAAAAAAGTCTCAGTGGTGCTGTGCAACTTACATCAGACGTTAAACTCATTAAGTAACATAGGTTAACTAACTGGATATTGCGCATACTTCCGTGTTTTTCTTCATTTTACTTGGTGAGCATTTGATTAAAAATAGATAGAAAACCTCGAACGAAAACCCGTGGCTTTGTGATGTCGCGGCATTTAGTTGAACAATTTGTTTTCTATCAGCAGGTCTGACAAACGTATGTGTGGCACTGTGCAAGTCACATACACGTTAAAATCATTCAGTGACATAGGTGAATTGACCGGAGATTGCGCATTTTTCTCCTTCTGCTCGGATTTAGTTGAACCACGAATCCGTACTGAAAAAGACACCGGTTGATCTTGGCCTTTTGGCTAAGATCAAAGTGTAGTATCTGTTCCGATGGATACTACACCCCATAGACTGGTATTGTCTTGGCCTTCGGGGCTTGATTTACGACTGTCTATGGGTCTGTCCTGTGCAGTTCTAGGAGGTCCACCCTCCCAGGCTTCGCCTCCCCTCCTTGGGGAGGAGTAAGTTTACTGCTTACTGCCTGAAGCGCCCCTACCGGGGAATGCCGACGGGGCTGCCCAGGCAATTTTTAATGGCCAGAGTGCTCACCTCTCGGGCGCTGGCTTTTCAAACCCCACTTTCCCGACCCGACCTTGGGTCACATCTTACTTGTGGGAGTAAGATAAAAACTGGCCTTGTGCCTAACTCCTGGAGAGGAGTAAATAAATACACATTGTTAAATAACACAAGATACCACAAACACATGTAAAATATCTGATACCATAAAACGGATTCACCACGTGTTCGCGAGGGCAATACCTCTTGCGGCCTCTTGAGGATTGCATCACTCTACTTGCTAATGGTGTCTAAAATGAACTAAGTAAGCATTACTCGAAGCTATATGTCCACGATAATCTTAATCCCTTGGCGATTATCGCTTTTATTAACGATATTTAAGACGAACGGATATTCTTAAGATACGTACGTTCGATCTACGCGCTTAGCGATGAGAAATCCGTTTCAAACTTAAGTGTGAAATACCGATCTACAAAAGGGCGGGAAAGCCTCTGATAGCGATGCGTGATGGACGTATCTAACATAACATCCTTCCATTCACTCTGCGCGTATAGTGATAAAATGCTATTCGAATATTGGAAACTTAAGCGTGACTGACCAAACGATAGAGAAAGCCTCTTATTAGGATGCATGTGCGCATTTAAACTAAGATGCGTCGCGTCAATATTCGCGTATAGCGATGAAACTATCAGCGTGACAAACTGATGGACAAGCAAATATGTTATAGATATGTTTGGGCGCATCTAAAATTGTCGCCTTTCCATCCAAACGGAAATATTTGGTTTTATCCACGACGTGAATTTATGTGCACTTATTTTAGCGAAGAGGTTTAGCAAATATTTCCTCGTGTAATTGAGTTGTGGGTTTAGATACTTGTTTGCTTCTTACATTTGCCACGGTTTTAAGAATTTGAATTTGATCATTTGCAAATCATATAACTCTTCAACTTTTTAAGAAAAACGAGTATTATTAATATTATTTCATTAAATTAATCGTTCTTATACAGTGTTTATAAGAAAATATTGTCTCGTAGTCTTGCCTCTCACAAAATGTAGGGGGTCATCTTAATTCATCTGTGTCTGGTTGCAAGAGGGAGCGTCCACACTTGTGCGAAGTAGTAGCGATAGTGTTTGCCCTTATCAAGTAATGACATTTCATTAAACCAAATCTCATATCAGCAGTTTCTTTCAACTAATAGAAAGTGTCAGAACTAGTCAGCTTCGAAAACTAGAGCGTACTATAAAAACCCAAACGTACAGCTTTATTTCTCCCCCCCCCTTTTTTAGACAACACACGTGCGTACGTCACAATACAGCCTGCTATCTCTTCAGCAATAGTACAGAAATAACGAGAAACATTCATGAGCCTCTGTAGCCCAGCGAAGCACACCCACACCGCTTACCGAACGAATTTTCATATAAGACCATAGCTATTCTCTCACTAACAAAACAAATGCACGCTAATACACAGATGCACAAATCTACATGCCTTCCTCACTTACACAAACGTAAACGCGGAAGGCGACAACCACAGCAAGGAGTTAATGCATGGGAGTATTATATCATGACAATAGAACAAATAGAACACTAGCACCCCCACCCAAAAAAGAAGACAATCATGGAATAGTGGTATCATGAACAATTAACATATACTATACTAGGAAGATCGGCCCTATAAAAGGAGAAGGTAGTTCCTGTGAGTATGGTATCATGCCAACAGAACATATACTGCACTTCCCCCTCACCATAAAAAAGCGATGGTAGTCCCTGCGAAATGATCACATGACAACATAATAAATACTGCATTATTCATCACCAACAGAGGGTTTTAATACCTAGAAGGATTACCCCCACCCCTTACAAATGACGGTCTTATGACAACAGAACCAGTACTATACTACCTACCTCCATATAAAAATAATACAAAACAGATTAAATCATTTTTTTCATATATTGAACAATAACTTTTAGCGAGGCATACTTTTACGGTTACTTCGCCTTTTGGTTAAGATCAAAATGTAGTATCTTTTCTCAGTATCCCGTCGACACCAGACTATGTTCTCAACATCCAACGATCTCAGACGTTATACTATCGATGGAAATATTGCGTATATATATAAGAAAATAAAACAATGCAAAATTACAACTGTCTATTATAACATATTAATTTATTTGAAGCTGTTTATAAAATAAATATACACATTAAGAATACCTAAACTGCTTGTGGGTGATAGCAGTCTACTACATATACGGTATTTCAAAAACATATGTTGTATCACAGACTTAAATAAGTACAACCCATTTTGATGTTAATATAGTTAGAATAGATGGAAAAATAGTATTTATTTAATTAGATATAAATTAATAAATATCTGCCATCAAGATATCTGTCGGGCGAAACCATTTCAAGTGTTTAGAGGAAAGCAGAAAGCAAATAGAAACTCAAAACTTCACCGCCGTTTTTAATAAATTCGGAGAGCAATCCTTAACTCTATATCAGTAATGAGACTTTTTCTCTTTTCCCTTTTATTATTTCTATACATATTCATACATCTTTTTATTTGTAAAACTTTCCAAATTGAGGTGTTTTCCTTCTTTTTTTCTCATTTCCTTCTTGTACCTTCACCGATTTAGGACGTTATTTTATATGAATATAAATATCAGTGCGAACAGTGGCGAAGGATATTATTCCGCCATTTTTGACGGGTGGGGTACACTCGTTAAGTAAATAACACACAAGCAAGTATCATTTGCTTGTTTCGACGGCGCATGCGCTAGATTATTATCATTTCCGCTATGGAATAATTTTCATTCATAATTAAAGTAGTCAGTCATGTGAAGAATGATTCATTGCATGAAGTTAGTATAAAAAAATACCCGGATATTTCTGTAGTCGCACTTGTGAGGTAGCAGCCGCATTTTCCATCTTCTCTTCTTTCTGATATTGTCTCCTTCTTCTTCCTCTTCCTCTTCTTCTTCTTCTTCTTCTTCTTCTTCTTCTTCTTCTTCTTCTTCTTCTCTCAATAACAGCTTCCATAAATGTTTTTAATAAAGACACATCACAAATCATTTCGTAGTTGTATTCTTTCTTAATAGCATATGTGTATATGCATAAAAACCCCTCACTCCCTCAGCCGGAGGAAGGAAGCACTATTTAAACCCGATTCCTATCTAGAGTAATTCTGCTCATTCGCCACGTAAGATTAGCGACTTCCTGTGTCTGTGACGTTAGATCCGGAATTCGTAGTTATTACTCGAATTCTAATTGGACAATCCTACTCTATTTAATCTTTTAACCTTACGTGGAAATTTATCATACTAACTCAATCTTTACACACTCGCATCTAACATGTGTTCCGTAAATACTTAGTATTTTAAAAAAATATTTCTATTTTTATAGAAATGGCTCCAGACAAGGCACGAAGCCACTTGATGTAAGGAGCTAAAAAAGTATACTAATAAAACTCTATGGATCTTGTTTCGTTGCTTGTATTGTGGCGTAATGAACACTCCTTACTGCTAGAAGACACCAAGATGCAAACAAAAGTTTTAAAATATCTTTGAGTTTTTTTTTATTCTACGAATTATCAGCCCCCATCTAAAAAATCCTCAGCGTTTTATTTTTTCTTCATAACAAACATGTATACGTATAAAACACCCCATAAAGAACAACTATCCAAATCCTCTGCTCTTTCACCCTCTCTTTTTCTTTTTTTTCTGCAGGTTCAATCGAAAGAGAAATATATTCCCAGCTCATTCGCCTCGTAAGACTAGCGGCTTCCTGTCTCTGCGATCTAACTGTCGGGGCACGTAGCATTTATGACTTCTACTTGAAAGATTATAATTTTAACTTTAGATAGAAATTTACTATGCTAAACCTTTCTTTACACAACCTCATATAAACATTATTACTTTTCATAATGTAGCATAGCAGACCAAACCATTAGTTATCATTTGACAAAAAAAATAATTTTGTAATTAGCACAGCCTATCTCATATCGTAAGAGACATACCATCGTCTGTGCTATGCACGCAGTTCTTGATCGGTACTAGATGCGCAATAATGGCATTTGCATAGCGACTAACCGGCGTAAAAGAGGTCAGTCAATCGCACTAAGACAGAAGAAAGAAGACGAGGTAAAGTTTGAACAATTATGATGACTGAAAAGATATGTCTCCTACGCGAAGTTCGAATCTGCGTTTATCATACTTTGAATTCGATTTCTGTGAAAGCAGTCGTCTTGTCTCTGTGGACATATGAATAATCTTATCAAATCAAAAATGGAGGAAAGCAATATATCTTTATGATAACTTTGATTGCGCAAACGCCAGTTGACGAAGAAGCTTCCGGTGGATTGAATAAGAAAAAACGAACAAGATTTCATTCAATAAATCTGTCTAAAAAAATGGATCATATTTTCATTTCAAATTCATAGAAAACGAATTTCTGCTTCGTAGCACTAACGCTTTCTTCGCCTATGTTTCTTTTTTATGCCCGTGTGATTCCAATCAGTCTGCAGAGTAATTGACAACCATAGGAAGACTGGAATAATATGGAAACTGCGAAGTGCTAAAATGAAGTTGTTTCTGTTTTAAATCATCATTCCTTCTTCTTCTGCAATTTACGATTGTATGAGTGTCCTGACTGTATCCATCCACAATCTTCTTGCAAGTGTGCGTATCATTTCGTCAGGATGGTTGTTATTGATAGCAAATCAAACACGTTTCAAATAATTGGCAAACAAACTAAAGACACGTCACTTCCGCTCGCCATCTTTTCATATTACTTTAGGTTAGAACTTCTGTTAGTGGAGTTCGTACTGGGATATCTTCACGCAGTATCATGTCATGTCACACGAAATTTAAACGTTTTTTTCTTGAGTGTTTTACTCCAATTGTCTACTTTATATTTCCTGTGCATCTTTCTAGCTGATAATTTCTTTGACATCATTACCACAATACGAACGGCAAAATATATATGGGAAGGTCATCTTTCGAGAAATACAGACAACAGGTGGACATGTAGAGAAACATAATTGAACCCGAGGCAATAGAAAAGACGTAGACGAAGGAAAACAACCGGTGTAATGACGACATCAACCGTCAACTAGGTCCTAATTGGCTACGCGTAGCCAAGGATAAACAAGATGAAAAAAAACAAGATAGGGGTTCCTCTTTCAGTGGTGATAAAACACCTGATGATGATGATGATGATGATGATGATGATGATGATCATCATCATCATCATCATCATCATCATCATGATTTTCTATGGTCACTTGCAATTTCTTGCATATATTAGTATTACCAAGATATGCTTTGAATAAACCATCGTTTTCTTTGTTTGCTTTTGTTGTCGTGGTGGAAGCGGAACGAATACTGACATGTTTTCTTGTTGTTGAATAGTCGACACCAATATCTAGGCGTGTGTTCAGATTATTGTGTTGCTGTTTAAACATCAATACTTCATCTACTTTTAATTGATCTCCTATCAATCTGTCTTGATGTAAATTATTAAAAAATATTCATGAAAAGTTTGTTTGCTTTCGCTTTTTATTTATATTATAACATAAAGAAATATTATTTGCAAACTGTTGTGAAGTTGTCCAACAGTAAATAATAAATAAAGGAAGTCAAGTCTAGGGTTGGTTTAACAGGTGTATTAACAAAGTAAGAAAGCGACAAGTACTTGGCTAGACAGTTACAAGACTGTGCTTTGTCTTCTCTGTGTCTCTGATGACTCGCACTATTTATAGTGACAACCGGTGTAGTTTCTCCTGTGTAAGAACGGCCGGTGTAACATAAACAAAAAGAAAAGAAAAGAAAAGAAATAAAATAAAATGTATTTTAAGTTGAATTTTAACGTTTAAAAAACGTTAAATTTTAACTTTTAGAAAATAAATAAAAAAGATAAAAATCCAAATTAGTTAAATTTTATGCCGTGAATAAAAATCAGTTTTATTTCTAGAAATGAGCGTTTTATTTAAGTAGCAGTTTTCTCCTGCTTTCAAAATGAGATGCCATCTATTATTATACTAAAAGTGAGTTCACGTTTATGCTATTATATTCCTTAATTCTGGAATTAAGTTTGAAAAGTATTAAAATTCAACGATTTAGCGGTACTTTGTAACTAAATAAACAAGTAACCCATCCATCTCTTTTTGCTCTATATTCATTTCTATCATAGTCTCTCATACTATGTGCCCATCTAAACACTTTCTAATACATTGTACTGCTTCTTTGAGCATTTAAAGAAGACTAACAGAACAAACCGGCGTTGCCCGGAGCCATAAAAACATAATAGAATATGTTAAAACGTGTGTGTAACATCTTTATATTAAAACGTCTATATATATACCTCTCTCAATCTGTCGTTCTATCTATCTATCTTTCCTATTTCCTGTTATTCCACACCCCTTTTCCTAACCCTCTTTCACATCTGCCTAGCCCATACCTCTCTATTGAAAATAATAATAATATGAGTCATTCACCTCTTCTTTATATAATATATACCATTGGAAATAGCTGAGAAATCGACGAAATATGGTCTTGTTGACTGCCAAAGAATTAATAATTTTTTTAAATCTTAGATATTATTCAACAAGGGTAACACCGATCAAAATATAACAACTTTGTGGGTGTTTGTTTAGTATTTTTTAAAACTTTTAGCTGAACATACACAAACACATGAACACAGACAACTGACCATTCATATAATAGATGATACTTTTTATCAGCTAATTTACATAGTGTGCTCACCCACACCGTAAATACATACGTATATTAAATAGCGAATTAATAGGCCTTTTTACTTCTATATAACACGTATAAATAATATGGAAGTAAAATCACTTTTATTTCTAATCATTCACGAAGGATTTCCTAGTAGATATATCACAGTTTATTAATTTAAGAAATAAATCAAAAGTTAAACAAATATAAGAAGTGTTTGTGACCCAACGGGTCACGAGTAGTATTTGTATACATTAAAACAATTGATTACCAATAAAATTAAAAAGTGTGTGAGTGTATACAATATATCTTTAAACACTCTAACTTTTATTTATTTAACAATCTTTGCATTTAAAGATAATTTTCATTCGACATGTTAAACATTTTAGTGAAGATTTGGTGTTCAGTTTTCTGTGTAAGTGTAATGACAAATGAACACAACCGTAGAGTTGAGAACACTTTATTTACTTAGAATAACTGATACACGTTTAATGAAATTTTATAGTTTTGGAACTTAACTGAAGAGTTCTCCAAAAGAGAGGTAATCATAAAAAGGGGAGGTTACCCCCGATTACTTATTACAACATGTTAACTAAATTTAATATTTCACGAAGACTTGCTCACCATCCACTAATGTTTGTTATTCATTTACTTTGAAAAAAATCTGCAGACGGCTATGTCGATTGAACACTAAATTTCCAGATTATGAACTTTTTAAAAACCTTCCTCTGGAATTTCTACACGGTAAACTCTTGTTACAGCTCATAGATTTATTGATGTTTTATCTCTCTGGCCATAATATCGACGAAGCGCACCTGCCGATCGGCCGATATTAAATGATCTTGCCCCCCCCCCCACCACCACCACCATTATGGCTGCTTTTGAGAGAGAAGGAAGATCATCACTAAAATAACCGTCTACTTCAGAGGCTCCTCGTTGGAAAAACGGACTGTCCGTCACTTGAACTCTCACCGTGACGCCACTCGCGAGATCTCGTCTCCCAATGTCTAGTTATACAGCATTCAAATGCCATTTAAAACATAACCGTTACGAACCGAATGAAATTAAAACGCTTTAAAAACTTTTGAGCCAATCTAATCCAAGTTTTAGGACGAATGTCATAACCGACCCACCAATTGTTATAAATAACGCTTGACCGTGAAGTTGTTTCAATACTACGACTAAATAGAAAAGATTGAGCGCGACAAATATAACCGTGCTCAACCGACAGATATTTCTCTCATAGAGATGTGTAGTGGCATCCCATGATATAAACGCTGAACGATATTTCTACTTCAATTCAATGCATTTATTTTATCTCTCAGATCTCAGATTACGTGTAACTATCTAGTCTGGAAGTAATTAGTTTCATTGTGAATGATTATAACATTGTCATCTGTGAGTCACGAAGAGAAAAACACTACTCAGCTTTTTTTAATGTGATTCCTCAACCTGCCCTTGGATTCCTAGAGGACGTTTAAATTTGCAACATATGCTAAAAGTAGAATGCTTCCGAAGGTCCCGAGAAAAACCGGTTGAACCCATTTTTCGTTTTTACTTACATATAAAATTGAGCATCAATGCTAACAGTGTACAAATAATTTTTTTCTAAATTCTTAATTTGCTTTGAACGTTTTATGCTTAATCCATATATAATCACTCTTTTCTTCGGAAAAATCAAGCCCAATGTTAATACATTCTTTTGAATATAACATACATTTTAGAACGTGTTATCAGCGAAACGTTATAACTCGGGACTTGGATCTAGACTTAATTGCGAATAAATTGTCGCGGTCCCAGTTAAATCAGTAGAAAACACGACAAACATAGAGAAAATAAAAGGTACAATTATCATCATTAACATATCGAACAATATCTATTTACCAAAATAAAAAAAAAACACTTTAAATACTTTTTCTTTTATTCCTATGTGCACCAGAAGCGGGAGCTAAACGAAACTTCCATGAGCAGAGTTTCTTTCTAAGGACTACAAGTATGTGGACCACAATAACACGGCTGCTTCCCTGTTATGTACAACGTGGTCGTTTTCAAGACCAATATTAACACTTCCTATTGAGCCGTCTTCTCAGATACTAAAATTCTGACAATTTTCAACCATCATCTCTAATCTTTAAGGTGTGTGTGTGTGTGTGTGTGTGTGTGTGTGTGTGTCAGCGTCTACCGGGCAAATCTATATCCTCTTACTCCCGAGTGACATTCGGGCCTTGATAAGTGATGACTCATTAATACAAAAATAGTTTGGGTTGCAAATGCGCGAATATATGAAACGTATTACGTTGAAAGTTCAACTTAAGCGGGATAATTTAATAATATGTTTGAAAATCGTTTTATCCAGATTGGTAGGAATTATGTTTAAAGTCTTTCGTTTGAGGATGATTGATCCTAGTAAAGTAGAGCAGTGCTATGTAAGTTCTGTCGCATCTGCATGGATTCCTCCTCCTCGTTGGGCGCAGCTATTTGTTAAAATGTAGGATTACAGGCTTTTACTTTCGAAACCGTCAGAAACAAGTCGAAATGGTTGCATGCGATGTTAGATAAGGTTTGCCACAGAACACACAATTGAATGGCCCAGAAAGAAACGTTGTCACTTTAAGTTCGGGTTCTCCGCCTCACACGTGTTTGCATGCAACACGAAGAGGCAGAGCTGACCAAAGTCCTATGGATCATGATGCGGTGTTGGCCGAATTTCGACCCTATTACACTTGGTGCCAAACTTGTCCGCTATAGGCTCCTCTGCCAGGAACAGATACTCCAGACGACATCGCTCTCACACTACCACGTTGCCACCACGATGAGGAAAGGTTGGACTTAAGGGGGTGTGTAAGCTGCTTTGTAGTTGCTGGTGATAACGATCGGGTTTTTCTGTTGTTTTTTTAAAAATGGACATCGCTCCAGACAAGGCAGGAATCCACTTGATGTAAGGAGCTAAAACATACTACTTCCAGGTTTAAAACTAGCCAATGATAAATGTTAAATGGCTAGATCCAGACTCAGAAAACAACGTTTCATCCTTTGTCAGAAACATCGCTCATGGAATGTGAGGATAAAGGACAAAATAAGGGAAGCCAGAGTTACGAGACTGCCGAAAGTAAACGGAAAGTTCACTTTCTACTCTCTTTAACATGGCATAACATAGCCGTATCGTTGTTCTTGTTCTTCTTGCAAAAAGAAGAATAAACGAAGTTGATTGCTTTTAGAGTTGGAAGTTTATCGCAGATCCAGTTGTCGGATTGATGGAAAATTGATTACGGCTTGAGCGTTTTTATTGGTGCGAAATGTTGGTAAAAGTGCCGTATCTTTTTGTAGCATTGTAGATATCTTTGTTCGATCTGTTTATTTTTCTTTTAATATCGGTGCTTTATAGACAACTTGGTCGAACATTCTATATTCAATCTATATTTTGGCGCACACGCATTTGATATTCAACAAGCAAAGCCCGGATATTCAGTAAGTAAAACTCGGAAATTATTGATAACAATCTATTTTTGAAAATCAATATGTTAATGAGCCAATAGTTTGTATAGATGAAATCAATTGTATATTAAAAACGGTTGATAAGTACATTGTGGTGTAAGTTGTGAACAGGAGTCCGAATCTGGCAGCCAATAGGTGAGGGTTATTTGTAGTACACGAGACACAAAGAATTCGTTTTTATTAGCCATGCAGAATAGCAAACGTTATTATACCACCGCGGAAAGGATTCACAATCTGAGGTTAATTTAACCCGAAATGCATGAAGGCAATCAACTGAACCACCAACTATAACCTTAAATTTGCATAGAGATATGCACACCTTTAGAGTTATAAAAAAGAAAAATATGGCGGAACAAGAAAACAAAACTAAAGCCGACATTATAGCGTGGAAGGTAGGTTGGATATCGTAATTTTAATTGTGTGCTTCACTAATAAATAATATTTGAATCGGCCAAATAACATCAAGCGAAATATTACGTTACATTTGTTTCAATTAGTGTATGCTTTCTTGGAGATTCAAATTAAACATTAAATCATAGTTAAAATATCAAAATATAGATGTAGGTAATTTCCTAGTTTCGATTACTGCCACTCACACATACGATCCATTACAATACCATATCGAACATATCTATTAGGTACGCCTTTATTTTCATTTTTAATTAATTAATATTAATAAACTGGCGTAGTTTATACTAGAATAACACATTTAAAAAATAACGTATACGTATATAAGTTCATTTGTTATGCCTATTCGTTAAATGAAATATTCGTGTTCATTTATTGTTCAAGTACTTACTTTTATTTCGTTATTTAATTAATTCTATTTTATTTGTCTATTATTATATATTTTTTATCGTCACTACAATAAAGCGATTTTTGTTTTTGTGTTTCTTTACGTCCTTGTATGTGGCAATGAAGGACAGATGGGATGTGAAGTGGTGTGAGATGAGGAGAGGAATACAAAAGTCTCATAATATGAGGGATTCTAGTTCAACCGCTATAGAGGGCAGTACATATAAATTTTTCTTGTCACACTCAAAATATATTTCAATTCACAATATCTAAGAAGAAACTTGTGGTATACATAGTTCAATGCTTGAAACAAAAAATGTCATATAAACATGTTGCTTTTTTTTTAATTTGTAAGAAACCCTGAAGATTTCTCGTCGTAATATTTGACGGAACGGGTACTGTTTTTATTAATGTAGAGTTATTTTCTTCTATGTAGATAACTTCTAAAATTGTAATTTTTAAGAGTGTGAGATAAAAACAGAAGCAGTACATCATGTGTTCCTCATAGTTAGCCCTTAAAAAAAGGAAACATAACTGTACTCACCCCCCCCCTAATTCGAGGACAAGATGACCAATATAAAAATTGGTCATCTTGTTCTCGAATCGAATCGAAGACTTTGCAATTTTTCAAAAGATTCCGGTGTAAAACCGATTTAAAATTCATGACAATTCAAAACTTTCATACATTTTCTTTATTCAAATTATACAATTATTATTATCATCATTATTATCATCATTATTATCATCATTATTATTATTATTATTATTATTATTATTATTATTATTATTGTTGTTGTTGTTGTTGTTGTTGTTATCAAATAGCAGGAACTCAATTCTATGCAGAATCTGATAAAAGTTGGCGCCATTCTGGCTAATTATGTAGAACCCAAAGAACTATTGAAGTAACAATATTATGCGGATTGAGAAATTGAATTTCAAGTTTCAGCGTAAAATCTGAAATAAAACTTTATCATGTTTTCTTTAATTTTTATCTTGTAAATAAAAAAAATGACAATATTAGAGAATTGACGTAGTCCTATTGAAATGGAAATCCGATTTCGCTGTTATTAAATATTATCATGCTAACGCTTTTGCCCAGCTCAAGAACAGATAGGGCGTAGATTCATGAAAATGCATGAAAAAAAAAAACGAAATCCACATCCCCATAGCGTTATATAGAAAGAAAATCATAATGAACCTATTTCATTGGTTTATTGTATGACGGTTGAACCGTTAAAACAGAAAACGTCAACAGATAAAATATAAAATGCCTGAAGTATTATAACGTGTAATTACTGAGATGCAAGCTTGTTATTGATCAACAAGTTGGGTTATTGTTAGGACACCTAACGAAAAGGGAATTACCTCCCTTGAACCATTTCGGGAGTTAAGAGTTATCGCCCTTGGAAAAGCGTCGTCTGCCCGTAGAGAAAGAAAACAAAGACCACATCATCAGATTGTGAATATATCAATCGCGTCCAGCGGCCAATTAACTCATTAATTCATTCTGTGTTCAGTTTTAATAAATCTGTTAAACGTTTCTCTTGATAGTTCATCCATTTATTTACAAGTTATTATTCATAATTAACCTAAATTACGAGGTTATAAAAGTTATCGTTCCAGAGATTTCTGCTGTTGAAAAACTCGAAACACCTTGATACCATGATAAATACTCGATGACTGAATCTAGTGCACGTAAATACTTGTTATTAATTACATGTTCAAGTCGAGGTGAACAGACCGAATGCAAATTCGAAAATGGAAAAAAGTATAGTCGTTCGTTCAGCGATCCACGTACCACTAGCGAAACAGACAGTCATTAAGATATCGAATAACCGGAAATACCACATTTGTAGTATTCGCCTGGCGTCAGACATTTCGCCTTCCACTGAAAGTAGAAGTCTATGGGTAATACAAATTAACCTGCGGTCTCCAGTCAGCATGTATATCTCATTTAGGAAAAATGACATACACCACCTGATGTTTCCAAATGGTCCCCCATGTTTTACTGGCCAGATTTCACGTCGCTTACCTTCAATAATCTAACGAGAACCGTGGTGTAAACGTGATTATTCCGTAATATATACATTATAATGAATAGCCAATTACGATACTCTTCACATCCCCAAATGGGATCAATAAAAATGAGTTATGACCATGAAGGTTTGCATACAAACATTTTTTCGATAAACACTGTCGATATCTTAATTTTCGATGTTGCTAGCGTCTGATAGTACATCTATACGTTACCACCCGCTGTTGACAACACTAGCACCAAGGAAACATCATGCGTATTGCCATATACAACACTATTACCATTACTATCTGTATCACCCCGGTGTCGCCCTGTAGTGTTTTTGTACAATTGATAATGCAAGTCCACAAAGAAAGAAGGTAAGGACCGCACCGTGTATCATCCAATGAGGAAAGACTCGATGTTGGACCCAAAGCGAAATAGTTACAAGATAACATATTTTTTTATTTCTTAAATACTCGATGTTACAAAAAGCGGGAGGACATTTTGTCAAGGGGTTATGGCGAAAACATGAAGCGACGACATTGGACCACGTCTATTATTCAGAGAGAGAGAGAGAGAGAGAGAGAGAGAGAGAGAGAGAGAGAGAGAGAGAGAGAGAGAGAGACAGACAGACATGCATACATACATACATACATACAGGCAGACAGACAGACAGACAGACAGACAGACAGACAGACAGATACAGGGAGATAGATAGATAGATAGATAGAGAGAGAGAGAGAGAGAGAGAGAGAGAAAGAGAGAGAGAGAGAGAGAGAGAGAGAGAGAGAGAAAAAGTGTGTGTGATAGAGACGTCCCAGCCACAAAAAATCATCGGCTATTTTTGGCATTTAACGTGCAGTTGATTTTGATTATTTCACTATATTTCGGCCAAAACTCATCCCTGAGTTTGACGGCTCTACGTATATGGTGGACAAGGTTTAGTAAGTAGATCTAACCTGTCAATTGTGGGCGGTCAAGCAAGTCATATTAGTCATTTCCCTACGACTAATGGGAGTCCTTCTTGCTGTTTAATTCAACTAAGCTACACTGATAATGGCGATGTTGAGTTGACGAACGCTACGCTTTACAGATCTTTTGTAATACACGTTTGTACGGTATCCAAACGCTTTACAACCTGGAATTTATTGACAAACGCGACAGTAAACGTTTTCATTGCAACCCTGAAAAAGCTGCTCGTTCTATTTGTAAGGTTGCCGTAAACAACTATTGTATACACATTTCTAGCCGAACTTCAAGTTCGAGTAAAAAAAAAAACACTTACTGGAATCCACAAGCATTGAATAAACGCCGATTGAACAACTACTTGAGCGCGCACGGGCCTTCAATAGCGATGAAGCTGAACTTGGAAATCCCATTGTCAAGGCCACGCCATCGGCCAAGACTGATCATAGAGATGTCACAGACCAGATTCACATGCCAAAAGGGAACTGCTTCCGTTGTGAGTGGAGTAGCCACATTGCAAAGGATTGTATGGACAGAAAACGGCTGTATACGCTGCTTACAGTATGGTGAAGCCGTCTGTGAAACGAGTCAGCGGACACAATTTCGGCGTAACGCTGCTCCCCGGACAAGATGATACCGAGTCTCACAACTAAGCATGTCGAAATAACATCTTGCTCAGCGCTTCTTGATTCAGCGTTCTACTGAAAAATATTAAGCTCAATGTTGTGGCGAATCTTGGGAAGGAGAAGCGTTAACAAAAAACCAGCAGAAGTGAAAAGACGCAGGATGCTGTGGAGTAGTGTTAGTGAGAATTCGCACGAACTGGTGCATCCACTGAGGGTTATGTCCAATTGACGCGGAATATAACGCCATCAAGCCACCTGGTTGTGTCCTGATTACACCAACTTGAATTGTGCAATTCCTGGATGCATCGGTCTGTGTTGCACTTTGCGTCGATCAGACAGGCATCTAAGGTAAAGTTCGATCAACGCTAGAAGATCTAGACCGCACCGGAGAAATAGAAAGACAATAAGATACTGACTAAGCTACTAATTGCGCACATTAGGCCTACATATTAACAAGAGCTATATACCTTGATAAACGATGGCTGCTTCATCGCGTACTCTAACTAAAAGCTTAGACCCCTCAAAGGTCTTATTCCGTTGATCATAGTTGTACAATAGAACAAATCAATGGATTTCCGTTAAGTCAATCAATACATAGGGGTTTACACGACTGATTCTGATGTATGTGCGAGCAAGTTGAGAGAATCGCACCAGAAAAGATAGAACGTATCATTGCTACATATGAGGAAGGCCGATCCGCCTGTGCGTGTCGACAAAATTTCATGACCGTTGTAGACGGTAGTATTTAGCGGCAAGACGTATTGCGTGATAAGACTGGGGTGTTCATGTAATATGGTACCGAAAATTTAGTATACCATCGTCGGTGTTGTGTTATCACAGAAAGAGACTGTCCAAAAGCAAAAATGGGCGTATTTCGACATTTACATCAATGCAGAGGTCAAACCAACGAAGCACTTCAAGCGAAATCAGCAGAGTTTCGCCTGAAGTGCAAGGATCCAGACCGGCTTGGAGACGAAGTACGCGTGCTGAGCATGAACGTTATGATTGGAGGAGAAGTCCACCCTGCGCTGGAGAGAGGGAAATGTGATTTCAGGCATCCCTGAAAAATATATGGGTGTCAATGTGTCTCAGTTAAAGCTGCCTATATTTTTAGAGCATCCAGATAGAGAAAGAAAACTATCATATAATTAGTTAACTCCGAACTCCACGAGATTTTAACCGGACCATGTTTATTGTCGAGTTATACAAAATAAGACACTGAGTTATCTCCGGGCTATCCAACTTTACGATATTCTCACAATAGTGCCTCAAACTTAAATTTGATGAAGGGGACCTTCCACGGTACAATAGTGTTACCAGCGTGCCTTAAGACACAGGATTGACCCTGGATATCATCCACGGAATAGTGACACTACGATTATATGCAACAAAGAACCAGCGACCCTGAAATTATTATCATGGCGCAATTTGTTTATAGAACTTTTAGAAATTATTTTTCTATAAATTGTTGTTCAAACAATTAGTTACATTACAAAATCAAAACGAAATTGCTAACACCAACCCAAGCCCCTTAAACAGAGTAGTTTGAGTTTCATCACGTATGTAAATACTTACCGGAAATCTTCATTTTTAATAGCGATATTTTTTATGAAAAAAAAGAGAGTTTACGACTGATTGAATTTTTCTACGTATTATTATGGCGACATTCAATAGGGGCATATTTACCCTCCTCTCAAATTTTAAACGAATAAAATTCAAAGAAATCATATTTGGTGATTATGCAGTTTACGGACTGGGTTATTTTTTTTTCATAGGATTAAAAAATTTAAACAAGTCACCCCTCGGATCACTGGAGTGATAACGGTGGAGTGTTATTTGACTGATTGCTCTGGCTCTTTTTACGAGAAGGATTCAGTTTTTGGGCTGATAGTCGACTACAACAGACAGTTGTGTGGCCAACATCAGTCAAGGACTTAGCTGATAAAATAGAATGTTAAGAATAAATTATATTATTTAAAAAAAATGATGTCTCCTTTCTCTGTCCTTGGAACAAAACAAGACTTTCTCTGACTAAAGACGGCTACGTAAACATGTTCCAGATCAGCGATGTCAGTATTTTAGTTTTAAATATCTAAACCTCAAGGACGAGCAAAGAATAAATGACAGAGTAACTGATCAGAACTCATGCGACACTAATTGCTTTAGGCTTACTCCTGACTCTCTGAGATAGAACCCGGACCATGTTTATTGCCGCATTATACAGAATACAACACAGATTAATTTGTCGGAATATCCAATTCAACGGCCTATTGTCACATGTTTTTTAGAATTACTACATAAGAATATTTCTTTCGAACTATTTTGTAAATCCAAATGCCAAATCCAAAAGTTCTCAATACCATGCATAAATTAAGTGTGTCTGATACTACTGTATTACATTTGGTGAGTGGTATATTCCGAATCCAAAACTGCTCAATACAATAAATAGAAAAAGTGTGTAGAGTGATATTGAATACAACTTTCTAAGTGGCATATGCTGAATCCAAAAGTACCTAATACTATAAATATAGTAGGTGTGTCTGATAATACTCTATTACATTTTGTATGTGGTATATTCTGAATTAAAAAGTGCTCAATACCTTAAAAACAATAGGTGTAATAATAAAATATGGAATTTGCTAAGTAGTACATGCTAGAGAAAAGGGAGTGGCTCAAGGACGGGAGAGGTGGATAAGAGAGAGGAGATTATATAAAGAGAAGTAGAGAGAAAGAGGTTTTAAAGAAAATATGTTATATACAAATTTTAACTTTTTATATCGTTGTCTATGTCCCCACCTTGAGCAACGCCGGTACCTATGATCGTATATAATAGAGTAAAGTTAGTTTATTTTTCGATTTTCATCATCGATAAATTTCGTCCAACGAAATCGATGTTTGATTTTGGGTCGTCAGTTTTTTCGTGCAACGTTGATACATGTTCTTAGAAAGAGAGAAAAACATATTCTCTGACCAGAATAATTTTAAAAGTCTTAAATAATAATAAATAAAATGGAATTAACTATGTATTAAATATTTACTCATTTTGATTTTGTCTACATTTTACTGTTTTTAAAGGGGAATAAAACTTTTTTTCATTTCAGTCACGACAATTATTAATGAAAATTTAAAAAAATCATGGGACACGTCTAGAAAGAGAACTTAGTTAGATATAAAATTGCATGTGTCTTTATGTGCAGGTTAAACCTCTCTTAATTTTGGCGTTTGAGTGTTTCTTTAACCTTATTTTTGATGTCCCCATCACCTAAAGGCTTTTCATATTGCCATACCTTTAATACAAACCAGACAACATGGCGAAAACCGCAATGCTAGCATGTAGTAAGCAACATTTAAAACACAAAGTGAATAAAAATATCTTATTTATGTTTCTGACATTTTAAGATAAGCATCGATAATTTGGATTATTTAGAATATTCGGATTACTGTTCTCACAAAATAAATGCCAGTATACTGAACTCATATGCCCTTAATAGGGTAAAGATGAAAATTCATATACACTAAATGTACAAAAGCAAGGAAAGTCCCAAATGTTTACACTTTTATTGTCATTAAGGGTATGACTACATATTAACCAAACCATTTCATTATCACATCACTACATTATACATCTTTATGCATGAGTGGATGAAGTATGTGAGGTGCGCTGAAGAAAAATTCCTACCAGTAAAATACATAGCCCTGTTGTGCTCGCATACCCTTAATGACAATAAAAGTGTACAAATTTGGGAATTTCCTTGCCTTTGTACATTTAGTGTATATGAATTTTCATCTTAACCCTAGTAAGGGCATATGATTTCAGTATACTGGCATTTATCATGAAATGTCATTACTTTTGTAAAGGCTATGCCTCAATACAATGGTAATTTTAAAGTTTTTTTAGAATTTTCTGGAAAACTAAGGTATATGGTAAACTGAAATTAAAATGCCATCAACTAGACCTTAGAATCTCTATCTCTGCCAAAAATCAGATGAATCCATCAAATAGTTGATGAGATACAGGGTGGCACATACGTACGTACGTACACACGGATAACAATAAATTATGCCTGACCTTTCTGGATCTCTGGGTTGCCTTGATTAATGATGCTGAAATTCTACACACTTATAGAACCTATCAAACAAACATTTTGTGCGAAGTTTTAACTAATTTCATTTATTGGTTTTTGAGTTATGATTGATCAAAGAAATTAGATTGAAGTCTATTAAGGGATAGAGCGCTCTCGCGCCTCCCCTGATTATGTGGCAAAAATAGCAAAGTACCACAAGCCATGTTAAAAGACAGGTAGAAGATATATGAACTATATTGTAACCATTCATGATATATTACACCTGGTCAAGTGAGAACTTCTGTGCACTAAATTTTATCATGCTTGTTTCCTTGGTCTAATATTCATTTTTAACTTTGCCGGACAGTTCGGTTTCAGTCGTCTTAGTCTAGTGACGCACGACGACACATACGTCAGTTTCATACTCGCCATGCTAATATCATTAATCCCTTTCACATCATTACAGACCTCAGATGATAATCAGACTCGATGAGATGAAAGTGGCACAAAAGAACTTACAATATCTCCTAGAACAATACAAATGTAAATAATATATAGTAAAACCAAAAAATAATGCTTAAACAACAAACAAATATTAATGAAGTAAAACATAATGCCATTAATAGGAAGAAAGTCTTTGATTAATTCTTCTAAAAATAGTTCTAAGGAGGACAAGATTAATCGTATACATAGATTCACAGGCAGATACATACGTACTGTTTGTTGTATCTTGATGAAACATGTAATCAACCGATATTTTTTTTTTTAGTTTTTCTTCTTTATTTGTTTTTTTTAATTACATCCTGGAAGTTTTTTGTCGTTAAAAACATGTTTCTAAGAATATTAACCCATCCTTTTTCTGAAATGTAATTGGAACAGTTTCCTGAAGTTGCTATGATTTTTCGGATCGTATTCTCTTTATATTGACGAACCATAATTTGTTCTGCTTACATTTTCTTCCGAGATTCTGATGAGAAGGATATGCTTTATGGTTATTTTATTTACTGTACTGATTTTTTTAAAAAAAGATTGTAAATCCCATGTCTTCATGTCTTGCTTTGGCTATAATTTATTATAACATTATATAATAATAATTCTTAATATATATATACAGGGTGGGCAAAAATAAGGGTCCTATTTTTAAAAATTCATAACTTTTTTATTTATTGATTAAAAAAAATTTTTTTTTAGAATAAGTAAAGGACCCCTTCCGAAGCAAGCATGAGCCGTATTAGCCCTAAGGAACGTACCCTCATTTAGAAAACATTGTATATATATATATATATATATATATATATATATATATATATATATATATATATTTATATATTAATATATTATTTTCTCGCCTCGTAGAATAATTAACTGTTTCATTTAATAACCGAATTACCTATTCAGACATGAGTGTCAACTTAAAATAAGCGAGAGAATAACATATCGCCCGAAGTATATTTCTCTTTTTATTTAAATACAAGTTCGCTGCTGCCACACAACTAGACGACAGGGTTTAGTAATCTAAAACAGCATATTGGTCGTATAAAACGTATACGTATGTAGATAAAAACACATATTTATAATTATATACATATATATGTGTGTGTGTGTGTGTGTGTGTGTATGAGAGATAACCCTCCGTCGTTGTTGTCTTCTTAATTGCCTTACGTTTTCCAAAGGGGTCCTTATTATCACCCTTTTAACATTAGAAAAAAGGAATAAGTCATATCAAGCAAGATACCATGAACAGGGAGGTTGTTGCAGTACGTTCATGTTCGTTTATATCGAAAACATTCCGATCTTAAGAGTCCGTGGGCAGGTGCTTTATTTTAATTAAACAATTAGGTGTCAAAGAAAAGCATGAAAAAGTACAATGACTTCAGATATTCCTGTTTAGTACTTCCAATATATCACATCATAATACAATCCGCTACTTCTACTGTTCCATAAAGTAATTGACTCCTAATACATATAAGAGCCATATCTGCCCCAAGATGAAGTTCCGCTGTCATATCTTGAGAGGCGCCGCTCGGAGCACTGTTTCTTGTCTTGGGAGAGTACAGAATCGATTTTTCAATCTAGTTAGGGGTTATCTCTTCTTGTACCTGCAACCTCTTTAACACAGAAGAGATGTTGCTAACCTATTTCTACTGTATCGTTATGTAAATTTGTAGGTGCTCGTCCGAGCTCTAATCCTTGGTCCTTGCTGTAGAAAATCACAGCAAAAAAACCGTCTGGCTACAACCACAGCAAGGAACTTTCATTCCTTTCAAGGAACATTTCCATACATTTCAAAGTTGTTACAATACATCTCAATACATTTCAATACATTTCAAATTCCAATACATTTCAAATACATTTCAATACATTTAAGAAAATACATTTCAATACCTCTCAATACACATTTCAATACATTTCAAAATACATTTCAATACATTTTAAACCATATATTATTCATAAATACATTATTAATTTCAATACATTTCAATACATTTCAATAGATTTCAAATACATTTCAACACATTCTAAATACATTTCAATACATTTTAAAGACATTCTAAGGAACATTCATTAATTTCATTATTCATGTGCCAAGAACCACAGACTTCCACCAATAGTTCTTTCCTAGAACATTCCATCTGTTGAACAATATACCACGAATCTGCTACACTACCGATTACAACATGCTCCTCTTCAAGTCTAATGTAAACAAATAATTGTTCATCCGTCCTCTTGGAAAACCAAGTCTTCTTAAGTAATCATCTGCCCATTTTTGTTTCTCTCGTGACGGCGACCAGCGTCCAACCATCAATCATTTTTAACGCTATCCTCAGGCCTTGCTAAGCGGTGATTCATCAGTAAAACAACCTCTCTTGATCTTCAAGATTACTGCGCACACCGCAGACAAACTCCCGTTAATCTTTACACATGTTTATTTCAATTGCCACAAGGTTAGTGCATATCTAATCTTGCAATAGAGAAATTCTCGGTATACGAATACAATTAGGGCACATGACGATTGGTTTGGTTGTTTTGTTTTAATGCATATCAACCCTTTTTAGGTTATCTAATACTGAATCAAGTTATTTTGGTAAATGTTTTTATGCTTCAATTACTTTATACCTTCAAATATGTATTTATACTGTTTGGTTTAGTTGTTTGTTTTTACAGTATATCAACCCTTTCCGGGTTATTTAATGCCGACTCAGGTCATTTTGATAAAAGTTTGTATGCTTCAAGTTCTTTATATCTTCAAATATTTATTCATGCGGTTTGGTTTAGTTGTTTTGTAGAAGAAAACTGTTGTCTTTCTTTTTAGCTTTGCAGAACGTGATTGGGTTTTGCAAAGAGAAAGGAAAATCAATAACATCAATGTTTGGTGCATTTTAAGTCAGGAAGCCGGTATCTTCAAATAGCCTGATCTTGTAGACACCAGTTGCACGTGACGATTGGCACACTAGCACACTTTTATATATAAAAAAGAAATATAGTACAAATAAACGACATTGCTTAAGAGGACAATATATTATATTACAATAGCACAGACTACATAAAAGCCAATTAGGAATTTTATTATATCTTTACATAACAAACAAGCTTGACAACAGTAGGCGTCAGCAGAAAGACAAGGATAATAAGCCGACAGAACGGATGATTTTACGCGATTGCAAAACAGAAAAACTGCAGTATAGTACGTTCTCAAAAATGAGGAAATGCCAACAAAGTATCCCTTTCATTTCCTGGGAGCATCTGTGCAGGATGTATACTTATGAGATGCATTCGTAGAAATCTCACGAGAAAGCGAATTCCCAAAGTACTTATCTGAGGATTCCATTTCACTCTGTCTTCTATAGTTTTATTTTTGTTGTTATCTTTTTGTTATCTTTTTATCTACTTGTCCGGTCGGTCGACGGGAGTCAACCAAAATACCTGAACTATATGACATTTTTAATTCTTTCGTTACATCCATCAGAGCGGTATCGAAAATGCCGACTGACATATTGACCTTATCATTCTTCCAAACGGTTAACTGAGAAACTTATGCAGCACTTATTTGATAATAGCAAAAGTAGAGACATTTTGGGTTGACTATTTCCTTTTTCTAATAGTAATAGTGTTCGTTTTTCACCGGTAAATTAGAGTTCAATCCGTGGTCGAGTCATACCAAATACTTTTAAAATAGTGCTTGATACCCCCTTGCTAAACACTCAGCATTAAAAGATGAGAATCAAGGGTAAGTGGAGCAATACTGGAATAGAAGTTCTTCCCTCACCTGCACCTCGGAGTAGTAGTCAAGTAATACCGATCCTTCTAGTCGCTCTCAACTATGGAAGCCCACTTTACTTTTATTTACGTGAGTAACTCTTTTCCTGCTCGCATCCTTAATCGTTGCATAGATATTTCTTATTCTTTCTCTTTCCTAGAATTACTGTGTCGACGTTAGATATCCCCATTCAAGCAGTGAAGTAAAGGTGTGTAAATCATATCATATATATATATATATATATATATATATATATATATATATATATATATATATATATATAAATGCTTTGAGGTACAAAACTTATAAATACATTTAAAAATGATACGCGGAAATCTCTCTAAGGCCCTTTCGACTATCATCTCGTCAGGAGAAAATCGATAGTTTTAATTAATAATATTGTCGAAAGAAAGAGCAAATGGGGATTTGAAAGTGCCTAAATTAACAATAGAGCGATTAAAAGTCAATTTAATTATTTACTTTAAAAAACGATTAAAAAGCACTGCGTTAGGGGAGAAAAAAAGGGAGTGAGTTCAAAGTTCCTTAAAGAGATTAAGCGATCTAATAAATTCCTTCTGCCGGCACAAGGAAGGTTTTCGCATAACGACAGAGACAGGCTCCAATATTTTAAAGTAGACCGTTTTGAGGTCTTGCATAGAGTAGATTCCAAGAACCATTTGAAAATATTAGAGTCTGTCTCTTTCGCTATGCGAAAACCTTCCTTGTGCCGGCAGAAGAAATTTGTTAGATCGCTTAATCTCTTTGAGGAACTTTGAACTCCCTCCGTCTTTTTTTCTCCCCTAACGCAGTGCCTTTAAATCGTTTTTTAAGTAAATCATTAAATTGACTTTTAATAGCTCTATTGTTAATTTAGGCACTTTCAAATCCCCATTTGCTCTTTCTTTCGACAATATTATTAATTAAAACTATCGATTTTCTCCTGACAAGATGATAGTCGAAAGGGCCTTAGAGAGATTTCCGCGTATCATTTTTAAATGTATTTATAAGTTTTGTACCTCAAAACATTTATTTAAATATCTACGGAAAAGGTATAGTCACCACCAAATAATGCAATTAAATAATATCATACGATTAAAGAGCAGAATTAGATCTATTAACCTTTCTGTCGCTTTTTTACATTCTTGTCTTAAACAGGATGTGGCTCCTCTTTATATTTCAAAGGTATTACTGCGTTTTACGTTAGACCCAGTTTTTCTATGGAGCGTGCTTTTATGCGTGCTGACATCAATAAGATGTCTGAAAAGCGTGAATATCTTATTAGTATTCGTCATCGTCTCTGGTTTGCAGTTAAAGGCTTCTTGTCTTTTTTTGATTTCTTCCGTTTCTGCAAGTATCTGTCTATTGGTGATGACTTTGCCAAGCAACATGCTTCTACAAAATATAATAAGTAACTTGCCCTTCTTGTTCGAAGACGTTATGGTTGTGAAATAAATAATGGGAGCAAACACATATTTAATTTTTCGAACACTGTATTAACAGATATCGAAATTAAAGTTTTGTCTAAGGGGTTAGATTTTTGTATTCCCCCAACCCACATTAACAAAGAGAAAACGCTCGCTTCTTTCGAGGTTTTGTTTTCTCAAATTAGACATCACTCTCGTAGATCTTTAGATAGTCGAAAGGGCCTTAGAGAGATTTCCGCGTATCATTTTAAAATGGATATATATATATATATATATATATATATATATATATATATATATATATATATATATATATATATATATATATATACATATATATATATATATATATATATATATATATATATATATATATATATATATATATATATATGGGAAATGAAAAAGGAAAAAACAAAAGATGTAATTTTATGTATTCATCAACGTTTCGTCTTTATTTGTAAGACTTCCTCAGGATGATAATTTTAAGAAAAGTGTCATACAAGTACATGAAAATATTGGGTTGACATGATGGGTTAATGAGAAGAAGTAGTAGTCACTACTGGGAGCACAGGACCGAGGTCCGGGTTAAAGGAAGTCGGTGGCATGGAATCAAAATAATGTGGATGGCTGTGAGTGAAAAAGTGGCGGGGTGGGGTTGAATTATTTTCATTCCATGCCACCGACTTCCTTCAACCCGAACCTTGGTCCTGTGCTACTACTTCTTCTCATTAATCCCTCATGTCAACCCAATATTTTCATGTACTTGTATGACATTTTTCTTTAAATTATCATCCTGAGGAAGTCTTACAAATAAAGACGAAACTTTGATGAATACATAAAAAAAAACATCTTTTAGTTTTTCCTTTTTAATTTCACATTACGTCGGATTACCTTCATCCTTCCTTTCTCATATATATATATATATATATATATATATATATATATATATATATATATATATATATATATATTAGAGTATCGTGCTCACATTCGATTCATGATTAGATGTATATTCATATGTATATAAGTGTAATAAGCCAACAGAAAATCATAAGCGCACAAGTTGGACAAGAAGTATACTAATAGTTAATACAACACTGATAAGGAAGAACAAATAAATTACCTGACGAATTTATTATAAAATTTTAGAAGCAAAGTAAAGTAAATACCGATTTTAGTTTTTGTTGTTGTTTTTTAGGTAGAGTCTGTGAGAAAGGTTCGGGAACCATTCCCTCCTTCAAGCCTTCTATGAGGTGTGAACACAGTTCTTGAAAATGGCAAACTCAAATTAATATTGTTTTTTATTATTTCACTAACCGGCCATTAGGGGTCGCCTCTTTAAGCCATATATGGGGGTTCTTGTCTGTTTTGTTTGCGGTAAACATATATTGGGGAGGAAAAGAAAGAACGGGAATAAGAAAAGAGAGGAGTTCTTAAGTTTAAACTCTCTGTTCGATATATATATATATATATATATATATATATATATATATATATATATATATATATATATATATATATATATATATATATATATGTTTACCGGAAGCAAAACATATATAAAGATAGAGAGAGAGAGGGGGAGAGAAAGAAGAAGAGAGATGGGAGGTTCAGCATACTCTTCTCTTGATTGAATATAGCAAAATATATATATCCTTTCCCCGCTGCCTCTGCAAAGATCAATTACTCGAAATCGGGACGGATTAGTACAGATAAACAATAAATGAAACAAAAATGATATTAGCACTTTACTACCGGTTAATGGTTCATTATATCAGTAATAAACTACTGAACATGCGTTACACTTAATAAACATGCGTTACACTTAATAAACATTATTTATGTATTTTAGAATACATAAATAATGTTTAGGCGTTTTATTTTATGCACTTTCGTTTATTTGATAAATCCTGAAACTGCAGCAAAGTGTTAAAATCGGCTGCGTTGATCATATATATATATATATATATATATATATATATATATATATATATATATATATATATATATATATATATATATATTATACATATATATATATATATTTATACATATATATATATATGTATAAATATATATATGTATATATATATATCTATATGTATATATATATTCATATATTAATACACATATATGTATATATATATATGTACATATATATATATATATTTATATATATTTATATATATATATATATTGTGTGTAGTTCTAGATATATAGATGGACATCCATTGAAGGTAACCTTGTTTCACGCATCAAATCAACTAGCAGTTAAAACATATACAGCAAATTAAATTGAATTCTCCGGTGAATTGTTGACGACTGCTCTCACTAATTAGCTGCGTGTTATTCCAACTTCAAGTTCATTAGATGCGTGAACCTCGCGTATCTTTCACTGGATTCCATATTATATAGTATATAAATAAAAAAAACAACATATTCTGCTCTGGTTTTACGATCTAGCAATTTTGGTATATATTCTTCTGACACGTTGTATACACAACACACATAGGTCTAGAGGTGTAAAGTTAGGTATGTATATATATATATATATATATATATATATATATTAAGGCATATGTGATTGAAGACGACAGAAATCTTCTGTTTAGTGATTCCTTTTTTTATTTTTTCCATTCGTCGAATGATCTTTTTGACGTGTAGATGGAATGAATTGATGAAGGATCCATGTGTTGGACTAACGTTTTCGATACTCTCCGGAATCATCTTCAGGTCTTTAATGGCTAAAATGAATACAAAGCGAGTGAAAGAATGGAATTTCTTAAAAAATACGCCGGCAAACCGTTAGCGTAAAATACGGACGTCTACATTTTAAAATGTGACTATTGAAACAGTTCTTCGTTTATTTATTAATTTTATTAATTATTCTTATTATTATTTTTAATTTAAAATAGTGGCTGATTTAATTTTGTCTCTTCTAATAATTATGGAGAAGGAAAATGGGGGAGATAGGCAGTAAGTAATTCTGTCGTCTTCAATCACACATGCCTTAATGAAAAAATGCTGCCTAAATACACACACAATATATATATATATATATATATATATATATATATATATACAGGGTAATCCCCTAAACTATTGACCTTATCATTGTGTATTTTAGAGTAAATATTCAAGGCAACACAGTGGGTAACTTGTGCACATTACTTTATGTAAATCTTAACATTTAGGGGTGCATACATGAACTTTCTCTTAATTAAATCAAAATATGAACAGATTATTATCGATTTTGGAATATATATTCTCGGTAAAAGTAACATGGACGCATTACTTTTGTGAACCTTGCGATACCAGAGGTGCACCCACGAAAGACAGTTATATCGTCGAAGCTAAGTTTACACAAATTATATTTATTAAAAAAAACACACATCGTTTAAGTTTTTTTTTAATTTAAATATTTTCCTACGACAACAATGTTTTAAAATATGTCTACAAATATTTTTTATTCAAACAAGCGTGCACCGTGCTAATAGAGATCGCTTGATTTTTTTTACTGTTACCACGTTGCATCTGGTACAATTTGAGGAAAACACATTCTTTGCTTCGACAAGGAAGTTATATCTCATAAAGTTAAACTAAATTGAACTAAATTTTATTTATTTTAACAAAAAAAACACACAATATTTAAAAAAAAAAAAAATTTTCAATATTTTTTTACAATATGAACCCACGACAACAATGTAAGATATTTTACACATATGCTTATATATATATATATATATATATATATATATATATATATATAGAGAGAGAGAGAGAGAGAGGAGTATTAGAAGGCGTGATAGCCTTCTAATACTCCTCTCTCTCTCTCTCTCTCTCTCTATATATATATATATATATATAAGCATAAGTGTAAAATATCTTACAAGAATTGGAAAAAAATGTCGGCGTTAAGAAGTAAGACAAAAACAAGTAACTTTGATTATATATTTTTTCTAAGACTGTTTTAATATTTTTTTCTATATAGCGAATCTTACTTGATTAGGCAAGACTTAAACACTGATGTAATCAGTGTGACCGAGTTCCATAATATATTTCGAGGAAGACCCTTTTATCAAATGGTAGGTGTTTAAATCTCGATAAACGTGTGCATGTCAATATTGCTTATAACGCAGTAAATATTAATACCCACAGCAAAACTAAAACTATAACTGATTTTTATTTTTTTTAATGATTTTAATTACGTATTAAATTGAATTATTCATTTATTTATTTATTTTTCTTATTATTATATGTATGTGTATGTGTGTGTATATATGTATGTATGTATATGTATATATATATGTTTATATATATACACATATATATGAATATATATAGTTAATATAAAAAAATAAATATTAAATTATACTTACCTACAGACGACGTCGTTTCAAGCTCTTGCTCTCAGTGCAAGAAGTGATAATTTACGACGGCTCCGCGACGCGAACCCGATTCAATGAGTACTATTTGACTCCGCAAGTTTTTCCTGTATCCTCTCGGCCATGGAAAATTATCACGTGATACGGATAATTTAAGTTATATCTATGCCAAACACAGCGTAAACACCCAGCCAAACAAGAGGGATCAATGAACTTACTCGAAGCTTTTCGTTAATATAAGATTATTATTTTCTTTTAAATGCTAAGTTTTTCTCAGCCAGCTATAAAAAATAAAAAATAATAATTAAGTCAGTAATTTATGAGATTGTTAAACACTGTTTTAATTCATTTGTTGCATTTGTGCTGCTCTACTGTCCGACTGCTCTATGTTAGAAAAGTGTTCCTTTTGATTCCTGATAATAAAGACACTTAAACATTTTTTTTCTATACCCTTTGTTCATGTTGGATTTCTGGAACATATATATTTACTAATGAATACGTTATAATTATCTATCCTTTTAAGTGGTTATATGTAGGCACAGGTTGCTGCAAAGTCTTATCCATAGATCTGAGTCAACTACTGCAGTATTCATTGGTATCTGACGGACTTGATTTTCTTAATCTGTTATCTATGTTACTTTGAGGTGTTGCTTTCTTTGTCTCCTTTTGATACCGCTACAGTTGAAATTATTTATCGAATATATACATATATATTCCAATCTTGAAGTTTTGTATGTTTTATTATATATATATATATATATATATATATATATATATATATATATATACATATATATACATATATATATGTGTATTATAAATAGTGATAAATATAAATAAATAAATATATATATATATGTGTGTGTGCGTATGCGTGTGTACTCTATGTGAAGGACCTCCCACATACAGCATTATATACATAATCTCCCCTATCCTCTCTCTCTCTGTCTATATATATATATATATATATATATATATATATATATATATATATATATATATATATATATGTTATTTTCTGTATATTTGATAATTTATATATATATATGTTATTTTTCTGAATATTTGATAATTTATATATATATATATATATATATATGTGTTATTTTTCTGAATATTTGATAATTTATATATATATATATATGTGTTATTTTTCTGAATATTTGATAATATATATATATATATATATATATATATATATATATATATATATATATATATGTTATTTTTCTGAATATTTGATAATTTATATATATATATATATATTTGTATGTTTTCATAATGAATGTATATTTTCAATTTTTTACTTCTTATAATATTTGAAAATTTCCAATTGCAAGATCAATGAAGTTGTTTTACAAGATTAAAAGCATACCTATTATATTGAGTTATTCTAATTACCATGTAGTAATTAATCCGAACTCATAATTGTCATTGATTCCATTTGTTTTTGAATGCTTTTTTTTCAAGTGAGTTTTTGTCATCTACTCAAATTACTATGCTTTTATTGTAACAGTTATTCTAAATATTTCCCCATTTATCCTTCAGTTTCGTTCTCCTGGGTTTTGACAGCATACAATGTTGCTACAATTTCAATACACATTCTAATATTTTATGAAGACTGACAGAAATCCTATTTTTTCTACCTATCTGCCAATAAACACGTGTAAGAATGAAAAAATGTTTTTATATGAAAATGATAAACATCAACCGAGGTGTTTAGAAAACTGTAAGATTAAAAATTAAAAATTGAAAAAAAAAAACTGAGGGATCTCATAAAAATTACGACTTTTGATTGATTACTCAAGGTTCATTAGAATTAACATACATATTATCAGTTGAACACTCTTTACGGCGGTTTAATCTCTCGCTGATTTTTCGGGTAGTTTATAGCGGCTGTGAAGGCCAAACGTCGGAATTTGAGTTAAAAACATGACTCGTATTCCAGAGTTCGAGTCATGTGACCGGTATGAATAATCATTTGGTACACTGACAATTCCCGTAAGGATGAAACGTATACGTATGTATATAAAAACAAATATTTGATAATTAATTATTTGTCGCACCCACATCTAGGGAGGACACTGTAGTGAGTAGTATTAACACATCCGTTGTCGTAGCTCTAATACACGTTCCTTCAGCTGTCGAACACTCTTTACGACAGCTGCCTGTAACTGGTTTAATCTATCGCTGAGTTTTCGGGTTGTTTATAGCGGTCGAGTGGGCTAAAACGTTGGAATTTGAGTTAAAGCATGACTTCTGTTCTAGGGTTCGAGTCCTGGAACCGGTATGAATAAGCATCTCTACACTGACGATTCCCTTAAGGATGAAGCGTATACCTATGTCGGTAAAACAAATACTTCATTATTAATTTTATATATATATATATATATATATATATATATATATATATATATATATATATATAATAAGGAGAGGTAGTTTGCTTGAAGCATTCTGTGTAATACGTATATAGAGGGGTATTAGAAGGCTATCACAAAGCAATAAATGGAAATATGTCGGCGTTGAAAAGTAAGACAAAAACAAGTGATTTAAATTCATATATTCTTCCAAAAAAATGTTTAATATTTTTTTTTCCTATATAGCAAATCTTACTTGATTAGGCAAGACTTCAACACCGTCACATGATAATGGAACACGGTCACACACATTGCATCATATTGTTGAAGTCTTGCATAATCAAGTAAGATTTGCTATATAGGAAAAAAAATTTTTTTTAAATTTTTGAAAAAATGTATAAATTAAAATCACTTGTTTTTGTCTTACTCCTCAACGGCGACATATTCCCATTTCTTGCTTTGTGATAGCCTTCAAATACCCCTCTCTCTATATCTCTATATCTCTCACACGCTCTTCCTTTCTCTCTCTCTCTCTCTCAATATATATATATATATATATTTATATAACTCATATGAATCTAAAATAAGAATCCTTTATAAGAAAAGATAGAAAAAATAAAACGATTAAACATAGAAAATCTGAAAAAAACAAATTAATTTGACATGAAAATCAAGCAAAGAAAAAGGAAACAACAAATAAATAAACAGTCTCATTATTTATGTATATTCACTGAACAAGAGACGCGATTTGAGTGAAGCAAATATAAATCGATGTAATCTAAAACCTTCATTACATACTTGATCTCTCAACGAGACATAAACATGCACAGACATATATCAATATCAATATTATTTATATTTGATTTCACTATAACTATCATCGATCAGAACCTGTTTTTTAACACGCACATAATATATAAATATATATATATAGGGTGGGCCAAAATAAGGGTCCTATCTTTAAATTTGAATAACTTGAATTTGAATAACTTCCACAAAATAAAAGTTAAACTCACCAAACTTTATGTGTGTGTAGACTGACCCTTCCGAGATTTTTTGAAATAAACAAAACAAATTTTAGCCGAAAAACACTTCTTAAAACTTACAAAAACTAAAGTATTGTTTTTTACACTGTTTTGAGTTTTTTAAGCAAAAATAATGTTTTCTAAATGAGGGTACGTTCCTTAGAGCTAATACGGCTCATGCTTGCTTCGGAAGGGGTCCTTTACTTATTCTAAAAAAAAAAAAAAAATCAATAAATAAAAAAGTTATGAATTTTAAAAAATAGGACCCTTATTTTTGCCCACCCTATATATATATATATATATATATATATATATATATATATATATATATATATATATATATATATTATATATAGGTATCTTAAGTTCACACAAAACGTATATGTAGAGCTCAATAGTCTACCATACAAAAATACCTATATTGTAATATAATAATAATTATTAAAAAAATATTCCAGATTTGATCCAGAACACTTTATTATCAGACATTTTTTCTTCCATACGAGACCCATAGACAACAATATAGTCATGGGTACTGAATGTTGAAAACAATTGGAAAAAGAAAAATAGGAAAAGTGATGCAGAAAAAGAAGAATAAACAACAGAAAAAATAGACAAATATGCTGGGTGTTAATTCGTTATTTAATTATATGTGCATCTTACTGTATTGTTTACATTAAAAAATATGGCCGTTTTGAAAAGAAAAAAAAGTAAATTATATCCGATTTTGATGATATATTTCAAACTTTTAACTACTAATAGGGTTAAAGTAGAAATTTCACATTGTGAAAAACGAAACGAAAAAAGGTGTATATAAATATATCACTACGGACACATTTTTCTTTTTCTTTGGTCTGATTGTCGCGAAAGTACACTGATAAAGCTTTTTCGTAAGTGTTAATGATATTTTGTATATTATGAACATATACATTTTCGGAATCGACATAAACACGTTTCTAATAAAGGGTTTCGGATTACATTATATCTGAATAACTATTATTATATCATATATATATATATATATATATATATATATATATATATATATATATATATATATATATATATAGGGTGGGCCAAAATAAGGGTCCTATCTTTAAATTTGAATAACTTGAATTTGAATAACTTCCACAAAATAAAAGTTAAACTCACCAAACTTTATGTGTGTGTAGACTGACCCTTCCGAGATTTTTTGAAATAAACAAAACAAATTTTAGCCGAAAAACACTTCTTAAAACTTACAAAAACTAAAGTATTGTTTTTTACACTGTTTTGAGTTTTTTAAGCAAAAATAATGTTTTCTAAATGAGGGTACGTTCCTTAGGGCTAATACGGCTCATGCTTGCTTCGGAAGTGGTCCTTTACTTATTCTAAAAAAAAAAAATCAATAAATAAAAAAGTTATGAATTTTTAAAAATAGGACCCTTATTTTTTCCCACCCTGTATATATATATATATATATAACATGGATAATAAAAATCCATCAATCTATTTAGGAGACATTCAATTGTTTCTGATTCATAAAGTATTCCAATACTTTATATATATATATATATATATATATATATATATATATATATATATATATATATATATATATATATACATATATATATATATATATATACCTTTCTCTCACTCTGTATGTGTATATATATATATATATATATATATATATATATATATATATATATATATATAACAATTCACAAATAAAAGAAGTTATAACATAATTATTTTTAAATATATGAATACCATAAATTCAACATAAACAACATTTTTTGCGTCCAATCATTTTTGAAACACATATTTATTAATTCATACGTCTCATCAATAGCATGAAAACAATAACCACTACAATTGCAAGCCCTATTTATAAGAAAGTCAAAATAGCTCCGTTTGTATTGATTTACTCCTCTCCAGGAGTTAGGCACAAGGCCAGTTTTTATCTTACCCCCACAAGTAAGATGTGACCAAGGTCGGGTCGGGAAAGTGGGGTTTAAAAATTGCCTGGGCAGCCCCATTGGCATTCCCCGGTAGGGGCTCCTCAGGCAGTAAGCAATAAACTTACTCCTCCCCAAAGAGGGGAGGCGAAGCCTGGGAGGACAGACCCATAGATCGGCGTAAATCAAGCCCCGAAGGCCAAGACAATAACAGTCTATGGGGTGCAGTATCCATCGGAACAGATACTACACTTTGATCTTAGCCAAAAGGCCAAGCCGTTTGTAGAACGTCTAACAGAAGATCTCAAGGTTTCGGTTTCGATTTCTTGTCATAACATCCACTTCATTATTTGGGTATTTATTATTTACTATTAATGCAATACTTCCTATTTTTGAAGTAGTTAGGGTCTTGTATATTTCGAAATGAAACACATTCCGCAATGTATGTATTACGTTTTTAAAATGTGACTGACGAAAAAATCGTGACTGACAGGCGGACAGACAGACAAAATCTCTTCTCATATAAGATTAGTTCTATTTATGTTGACATGAGTTCTTGACTTATTTTTATTCACGGTATTTATTAATTTATCATTTTGCTTTTTAATAGGTTTTCTAAGTTACACGTGCGACTATAATCAAGTTTCAGTGTATTTATGTTGATTATCTCGTGTAAAATATTATTTGGTTGAAAGAGTCACCCACCTAATAGGTCTCTCACTGTTAACCAAGCTCCACTCCCTGCCCCATCGCCGCAATGTAGCATCCTTGTGCTTGTTTTACAAATACTTCAATGGATTGTGCTCCGATGAATTGGCTGCTCTGGTGCCCCCTCGTCGTAAGTTCACTAGACACACTCGACAATCGACTAAATCCCATCCATTCACTGTTGAGGTCCGCAGATGCCAGAGTGCTTTCTACTCAAATAGCTTCTTTCCTCGTGCCGCTGGCCTCTGGAACTCCCTCCCTGCCCCATGTTTCCCCAACGGTACTGACATGCAGAAATTTAAAACTAATGTAAACAGACATCTCGCTGCGCAGATCCCAATTTAGGTTGACTCCCCCAACCTTCTTCCTTTTCTTTCTTCTCAGTGGCCCCTTACGTCTACAGTTGCGGCCTGCCTTGTCTGGGGTGAACTATGTTAAAAAAGAGTGTAAGATAATTAGATGTAGAAATGTTATTCTTTAATTGGTTGTAAGCATTTGGTGTAATGAAGATAAAAAAAACTACGTTACTTTCTCCATGTTTCTCCTTTTCTAGGTGTTTCGGCTTTTGCTAATATTAACCTTTTTATAACCACTATCTTTTTTCGGCTCCATCATAAAACACTTTTTTGTCCGTTAAACATTTCTTAATGTGATGGGTTATTCGTAACTCTACTTTAAATAGATTTCGGGGTATTTTTATCATTACTGTGGATGGTTTGACAGCGGGTTGAACATAGAATCGGATTATCTTTCAAGTATTTATTTACTCCTCTCCAGGAGTTAGGCACAAGGCAATTTTTATCTTACTCCCAAGTAAGATGTGACCCAAGGTCGGGTCGGGAAAGTGGGGTTTGAAAAGCCAGCGCCCGGGAGGTGAGCACTCTGGCCATTAAAAATTTTCCTGGGCAGCCCCGTCGGCATTTCCCGGTAGGGACGCCTCAGGTAGTAAGCAATAAACTTACTCCTCCCCAAAGAGGGGAGGCGAAGCCTGGGAGGGTGGACATCCTAGAACTGCACAGGACCGTCCCATAGACCGGCGTAAATCAAGCCCTAAAGGCTAAGACAATACCAGTCTATAGGGTGCAGTATCCATCGGGACAGATACTACACTTTGATCTTAGCAAAAAGGCCTATGTAAAGCCACCTCTTCAGATTAAATGTTTCCAGAGCTGTACATTAAATATTGTTAAAGAAAAAAGAAATCCGTTCTGAAATAAATACACTTTTTACTTCCTATTGTCTTACCATTATACAAAAGTTTTACATATGTATGTGACTTGTATTAATTTTGTTTCTTATTTTTAACAATTTAATAATTTCTGTATTTTTTTAATTATGAGTTCAATCTTCATATACTGTACATTCTTTTAGAGCACAAAACATGACATGTTAGCAAAAAACTGGTGCCATATTTTTATTCAGCATCCCAAAATTAGGTAAAATTTATTGGAATACCATTCATCATAAAATTGTGTTGATAGCGAGTTTTAATAGTGAATGTTCTGCGCTCAGTCAATGACATCGATATGCGTTCTCTTAGTCGTTCTCAAGTCTGTTAAAACTGTAAAAGCCACCTTTTCTAGGAAGTTAGTCAAGCTTTCCTGAAATATGTTAATGGATTTATTACTAAGTTCAAGATAAGGTCGGCGATATAGTCAGCATGTGTACTTCAGTGGAATTCTCTTTGTGATAAGGACACATCTAATATTTATTCTACCTATTCATATAATACAGCAGGGAAACATATATGCATAATAAACGTATATGCATAGTAAACGTATATGCATAATAAACGTATATGCCTAAGAATTCAACATCTTCTGTACGTCCTTTCATGCTTTCTCTACGCTGTGCTGAGATAAAGAATGTCGACAGGAACCAGCTTACTATAATGAAAAGTTCGCACGAATAAAACTAGAACAATTATTTAAAATAAATGTTGCTAAATAACAAACAACTATTATGATGCGTATTCATTAGCTTCAGAATATGCGAATGGCTGATTCTGGCATATATCATTTAAATACATTCCATGATTTATTGTCATTAATTAAGGGTATGACTACATATCAACCAAACAATTTAATTATCACATCACTACAGTATAAATCTCTATGCATGAGTGGATGAAGTGTGTGAGGTGCTCTGAAGAAAAATTCCTACCAGTAAAATACATAGCCCTGTTGTGCTCGCATACCCTTAATGATGATAAAAGTGTAAAAATTTGGGAATTTCCTTGCTTTTGTACATTTAGTGTATATGAATTTTCATCTTAACCCTAATAAGGGCATATGATTTCAGTATACTGGCATTTTTCATGGAATGTCACTACTTTTGTAAAGGCTATGCCTCAATACAATGGTCATTTTAAAGGTTTTTTGGAATGTTCTAGAAAACTAAGGTATATGGTAAACTGAAATTAAAATACCATCGACTGGACCCGTGAACCTTTATCTCTGCCAAAAATTAGCTGAATCCATCAAATAGTTGATGAGATACATGGTGACACATACGTACGTACACACATATAACACAAAACCATACCTGACCTTTCTGGATCTTTGGGTTGCCTTGACTAATGATGCTGAAATTCTACACACTTATAGAACCTATCAAAAACAATTTTGTGCAAAGTTTTAACTAATTTGGTTTATTGGTTTTTGAGTTATGATTGATCAAAGAAATGAGATTTCTAGCATAGGCCGTTTTTGAGGTTTATTAAGTGATAGAGCGCTCTCGCACCTCACTTGATTAAATAGCCTTGTAGTGTTCCACGAGACCCAGCATAAGATGCACCATAAGGTATTTCGCCTCAATTGAAAAAAGACATCATCCTCTGTCCGTGTTTCTACTCCGTCGAACATCCTTCCAGATAAGCTACTGTTGATGCCTCCTATATTGCGGTTTAAATCGCTTTGGGAAAAAAGTCAGACGGTATATAGATATACAAGTTTTATAACTGTCTTTTTACATGGCTTGTGTCACTTTGATATTTTTTGCCATTAAATATGATTTAATTTGATTTAAAATGTCGAGCTATTAATTTTATAACATTGAGAAAGAGACGTCTGAAAAAAATCTAGAAGTATTTGTGAGATAAAGTAGTAGAACTCCATTTAGATAACTAAATACGAACCGGTTTCAAGTTAAAATTGTCACCCTATGTGTCTTGAAGATTATCTTCTAAGGATACCAGTATCCGCGAAAACGTATCAAGAAAACATTTTCACTATTTGCTCTCGAAACGGACAATATAATAGGCATACTTTATAACTGCACATACGATTATCAGTGTAAATATCACGTTCCTTTTAAACAATATAAAAAATATGGTTATAAAAATAAAGACAGCAAATCTCTATTATAGTTTAAATTGGGATCCATGGCTTTATTAGTATATGTCACACTAAAGATTAAGAGCCACTCTTATAGAAAGGCGCAAATAGGATTTCTATATTAAACGTACCACGTAGCAAAACGTAGACCTCAAACGTAAACGTTGGAAGCTAATTTTAGTTGACTATTTCGTTAAAGCAAATATTCGATCTGGTTAAAATGTTCCCCTGAATTTGTAAAAGACACACTGTGTGAGTATTTACCAATGTCTATTTAAAAGCAAGCAGGCAAATATACATAAGTTCGAAGTAAAAAAAGAAGCAAACTATCCTACATTGAGTATGGTGTTCGATGTTTTATGTGCTGCATGTAGACGAATTAATCGGACGAGTATATCAATACATTTTTGGTAAAAGATGTGAATTTACCAATGCGTGTGTACACCATCCATCAAGGATGATGGTAACAATGATGCGCTCTTAGTATATGCACTAATATTCACATTCATATGAAATAACGTCTCAATCGGTGAAGTTACAACAAGAAATAAGAAATAACACGCCTTAAAATGGAAAGTTTTAGAAAAGAAAAAGAAAAAAACGTATTAATCGGTATAGAAAGAAATACAGAAAAAGGATCGTCTCATTATGGAAATAAAGTGAAGGATTTCTTTCTGATGCTATTTTAGACGGTGGGGTGTTGTTTGACTTGTATTTGCGTTCTCCCTCCTCTTAAATACTTGAAATAGTTTCGCCGAGGAGGTTTTACTCGCTAACTGACGGGACGGATATATATTTATATATACAGAAATAAATTCATATTGGTCTTTATGCTATAGTGGAGGATAATTGATTCATGGGATGCGACAGTTGTGAAGTAGATACCAATGCGGACTGACGACCCGCGTGTTCGAATCCTGTCGATTTCATAGAACCACTTTCAACTTTAAGGATGTCGCCAATGTTCACGTGGTCGCTCCTCTAAGTACTTGATTCGAGAACGAGTCAGGAAAACCAATGCCAACAACAGAATAACGCTGGTGAAAATAGTTCTTCTGAGGCGCATTTCTTAGGATTTATTTATTAATAAATTCATAGTACATTCATAATTCTTTAAAATATTTAATCCCAAAAAAACATTCAGTGCGTGTTTCTTTAATGAAACCGTGTACAACGAATTCCGGGAGTTGTGACCTACAACAAATCGAGTTTCTATTCATATTGGCAGGTGATGTATGCACAAGTAATTCATAATTGTTAAATAACATCCATGTAAAATATGTTTGATTTCATATACAATATATTAGATGAATTAAATAGAAAATAATTTATATTGAATCAACCTGTTCATTTATATTTTATACTAATGTGTCAACAGTTAACACGGCTAGAACCACTTGAAGATACGAGCTAATGAGATTGTTAGATGAATGATTAACAATACTCTGAGAGGCTTGAAAACAATAAAAGTACTGTACAACATTTTATTACTTAAAATAATCTTCTGATTTGAAGATTACGATGTTATAGTCTGCAAGGAAGCAATCCCGCGATAATGTGTTCAATAGATTGGAAGTATTTAGAAACTGAACTTTGTTCATGAACATTCTGTTTGGTTTTGGGTACATAAGGGAAAAAAAGAAAGTTATTTGTAGTGGTGGTAGGTAGAATAGTTCTTTCTGTAGATGTTTTACAGGGGAACCCAGAGATTCGAGTTCCGTCAAGTATCTACTATGGAAATAACGACAGAGTAGAGAAAGACTAGAACATTCTAATCGAGGGATAACACATATTTTCCACTAAGCTTTCTAATTATAATTATAACGTCGTTTATTGGTCCCCCGATTTTATAAATCGGGGAATTTATGTTTTGAGGCATGTCCGTCCGTCCGTCCGGATTTTTCTCCGCAACCATCCATTGAATTTCTCTGAAATTTTGCATGAAGTTGTAACGTTGGTCAGGTTAGAAAGTGACATTCTCTGATTTTTGAAAAAAAATCTGGTACGCCCCCCCCCCCCCCCCCAGGGGGTCAAAAGGTCCCGAAATAGCACACTGCCCATAACTTTTCATCAATAATTCTATTTCTCTGAAACTTGGCCAAAATGTTTCTAATAAAAATAAGTATCGCTGACCTTGGAAAAATCTGGTTCGGGCCCCGGGGGGTCAAAAGCCCCCAAAATGGCAAAAAATTACCCTTTTCTCCCATAACGTTTGATCCATCCATTCAATTTTTCTGAAACATGGCCAAAATGTAGAGGCAATTGTTCTGGATATAAAATGAGCATCCGTGAGCTCAGAAAAATTCTGGTTCGCGCCCCAGGGAGTCAAAGGGGGGTATAAAATGCCGCAAATTGCCCAGATTTATTGCATTTTTCACTCACCACATTGAGTCACATACAAAGGGGGACAACGCATGCGCGGCTTGTTTAAGATTGGTATTATTTTGTGTATAATGCATGCGCAACGACAGATAGCCCGGCTAGTTATAGAGAAAATCACAACATTTTCCATTAAGTGATATTTAATTGCATTATTTTGTTTATTATCGATTTCACTTATACGAATGCTGGCGTTTGTCCTGAAAAGCTGATTCACTTCTCCAGCATTTATCGACTCCTCATGTGGCCATCAGTCATTTAGCGACTACATAGCTTCATTGCCCCCCAGGGATTGACATGAACCACAATGGATACCTCTGCTTTAAATTATTCACTTCGAAAGCATTACAACTCTGTTATATCGATATTTTGTGTATTATTACAAATTATAATCTCTGTATTGCAATTCTAATCCATTAATATCAGTTTACTTATCGATCTAAACATGTGTATGTGTATCATTAAAGTATAAACAAAATACATTGCGTCATATCTGCATTTTGTATTAGATAACGTCTAAGTTATGTTTGTCGTCAATGGCGTGTTCACTCCACTAATAATGTATTACCAAGATGACATTTATGTACATTGTATTGTCATATATAAAATAACATATATTTCTAAGATAACTACTGCTAATAATAAACACTTAACATCTCTAAAGATATTTGATAAAAATGCACTACGCTGCAGATTAGGAAATTCAACACAGAAAAAACAAATACCTTTAGGAGACCACGTTTTGAGATGGAATATATTATTAAAAATCATTTGAATTATTTTTTTCTTTACTTTTTCTTATTAATCTGGAATGATAAAACATTCATCTTTAGAGAAAACGAGTCTTACTCAATTTAAAAGCAGTATCTTTATTTATCCGTGATTCTGTCTTTACAGATTGATGCTGAGGGAGCAGTGGTCAGACTTTGTCGCATGTGAGAACATGCAACGCCCTTAAAAAATGAACTTCTTGTAGCGCGTGACTGCTTATGTGGTAATACATTTTGACAAAAGTTATTGGTAGCTTCTTTAAGAAATTTAGTAAATTGAAAACAGATAACAAATGGCTTTGGAGAATAAGAAACTTAAAGATGTTTCCAAGAATCTTTGTCAAATTTTATTACAAGATAAGCGTCCACGCGCTACTAAGAGTTAAAAAAAATATGGCGTTGGTCATTCTCACCACCCTGCGACAAAGTCTGACCACTTTAATATCAGGATGTAAAACTAACATCACATAAAAATAAATGTATTGCCTTTAAATTGATTCAGCCTCTCTTTCTCTAAAGAAAAATATGTTATCATTCGAAATTAATAAGAAAAAATGGTGAAGAAAAAATAACTTAAATGAATTCTAATAAATATTGCATCGCTAAACGTGGGCTATAAAGGTATTTGTTTGTCGGTTTTAAATTTTCTTAAATTTCTTTGAAAATGCATGCAGGAACTTTTGTAAAAATGTTTTTCCATATAAGCGGCCACGTGCTAGAAGAAGTTAAACATTAAAAAAACAGGACGTTGCTTATTATCACCACTCTGCATAGAAGTCTGACTACCGTATATATATAATCCAGGTAAAACATCTACAGGGTAGTAATCCAAAGAATTTTAACCGGGTGTATAAAAAGTTCTCAATATCAAAAGAGCTTATATATATATGATTATTTTAATTTACACAGACATATACAAAATCTGCGACACTGGCATGTCGATGTTATCGATCAACAGCTATTATAAACTGAGATCTCCTCAGGTAGAGTTAGAATCCGATCTTAACCTTAGATCATATTTGGAAAGAACCAATTGATAACGTCGACATGCCGGTGTCGCTATTTTGTACATGTTTGTGTAAATAAAAAATAATATATATATATATATATATATATATATAAAGTGATAGACAGAGAGAGAGAGAGATATTAAATTGAAATAAATAAATTCATAAGATATTTTAATATCAGTTCCATGAATTCAACACCAATAAACTCGTCTGGCGTACGATCGTTTCTAAGAAGAAATAGTCTTTCTTCAACATTTTTTATTTGATATGCCCTAAAGGGAATGATAAACACCGGAAAGAGAGGTGAATTTTGGATTGTGAATTAAGGGAGATAGAGGGAGATAGTGCTGACGTCATATGCATGTAATTTATAACGTCACAAGTCGATATTAAAATATTATTAGTGTTGATGATGGCTGAAAGGTATATGTTGTTTGATAGCATTTATGGACAGAGGGCACCATTGATACATAACAACCTGCTCACAGAGGGGGCCCGACACTTAAGGAAAGCAGTCGAGGAATAAGGGCTGAAATGGCGAAGTAAATTCTCCTGAAGAGGGTGTAGTGCTGGAATCGATAGCTGAGCTGTCAGGTGCAAAGCGCAAAATTATCATGTCATTCAAATCCCTTCTAATAGCTCTGTTTGACCTAAGAGTTCTAACATTGAGCTAATTTGATACATACAGTTATGTTAGTATATAATGTTAGAAAGTTGAATTACAGGTCATTATCGTCAGGGTTGGATAAAGACTTGCCGATTTATACTCTACTTAAATTTATTATTTTAACTTTCTAATCCTTATATATATTTATATATATATATATATATATATATATATATATATATATATATATATATAGAGAGAGAGAGAGAGAGAGAGAAAGAGAGAGAGAGGGAGATAGATACATAAAATGTGAAAGTTGTCAATTTTTCAGATTAATTTTTACTTTTAATCTTTTAATTCAACTTTTAACTTCACATTTTTTAAATTTTAATTTGTAATTTTAATTCTTAACTTTAATTTTTGTAATTGACTATTTTCTATTTATACTTTTTTAATTATCACTCTCTCAATGTATTTTACTATAGTTTTTTTTTTATATAATTTATATAATTCTATGATTATAACATCATGTATATATCTTATAATTATCTATTAACTTGTTACTGATAATATATATGTATATGTCTTATTTAATTATCATCCCGATTATAATTAATAATAATAATTATCATTTTATTTTTGAATTATCTATTGAAATTATCGTTATCCTGATTATAATGTTACTTATATATTATGACTAGTATTCATACTTGATTACTTGATTCAATTTCTTATGGTCCATTATATATGTTCACTATTATAGATATTTTATATCTTTAAAGTAATTTAAAATTTCATTATTTCAACATGCGCTTAGTTTTATTTGTTGTTATTGTTCTTATTGCTATTTTTATTATTTTTCATTTTATTTGTTATTTGTTATTTATTTTATTATTATTTTTTCTATGTTATTTATTTTATATTTAAGACATTATACACTGTATAATAATAATATAAATACTACTACTACTAATACTACTACAACTACTACTACTACTACTACTAATAATAATAATAATAATTCTTATTATTGATATCATAAATAAAGTAGTATCAAATTATATAAGTTCTATTATTTTATCATAACGAAATATATGCATTTTGTGATAATACTAAATTTTCAAGTTTTTCTTGCTTGACTTCTATTTGTCATCTTATAAGGAGCGCTGAAGAAGACACTTTTAAAAATCATCTAAAGTATAATACACCATAGACTATTCCAACTCGTTTTAAAAACAATCGTATTCCAAGATTTCTGTTCTTTGAACTGATATAAATAATGTGCTAATTTTTATATTATCTCAAACAACTTCATATATATACTAGCTGGACCCGTTCACCGGCGTTGCACGGGAGAAATATAAAAGATTTAATTAAAATTTGTCAACACCCGCAGTACGTACACATTTAATGTTTAGAATAATTGTCGGTTTGGAATTGTTGAAGTGTAAAAGAAGGAAGAAAAGAATGAAGGAAGGAATGAGACGCGGTTGTAGGAGTCTTCCTGGCCATCCCATAGGACCGCTATTTCCCAAACACCCGCTCTATCTATGATAATGAGCACTTTTTAAATTAAAGAGGCCTACAGAGCCCTAATAAATCCAACCCCCCTTCTGCTATCTTTGTATAGAAATTCTATTTTTTCGTGAGGAAAGAAAAAAGAAAAATGAGCATGCCCCCTGAACACTACTGAAACACACAAATATAATTAAAGAGGTCTTCAGAGCACTAATAACCCATGTGAGTTCGAAGAGAAATGACGATAGTCACAATAGTTAAAGTACTAACTAGTACATTGATTTTTTTTCAAAAAAAACATCCGGCCCATAATCCTCCCTTCCCTTCCTCCCTCGTCGTAGGCAAAAGTTTAACACTGTAACAAAAAAATGTGTGTGACGACTGGGGTCGAACTTAGAGCTGTCGATCTGGGATCTACGGCGATAACCACTTAGCCACAAAAGCGATTCAAAAATCTATTGTAAAATAGGTCAGTAAAACTAAGCACGTAGCTGGCATGCGTTTTATATTACGATCCAAAAAGCGATCAAGTGTTGGCCCCACCAGTCACACGTTTTGGGTCATTTCTAAACCAAGAAATAGATGTTTTTTTTTCCATTTTTTAGATATTATGCGTGTGAAAGGTGTAGGATTAAAAAATTGTCAACTTTATGCAAGTCTGTCTCGAAGCTTTGCGTATATTGACTTCATTCGAGTCGCTGAAGAAATTGTAGCCGCCATGTTGAATAATAAAACACTGCAAGGAACTATGTTCGTTAATTGCATTCTCTAAAAACCGGAATGAGTATAAATGTATACGTAATAAGTACAAATAAGGTAATCTGATATTCTTGAAAATCAGCGAGATTAGAGGGAGCTTCCATTAAATGTGTGCGTAATATTTTGCATTATGTAGTAAATTAATAGCAGACAAATCGTAAATATTAACGGACACTTTTTTGAAAAGTAGACGTTGTTTATTAGTTTCTGGTGTCAATGAGGAGAGTGTTAGTACTGAAGTGTTAGGGGGAAACGTGTTTGCTACCACCTATATAGAGTATGTGTTGAGGAGAATTGAAAATGGTGGGCTAAAAGTAATATGCAGTGTTAGCTCGGGAAAAATAATAACAAATTTACTAAAACATGCTCGAGTAAATATGCGTAATATAGTGGTGAGTTAAGTAGCCTGTGATGCATGTGGTTATTTTCCTATTCTTCAAAAATGTACAGGGGAAAAATCGTCCTAACTTCATATATTAGAAGATATATATATATATATATATATATATATATATATATATATATATATATATATATATATATATACATATGTATATACATACATATATATATATATATATATATATATATGTGTGTGTGTGTGTGTGTGTGCGTGCGTGTGCTTCCATCCCGTGATGCCAATGCTATCGATTAAAACACGTGCCTTTGCTAACCCCAGGAAAGACGCATTTAAAGTGGTGAGGGGAGGCGAGAAAGTGAATAGTAAGTTAGACATACGGCTTAAGATAATCCCACCAAATGGATTTGAGTCATCAACAATGATGAAATAATTTATATTTAAAAATTTATATTGCTGACCTTATTCTGCAATTCTATTTGCATATTTCAGTAATGCATCTAGATATATAGCGAGTACGACACTGGTGAAGCATTTTTTCTTCGTCATTCTAGAAGAAGTGTGTATATATATATATATATATATATATATATATATATATATATATATATATTTATATATATATATATATATATATATATATACGACGTCTGTCTAAAAAGTATCCAACTTTACGCCAGAAAAATATTTCAAATACCTGACCGCGTTGAGACCCTAATCCCTTTCAAATTAGGCCCATTGTGCATTACCACACTTATGTCAGCGATCCATCCACTGCCGGAAATCAGTTTAGATCTCCGCCGCCGCGTTTCGCATTCTATCTTCCCTAGTTTCAAAACGGGAACCTTTCAGTGACGTCTTCAATTTTTGAAACGACCAGAAGTCGCAATAAGCCCTGTCGCGATAGTAGGGAGGGAGGCGAAAGACTGGAATTCCATGTTTGGCCAAGAAACGTTTGATCAATTGGGATGAAGGGCGGGGGCGTTTTCCTGATGCAGTTACCAGTTTTTCGCCGTCCACATGTCTGGTCCTTTGCACCAAATTGCGTCACAGAGACACCGGAGAACATTTTCATAGTATTCCGTTTTCACTGTTTGTCCTTCCGGTGCGTATTCATAATGCACAACTCCACGAATTTCAAAGAAGACATTCATCATCACCTTGATTTTGCTTCGTACCTGTCGCGCATTTTTTGGCCCTTGAGACTCGGGATGCTTCCATTGCGATGATTGTTGTTTTGTTTCTGTGTTGTACCCGTACACCCATGACTCATCCCCAGTTATCACGATGTTCATAAACCCAGGATCCGTGTTCGCGGTTTCCAGAAGGTGTTGTGCAACTTAAAAACGGAGGTCCTTTTATACCTGCGACAACAACTTAGGCCCAAATTTCGCAGCCACTCTGTGCATGTTCAAATCATCTTGCAAAATTGCATGTGCGGAATCTTTACTCACTCCAACCTCTTGGGCGATCTCCCGCAGAGTTGAACGACGATCTTCCATCACAAAATTTCGCACCCTCTCAACAAAAGATGACTCCGAGCAGTTTGGGGTCTGGCAGAACGCTGGCAACTCTCTGGTGATCTGCGGCCAGTTTTGACTCGGTTAAACCCTTTCTTTAATTTGTGTTATACCCCTCGCATCTTCTCCAAACTCCTGCTGAATATTACGAATTCTTTTGCTTTGAAGAATCACCAAGCTTTTGACAAAATTTGATGCAGTACCTTTGCTCAACACGTTCAGTCATCTTGATAGAATCAGTAATCTGACGAACACGTTCCTTCACTGTGTACGAGTATTGATTTACTCCTCTCCAGGAGTTAGGCACAAGGCCAGTTTTTATCTTACTCCACCAAGTAAGATGTGACCCAAGGTCGGGTCGGGAAAGTGGGGTTTAAAAATTGCCTGGGCAGCTCCGTCGGCATTCCCCGGTAGAGGCGCCTCACACAGTAAGCAATAAACTTACTCCTCCCCAAAGAGGGGAGGCAACGCCTGGGAAGGTGGACCTCCCAGAACTGCACAGGACAGACCCATTGACCGGCGTAAATCAAGACCCGAAGGCCAAGACAACACCAGTATGGAGTGCAGTATCCATCGGAACAGATACTACATTTTGATCTTAGCCAAAAGGCTAAGAGCGTTGCGCCGCCCTATCGTCTCTAATTTCGTACGTAAAAATATCAGTTTTAAAAATATCTAAACAGGACTTATATATATATATATAATATATATATATATATATATGAAATAGAGAGCAAAAGACTTTTAGGTAGGTTTTGGCTAATGTTGGTGTATATGTAAGCTTGTGTATATATACATATAAAGGATAGCAGGTATGGATTTTATATATGCGTAAGTCGTTTGACCTCAATCTATAAGCTAGTAAAAGCATGTTGTCCTAAGGTCAGTTACACTGACCGAGGCAGAGCAGGAGACAGAGTTCTTTAAATTGTAACGTGAATGAGAAAGAATCATAAAAATTGAAGTAAAGCAGATAGATAGAAAGTAATTAACCGTGGATGCATGGTTGAAAGAAAAGGGAAAGGTTAGAATGTGTATGCATGTACTAATTAGTGTGCGATAAAAAAGGTAACTGTGTGAAGGCGGATACGTATCTTTTAGATTCTCTTTTTTACTGCCTTCCCATCTTCATCGCCTTCAAAAACAAAAATAATTTGAAAAATTGTTTTTGTTTTTGTCTTAGTTCAGTTGGTACGATCGCCTGATAGAAAGTGGATTTCGAACGAGATCGCAGCTGAAACCTGTACGCACATAATGTTTGTATGAATCAACGAATTTATACTATATATATATATATATATATATATATAAAGAGAGAGGCAGAGAGAGAGAGAGAGAGAGAGAGAGAAAGAGAGAGAGAGCAAGTAAGTGAAAGACAGAGAAGTAGAGATGGTAGCATAGGGCTGGAGAAAAAGAACGACGGGAAATCAGAAAGAAAAGAAAGAAGGAAAAGAAAGAAGCAAAAGAAAGAAGCAAAAGAAAGAAGCAAAATAAAGAAGGAAAAGAAAGAGGGAAAAGAAAGAAGGTACGCGGTCATTAAAGCCGTAATTGTCGATGTTCCTCACCAATCATTCAAACCAACGAATTCCAGCTTATTATTGGCTCAGAGGCGGCTGACTGGATAGCATTATAAATTAAGTGCACTTCCTGTCGCTGGACAGGCCTATTAGCACTTTCAACCTTTAGTCAATTCTATTCTGAAGTGCCTCGCGTACAAACTATTGCGCCAGATTATACAGCTGTCAAGACGACAATTGTATCCACTAGCCACACGATGAAATCAAGGGATATTTTAAGGAAGGGCCGGCAGCCATCTTTTTTTCCTCAAATCTGTCCTCGCTCATCGAGGAAAAGCTTTGTTTGTCAGTAAATGTTACGGTTTGAACAAACCGATTATAAGATTGACTTTGCAAATTTGAAGTCTAAGTATAAAAATGAGCGCTATTTTGAGGAACACAAACCCAGACATATTAGGCGGTCTTCTGCCAGGCTAGTTTAGTGAAGGAACAAACTGATGCTTGAAGAATGAACAATAGGACAGGAGATAAATGTCATCGCTAAACGTGACCATTTTATTCTAGATGTGTCCGAACATCTGTCGGTCAGTTTGTCACTCTTTAGTTTAAAAGATAATTTACTTTGGCATGTCACGTCTACGTTTAAAGTAGCATTTTTACTTACGTCAACGCTATTCAAGGATTTGTCCGTTTGTCTATCTGTCCGTCCGTCAGTCTGTCCGTACGTCGACTAGTCGGTCCGTCGGCATGTCCGTCAGTCGTCCTGTCCGTCCTTCGATCTGTCTGTCTCTCGATCTCTCTGTTTGTCGGTCCGTCTGTCTGTCAGTTTGTCCGTCAGTCGATATCGGTTGGTCGTTTTGCATGTTCATCTGTATATTCGTCGATATGTCCTCCGTTGGTCTGTCACGCTAGTTTACGATAGCATTTTTACTTGCGTCAACGCTAAGCAGGAATCTAATCGTCTGTCGATATGTCCGTCCGTTGGTCTGTCCGTCTGCTGATATTTTCGTCTCTCGATATATCCGTTCGTTATTCTGTCCGTCTGTCGATCTGTCCATCCATCGATCTGTCACGTTTATGATAGCATTTTCCTTGCTAAACGCGCAGATTGTATAGGCGCAGCTCAAGAGTCTCCATTATTTGTATACATTGCGATGCATACTCGGCCTATCTTAACTTGAAATCTGACGAGTGTTGACAGATGCCCCTTTTCAGATTGTCCTTTTCCCACTCTACCAAATATTCAGATAAGGGTCAGTCGATGGCAACTATAAATTACCGCTAGTTAAGGAATAGCGAGGGAGCTGAGATCACTAACAAGCACATTCTTTATAAATCTCACAAAACACGGCCTTAGATAAATAAACGAATTTTTGGATGTCTACTTTGTTTTTTTACCTGAAGAATTGCGAAAGATAGCTAGCTCCCTGGAAACGATGATGAAAACGCTACCGTTATAAGCTGTTCGTTTTATTCAAAAATGTCTGTTTAACCAAAAATTTATGAACATTTATCCGAAAAGACTAACGATATCAGAACTGAGTATTTTTCGCTCGTTTATTTTCGATCTGTTTTGTCTTTGATACTTCTGTCAGCTTCTTTTCGACATTCACTGTTTTTCCATGCGTTATTTTTCTTTCTAAGTCATTTCTATTCATCGATTTAAATCACCGATTTTTATATTCTATGCTTATTCCACTATTGCCACTACAACTTTAGTATTATTTAAGTGTACTAGTTTTCAGGAGAAATGGAGAGATATATGTTATTCCTGTCAGTTGTAATTATAAACGTCTGACTTTAATAAATACATGCTCGTGGGGAATTTATTTGAAGCTCTTCTGTGCGTTACATAGAATCAAGTACCGCACTTTATACCTACCTTGTGTCAAACATGATGTCATCGTGAATTTATAAAATATTTTTGTTATATAAATAGAAGGAGGACACCACCGTTGCTCCGTTGACAGGGATAGCATCACATATGATAGTATCGGATGTGTTATTTTATATCGCACTATAAAAAGACAATTATGTGTCTGTCTGTAAATGAAATTACGTGACAATTTTCGAAGACATGAGATTTCTTTTACTGATGTGTCACCACTTATCAAGGCACTTGACCACTCGAGGATAAGGGTAAAAGAAATCGTCAGTTTGACTATAATCGTCACTAGGAACGGATCGAAAACACATGGGTGGGGTAGGCAGAAGATTACTTAAGAAGAATTGATTATCCAAGGAAATTCGGGGTTGGTATCTGTTCCGATGAATACTACACACCATAGACCGTTATTGTCTTGGCCTTCGGGTCTTGATTTACGCCGGTCTATTGGTCTGTCCTGTGCAGTTCTAGGAGGTCCACCCTCCTAGGCTTTGCCTTCTCCCCCTTTGAGAAGGGGTTAGTTTATTGCTAATCGCCTACGGGACTGCCCAGGCCTTTTTTGTAGGTCAGAGTGCTCAAATTCTCGGGTGCTGGTTTTTAAAATCCCACTTTCCCGACCTTGTGTCACATCTTACCTTGTGAAAGGAAGATAAATAAAATCAAAGGAAACGGCTCAACAAGTATTTGTTTACGTTTAAATTGAAGACGACCATGATGAATTTGGCTGAAAAGCGGACTTGTAGTACCTTGTTCAACAGATGGGGTGTTCTAGGAAATAAACTTTGTTCATGGAAGTGTCGTTTGGTTCTTGGGAAGAGCGAGAAAGGACAGTTCTTTGTTGTGGTGGCCCATAAAAGAATTCCCGTTGTAATAATATTTTTCGACTTTTGTTTCTTGAAATTGCGAATTATTGTTTTACTTATAAAGGTAGCAGTGGTCAAGCGGAGAATGACGCAGAAGCGTCCCATATCACTGTTTCCGCTAGGGATGTTAACTCAATTCTTAAATGAATACTGGAAAGCTATGCCATGAAGTATACAAAATCGTAACACGCTGATTCATACGAATAGCTAAATACTAACGAGTCACCAATTACGAAGGCCAAAGACTACTCGAGGATTATTCGTTGAATGATGAACAAATTATGAGATGATTGTAAACTAGCAGAGATTAACAGAATTGTATTATTGAAGAGGAAGGCTCAAAAGGCATTTGTTGAAATTTGATTCGATAAAGACTATCTGGTTATCAGCTGGGATTCCACAGATGAGATGTTCTTAGGAAGAAACTCCGTTCATGGAAGTTCCATTTGTTTTTTTTTTTGCACAAAGGAAGAAAGAAAGTTAATTACAGTTGTTGTAACTAGACTAGATTTTGTGGTAAATATTTTACAGGGAGAACCAGATATATTTCTTAAAAGATCTACGCAAAGTAGTATGGATTCTGACTTGGGTGCAATTTATAAATTGAGTACAAGTTAGGATGGCATTTAAATGTGTAAAACAATGGAGAGTTTTAGTGCTTTAACGAAAATGAGTAACACTATGGAGAGTTTTAATTCTTTATTGAAAATGTGTAAAACTATGGAGAGTTTTAATGCTTAAATAAAAATGTGTAACACTATGGATAATTTTAATGCTTTAGAGAAAATGTGTAAAACTATGGAGAGTTTAAATACTTGGATGAAAATGTGTAAAACTATGGAGAGTTTTAATGTATTAATGAAACTGTGTAAAACTCTGGAGAGTTTTAATGCTTTAATGAAAATATGTAAAACTATGGAGAGTTTTAATGCTTTATGGAAAATGTGTAAAACTATGGAGAGTTTTAATGCTTTAATGAAAATGTGTAAAACTATGAAGAATTTTGATGCTTTAGAGAAAATGTGTAAAACTATGGAGAGTTTAAATGCTTAGATGAAAATGTGTAAAACTATGGAGAGTTTTAATGCTTTAATGAAAATGTGTATAACTATGGACAGATTTAATGCTTAAATAAAAATGTGTAACACTATGGAGAGTTTTAATGCTTTATTGAAAATGATTAAAACTATGGAGAGTTTAAATGCTTGGATGAAAATGTGTTAAAATAATGGAGAGTTTTAATGCTTTAATGAAACTGTGTAAAACTATGGAGAGTTTTAATGCTTTAATGAAAATATGTAAAACTATGGAGAGTGTTAATGCTTTATGGAAAATGTGTAAAACTATGGAGAGTTTTAATACTTTGATTTAATTATCAATCTCTATCTAATAAATTAAGAAATATACTATATTCTTGTCCTAAACTTTCTCCATACGTAATCAAACAAAATTCATATATTTATTATTCTCAATCTTTCATGATGATCTTTTTTTTTTAACTGACAATCATTTCGTCTCATTCACCCTTTTTCTCCGGGTCGCTTTTTGCCTTGACAACAAGGGACCAATTAGTAAAGAAACTAATGGGTACACCACAGACACAAATCTGATCATTTCATATTCTGCGATTTTATATTTCGTTTTTATCATCAAAATAACTTAGTAATACATCATGTAAATCTACAAGTGTAAAACCATGTCGCGCCCGACGACAGCCTTCCATCAATGTTTGTGCCGTGGTTTTCTCTTCGTCTTTATCTTCTATTTCTGGTCGTGTCGTCTCTCGTATTGGCGATCGTGGTAGTAAAGTTTTGTTCAGAGCAAAATAAATAAAAAAAACAGACTCACACAATAAAAATACAAATACAGATATATACATTGTATTTTGACTTGTTGGTAACGGGTGTGTGTATGTCGTTGGGACCCCGCCGCCAGCGCCCGCACCGGAGTTAATTTCCAGTCTTCCAAATTCATAAGACCTAACTGTCGATGCAAGTCTTACTCGAATTACTCACCGTGTCTACTCCTAATCTCCTCTAAGCTAAACTCTACCGGCTTATCGTTTGCTCCGTTTCCTTAATATATTCATCTTCGACCATTAATCCCTTTCTCAGTCACTTTCAGCTGGTCACCTGAACTGATGTAGTCCGTCTCTTCTCAGCCCATCGCCATCCGACCACTCACAACCTCACAACCAACGAACTAGGGTCTATCCCGTCTAGAGACCGTGATAAAATTGTCGCCCACTTATCTTACTTTCTCATCACCTTTTCTTTTGTGAATTATTCCTTAACATCCTCCGGGGTATCGGTCTCGGGTGCGGGGTAGACAGTCTATAGTATCACAAAAATTATAGTTTATGTGAAGATAACGAAAAGGAGAGACATTGAAATTTCATCAGTACTCTCTCATACCTATTTTAAAATTTGACCCTAATCAGTGGAATCTGAATTTTCACCAAAAGCCTCTTTTTATCCCATTTTACTCAAACTAAATAAAACTAAATATAGCACACATTTGGACCCCTTATGTTTAGCAGCTGTGTTCTAAATATTACAAGGATCTATAGATTAGTTTAAGTGTAAATCCTGTACATACAAATACATAAGCATATGCACATAACTAAGTTCATATAAATAAAGACGATATAAAGATTAGATGAAATATCTGACAGTGATAGAATTAAAAAAAGAAAAAAACTTATTCAGATTTTTAGATATTCTCTAATGCCTCATAAACAAGTTTCGATGAATGATGATTTGCGATGGGTAACGGTGTGTTGAATTGAGCAACTGAAATTTATGAATGGTGAAAAAATAACGTTTATATTTTTCACCGTTGATAAATTTGTCTCACTCAGCTTAAGAAACTATGCCCTCAGGAATGTTACAGTAACAAAAATGTATGATATATTAGTCGCTATAGAAAATAAAACAAATGGAATACTTTTTGCAACATATATATATATATATATATATATATATATATATATATATATATATATGTAGATATTTTTATATATATATATATATATATATATAAATATGAAGAACATGAAAATAAATATATAATGTATACCTTTAAAGTAGAACTTATCACGGAATATTGATGCTTGATATACGAGATAGAGCAATTATATTAACAAGTAAAAGATAAGAATACAGATTGTATAAATACAATATATCTTAAGTCATTAGTTGTTTGAAACAAAGGGTTTCAAATAATATAAATAAATTTAATTTAATTTATTTTATTTGAAAACCTTTGTTTTGAACAACTGATGGCTTAATAGATATTGCATTTTTACAATCTTTATTCTCATCTTTTACTTGTTTATATAAATATATATATATATATAATTATTTAATAATAAATATTTTATTATTATCCACATACGTATACGTTTTATGCTTGCAGAATCTTCAGTGTTTTCAAGCCGGTCGTACAATTCTAACCTCCGAACACATGTCATTCTTAACTCAAACTCAGACGCTCCAACCAATGAGGCCAGTTCGAAAAGCTATGCGTAAGAAGAGAAATGCATCCTATTTATATCATTTCAAGCGGGCAACCGTCATACACAGTGTTCAACAAATCATACAGAAAGGAACTTTAATTTTATTTTAGATTAGACGCCTTATATCATTTATCTTATAGGGCTCGTCAAAAGGGGTGCTATACATAATTATTTAGTAATAAATATCTAATTATTATCCACATAAATATACGTTTCATCCTTGCGGAAGCTTAAGTGTGGAAATAGCTATTCAAGTTGTTCGCACGATTCGAATGCACGAGTATATATATATATATATATATATATATATATATATATATATATATATATATATATATATATAGTCTCGGAAGTTTCTCAACCATTAAAACTATATTAAAAAAAAAACTAAAAAACTAAAAAACTAAAAAAATAAAAAACTTATAGTCTCAAGTCTTCCAGTGGAAAATCACTCATGTAAGTCAATTTATTTTTTACAGTTATTATATTAGTTAGTTTCTAACACTATTTTAAGGGATCATCAGTTGTTTACCATGAAAAACTGTTTCGTATATATATACGTGTGTCAAATTAATTACGCGAACATCACAGTATTACACCACTTTTATGTCTTCTTTCGAAAATTAAAATCAAAATACCAAACCTAATGCCTAGAATCCTCATACGATGACATGATTTTTATTCTGGAAAATGTCTAAAATTTAAGGCCTAAACTTAAGGTGTCTTCAGAATACATTTAAATTTCGCGAATTCTTGCTTAATTGGTGTCTATAATAACAATCGAACACATATATCTGAAATAATTAAATAATCATTGGTTAATTAGTTTATGAGTGAATCCCGCACATACAAATATAAAACGTTCGGTAAAGTGTATTTTGCATGAAGACTTCATTTTCACTGTTACACCTTTGTCAATAGACAATAATTTACACCAGAGGGAACATTCGCATGAGTATAACGTCACAGATCACACGGAAGCAACTTTCCAAGCAAATGACAACTTCTTTTTTTTTTCAAGCTAAACAAGCATATTACCACTGAAATGTTAGGGGCTACTGCTAATTTGATTCTATACAAACGCGGACATGGGATGTTACTGATTGTCAGGATGTCGAGGGTATTTAAGTCGAGGGAGCAAGTTTGTCGCAACAAGTTTGTCGGAGCACTTGCCGTAAAAGTAGTATAAAACAAGTACATTTCAGCGATGGGACAGGGGCTTAAGCTTCGTAAACAGTGTGACACCCATGAGATTAGAGACTCACTTTTGGCCCCTGTTTAAGCGTGAAAACAAGTAGTTGGTGTTTCAGTCCAGATGTGACAACACTACTTCATGCATGAGCGAATAGTTGCTTTGCAGAGATATAGCATACTGACAGGTGTGAGACATTTTATAGCACGGTAGAGAGAGCCCACCTTCTTTGCAGCTGCCTTGGCAATATGACCACTTTTAGCAGTTATCTCTACACTGATGATTCCGCAAAGATGAAACGTAAACGTATGTAGATAATAATTTAATATTTATTATTTCGGCCGGACCCTTTGATAGGAAATAATACAAGCCGCCTAATCTAAGCTATCAATGTAAGTTCCTTTCTGTTGACTATGGTTGTCAGCCTGCTTTAAATACATATGAGTTATTGTTAATCACGTCGTGTAACGGTTTTAATTGTGCCTCATTTGTTTGAGCGATCGGAATTGAGTTAAAAAGTGACTATTGTGTTGGGCTTCGAATCGTGCGACTGGTGCAAACAGTTATCTCTCCACTGATGATTCCGCAAGGCCGAAATGTACATGTATGTAGATAATAATTAAATATTAATTATGAAGTAACTATATATATATATATATATATATATATATATATATATATATATATATATATATTATACTTGCTCTATCCTGGATATTGAGCTATATACTCTTCACAATAGGTTTCACTTTTCCTAAAAGTTCGCTTTTAGTACACCACTTTATATATATATATATATATATATATATATATAACATCATATAATGATAGTACACCACTTTATATATATATATATATATATATATATATATATATATATATAACATCATATAATGATAGTTATTAAGAAAACATTCTATATTTCGTCAAAAAACACTTTATTAACAGACAATTGTTTCTGCCTATTTCGAGAATATACATTTTATGGTATAAAAAATTTCACAAATATTCATGAAGCGGCTTAATTACTGTATCATTTGCCATATTCAGTCTGAAAGATGAGAATGCATCCGAAATCTTTTTAATTTATACGCATTTTATTTCTATTTTCTTTCTCCTGTCTTTTTTCACTACAATCTAAGATTGACCTTAGTTAAACTCTGTTTTATTTTTATTTAAGCGTTCATGATATATTATGTTTACCGCAACTATTTTTCTTTTTCTGATTAAAGTGTTTATATTCGATTGACACAAACCACATGTCAAAATTCACACATAAAAGAATAATTATTTCACAACACCAATAATTGTTCCCATGTGACTACTTTTCACACTTTTTCTACTTCTTTTTCTTCTTTCTTACTCCTTTCTTACATTCTATTGCTATTAGACAGTACAAATTACCATACTGCAATACACAAATCAATACACACACACACACACATATATATATATATATATATATATATATATATATATATATATATATATATATATATATGTATATATAGTGGGTAGTGATCCAAAGAATTTCAACCGGGGTTATACAAAGTGCTCAATATACAATAGAGCTTTTATATATGATTATTTTTATTTACACAGACATGTACAAAATCTGCGACACTGGCATGTCGATGTTATCGATCAACAGTTATTATTAACTGAGATCTAATCAGGCAGAGTTAGAATCCGATCTTAACCTTAGATCATATTTGGTTCTTTTCAAAATATGATCTAAGGTTAAGATCGACTTCTAAGTCTGCCTGATGAGATCTCAGTTTATAATAACTGTTGATCGATAACATCGACATGCCAGTGTCGCAGATTTATTACATGTCTGTGTAAATAAAAATAATCATATATAAAAGCTCTATTTGATATTGAGCACTCTTTATAAACCCGGTTGAAATTCTTTGGATTACTACCCTGTGGATGTTTTCCCTGGATTATTATTATTATTATTATATATATATATATATATATATATATATATATATATATATATATATATATAGAAGAAGAATGAAATTATAAAAAATTAAAAAAAGTTGTATAAATTACAATATATATTAATTCATCTAATATTCAAGCAAGGAATATAAAAAAAAAACTTTAATCCATGCATTGAGGTGAATGACTCACAAAAATTTAAATTAAAGTCAATATATAGAGTCACTACCTGAATTTCTATATTTGTCTTTGCGTCTTTTTCTTTTTTTTGTTTTCTCTCTATCTTTCTTTTCCTCCATTCTTGAAATTATCCTCTCCCCCTCACTCTGCACCTCACTTTAATTGAACGTCAATATTTATTTCTGTGTTGTTCTCCCCTCGCTTTTCTTCCTCACATTTCTTTATTTCCTCACGCTTTCTATATTATGTAAATAAGATTTCAAATTATATAATATCAATTTTTTCCGTTTGACTGCTTGTTCACTTGTTATTCTTGCTTGTCAAGGAAACACTATTTAAGGCAATTACGCTATTTATATATTTACGTTCGACAGCCGCCTTGGATTTAGATTTTGGTCAGTCATTCACATAAATGTTAACATAATTTTTTTACTAGTTAATCTTTTTATATCTCACCGATTTCACTATTTAAACTCTATTGGATTATAATCCAATGCTCATCTTAACCTTTCTCTTTTCTGGTTGCTTCTCTGAATATGTACATGACACATTGTATTTTTCTATATCTTAATAATTCTAAGCTAGAATTAACGATTTATTCAGTAGACTAGGTATATTTAATTGGTAATAATTATAAATATCGAAAGTAATTTAAGCTTACATTAGGTTTATATTTTAGATTAGATAACCAGTGTATATCTTTCTCTGTAGATTGCCATAGGGTAACATATATTTTATTCATAATTTTGGGAATACATATATCTAGAATTTTTCATACTTATATCACTTAAATCGACTTTAGAAGAACAAATTAGGCGGATAGAAGCATTATTAAAAAAAACAAAAACACTGCTAAATTATAAATTTAAATAAACTAAAATAAATATTTTCAATGTACAATAGTTATTTTTTTATACAGCTCAGGAAAATATTTGGGCTGACAAAAATCTGTACATATTTTGCAGTCTAACTTTTTATTTTTCATTTTTCTTTACTTTGTTCGGATCTTTTGACACTTAAGCACATGTTTCACTATTAACACATATAATTGACAATGTCCAAAAAAGAGTCGCAAACCTAATAGGTCCCTCACTATCAACCAAGCCAATACTTCAATGGATTATGCTCTGAGGAATTGGCTACTCCAGTGCCCCCTCGACGTAAATTAACTAGACCAACTCGACAATCAACTAAATCCCATCCATTTACTGTGGAGGTCTCCAGATGCCGAAGAGCTTTCTACTCAAATAGCTTCTTTCCTCGCGCTGCTGATCTCTGGAATTCCCTCCCTGCCCCCTGTTTCCCCGTCAGTACTAACATGCAGACATTTAAAATTAATGTAAACAGACATATCGTTGCGCAGATCCCAGCTTAGGTTGACCCCTCCAACATTCTCCCATTTTTTTCTTCTCAGTAACCCCTTACGTCTACAGTAGCGGTCTGTCATGGTTGGGGTGAACTAAGTTTAAAAAAAAAATTACTATACGCATGGGTGACTACTTTGAAAAAGAATAATATTAAAATTTCCCCCAATACCTCACAATATATCTGCTGTCCAGTCGATGCTTACCAGAAACATAACATTTTATTGTTTACTCTATAACGATTTTACTGTGTGTCGTTTTTAGTGGAAATATAAAGTTTCAATATTATCGTTATTTTTTCTTATGGGAGAGATTTGGCTTTTTTCACTAGAAGAACTAAAACACAAATAATTTATATCTTAAATAAAAATTAAAGCAAACCTTTTCATCTTTATAAAACTGGCTTCACCTTTTGATGAGAAGAATATTTTTTTCTTTAAGAAGTCTTTTAAAGACAACTTATGCATTTATCCTCTACTTTGTTGTATGTTAAGAAAATATGATGACAAAACTGTCAACTATCCAGGAATAGATTTGCCTATTTGCCCTCTGATTTAACTAATGCTCTATTCCCAATATTGAGCCTAATTTTATCGGATTAGGAACTTTGTATGATACAATTGAAAATATATTTATAAAATATTACATTTAAATACTCTTATTAGCTTGATAAATCTCCACGGGGATGAAACCCGGATGCTTCTGCGTAGCTTAATTACCATACATATATTTTCATAACTAATTACCTTGTTCTGCTCGGTTATGGAGCACTTTTGAGGTAAACACTTAAAACTGATACATAATATATAATATCTCCTTATATTATATGAGGATAGGTGAAATAATAATACACATACACACACACATATATATATACACACACCCACACACACACACACACATATATATATATATATATATAGTGTGTAGATTTCAATTTTGTGTTGAGAATCTGAATAACAGAGCTCAATGTAATTTAAACAGAGCAAAACAGAATTATAAAAAGAAAAAACTATACACACATTAAGGTTGTACACATTATAACTTATTTCGACCTCTTAATTAGGTCTACTCAGATGTATAAACAACCACGTCAAAAAAAACAAATAATTATTTGTTTTTTTTGACGTGGTATTTTATACATCTGAGGAGACCTAATTAAGGGGTCGAAATAAGTTATAATGTGTACAACCTTAATGTGTGTATAGTTTTTTCTTTTTATAATTCTATATATATATATATATATATATATATATATATATATATATATATATATATATATGGGTAGCATTTTAATATCACATATGACTTGTGTCTTTATATTTTCCATCATCATTGATTCATGTTCGATTTTGAAGCTTAAATGGCAGATTAATTTAAGAACCCTAGTACTTTCGGTTCATTTCGGAGTCATCTTCAGGGGGCTATCTACTAAAGAGCACGCCCTTTTTAATGTTTAGTGATGGTATAAAGACAGCAATTCATAAAATTAATTTCAATAAAAGTGTAAACACAAAAATGCCTTAAATACTAATACATATACTGTATTGATCTGCAGCAAATCACATGGTTACTGTCAAAACCCTCATTTAATACACAAAAATATTTGTGCATTATCAATATATTTTAAGTACTGCAGATACTAAAAAGCTCAATAATTAACATGTTATGCCAAGCAGAGCTTTCATATTATAATTTAGTTGATTACACAATTTATGGCATTATTACTATTTTAAATATTCTATAAAAATTACCACCTAATAATAATTACCACTTAAAATTTAAAATATTAAGTATGTCATGCATTTTGTAATCCACTGAATTATAATATATGACACCCACATGAACACGCATATATATATATATATATATATGTGTGTGTGTGTGTATGTGTGTGTGTGTGTATATCTGTATATATATATATGATTATTTTTATTTACAGATTTCATTCTTTCCAATAAGATCTGAGGTTAAGATCGGATTCTAACTCTGCCTGATTAGATCTCAGTTTATAATAGCTGTTGATCGATAACATCGACATGCCAGTGTCGCAGCTTTTGCACATGTCTGTGTAAATAAAAATATTGATATATAAAAGCTCTATTTGATATTGAGCACTTTTTATGAACACAGTTGAGATTATTTTGACTAATACCCTGTGGATGTTTACCTGGATTATATATATATATATATATATATATATATATATATATATATATATATATATATATATAACATATATATATACTGAAATTTAAAATAATACCTATATGGATAGATATTAGTTGTTCTTTTCATTTATTTGAACCATTTCAGATAAATAGTAAAGACACATATAACATTCTCGATCTCAATAACCCGTCATTCAAAATTCAAATCGCTTCACTTATTAAGAATTTGAATAGCATTGATTGATCCATCTTCCCTACACGGACACATGCACACAACCAGGCGAACACGCACGCGTCTGCGCACTTTTTCTAAGACAGACATCTGCGCACGTGTTGCAGGTGTTTTCAGACCGATAAATTCTCTTTTGTATTCTTATCGCAGACGGGGACAACGAGAACTTTTCCGCATCTTACTCTATAGAAAATCGCCTTTATAAGATTTTGACGGATATCTTAGCATTCGTTTCAAAGCTAATATTTTCAGCCCGCCTACTGAACTAGATACAAGAACACCTATTGAACTCATAATCTGCGATCAATAATCCATAGGAATATACATTTGTATATATATATATATACATATATATATATATATATATATATATATACATACATATATATATATATATATATATATATATATATATATATATATATATATATATAGAGAGAGAGAGAGAGAGAGAGAGAGAGAGATAGAAAGGGAGAGAGAGAAACGCACATACATAAAGAACTAGAGGAAAGAAGAAAGAGAGATCAGGGCAAATTCGAAAGATATATATATATATATATATATATATATATATATATATATATATATAGAGAGAGAGAGAGAGAGAGAGAGAGAGCGATAGAGAGAGAAAGAGAGAGAGAGTGACATATATATATATATATATATATATAGAGAGAGAGAGAGAGAGAGAGAGAGAAAGAGAGAGAGAGAGAGAGAGAGTGACAGACGCATATACATATATAACTAGAGGAGAGGAGGACGAGAAATCAAGGCAAATTGAAAGGATGCGTAATATATATATATATATATATATATATATATATATATATATATACTATATGTGTGTGTGTATGTGTGTTGCATAGCCCTCAACTTATGGCCGCGGCATCCCTCGTTTTGTATACTAGTCCCACTACGGGCCGTGGTAGTTCCCGTTTAAACACTTGTCATTTTTTTAATATCAAAAATCGTATAGTTTGCGTACCTTTAAATTTCTCCCTCGCCGCGTAGATGGTCACCGTATCGATGTCGTCTAGTGGTTGAACTCCTTCCTCCTTCTTCTGCCGTGAACAACGCCGCTGGAACAAAAACTCCATGATCGTCTCGAGAGACAAACAATCTTTTTAATTTAACTTCAGTTTTATTTCAAGCGTTAGTTATGAAATCAGCTGGGAGATATTCACTAACGTCGAGAGAGAGAGAGAGAGAGCAAATGACTACTTTATCGTAGTTACTTATCAAATAAGTCTTAAGCATTCGTTAAGGGGGAAAAGAGATCTTTTACCTTTATTTTCTTAGGGAAATACTTCCCTTAATCTGTTGTAGATGACATGGTAACATTCACGTCTGATAGGTCCGCCTCCAAAACCCAGACTGTTAAAACTCGCTTCTCACGAAGAACGAGTGACGTCACGGATCCCTCTGCTTCCCACGCAAAGGCCTGTGACGTCACAGAGCCTCTCGCAGGTGCACATTGACCTCAGATCCGAGGTCTCGTCACGTGGTGATACTTTCATGTCTGTGATTTCCGACTATGAGAACAGGCCGTATTCTGCACTCGACTGCACGGGTCTAACCCGCGCTAATTCGCGCAAGTCAAACGAACGATTTCCAACAGATACGTCCATTCCCATGGGCCATTATCCAATTATCCAACATGTGTGTGTGTATATTATATGTGCATTCGAATAATCAAAAGAAAAATCAATCCGTAGCCATACCTTTCATTTGATCTTCCAATTTCTATATCTGTCGTCAAACATCACAATCAAACTTTACCTCTGTACTTTCAATATCCGTTAACAGCAGTTATTCCTCTTCGTCCAAACGACAACAAATATTGTTTTAAAATATTTTAACAACTGTAATCTTTTCTATTAAGTTTTTTGTATGTTTATTTTTTCCATATTCAGAAGCATTGAATTTGAAAGCTCAGTTAATACTACATAAATCACTTTTTCAAACGATTGTAGACATTTAATTTCTGTTTCGAAGCCGGTTTTAACAAATAATTTCTCATTATAAGTTTCAATGTATTTATGAATTACAACTATTAAAATCAATGGACTAAAATTTAAAATCTAAATATCTCGATGTTGTTGACGGTTAGTGTTCAATATATATATATATATATATATATATATATATATATATATATATATATATATATATATATATATGTGTGTGTGTGTGTACTAATGAGACAGAAGTCTATCTGTCTGTCTGTCTGTCTCCTTCTCTCTCTCTCTCCCCCTCTCTCTCTCTATCTTTCTCTCTCTCTCTCTCTCTCTATATATATATATAATATATATATATATATATATATATATATATATATATATATATATATATATATATATATATATATGGGAAGAGAAGGATGCAGGGAATCCGACGTGATGGGAAAATGAAAAAGGAAAACCAAAAAATTGATGTTTTTTATGTGTACATCAACGTTTCGTCTTTATTTATAAGACTTCATCAGGATGATAAAATAGAGAAAAAATGTCATGCAAGTACAGATACATGTAGGGTAGACATATTGGGAGGAAAAATAAAATGAAATAATGGCCCCTACTGGGTGGACGTCCGTACTTGTCTCCAACAAGTACGGACGTCCACCCATATATATATATATCGAATAGGCTATATTGCCGGTCCCGGCAAAATAACGATTCCTGCATTATTTTGCCGGTTCATGTATATTTAACTAAATTGTTAAACACACAGTGACGCTCGGCACATTAATGAGTCTGACGTTTTTTTGCCGGCTCGTGTTTATTTAACTATAAATTACTTTTTTTTATTATTTAAATTAATTTTTTTGTATTATTTAAAACTTTATCAAACGACATTTTATTTATTATTTAAAACTTTGCCTGATTGTATTTTTTTTTGTTTTCTTTTTCATTTAAAACTTTGCCTGATTGATTTTTTTTGTTTGTTTTTAATTAAACTTTGCCTGATTGATTTTTTTGTATAATTTAAAACTTTATTAAGCGACAATATATTTTAAAATAACGAAGTGCTGCCGCTTCACAATGTGTGTTTGTAAAACAATTAAACCTTGGATTAAAATGTTTAGCAGTTGAAAATAAAAATTAATTGAATGAACGAAAATATTAGAGACAATTAGATTCTTTAGCCCGATTTCAGATGCTTGTATACGAATGGGGTCCCAATATTTCCGTCTGCAAACAGCAATTCGTAAAGAAATTACATCAGATACGCTTTACAGCAAATGAAATCCGACTAAATAATCTAATTGTCTCTAATATTTCCGTTCATTTGATTATTTTACTTTTAATGTTTTTTGTATTAAAAGCAGATATTTCTTTAACCGACACAATAGGGCAGGTCGATTTTTTTTATTTCTTTAACCGACACAACTGATGATGAAAACAAATTGTTTTTAAATATTTGCCCTTATTTATTTCATTACCTTTTCTTTCGCAAGGCCATAACAATTAGGTTTTAAAAAAAAATGAACCGGCATAATAACGATCCCTTTACATTAGTAAATAATTATTGTGCCGGGCGTCACTGTATGTTTAACAATTTAGTTAAATATACATGAACCGGCAAAAAAACGCAGGAATCGTTATTTTGCCGTGACCGGCAAAATAGACTCTTCCTATATATATATATATATATATATATATATCCCGTAGATAATGACTTTAAAATTAGATTTATCATTTATTACAAGAAATCTAAAACCACAAATTTATTAATAAGAAATAACCCGGCCGACAATAGCTTACTAAAAACTAGTAATGCCATATACGTGTTTAAATGCTCTATCAGAGAATGTGTCTCTGCAAACAACACGTATATCGGCATGACTAGAACTAGCATATCACGCCGACTAATTTGCCATCTCCCCTCCCCTCCCCTCAAAGTTCCATCTACCAACACTTGATAACGCATAGCATCCCCAAAAATGAATTCAGGAATATTTTAACTAAGAACACAGCTATTCTTGGGATCTCATATTGCAGTATTCGTCCCCCCATAATGGAAGCGTTGTTTATTCAAGTAAATAAACCTAGTATCAACCATGCTCGTTATGAGGGGGGGGGCGAAGTATGTTGAAGTGTTGTTGAAGTGGTATTGAAATGTTTTTTAAACACGTCTTCTTAATAAATTCACAAGAGCTCAATGGAATAATTTCATTATAACACAATATATATATATATATATATATATATATATTGAATTGTACTTAGAAAATACTAGGCCACTCTTTCAGGAATTGATGAAGAAGTTTCTATAAATAAATGTGTGTTACATAGTATGTACTTAAAATGGCTAATTTTATATAAAACAATATATATATATATACACATATATATAAGTTTATATAAAACAATATGCATTTCGAGTGTGAATCAGTGTTATATGATACGGATGTCAATGTGAGCAGTGTGCCACGCTTGTGCAGTGCAAAGGAAAACAATACAAGGATCATGGGACTGACCTTTAGAAAATGGTGCGACCATGAAGTGATGAAATGCATTTGAAAAAAAAACAGAATAGATAGAAAGTTCACGTGATGCCGCATAAATCTATTGCGTAATGAAAAAGAAGATAAGATGAAGTAAAAAAACAAACACAAATTATGGTCGATGATTTTTTTGTTTGGCTATGAGACGCCTGTTTCTCTCTAACACCATCTTCTGCAAACGGCGATAGATTGATGCAGACAATTAACACATATCAGTTTATTTTCCCAGTACTGAGGTCAAGTGTTTCTTTTAAAGAAGTAAATGTTTACCGGTATGTGTTTACTGGTAGAAGGTTAGGGTTTGGGTTAGAATGGTGTAAAGGTTTGAATCCAGAACCAAACAACACATCCTATCTGCAATACGCCAGGAACGACTAAACAGTTTTAATCGTTTATTTAACAAATCGGGGTCAGATATTGCCCAACATCTTAAAAAAAATAGCGCCGAATGTGCATCGACTAAAACTAGTGACACCTTCTCTGTTATAAGTAGATCATATTCGTTGTTCCATCTTAAAGTCCTGGAAACAATTTAATAAATCCCTCTTTATTTAAGCAAAAGTGTCGTTTCTGGGGTTTCTGTAATCCACTTGGGAACTCCTCCATTTTTTTTCTTTGAATGTCAAATCTTCAGCGTTCGTAATTTTTTTATATCTACTTACAATTTCGTTGCTTTGAGTCGTTGAAGATTTACTTCTGTCGATGGACTTAAACGATACCGGGCCATAAGTTTTACGGTTGGGGATCACGCAAGTCCTGTTTATTTAAAAGTTATAGTGACTCAATCTGAGAAGCAATTTATTTACTTTTAAAAAAGAAGACCACCTATGGAAAGCCGGTGTTCCACAAAATACACTTGACTGAATTAATCCGTAATGGAAATAACATTTAAAAGATTATTGATAAGAATAAACACTACGTTGTAGGCGGGAACTACAGCTCGATCTTCTTCTTAAACATAGAATTAAATACTGAAAACAAATGTTTTTATTTAAAATTGAGAGCTGAGAAGCACGCCGATGTTAGGATAAATATTATAAATATACTTGTTTAGATCATAATTCTAACCTCTCCCCCAACTTAGGGGGCGTAGATCAGCTACATAGTTTTTATTTGTACATGAATTCAAAAGGGAATAAATTCAGCTGTCGATTAAGTACAAGTTTTTATATAAAAGTTAATAACATAAGTCTAGCTTACGTATACGCCTACGAAAAGAGAGATATGATAGCTCTAATATGTGAGATTATATTTATCAATAACAAGCCGTTATTTCTGACAAACATCCTGAATGACAGATGTTACATTATATAGCGCCCTATGCCGAAAACAAGTATTTAAACCAATATGTATTTTGACAAGGGTCGAGTTGAGTGTGAGTTAAGATGACATAATCTTTGTGAAATAGATATGTTACCACGATGAAAAATACAAACAGGATAGACAGGGGGTCAGATAACACAGCAAGAGGTAAAATAACTGTTGTGGGGTACAAATCACCCCTATTGAAGAACTAATGGAAGCAACCATCTATAATAAATACCATGGTTGCAAAGACTCAAACAGATGACACTCCTATCATGTGAGTGTCCACGTGTGGTATCTGTTCCGATGGATACTACACCCTATGGACCGGTGTTGTCTTGGCCTTCGGGGCATGATTCCGCCGGTCTATGGGTCTGTCCTGTGCAGTTCTAGGAGGTCCACCCTCCCAGGCTTTGCCTCTCCTCTTTGGGGAGGAGTAAGTTGATAGCTTACTGCCTGAGGCGCCCCTACCGGGGAATGCCGACGGGGCTGTCCAGGCAATTTTTAATGGCTAAAGCGCTCACGTTCTCGGGCGCTGGCTTTTCAAATCCCACTTTCCGACCTTGTGTCACATACTCCTAACGTGGGTAGGTGTTAAATATCGAGGACATTCCTATTTTGTGAGTGTCCACGTGTGGTATCTGTTCCGATGGATACTACACCCTATAGACCGGTGTTGTCTTGGCCTTCGGGGCATGATTCCGCCGGTCTATGAGTCTGTCCTGTGCAGTTCTAGGAGGTCCACCCTCCCAGGCTTTGCCTCTCCTCTTTGGGGAGGAGTAAGTTGATAGCTTACTGCCTGAGGCGCCCCTACCGGGGAATGCCGACGGGGCTGTCCAGGCAATTTTTAATGGCTAAAGCGCTCACGTTCTCGGGCGCTGGCTTTTCAAATCCCACTTTCCGACCTTGTGTCACATACTCCTATAGTGGGTAGGTGTTAAATATCGAGGACACTCCTATCATGTGAATGTCCACGTGTGGTATCTGTTCCGATGGATACTACACCCTATAGACCGGTGTTGTCTTGGCCTTCGGGGCATGATTCCGCCGGTCTATGGGTCTGTCCTGTGCAGTTCTAGGAGGTCCACCCTCCCAGGTTTTGCCTCTCCTCTTTGGGGAGGAGTAAGTTGATAGCTTACTGCCTGAGGCGCCCCTACCGGGGAATGCCGACGGGGCTGTCCAGGCAATTTTTAATGGCTAAAGCGCTCACGTTCTCGGGCGCTGGCTTTTCAAATCCCACTTTCCGACCTTGTGTCACATACTCCTATAGTGGGTAGGTGTTAAATATCGAGGACACTCCTATCATGTGAGTGTCCACGTGTGGTATCTGTTCCGATGGATACTACACCCTATAGACCGGTGTTGTCTTGGCCTTCGGGGCAAGATTCCGCCGGTCTATGGGTCTGTCCTGTGCAGTTCTAGGAGGTCCACCCTCCCAGGCTTTGCCTCTCCTCTTTGGGGAGGAGTAAGTTGATAGCTTACTGCCTGAGGCGCCCCATACCGGGGAATGCCGACGGGGCTGTCCAGGCAATTTTTAATGGCTAAAGCGCTCACGTTCTCGGGCGCTGGCTTTTCAAATCCCACTTTCCGACCTTGTGTCACATACTCCTATAGTGGGTAGGTGTTAAATATCGAGGACATTCCTATTATGTGAGTGTCCACGTGTGGTATCTGTTCCGATGGATACTACACCCTATAGACCGGCGTTGTCTTGGCCTTCGGGGCATGATTCTGCCGGTCTATGGGTCTGTCCTGTGCAGTTCTAGGAGGTCCACTCTCCCAGGCTTTGCCTCTCCTCTTTGGGGAGGAGTAAGTTTATAGCTTACTGCCTGAGGCGCCCCTACCGGGGAATGCCGACGGGGCTGCCCAGGCAATTTTTAATGGCTAAAGCGCTCACGTTCTCGGGCGCTAGCTTTTCAAATCCCACTTTCCGACCTTGTGTCACATACTCCTATAGTGGGTAGGTGTTTAATATCGAGGACATTCCTATTCATGTTTTACCGCATGGTAGGAATCCGGTCATCTCCTACCACATTTAGTGGCGTTACTGTATTGCTATGAATAAATACATTGTATATTTTAACCTGTCACAATTTGTGGTTGTTATCTTTGTGACCCCTAGCACGGGTCTACAACAATAACTAACAGTGGACTGGTCGAGATAACCAGTGGTGTCGTGCTTTGTTACTGTGAGATGGAAAATGCTTTTCATGCAGCTCTGTGTGGGAGTTCAAGCAAGGCAGACGTTGAATACTTATGCTGTCTAACTTTGAAACATTTAACTGGCCAAGAGGCAAAATGTGCCCCTCAAGATGTTTGTTTGTCGAGTAAACTCTAGCCTCTTAATAAGATAAGTTATGCATCAAAACGTTTTAACAAGTGTATACAATATACATTTAGTTAACATAGATTTGTTTTTATTCTATAAGTTTATGTTTTATCTCCAGAAAAGTAAATTTCCGTAAAGTGTAAATGAAAGTCTTAAGTCTCCTTTCTTGTCGCAGAACAATTTATTAATGATAACTAAACTAAAATCGCTAGACGAATCACGACCAAACAGAGAAAGGAAAGGCAAAGTGAATCAGCGCAGCCAGTTAGAATGCCAGAGATTGAAAGCGAAGACAGAGAGAATGACAGGTAGATTCACGCGTCAATATTGAAATTGGCATTTCGGACATTTGTTGCTGATCGCTTGAACAAGAAAGTAGAGAAACTAATGAATGAGTGTACACCCACATACTCTCGCGTAAAAATATTTTAATTTGCTCATGTAAAAAAATAAGGAGGAATTAATGATAAAACATATACACACACATACATAATTTAAGTACACGCACTCGTGTATAATCAACACATCTCACACACACGTGTACAAAGTAAAATACGCGAAAATCTCGTAAGTGAAAGTAGAAAGAAACATAGTTTTTTAGAACTTTTCGTAACGTTTTAACATTTTAAAACGTTACAAAAAGACTAATAAGGTTCCACCCGTTAGAGTAATCACACACCTTGATTCTGGTGCTGTTGTTGATGATGATGATGATGATGATGATGATGATGATGATTAAGCTTTACTCTTATTGTATAGAAGTATTATTATTATTATTATTATTATTATTATTATTATTGTTTATTATTCTTGTATAGAAATAAAAATATTACGCTAAGGCAATTTCATATTCGTACCTACGTTATCACTCATCTTCTCTTTTAAAAGGTAGGATGGCCCGATCGCAGAAAATTCTGATGCTGCTGCTACTGATGATGATTATGCATTATTATGAAATTGCTGCTCTGGTAGCCTCTCGACATAAGCACTCTCGACCTGAAAATCAGCTAAATCACACCCCTTCACTCTAGAGGTACCTACATACCGGAATGCATTCTAGTCTAATAGATTCTATCTTCTAAAAGCTAGCCTTTGGAATTTTTACATTGCTTCTTGTTTCTTTTAATGTACCAATATTCAGACGTTTAAATGTAATCTGTAAAAAAACATCTTGTTACACAACTCCCCACTTAGTCTGCGCTAATGTATATAGCGCCAACTTCACAGTAGCCTTTTACGTCTTAGTTGCAATGTGCCTTGTTTGAGGCAAATTAAAATAAACAACATTCAATAAAAAATGATATTTTTTTAATTGAGTTTCGTTTCATTGATTTAAAGAATATATAGCTGACAATAATGTTTACGGTAGAAAGAAAGATAATATTTATTTTAAAACGATTTACATTTTAATACTAAATAAATAAATAAAATAAATAAATAAATAAAATATATAAATAAATAAATAAATAAATAAAATTAGAAAGTTAAAACTTTCGTTTTATTTATTTAGAAAAAAGTATTTAGCTGAAAAATATGTTTTACCGCAAGAAGAAATAGACTATTTATGTTTTGAAATAGACGATACATATTCGTTTTATTTACTTAAAGAGAATATATCTGAGAATAGAAATTATTTTTACTAGAAAAAAAAGAGACACTATTTGTTTAATATTATTAAACCTTACAAAAACGTATAATTGAACAAAATAATTTTCATAGAAATCGCACCAGACAAGGCATTAAGCCACTTGATGTAATGAGCTAAAACAATCACTACTTGAAGGTTCATAACCTAGCCAACGATAAGCGTAAGATGGATAGATTCCGACCCAGGAAATAGCAATTCTACCTCCTTAGTCAGAAACATCGCTCATGGAATGTGAGGACTAAACGACAACATAAAAGAAGCGAAAGTTACGTCTGTCGAAAGTAAACCGAAGGTCACCTTTATACTCCCCTAAGTCCACTTTCTACTCTGCTAGGTCCAATTTCTGCTCTCCTATAATAAATGGATATTATAGATAATAAAGATAAGTGTGGAATTCTCACGGGTTCTGGCGAGTCTGAAAATAAAGCGACTTATCATTTGTCCTTTGTAATGAAATAAACAAAAACGTTTGATAAATGAAATTTAACCATTTTCAAAATAGCGTTTATCGTGGTTTGCTTGCAAATATTCCAAGTGTCAAACTATACTTTTCTGTCTTTCTGAAAGAAAATAAAGTTCTGTAATAACGTCTACATCAATCTTTTTTGGCAGCTATTCCCTTATTCTGTCGACCAGACGCGAACATCCAATAAGTCTATATCACCCGTCCTCACCAGGGGTTAACGTGTTGGTCGACCCAGAGATTCGATTGTCCACAAATCACCGCAGGGATGTTACGTCCTCTTTTATGTCCGTATTGCTCGTCGCCTTTTTGACGCAGATTAAACTGACCCCTCCCCCCGGGATCAACACATATGACGCACGTAATTATCAAAGAAAATAAGAGAGCAACGCTGCTGGACTTTCGGGTCGATACGGCGGCGCGTGATTGCTTGTAAACATTTCGCTAATCGCTGAGAAAAAAGAGACATTGATTGGCTGACGTCATTGTCCTCAGCGTCATCACACGTCTATTTGGTTTATTTCCATCTGGACGACAGGATAGAATGAACTTCGTCATACATCACCAAAATGTATTAGAAAAAAATCGTTCAGAAAAGGAAAATAGTAAAAGAAAAAGAAACAAAGAAATACACCAGAAATGAAACCTTTATTCGATTAAATGACACGTGTTTCACTTCAAAATAAAAAAAAACGAAATCTTTCTCACGTACTCGTCTATAGCAAGTGGAAAATGTATAACAAATGAGTTTCATTTCCAGGCTCACATCAATAAATGATGTACTATACTATTTATAATATAATAAATTTGCATCGTTGATTTTATCTAAAAAATTGTAATACTCAATTATAATTTTATATACAACGAAATCGTGGTTAATAGTGTGAATAAAATGCCTCAATTATTTATCCATGTTTGAACTTCGGCTAATAAATAACTTACGAATATTTATCGATTTTAGTCATTTGGGTTAATTTTCATACATCTGGAGAGGTGCCGTTCAGATAATATTTCCTGCCTTGACAGAGATACAGGGGATGGCACAGTGGCGTAGTTGGTATCGACGCGGACTGAGAACCTGGGTGTGCCAGGTTCAACTCCATCAACGCTTCCATCAGACCCACATGACACTTGTGTCTAATCTCCTGGAGGGGGGGGGATAAATAGAAATCACATTAACAGTTGTTAACGGGTGGCCTCGGTCTTGATAAATTGGTGGGTTTTGTTTTAATTGAAAAAAAGGGTATACAGCCGCACTCGAAGTGTATCGGGCGATGCCCTCTGCTTTTCCCTGCATCCCCTTTCTCACATATAATACGTTACTAGTATTTCTCTGCTCTGTCGCTATTTTCATAGTAGCTGCTCGACTGAGCTTCAAACTAAAATACGAAGCACACAGCATTAATGCAACGTGCCTCAAGAATCTATTCTGGGACCAAACCTTTTTCTAAACTTCATAAACGATCATTCAAATCACATTTGCAAGTGATTCGTTAACATCTATGCAGACGATACAAATATTTATGGCGGCATTTCAAAGACCATTGGTGATCAAGACCTTTTCGACTTACTCTTCTGACTTGGGGCACGTGAGGCAATGAGGGAAGAAGTGGCTTTTCCCTTTTAACGCCTCAGAAACAAAGCTTTTCTCTTTTCACCACTTACGTTTGGACCCTCACTAGTAGAAATAAATGGCTCCCCCCGGAGAAGATTCCTTCTTTGACAAGCTTTTTGGACTGACTTTCACCTCACCCCTTAAATGGAAGATTTACATCATATCGTTTGCTAAGGTTGCTGGAAAAAGGGTTGGATCATTCTACCGCTCCAGAAAGTTCCTGAAACGTGATGCAATCCTCTCCCTATACGATAGCCAGATTCGTCCAAAGGTGGTGTACTGCTGCCATATTTAAGGTGATGTGCTGCGAGCACCCTTTCTATGCTTGACAGAGTATAAAATCAACATTGAAATCTGGTGAGGGATTAACTCTGCTCGTTCCTACAACCCTTTTCACACAATAGTTATGTTGCTAGCCTCTCTCTAGTCTATCATTGTATTCATGATAGTTGCTCGACTAATCTCCAATCAGTGTCCTTTCTCTAACAAACACTCACAACAAGAACTCGTCTGGCTACAACTACATCAAATAACTTTTTATTTCTCTCTCTCTATTTATCTCTCTCTCAATCAAATGTTTTTTCCTAGAACGTCCAATCTTTGGAACAAGATAGCTCGGTACTGCTTCCCATCCGGCGATCATCGTCTAATCAACAATCTTGATAGGTTTTATCCTCCAGTTGTCCATCAGTAAAAGAAATGACATAAATGGTGTATTCTACTGAATTATGAGCCCTATTTGACTTCAAAGTTTTACAATTAAGCCAAATTTAACCTGCAATATTTATTTTTATATTGGGGATCCGTAGCATTAAAATATCTACTTTTTGTAATGAAAAATCGGTGTTTATATATATATATATATATATATATATATATATATATATATATATACATATACATATACATATATATATATATATATATATATATATATATATATATAATATATATATATATATATATATATATATATATATATATATATGAAGCAATCCAACAAAAGATATAAGCGTCAACTAATATCTTATAATTAGTGAAACATCCGGATAAAAAACTGAAGCTCAATATACTGGATAGAGCATTAATATTATAATATAAAATGAAGTAATAAAATAAGGTGTCAATCAAATTTTATTAGAATTCAAAGTTCATGCAAAGCATCCTTAAGTCCTTAGCTCATGAGTTTTCAAAGATAATTCTTCTCTTCAGAGGACCATTACCGCAGTTATACTACTACAGGCAATAAAATTACGCTTTGAAAATATATAAAATTATATACACAAATACATAAAAATACATAACATCAAACATATCAATCCAAAAACATACTTTTGTTGAATCCATACAGTCCATCCAGGTCATACAAGTTGAAAACCATAATCAGGAAGGACAAATACGTGAAATTGAAGGGGCCGGCAAACTATTAAATTATTAAGTTCTAATTATTTAGATAACTTCGTAATTGGGAAAATTAAATCTTAATTGGGAAAAATTAAACCTTAGGGCAGGTTAAACTTTTTAACTGGGGAATGTCAAGCCTTGAGTTGGAATTCCTGGGCTGATGGGATTGAATCTTAAATTAAACTACTAATAATTTCTAGCCTGATAAAATTAAATCTTGAATTAAACTATAAAATTATTGGAATTTAATAACTTCGTAATTTTTAATTTCATAAACATTCTAAATTACTTGATAGGGCTAGATTTGTGAAGTCGGTTTTTACTGTAAGCTAGATTTTAAGTAATACTTTTGGATGTGTACGTGATCACATGACCTGACCTATTTTTCCTAACTCCCTTTTCTCTTTCTATTAACTACTTAGCTCCTTCCCCTTTGACATAGAATATGCTTACTGACCAAGACAGGGAAGACCTAATTTGGGTGGGATGGATGGCGGGGTTGTATGTTGCTGTCTTTCTTGAACGCGTCAAGCAGGATGCAACACAGACATAATTTTAGGCCCGTTAAAGTCATTCTGAGATGTAGACAATTTAATATCGCCTTCTGTTCGTTAGGGATTTGTCATGTCTGGTTGAATGGCAGGGGAGAGAAGATCACTTATATAATTTTCGCTCTTCTGGCTAAGTGTGATGGGATTCAGTTTTATTTTGCTCAATTCGGATTTAACGGGTTTTCTAATTAAACAACGAATTTGGATTTGACTTGGGTTGGACTGTCGGGATTTCGGAACTTTGATTGGACTTTTTGTATCATTTTGATTGATTTATTTATCATTAACATTGAATATGGACACATGTCGCGACTGGATAACTTTGCCGGCCCCTTCAATTTCACGTATTTGGACTGCTGTTTGTATCTTGGAGTAATGTCCTTCCTGATTATGGTTCTCAACTTGTATGACCTGGATGGACTGTATGGATTCAACAAAAGTATGTTTTTGGATTGATATGTTTGATGTTTTTTATTTTATTAAAACATCTGAATTACTAGCCTAAAATATTTCAAATCTAAGTTAAATAGAGAAGAGTGAAATTTCTGGCATGACTCTCTGGGTCATCCGAGATGAGCGTGGCAACGATCAACGAAAAGAGTGACAAGTCAATATGCGCGCAAGTCAACATGAGGCGTAAGAACTCATACACTATATATGAATTAAGTTATATTTAAAAAAAAATTAACCTTATATTTCTTAGAAACTTTCTAGGGCTACACAAATGCACACATAGATGAATACATATATACGAAAACAGAATATGTAGGCATATATGTAAGCACACACACACACATATATATATATATATATATATATATATATATATATATATATATATATATACACGCAAAACAAACAGTCAGCTATATACGCCTACATATATACAATATCAACTAATACACACGAATAAAAAATATAAAACTTATATACATACACACGTACATAAATACATACATATGCGTATATATACATTTAAATACACATATATACGCATATACACATACAATCACACATACATACATATTTATATCCTCGATGTAACTTTTAACTTAGAGAATCATACAAAAGATTACGCAACCCCCATCCATGTCCACACACATCTTTAACCCCCACCTCACAATCGATCATCAAGCATATACATCAATCTAGTATTAGTAATATCTCATACGAATGCTTTTACCAAACATAAGGTTCTATATAATAAGGGGAGGAATTGAATGCCTACTAGACACCACCCTCAGGTGTCTTCGGTCCCTCTATACAGGGGTTTGTCAAATACCCTGACAATAGGATACTTCTTATTTTAAGTAAACTCTGACCAAATATTAAAATAAAAATGGTGTGCTGTCTTCTCAAGCCATCCAGCACGCCCGCCGAATTAATAGGACAGCTTCGAATTATAAATTAGAAGCCGTATACAATGAGGAAATTATGACAAATATGAATAAACACAAAAATAAATACTGGCAGGCCGGCACCCAGGATAAAAAGTGAAAATTAACCCGTTCATACACTGGAAGATGTAAGCAATGGTGTGAACCTTCCCGACTCTTACAATTGTGCTCCAGCCATGATATAGACCAACCAAGGTCAGCCATCAGGCCCTGAGACAAAAGGTCCTGGCCCCTATCTCCATCATATGCAGCAACAACAAAAATTATAAAAAAATTAAGAGCTCAACCATAGACTTTTGCAGAAAAGACAGACATTGTGTTGCTACAACTACTCAAAGTTTGAAAAGTAGAGCAAAACATCTAATAAAATGCTGACCGAAAAGATAAAAGAATCACCCCTCCCTGAAGAAAATAATACACCGGTTGCCCGCCTACGATAGCTTGTTTCCCAGATGGATATATATATATATATATATATATATATATATATATATATATATATACCAGAAGATGAGAGCACCTTCATAAAAATGCGGCCATAAGAGAGGCGGAAATAGACTACCTTCCTATAAGGGAAGACGAAACTAGACGGAGACAAGAGTCGAGATGGGAGATGAAAGAAAAGTGGGCATTGTTATTGGCTATTAGCTAGCCTCGGGCAAAATATACCAAACAAAGAAAGAGAATAAAGACCTGGAGGAAAATATACTTCCACTTCTGTCCAGACAAGAGAAATGTCTCCCCCCCCCCCAAATAACTTGCCAAAGATATAACAGCATGAGCCTGTTCAATGAAATAGCAGCCCTCATTAGTACCAAACAATGTCCACTTGAAAGCTTCATAAAAATTCCCATGATTCCTATCATTGTTCAAAACATTACACAACAGGTACAACCAGAACCACATTACGATTCACCCACGGATTCAGCCATCAAACAGGCTGGGTCAATGACAACCCACCATACAGTCACTCCAACACCAGCACTACCTTTAGCAACGGGCGCCCCGAAAAGTATCCCACCGCCATCAGCTGTGTATGTACAATTAGAATATAGCCCCTAATTGAACCTACGTTCTTCCTCACCACGATCACCGATACTACTGGTAACACCTGAATCCCCATCATAACCTCAGAAATTACTGGAACCACATGATGAGCAATTGGCATTGGAAGAAGAAGGTAATAAAAGTAGGGAAGTCCAGATCATGAGGCTGGAGGAAAGAATTCAACCCCCCAAAAACCCAAGCCTAGGAGCTGTAAGGCAGTAATACAAAACGTAAACATCGCTCTCCAAAAACTTGTTCCATCTAACATATCCCTCACGAAGCTGAATCAAGTAACATACACTGCAGGGATGTACCTTGTTAGAAAAAAACACTCCCCTTATTACAAAAGCAAATGGCGTCTATAACATATAGCACAACACTACCGTGGAAACTGAAGCTCCAGAAACAACTTAACCTTTGCAGAAAGAGAGTCTCTCAAATCAAACAGTTCATCGCTGCCCCTACAGTGCGGGGGCGGCTGAGGAACATCAGCTGCAGATTCAGTATTAAATACAAATAGAAAGGTAGAAGAAATTGAAACCGTTGTGAGGGAACTTGAAGGCATGGTTTCCCTTACTTGCTAAAAGAATTCAAGAAAAGGATATCAAGCACAGGGCGAAAGTTGGGGATAGACAGTTAAAAAAGAACACAATACTATTCTACCGAAATTTAGTCGAAGAGAATATAACGGTGGAAACACCACCGGAAGAGAAGGAGCTAGAAAACTACTGGATGCCTATGTTTGAGAATGAGGGGCCATGCAACCAAGAGACTAAGTGGATCTTAGATATAGTTCGAAGTAATAAAAGAAAGCCATACATTCCAGAGCCAGAGATAACGTCTGGAATGATAAAACAAAAGCTAGATTAATTTCAGAATCACAAAAAAACTGGCATAGACAATATACCCTATTTTTGGCTGTATAAACTAACATCACTTCATAGCCGTTATAGTAGCTGCTTCAACAGGCTATTAAGGAGTCCACAATGGCATGGCTAGTAAAAGGTGACACGACCCCCATACTCAAACCCACTAAAACACAAAACCCTACAAAATACAGACCGATCTGCTCCCTTATTACAACCTATACACTCTTCACTGACCTGGTTGCAGACAGCACCTACGAACACCTCTCTTCTGTAGCATATTTGGAAAAAGAAAAAAACAGGTTGCACCAGGGACCAGTTGTGGATCAATAAGACCATCCTTGAAGACTGTAAGCAGATATATCTAAGCATGGTGTGGATCGATTTCCAAAAAGCATACGATAGTGTGCCCCACACATTGCTCCTGCCCTGCCTTGATCTATATAATATCTATCCGGTCATCAAGAAAACCATGGCAGTACATATAAATATGTGGTAAACAACCATGGCATTAAGACAACTAATGGAACAATAAAAATCATTGACGTAAAGATCCAAAGAGGAATCTTCCAAAGAGATAGCTGACCTCCTCTACTCTTTTGCCTGGCAATTAATCCGCTAAGTAAATTACTAAACAAAAGCCAGAGTGCCTACAATCTGGGCCATGTCCGCCAACAAGACCTAAACAAAAGAGTCAACCCCTTGCTTTTCATGGATGACATATATCTGTATGCTTGTTCAGATGCTGACTTAATCCGACACTTGGAGCTTGTCCTTACCTTCTCCGAAGATATTAGAATGAAGTTCGGCCTGGACAAATGTAGCAAGTGCTACCTCACAGCTAGAAGGAGGATCAACACGGAAAACATACAGCTTGAAGATACTGACATCGAGACCTTGAAAAACAGAAACAATACAAATACCTTGACATAAAAGAAAACGATTCAATCTAACATGCCAAGATGAGAGAAAAATTGGCAGAGAATATATACATCGTGTTAGAAAAATTGCAAAACACAGATTATAAACAAAAACAAAGTAACTGCCATTAACCAATTAGCTATGTAAGTTATAACATACAGCTTTGGACTTATTGATTAGCCACAAAAGGACATTAATAGACTAACTACTAAAACGAGAAAAATGTTGACAAAATACAGCTTAATGTACAAGAACCAGTATCTACCAAGACTGTATCTGCCAAGAACAGCAAGGGGTATGGGTCTCTCATAAATTGACCATCAACATCGAGCCAATATTGTGAGCACCGGCCAATATCTGATGTGCTCCCAAAACCAAAAGGTTATGATGGTATGCCAACATAAACCAACCAGAGCAAACAGAACAAGCTCTATCACAGACCTGTCCAAACATTTAGGACAAAACTGTCTTACAAATGATGCCGAAACGGACAATAATCCTGCCACGGAAATAGCCCGGAAGAGCCGCCAGAAATACACCAAGATCTTCCATTAGAGAAAACTGGAATAATGTCCATACCAACAACGTGCTAAGTGAATTGTCCCAGGAATATATAGATCAGAAAGGCCTTGTACACTGGCTGAAAAGATGATTGTTCCACTATGATCAGGAGAGAATGATAATGTCTGCTCAAGATCAAGGTTTGATGACCAATCCCTTTAAATGATGAGTGGTCTCAGCAACAATAACAAGTGCAGGTACTGCCACACATAAGTGGAGAGTGTGAGCCACCTGACATCTAGTTTTAATGTTCTCCTGGGGGTGGCTATTAAACAAAGCGACACAACGGAGTGTGTAAATATCACCACTAGGCTATATGTAAAAAGTTGAAAATCCAGTGTAGCAGCAAGTCTTGAGAGCATATACCAGAAAGAACAGTTGGAAATAAGTTATACAAAATCAACTATGACTATGAAATCCCTACAGCTATATATCAAGAAAACGGAGCTGTTAAATCAGACACCGTGATATGGGACAAAATAGAGAAAGTAGCAACCCTAGTTGCAGGACTAAACAGAGCTGAAAGGGAAAATATTACGAAATACCAAGGTCTTACGCGCGACATGAAAAGAAACTGGAATCTTAGGAAGATTTCCATCACCCCAGTAATTATAGGACCAACAGGACTAATGAAAAATAATTTCAAAAACTATCTGGCGAATTAACCCGGTGAAGCGAGTGCAAGAGAGATATAAACAATTGCACTTAAATATTAAAAAGATCTCTCGGCTGGAGTGTCTGAAATAGCCGGTAAATGTCTAGCATCCGATGGAATGTCCCATCCTCAGCCAAAACAAAAAGATAACAAAATTAAAAACCAAGAATGAAACGATAAGGTTATTAAAAACTACATCAAATACATTAAACCAGTAACATCTAACAACAGGTTTAGGAGAAGAAATAACCAAATAATGTGGTTTAAACCTCCACCAATTAAATGGCAAAAACTACACTGGGACAAAATTCCTAAACTTAATACAACCTTAACTTCCTACGAAACAGCATTCTCCATTAAACATTTTATATGGGCATTGCGAGGAATACTTTTAAAGAGAGACACTACACTCACAACTCTCTGTTAATAATAATAATAATTACAAAGATAAAACATCACTTGCCTAAGACTTTTAGTCCATAGCCACAAATAATGAAACGACAATAGTTAAGTGGAATCTAATTCAGAAAACTAGCATTGCTGATATCTGAGCATACCCTGTTATATTTCCCTGAATCAAAATTAGAAATAATAAGATTTAATGACTGAGAAAAACTTCTTAAATATTCTGAAATCTTTTGACACCTGTGACTGAACTATTTGTTGCAAATGTGTAGCTAAATTATGCTTGTATATATAAAATAATCTTTATCACCAATATAGATAGAGCAATTTAGTGTTCAAGGATAGATAAAAAGAGTGCTCAATTACTTGTTGAAAAGCATATACATTTTTATTCAATGGATACTGTACCTTATTTTGATCATCAATCGATACAACCGGTTTCAAGGAAATACTGGAAACTCGACCTGCAGATTTAAAGATAGCAAATATGACGGATTATTAAGCGGGTGTTTTAATAGTCTGACCGACAATGACAATTCTTCATCTGGTGTTTTGGGAGGTGACGGTGGTTAAGTCGATATCGACACGGACTGAAGACCTCGGTGTTCCAAGTTCGAATCCAGTCGGTTCAACAGTACTACTTTCACTTAGTGATGTTGATAATCTTCCCGTGGCCCTTTCAGGAAGTAGTCGATGTCTTTCCAGAAAGATTTCCTAACTAGAAAAACATCGGAGAAACTAATGCCAACACCAGAATCATCTGATTCACACGGAAGAAGAAGATCCGGTGTTTAATACAAAGTCTATTTTAGTTTTCAGTGTTTTTTATTTTATTGTTTTAATACTTTTGAATAAATAAAAAAACAGAAACACGTTATTAACCAGAAATGGGCTTTATTTATAATTAGTTCTGGAATCACATTGGTATTGAAACAATTGGACAATGAGTTTTGCTATGAAATTTTATTTTAAATTTATATTTTTTAATTTTTTAATTTCTTTATTTTTATATTTTTTACTTTTTTTATTTTTATTTTATTTTATTTTATTTTGTTTTATCATATTTAATTCTCAAATCTTTTAAAAACCAAAGAAAATTTTGTTTTATATTTTTCTTATGTACCGGTGATTTGTTTATAAGTATCACTGTGTTTTTTTCCTCTCCTATGCTACCAACATATCCACCTGTGATTCTTTCTGTCAGAGGATGTTTCTCTAGAACTAATGTTTTTGATTTTCTTTAAGACGTTCTGCAACTTTATAAAATCATGAAATAGAATAAATTAAAATAAAGTATTTCCAAACTCTTTCAGAAACAATCGTATGCTATTATAGACTCGATGTTGCAATTCTTGGAACAGTAAAAGTAATGCTTTCATTCATTAAATGTTTTATATAGAGAGAGATAGATATAGATAGATAGATAGATATACCGATATTTATTAAACACTTATTAAATTATTTTATTTACAGAGGCCGTAGTTTCAAACTTTTGCTATCGTTAGTGTGGCAAGCGATAATTTTAGACGGTCGGATTGCACGAACCCAGTTACATAATCATCATTGTATCCGCAAGCTAGCGCCCTAATCTCACGGCAACGGGAAACAGACAGTAGAAAATTGAAAGGGTTCAACGATAGTTTTCGGAATATATATATATATATATATATATATATATATATATATATATATATATATATATATATATTATTATTTTGAATTTTACCTGCGTTTTTATTGTAAACACTGCATTTACTACAATGTCATCTTATATATGTATATATTATAGATATTTTTGTCTCGATTTATATTTCGATATTTGAAACACTATACTTAGCTTGATATGGGTTTTCAGTTAACATGCACACATAATATATATATATATATATATATATATATAGATATATATATATAAACACTATTAGATTTTACACATAATTTTATATTTAAAGCCTACATTTTTAAAACCTCTTAGCAAATCCATTAAAATCTATAGAGAAACATTAACGGATATTTGAAACATGCATTTTTTCGACTTAAGCTTTTAACAATGAAAAGTTTATTTAAAACCTAATCGTGACAGATAAACGAAAATGTTAATTCAACTTGGATACGACACTTCGATTAAAATATGACGTCAGATTTAAGCGTTAAATAACGACCAATAGTTTATGTAAAACATCACAGACCAAGGATCATGTTTTTTTTTTCAAACTAAAGCGTGAGAGATCAACAGAAAGTCTATTTAAAACATAACCTTAATAAATTAATGCAAATACTATTGGAAATTTAAGCATGACACACCAAAGAACAATGCTATTGAAAACGTGTGAAGTGTGAGAGAAAAAATAAAATTCTCTTGAAAATTGAAGTGTGACCGATTGAAAAACACGGATTATTGTAGAAGAGTCGTATCTGAAAACAGAAACAAAAAATCAAGAGAAAATAAATGTGAACTGCAAAAAACGAAACAATAAAAGTCAAAAGTAAATATCGAGTAATGTTTTCCGATAGATGAGGAAAAATCCATTTCAAGGGATGGCCCTTGAAATCGTAACTGCATATTACTCTGGTCAATGAAAATATCAGGAAATCTTTTAACCGAAAAGAGGGCAACAGGCCGATGCCCTCAACAAGGATACTTTCAAACCAAGAAGCCACCGTTAAGTTAGATCTTGTAAGCTAACGTTATGAGTAACATTTTCAAATACATTCTAAATGATAACAACACATGCTGATCGGGATGCGTGATGTATGCAATGTTTACTTTTGTTAAATCGGCGATGCTGTGTACAATTATGGATCAATAAGTTTAGCGAAAAGTAGATATTCATAATTTCCTCTAAAATGTTCATAAACTAGAAAACTGTTAAATAAATAACAGACAGCTTTGGTGCACATATTCCGAGTAGTTCAACAGGTCATGGAGGCCACGATTAGCGTATTAATTCTGCCCAGTTTCTTTATCAATAATTCTGAGCCCACGCTGTGAATTTTACATCCTCAAAACTCTAATATGTCGGCGTCGTCTGCACCATTTGGAGCTAAGCGTCTTTTAGCATTACTTATCTGCCTTTGTCAGAGAATGTGTTGTCTGAATTCCAAGGGCGAAAATAGGCAACTCTGCAAGCTGAAATGATTGATTTAACGAGAAATTTGTGTTAGATAAATAGTCATCTATATAAAGTAAAGTCAATTTCTACCATTTCCTGAGACCTTATAGCTCTGTAAACATAAGCGATATATAACATTCCGCTATGGTTACGCTTTATGTCATGTATTGCTGCGTGTTTTCAGAAAGTATGTGTCAGTTTCGTTCACTTACACTAATTTCTACAGCTTGCCCGTTGCTCCTAAAATAGTAATACTACAGAATACGGAGTAATTTTCACTCACACGCTTTGATCTACTTCAACTGCAACTACTTAACACCGGAAAGTATTTGCCATAGGATATTATCAGTGTCATTATTTAATTTCTTCAATTTTGGCTATTGTCTTTTACGTATTATATTTTTACTAACTAAATACAAGTCGCGTTTGAATTGGCTATTCTTGAGACGCTCTTTTATATTCTAGATTAGCCGAATAGCAGATTACAAGAATCACCTCATCGTTTATAACATGTAACTATCATTATTCTAACTTTGTAATGTATTTTGTCTAATTCGATGATTGTTTTGTACTACATAACACAATTTTCTGCTCATACGATTTATTTGACAACAATAACGTTCTTCCACGAGCCTCGCTTGGTAGATTCACCTACTTACATAAGTTATTATCAGTTATCATTTCCCTATTAGATAATTTGACGGTCATACATCTAATCATATTCTCGAATAACTGAATGCGATTTACGTACAGTAAACCGACAAACATTGAAATTTAAACATGGTCGTTCATACTAATAATAGCGTTCACCTAACATAAATCATATTTGTTTCTTTATACTTAGTTAAGAAAACTACCACTTTTCCATTCAGTAATAAGAATTATTACAACGAACTATGCTGTTTACATTTCAGCTATTCACATTCAATTCTAGCATCCTATGACACGTTTTTTTTTCATTCTCTCTTACGTTTTTTACTTTCCTATATTGACAGTTTTTTTTGTTTTTCTCCTTTTTTCAGTGTTGTCTTCTTTCTTTCTTTTCAGCGGTGAGTATAATTTAAAAAATACAGTGTATTAATATTATCAGTATTTCCTTTTTATTATTGCTATTTATATTTTTGTTGTTATTATATTAATGTTATTTATAGTAGTAGCAGGAGTTGTAATAGTTGTAGTTATATTATTAATATCACGACCTGGAGGTACTATTTAAAAGTAGTCAAGAAAAGAGTGAGATAATTATACATCTTTTAGATGAAGACTACTATTTTGTTATTGTTAGTGCTGTTATATTTATTATTATCATTATTATTATACTTATTATTATTATTAGTAGTAGTAGTTGTAGTAGCAGTAATAATATTGCCACGCGGAAGCAATTGTTGTTGTTATTATTAGTCGTAATGGTAACATTACTAGTACTAATATTGCTACATGGCGGCAATAATTATTATAAATATTATTATTAGTAGTAATAAAAATAATAGTAGTAGTAATAATATTAATATTGCGACGCAGAGGCACAAAAGATACTTACTAAAAAACGGATGGGATCTTTTTCTATCATCTTAGTTATTATTTTCACAGCGTTTCGGACGATGTAATTTCCGACATTCTTTCACGTGTACCTTCACCAAAAAACTCGAGAATATTTATTCTTAGTTATTATCGCTTGTAGTGAGGATTTAACCTTCAAGCTACATAACACTGTCACTTAAAACTGATTATTACTAAACGCTTTATTAGTTGTACCAGGGGTTTATATATTTATTTTGGTAATTTTCTGATTTTTTTTCCTTCAGAAATAATACCCTAATATTTATCTATTTTCAAAATTAAATGAATATTTTTTATGCCCCCCCCCCCCGGGCAACGTCGGGACATGGATCCTGTTAGTATAGACTTTAAAAAAATAGTATTTTTTGCATGGTTTATGTGTTAACTGAAAGGATTTTGTAGTGAGTTCTCCCGGTTTGCTGTATGTTGGCTGATCAGTGACATTTACATCTGCTCTGTAAACATCCTTCGGCGAATTAATTAGTTTATTGGAGGAGTCTTTATGTCTGCTACTTTTCAATTTTAATTTTAATTCTGGGGGCGCTAAATTCGAAAATGTTTTGATTTGTGGTTTCCCTAGATTCGCCCATCTCATTTGTGAGTTTTAAATGATGAGCAAAGAAGAATTAGTCATATTTTTAGTTACTTCTCGGCTTGAAAATGTGTTTACAGAGTAATAGTGTCACCGGGTGCTATGTGGTTTGTAAAAGTTTGTAGAGTGAGAAAGTGAGGAGTTACCTTTACTGCATTTGTATATTTTCAGGTAAACCTGTATGTATTACTTATTATGTGCATTAATGGCGACCTTTTCGGACCATGCAGTCCTCCTCATTCTGTTTCCTGTCAGAGGAGCCTCAGCTTCTACCACCGTTTTTCTTAATGACATTGTAAAAATTTAAATCGTAAAAATTCCTATATACATTTCTTTCTACCCTCTTTTTACATTTTAACGTCTTTGTCGCACACGCTGCATAATTATTTTGCATAATTATTTATTTTTCAAATAGTTACGCATGCGCCCCAAACATTCTGTTGTGTGTCTTTTTTTTCTATGTTTTTGCCGTTATTTCAGTAATACTATTTTCTGAAGACGTTCTTTGATCCGAACGAAACCAGTAAATCTATCGTTTTTGATGAGTTATTCCTTTGTTTAATTTATTTTCATTTCGTATTTTTTACAATCCTGTCTCACGGCATTTAATTTCATGCTATTTTGTGTATTTTATTCTCATATATATATATATATATATATATATATATATATATATATATATATATATATATATATATATATATATATATATATATCTGGCATTCTCTAATGTATATTTATATCAATATCTCTATATATACATATATATATATGTATATATAATGCATACTGTATATATAGCACACATTATGAAATTCAAATAATGTACAGTTTATAATAGACACATACACATACACATACACATACACATATATACATATTTGTGTGTGCGTTTATATATATATATATATATATATATATATATATATATATATATATATATATATATATATATTAATACGACAATGCATTTTCTCTAAACACATGCATGCAACAACGTTTGTATTAGTTTCATGACGTAGCCACCATGCTACAGTAAACGAGAAATAATGAAAAAATGATGACGCTATCGAGTATTACAATCTAAAACTTGATGGCTCTGAGGATGCCTTCTTATCGTAGCTTTTAGCATCATCTTCCGTTTTTTTCCTCTTTCTAATATAAATTATTTTCTGTCTTCGGGCAAAAATCGAATAATTACTATTCACGTATAAAGCAAGTCATATATTCTTAAGATGCGTCCAATCAATCTAGGCGGTGGAAATGCTATTTCAAACGTAAACGTGACAAATGGGTGGATTCTCGTCAGACAGAGAAAATTGATGATGTAGATTTGTAAACCCATAAAGAATGCTATTTCTTACATGATCCTCACATACACACCGACCGACATTGTATCTGAAAGAAAAGGCTTTCTACTAAGAAGTGCTTTTAGTGATGATGATAGTATTTCAAGCATTAGTATGACAGCCCAATGAAAATATAATTTCAAGTGTTGGTGTGACAGTCCAATGAAAATATTGGTTCAAGCGTTAGTGTGACAGCCCAATGACAATATTGGTTTAAGCGTTATTGTGACAGCCCAATGAAAATATAATTTCAAGTGTTTGTGTGACAGCCCATTTAAAATATTATTTCAACCGTTAGTGTGACAGTCCAATGAAAATATTGGTTCAAGCGTTAGTGTGACAGCCCAATGACAATATTGGTTCAAGCGTTATTGTGACAGCCCAATGAAAATATAATTTCAAGTGTTGGTGTGACAGCCCATTTAAAATATTATTTCAACCGTTAGTGTGACAGTCCAATGAAAATATTGGTTCAAGCGTTAGTGTGACAGCCCAATGACAATATTGGTTCAAGCGTTATCGTGACAGCCCAATGAAAATATAATTTCAAGTGTTGGTGTGACAGCCCATTTAAAATATTATTTCAACCGTTAGTGTGACAGTCCAATGCAAATATTGGTTCAAGCGTTATTGTGACAGCCCAATGAAAATATTATTTCAAGTGTTGGTGTGACAGCCCAATGAAAATATTATTTCAACCGTTAGTGTGACAGTCCAATGAAAATATTTGTTCAAGCGTTAGTGTGACAGCCCAATGACAATATTGGTTCAAGCGTTATTGTGACAGCCCAATGAACATATTATTTCAAGTGTTGGTGTGACAGCCCATTTAAAATATTATTTCAACCGTTAGTGTTACAGTCCAATGAAAATATTTGTTCAAGCGTTATTGTGACAGCCCAATAAAAATATAATTTCAAGCGTTAGTGTGACAGCCCAATGAAAATATTTCGTGCTCCTTGAAGAACAGGCACAAGTGAAATATGGCAGTTAAAAACAAATCACAAGGAAAACACTTTGGTATACTTACGTATCAAAAATAGGTATCTACACCAAAAAGTACGGAAAATTATCGAGTAAATCTTTAATTTAAAAAAATCTGTTTTATCGTATGTTTCCGATTCTACGTTTACGAGAAATAACATACTCACTTATACTCCCTTTTCTCCGTTTTACGCAACTCTTCTAAATTCAAGACGTAAAATGGGTTCGGGCCAACGTATAATCAGAAATATACAATAAACCTGATTTTTATATTCAATTAACATTTTACTCGATAATTTTCCGTAATTTTTTGTAGATATCTATTTTTGCCTTAAGTATATGAAAGAGGTTTTCTGTTAATTTATATTGAACTGCCATCTTTCACTTGTGTATGTATTTCAAGAAGGCCAAATACTGTTTGTAAATATATGCCTAGTAGACTGACGAAATGTTATTTTAATCTTAAGGTTAAATGATGACTGACGAACAACACGTCTTAAAGAGAGGTTTGCATGCATCTCTGATAAGATACGCCTTTCAAATTTTCGCGTTTTCCGCAACCGTAAGCGTGCCAGACTGATACAAAGCATGAAACATCCACTGACAGATACCACTCCTAATAGAGATGCTTGGTCAAATCTTAAAAATAAAAATCCGTGCATTTACTCTGCGCATAAACTGACGAAAATACCATTTCGAAATCAAACGGGACGAACTAAGACAATCTGATCTATTTGAATTCACGAATGGAAGCTTGTACCCAATATTATTCCCTTAAAACCGTTTGAAATATTCAAATTAAATAGAAATTTGTGATATAGTTATTAATTGATGAACTTATAAAATGAAATGCCCATAACTTCAGTCGTGTAAGATCTATGTTTCACATGCAGTACATGTTTACTGTTCTATTTGTCAAGTTTTTAAAGAGTGCAAAGTTACCTCAATATTTTGAATACATGTGTATTCCAGTTAATACAGACATACTCGCGCGAACACACACTTATACACACAATTATTTGCTCAGGTCAAATCCATATTGAAGAGACTACTCTATGCCTATATAGTTCTCTGTCCACTGTATTTCTTCGATAGATGATAGCCGCCACAATCTTCACGTGTAATGTTAGGGTTTCCGTATCACATCGGTCCATCACTGCTTATAATTCTACCAAAGTAATTAATAAGGTACGTACATTTTATTTTCTTCCCGTATTTTCCCAGCAAAAAAATTCTCTTTACGTGTTTACTCAGCGTTAGGTAGAAATTCTATGGATAATCTAATCGCGTTTGAATATTTGAAATACAGATCATATTAATAGTTTGAAAGTGTTATGGTCGCAGGAACTCTTCGGCTTCACTATAAATACCGGGAGAACATGCCTCTCGGTGTTGAAACCAACCACAGGCCGGTCAGTCTCTCATTAACTTCGGTTGATTGAGGACGTCGGGATGGGATAATACCAGTCGAGGATTCGTTCTCAACAATCAGTCCGGCAGGAACTAGGCCATTTCGGTAGCCTTTTATCTGCCTGGCTGAGGTATGCTGTCATGGGTTGTCCAAGGAGGTGCACCCTCCCAGGCCTTGCCTCCCCTCTTTGGGGTGGAACAAGTTTATCGCTTACTACCTGAAGCGCCTTTACTGTGGAATGCCGACAAGGCTGCCCAGGATAATTTTGCTGGGCCAGAGTGCTCCTTCTTTAGGGGCGCTAACTTCCCCCCCCCCCCCAGTTTCAGACCTTGTATCACATATTCCTGCAGTGGGAAGGAATTAAATACCTGGAACTACCCCAGTCTAATATTGGCAATCAGACAGATGTTAAACCACTCTCTTTATATGTTGTATTTATACTTTCTTCAATATACTTTATTTGCAAATATTTGGGAGTCCATGGCAGCGAAAATAAAGAGACGTCAAGGGAAATTTAGATGAAGCATTTAATGTGACTTAGTTTCATTTTTGTATGCCGTAATTAAATTTATGCAATCGTTCATTCAGAATAGGTATGGACACCAAATTTGTAGAGCCCGTGTGCTATACAGTTATAAGTTGCAGTCGTTTCTTAATGGCACACGGTCTAGTGGCGCGTCGCTATACATAAGAGACGAGGGAATTGCACCTAAGCTAACGTTTTGAGTACCAAGTGTAGTCTGTCCTGGCGCCCTTTATCTGTTTTACTTCCGCTTATAGTGTATATTTTTTATAAACAGAAGTAACTTGTTCTCTCACAATTTACCTTACGGCAAATTAACTGTGTGTGCTTGTAGTTCAGTAATTAAACAATACGAGATTACAATCAACCACTAGGTCCAGCCGCCTCTGATATCGCTATAATAAGACAGTCCCAAATGATACAATTAAAACATCTCCTGGACCGTCAGATCTCGAGGGATGGTTGTTACAACCTGGTAGTAAATCGGAGTAGATGGGGAACGAGGAATTATGAACATTAATTTAGAGTTGTAAACAACAGGCTGGCTAAATTAAATGTAACTTCTATGAAGACCTATGATTATGTTCATCGTTAAAGAATTGTGAAACAAATGAAGGAACACTAAGACTCCCTAATTAGAGCGAAACTAATTAAATAAACAGTCCATAACTTCAGTCGTGTAACAACTATGTTTCACATTGTCTCTAAAATTGTAGTACATTTTGGGAGCCCGATTTTCCAGTATTTAAAGATTGCAAATGTACTACAATATTTCGAATAAATGTGTATTCCAGTTAACTCACACATGCACACACACACACACACACACACACACACACACACACACACACACACACACACACACACACACACACACACACACACACACACACATATATATATATATATATATATATATATATATATGTGTGTGTGCGTGTATATATGTATATATGTATGTATATATATATATATATATATATATATATATATAATTATTTACTAATATATATTTTAATTACTATATACTTGAGTATACCTTTCATCTTATCGGAATCATCAGTGTAGAGGTAACTGTTAAAACTAGTCTCGCACGATTCGAACCCCAGAACAAATATATATATATATATATATATATATATATATATATATATATATATATATATATATATATATATATATATATATATATATATATATATAGGTTTGATGAGTCGTAGGGAAATCTTAATCACACAGATGGGTGACTAAAATAATTCGTTTTCCTTTTTTATTTCTTTTTTTCTATTTCTTCTAATTCCGGAAAACAAAAATAATCAAACGCCCACACAAATTCCCTAATATATACTTTGGTGGGCTGATCCGAAAACATTTGACGTCACCATTTTCCAAAACACTGCTTCACTTCATTCAATTGTGAGAAAAGACAAGGTTTCCGAAAATTACCTTTTGAATATCCTAACAAAATGTAAAAACAAAAAAAGAATATGATTTATTTTGTTTCTAAAATCCCGTAAGACACTCATACGGAATAGGAAGTTACAGAGTTATTTGGTTATTCATTATTTTTTACCCATTTATGTGCTTATGATTTTGGATCGACTGATGACTATATTTATTTCGGATAGATAGAGCTCGCCAGCCTTAGAAGGCAGTCCATCTATTTCAAGGTAAAACCCTGGTTTAAAAGCTCAGCTGCTTTATTACATACCCACTTATAAAAAAAAAAGCTTCAGGCGAAAATCTCGAAGAAAAATCCGGAGTGTAGACCATACAGGAGTTAAGTATTCCCTACAACTCCATTATACCAGCTTCTGCGACGGCGTTGATTCCAAACTGTAACAGCATTGCTGTTCTTTTGAATCCATCGGCGACATAGAGATGTAAAGGCATGCTAAATGGGCAACAGCCTGTTCTCCACATCACACCACCCAGACTAACATCCAACAACACCCAATCAACAAGCCTACAACCTACAAACTGGACAATACACTTCAGCTTCTCAAGTGACTTTTGCGACAGAGACTCCCATTCCCACATTGATCACTTTAGCCACACGCGGCGCTGCTCACGCCTAGTAGATAGGCAGGACACATGGGCTAAAGATGCATCACCCGGGGTCAACGCTGACCGACGGAGGCTTAATATATATATATATATATATATATATATATATATATATATATATATATATATATATATATATATATATGTGTGTGTGTGTGGTTGTGTGTATGTGTGTATATATGTATATATATATGCATATATATATACATATATATATGTATATACATATATGTATATATATGTATATATGTGTATATATGTATACATATTTATATATAAATGTATATATATATGTATGTATGTATCTCTCTCTCTCTATATATATATATATATATATGTATATAAATTGTGTGTGTATTTTAGCGTCATTTTGTCATTTATGCAAACATCGTTAAAAATTGTTCTGTGATGACACCCAGCGTTGCTGATTTAAATCGTCAAGGACTTCCTGAAACAATGCGAAAAACGTTCTCTGTGCGTTTCTCCGCCGTCTTATAAAAATTCTCTTCTTTGTCCAGCTTGGTTGTCCATTTGCTCTTGACACCTGTTTTCTATGAGATGACTATATATTGACACAACAGGGAAAGACCACCCTATATCAAACAGAACAATAGAATGGGAAATAGGAGGTAACATCAACCGAACCTTTGTTTGTAAGAAGCCCTAACGATTGGCTAAGAGAACCTCAAAGAAACATGGATGAGTAATCCTATCGAAATCAGAACAATAGAATAGGAAATAAGAAGTAAAATTAATCGAAACTTTGTTTGTGAGAAGCCCTAACGATTGGCTAAGAGAAAAAAAATAATCTGATTGGTTTACTAGGTAAACGTGTATATAAAGACACCCGGCCATACTAACTCCATGCAATTTAGCTTGACGATTCCCTCCGGGGGTGAAACGTGGAAGCTACTGTGTAGTTTAATTGCCATACATATATTTTCATAACGTACTATCTGGCTCTAATCACGTCTGGAGCAGCATTGGAGTAGATACTGAAAATTGATACATAAAAAGTTATATCTACTTATAATATTTTACGTGGATACATGAAATAAGATATATACATATATATATATATATATATATATATATATATATATATATATAGTAGTATGCCTCCAAGCAATGCTTCAAGCAAACTCCCATTCTCACTTTCTCTCCTTATTTTCTCTCTCTCTCTCTCTCTCTCTCTATCTCTCTCTCTCTCTCTCTCTCTCTCTCTATATATATATATATATATATATATATATATATATATATATAGAGAGAGAGAGAGAGAGAGAGAGATTAGTCTTAAGAATTCAAACACAACAATTATTTGACGTACAATTTTTCCAAGACAATTTGTAAAATAACATATTTGTATTATATTTATCTGACTCCAAACGGTCTAATCATCAGCGATCTTGACAATATTCTAAGCAGAAGATCAGCTAGGCTACTTGACGTTTTCCAGGTCGATTGTTAGTAATAAATAAGTACGTTGTGTGCAACATACCCGGTTAAAATTAAACATTAATCGAAGTGCGTAAGAAATAGATATCTTCTACATTTGATCCGATAATGCTCTCATCAGTAAAACATGGAACTAATCTAATGATAGATATACACTGTAAATATGATATATTAAATAGTAAATATACTATATATATATATATATAATATATACACATATACATATATATATCTAATATATATATATATATATCTAATATATATATACATATATATATATATATATATATATATATATATATATATATATTCTTTGTTATAATCGTTGAATTTATTTACTTTTTAATTCATTCATGAGGCGGGAAGTTTTTCATAAATCCGTGTTAAAATGTAAAGTTGACTCCGTGTAAATATAATCGTCTGCACTTAAACAATTTCTGAATTTGAAGAATATTTTCCGGGGGCAATTCCGTGCATTCTGAGAAGTCACGTTCCCAACATTTTTCTTATATAAGCGCATCCTTAAAGAATCCTGCTTCTTTACATGCAACATTTTTTGCCATATTTCAGATCAATGCAACTTGCTCTTTACCCAACATTGACCGGGTGTCAAATATGTAGAACATTAGTAATAACACTTAGTAAACTTATGAACCACTCTTCTATTCCGCCCCGGCCATCCACTGTTCTTTTAACACTTCGCTTAGAAACTTATAACACTTTTTAGTAAGATTGTTACCAGAATCAATTGACTCTAAACAATACTTTAATCCGTTATAATAGACAACCTGTTTTACATCATTTAAAATAATGCAAAATCATTTATAGGAATATTTTGTTTCACGCTTTTCTGTTTCATTTTACTTTAGTTGAAGTTCGTAGAAATGCAGGTACCCTCAATGGGGCTAACATGTGATCTTTATATGAGATACTTAGATATTCGAATATTCTATTAAAATTATATGTACCTTGCAAACATTGAGTGAGTAAAGAGGTTTATAATATTAATTCACCTCTTCTTAATTGACCAGTAAACTCTGTTATAGACTGGACTGAACAGTAGACATAAAGGACCGTCGATACACCCCTACCAAAACATAACCTCAAAATAGCATTATCTTATACCAGACTTGCTCTTATATTCCTACTTAAAATTCGCCCTGCTCTTCTTCTCTGGAAAATTATAATTATCACCTTCCTCTTTATATAGTTAACTTAGTATGTTCCATCTCAATACCAAAAGCTGGAACCAGTAAACTAAATCACGGAAATATAAATGTTTTCCGGTTGTTAAAAGACACTCTATTGCCCACCTTTTGCATGGTACTAATGTAGTAGGCTTAAAAACTGACTTGACAAAGTCCAAAAAAGAGTAGTCAACCTAATAGCCCCCTCACTGTCAGCTAAGCTCCAGCCCCTGTCCCATCGCCGCAATGTGGCATCCTTGTGTTTGTTTTACAAATATTTCAATGGATTATGCTCCGATGAGTTGGCTACTCTGGTGCCCCCTCGACGTAAATTCACTAGACTAACTAGACATTCTACTAAATCTCATTCATTCACTGTGGAGGTCCCCAGATGCCAGAGAGCATTCTACTCAAATAGCTTCTTTCCTCGTACTGCTGGCCTCTGGAACTCCCTCCCTGCCCCCTGTTTCCCCGACAGTACTGACATGCAGAAATTTAAAACTAATGTCAACAGACATCTCGCTGCTCAGATCCCAATTTAAGCTGAACCACTAATCCTTCTCCCCTTTTCATTTTTCTCAGTAGCCCCTTACGTTTACAGTGGCGTCCTGCCTTGTTTGGGGTGAATCATGTAAAAAAAAAAAATTCTCAAACAGACGTAAATTTACTTCCTAAATCTTATTCTAAACTCTAAAACACACTTAATCACCGACCTCATTGATTAATTTCATAATAAATTGATAGTCCATTATAAATATATTTTATATTTTCATATAATACCTTCAATGTAAAATTGAATAAATATTTGTAGAGTTTTCCCCTTTAGACTCTTTTGCCTTTAGCTATAACTGTGACTTATGTGATTTTTACATTTTTAAATAATTGTTTTTATAAATTTTAAATTTAAAATCTTAAATTGTAATTTTAATTTCTTGATTTTTCATTAATGTTTAATTACATTTGCGTTCATAGAAACTTTTAACTTCACATATCTTTCTTGAACACATACTTTAGACGAAACTAATAAAATAACGCATCAGATAAAAATAGCCGTTATTAAAAACTGGCTTACAGGACTTTAAAAACTTTTTTTTTAATTTTAAATCTTAGTTTTTTAAACTTTAACACCCTTTTTCAGACTTTATTAAACTTTTGCATCTCACATATCTTTCTCTAAAACATAATCAAGGCGATAGTAATTTAACACTTCTAAGCAAATAACGTAGTCGATGGTGGCTTATACGAGCCCCCCTCCCCCTTATCTTTACTAAGTGCGAACAAAGCTGAAGATAGCTGGGAGGTTAACACCCTTTGAGCTTGAAACTAATGGTACTGATGTTGACGGATTTTCTGTACCGAATAATAAATAACTATAACTCCCTTTCAACTGCTTCTACAATTAAAATGAACATTTAATCTGCCCCAATAATATAGAAGAACCGATATTGCTGGGTTTTATTGAAGTATGATTGGATGCCTTCGTAAAGTTGTGAGTATCGGTGTTATGAAAGTTGTTAGTTACTGGATGAGATCGTGGTGCTGTCGAGATCAGGTGTGGGATTGATTATTCCTGGGAGTTTGCTCTAAGGATTTTCTTCTCATAGCGGCTGACGGACCAGTTTATTAATCGGAATCTTTCCGAAAAGATATGGCTTAAACTCTGTAAAATGCAATAACACATCAACATTTGAAAGAATAACACAACTTCCAAGCGATAATATAATTTTTTACTCAGTAATAAGGGGGAGATAACTCTGCAACACTGAAATAAAAGTTTGAAACTTTACAACTTAAAATCAACAAACCAAACAAAAATAATAATAAATAATTAAAAACAAAAACAAAATGAAATCGATAACAAAACGATTTCCACACATACATACAATCGTCCTGTAAATGCTGTAAAGCTTTGGACAGTAAATAATTAACAAATAATAATGTTTGTTTTTAGGTGTTGTCTGCCATTTCAATGGCTTCCGTAATGTGAGTCTTTTTTTTTCATTTTGCATTTTTTAAAATACTAATTAACATTTTTTTACATCAAATATACTTGAAAATATTTCATCTACAGTTTTTAACATGAGTCATAATAATTTGAATTGTATTTTTTCATTTGCGTTCTTTTTAAAATGTTTATTCGGTGTTAATGATAGTTTTTCTTTAATGTCTCTGTTAAAAAATAAAGAAAATACCATATTCACTTTGAAACACAATATAAAGGATTAGGGACAGCTGTTGATGGGATCCTTAAACAACCAACGAAATCATAAGGTTTCACATTTTCTATTTTTTTAAAATGTACTTTGTGATGCCATTCCACAACCTGTTTCTTTTTCTTTACTTTTTAAATATTTAAGTAGGAACCGTATATACACACACACACACACATATATATATATATATATATATATATATATATATGTATATATATATGTATATATACATATATATAATAACATATTTGAGCTACATATGTGCAGACATGTTTCAGTGATACCCTTAGTTCGGTTGTCTCGTCAAGTCAAGTTGTCAGGATGAAAACAAATATTTACATATATACACACACTAACATAAGTATATATATATATATATATATATATATATATATATATATATATATATATATATATATATATATAAGCTCTTTTTCTCTTTGCGCATTAGACAAGAATACCCCAATTAAATGATGAACTCATGTAATTGAATAAAGCACGCGGAACGGGTCACAAAGACAGATCTGATCTCTCCTGGCTGGGATAAAAATGTAGTATCTGTTCGATCTCAAAAGTACCCCGCTTCTAGGTGTGTTCTTCGTTTTTGATTAGGAGTGGATAAGTTTATTACCTGTCGACTGTGACGCTTTCTTTCGTTAAAGAGTTTCCAGGTTTACATGCCTTCTCTTGGGAAAGCGGGATTATTTCCAAATGGAACACTGATAATCTTGCTAAACTTTGACATCGTTGTGAGTCAACGAAATAAGGAACAATTATCTAATATGCATCATAAACTAAACACACTTTCTTTATACACAGTCATTGATATTAATACATATAAACAAATAAACACGAATACATACGCACAGATACACACATTACAAGAAAATAAATAGTAATACCAATTTTCCATGTTTATAAGAAGGCTGTAATACTATTAATCAATTTTATGTTTTATTCAGAGTAACACAAACATTAATCTATTTATTTTCGTTTGTCTTTCCATTCCATCTGATAACAGATTCTGTAAAGATATATTTACTTTTATTCTAATTTTTTCCTAGCAAAGTTGTAATATTTCACGAGGAATGAAATGGTTTTAATTTTTATAAAAAACGTGTGACACTAAGAACGTGGGATCTGCGTTCGAACATTGTTTCCGTTCAATGTTAAGATACAATGGATACCCATTGTAAGGGTTGCTGTAAGTGTAATTGTGCAGCAAGGGTTACACAATCCCACGATACCCGCCCTAGATTCCAGTGGTAAGGAAACATCCAGGAACGACTGGAAACAACGCCGAGACAAGTAAAGAGCACATACAGAACCTGATATTTTAAAATGGTCGTCCATTGTAGTACTGACCAGGCTCAACGTCGCTTAACTCCGGTTATCTAACGGTCACCGGTGTGTGAACGTGTGCGGTCACCGGTGTGTGAACGTGTGCGGTCACCGGTGTGTGAACGTGTGCGATCACCGGTGTGTGAACGTGTGTGGTCACCGGTGTGTGAACGTGTGTATACCGTATCATGCGTTCACACAAGACATCCGTAAATACCACAAATGACGTTTCTTTATTATCCCTTGAATTGGTAGTTTGGTAGTTTTGTTTTACGGCACATCAACCCTTTTTGGGTTATTTAATGCCGAATCTGGTCATTATAGTAAAAGTTTTTATGCTTCAAGTTCTTTATATCTTCAAATGTTTAATCATCGTTTTTGGTTTGGTAGTTTTGTTTTACGGCACATCAACCCTTTTTGGGTTATTTAATGCCGAATCCGGTCATTATAGTAAAAGATTTATGCTTCAAGTTCTAAAAATAAAATAAAAAAGGGGAGGGAGAAAGGGAGAGGGGCTGTTGTTTTTGTTTTTGGTTTTGTAGAACATAATTAAGTTTTACAAAAAAAAAAAAGAAAAAAAAAACGTCAATGTAGGTGAATTTCGTCTCAGGGAGCCACAGGGCAGCCTGATCTGGTATCACCAGTATCCCTTGAAAATTAAGATTATAGATATTAAAATCAGAATATAAGTGATAACATCGGGTCGAGCGCTGGGAGTATGAGTACACAGGAGGCCTTACTTATGCCGGGGTAAGGCTTGGAGTATCTGCCAATCATACATACATGCATACGTAAAACTGTACATACGAACAACAAAACACTAGGAAGGGAGGGAGAGAGAGAGAGAGGGGGGGGAAGAGACAGACAGAAAGAGGGCTGTAGAATAGGAAGTATACATCACAAATATATTGTAGACAAATCAGAGTCACGTGTAATCTCGTGAAATCTCATGAAATCTCGTTTGTTTTCATCTGCGCCAACACATGTAGTGAATTTGTGCTTCCTAACTTTTTAATAAGTTTCGGATATCTCACAGCATTTTTGGAGTATATTAATGTTTTCATGCGAGTGAGAGTGGTGGTGTATGTGTATGTATGTGTACTGTATATGTGTGGGGAGAGATGTACGGCGAATTCGGTGCATCTGTGTTTATAAATTTGGATATTAAAATAATGTTTTCTAAATGCGGCCAAGAAAGATCCTTTTTTCCTTTGGCATGTCGGTCCCAAACGTGCATCACACGGTTTCGTCGATGAACGCACAAATTGAATAGACGCATCTCATTTGAAATGCGTACAAGCATCTCTGCTCGAGGCGCTGTACGTCGGTCAGACACGCTAATGTTCGAAATATCATTTTAATCGATCGGCCATGCTTGTTTGTATTAGCATGTTTTTTCGTCTGCCACTTCGTTATGGTCTAACTATTTGTTTCCGCGACAAGTGCGGTGGCAATGTGGTGACGTCAGAGCAATGCTGTCTGTAAATTCGGTTCCTAGCAGGACCACCCTTGGAAGACAGGTTTGGTACTCTGTGGTATTAGGGCGGCGATCAAGCAAACAGGGCTCTGATGAAAATCGAGGAATAGTTACCAGGACCCGTCGTCTTCTGGTCGTCTCTGCCTAGGTGTGTGGCAAGCCAAGGCGTGTCGAGCGGACAACCGCAAATCAATGGATTTTGAAGTTGCAGCATTAGTTCTGAGACAATCCATTAGTGTGTTCTGAACGAAACTCACCTCAACTGCGGCTGATTCATATATATATATATATATATATATATATATGAATATTATTAGTTCATAGACGTTTGGAATAAAGTCTTCAGCGATAAACGCGGAATTTAAATGGACGCATCTTAACAACATCTGTTTTGTTGGCTTCAATCACGTTTTATTATGACAGATCCCTTTTTTTCTGGTTGTTTAAATTATATTTTCCTTCTTTACATAAAAATGACTAATGCTTCAGAAAGATCAATTGAGAATCGGTTGTGAGAAAACAAAAAGTGGGAAAAGGAAATGGCGTCAATTATAATTAAACAAAAACAATGGCATGCATCACATTTCTTGCCTTTACATTAAGTTCCCGCAAAAGATGATCATATGTTTAAAGTGACAGAATGAATATATATATATATAAATATATATATATATATATATATATATATATATATATATATATGTATATGTATATATGTATATGTGTATACATGTATATATGTATACATATATATATATATATATAAATATATATATATATAAATATATATAAATATATATATATATATATATATATATATATATATATATATATATATATATATATATATATATATATATATATATATGAATATGATGCAGATTCATCAAATCTAATTTCGGTCATATTGTCCCTATTATGAGGTCACATTATCATATCATTGATGAACTGTAGGGGTCATATATATGTACATATTGATTCATATATATATATATATATATATATATATATATTAATATATCAATACATATATGTACGTACGAGTTTAAATATGAACATAAATTTGTTCAAAAATTTATAAATATATATTTATATACTTACTTGGATATATAGCTATATACATAACATTTAGACATACATACATATATACACACATAAAGATATATTTAACATTAATAATCACATATTTATACACGACCATATGAAAACCAAATTTATATATACATATGTACACAAGTTATAGAATATATATATATATATATATATATATATATATATATATATGGATGAATATATTAATAAATTGAGTGTGCACAACACCGGTGATAGAATTTATGTGGGTTGATTAACGCAAGGCGCGAAACAGACAGTCACAATGTAAAGTGTATTTTCTCTACGCTCTTCTGTAATATATATATATATTGGTAAGACAAATATGATCTAAGGTTAACATCGGATTCTAACTCTGCCTGATGAGATTTCAGTTTATAATAGCTGTTGATCGATAACATCGACATGCCAGTGTCGCAGATTTTGTACATGTCTGTGTATTTTCTTTTTTTACTTAACTTCCTATTTTAATTTATATTTCATTTTTATTTACTAATGTAAATAGATTTTTGTGATCTACTTTTGTATGATACGTTTGAAGAAAAATATACGTACTTTTTACCAGTGCTTTTGGGATTGAACTGATTCGTGAAAAGTAAACATTAACTTATTACGTAATTAACCTGCATATAAACACATCTTTTTAAAGAAAACGTAAGTATATATATATATATATATATATATATATATATATATATATATATATATATATATATATATATATAAATATATATATATATATATATATATATAGTTTGGGAAATATCCGGTTTCAATTATGGTTTCTAAGAGCATCACATATTTATTGTAGATGATAATATACACGGACACATATATTAGACATAAATAACAGAGGTTTTCGAATTTGCTTCGGATAGAGGTCAGAGTTATCACTACCGTAACTTAGCATTGTCTGCTAACCGATTTAAATACAACAACGTTTATCTTGCCCCACCTCACCGCTCCATATTTTCTATAAACTTTGAAACCTGTGGTATCTATGACTAATCGATGTATAGCATTATATATATTTATGCAAACATTGTTAAAAAAAACAGAATTCGTCTGTTTGGTTATACCTTTTTATTTTTTCAATGTTTCTGATGAGCTTTTTTGAATTAAAATCCAAAAAGAAAATATATAGGTTTCACAAGTTCACGAATGTTTTCGATTCATCGTCGAATCATCCTCAGATAAATCGAAAACCTTCGTGAAACCTGTGAAAACTATGGAACATTTATTATTATTTTGATTTTAATACAAAAAAGACCATCAGGAAATTTGAAAAAATAAAAAAGGTATGAGACGAATTCTGTTATTTGGAACAATATTTGCATAAATGAGAAAATGCTGCCCAAATACGCACCCAATATATGTATATATATATATATATATATATATATATATACATACATGTATATATATATATATATATATATATATACATGTATGTATATATATATACATATATATATATACGTGTATATATATATACATATATATATATATATGTATATATATATAGTAAAAAGTAATATCACTAGAAAATATGTTCAGGTTAACAAGAGCATTATTTAGTTCATATAACATTTTGATAAATTGTATATCTTTAGATATGCACATAGCGAGATAGAAACACATCGGATATAGCATGCAAATAAAGGAGAAAACATTGCTGTCAAGTGAGTGAAAAAGTAAATATAAGAAGTATATAAAACTGTTAACACATTCAACTCCTACTAGGAGGTCACCAGAAATCAATTATCCTTCTTATTTTCTTTCTTTTTATTTTCATCTTGTTATGTCCTTTTTATTTTATTTTTTTCTCAAGTCAAATATATTTCCATATTCAGGTTTTCAAAGTTTTTTTTCCCTCTACCGTGTGCATATTCGAAAAAAGTATATCAAAATATCGTATAGACCGAATAATGTGCTTTTTTTACAAAAAAAAATATATATAAATCATTTTCTCGGATATTCTCCCTTTTTATACATTCCTAGCTATTGATTTTAAAGAAAATAATGAGTTTTAATGTTGGCATTTGTCATGTGATAAAAAGTCAATATATATATACATATATATATATTTAATATATATATATGTATCTCTCTCTCACTCACTCTCTCTCTCTCTATATATATTTATATATATAATAACGTTTAATAATAATTTGAAACCGTCTACGCGGATCAACGAACGTCTAATGTTTATTTAATTTTAATTATCAAAGGTCTAATTTGTATTGAGCACTATTAAAAAATACAGGTTTGAACATGTTTTATTTATATATAATATAAACTCTACTAAAGACTAATTAATAGTGAGCACTATTGAATCGCATATATGCCAACTTTATTACTGAATAGTAACTTTAAATTATATATATATATATATATATATATATATATATATATATATATATATATATATATACATACGTGTATGTGAGTATGTTTACATCTAAAAATATATTGAAATAGTTTCTTTTAAATGTTGTATTAAAACCAATGGACATGACGTATGTCGGTTTATGTTTGAAATGATTCTCTCCAAGTTGACATGATGACGTCTAATCCGTCTTCTGTCCGAATCAGAGGCCATGTGTTCCAACACACCTTTGATCCGAGACCAAGTAGGATTATTTGTCAACTTGAAAGATTTATTTAAAAAATAAACCGATAGAACTCATCGGCTATTGTACGTATACATCATACTATAATGTAGTTATGTCGTCAATCGTTACACTAAAACTCAGTATACCGCCGTTAAGTATCACCTGCCATTATGTTTATATGCGCACACTGGATGCATAAACAGTTTTAAGAATGAATATGAAAATAGTACAGTGGTTTTCTTTCTATATGAGGTTTTCATGTAATTTATACAAGGTTATGTTGTCCATACGTATCAAAATAAAACAGTCAATTAAATACATATTAATGATTTGTTCTCAGATTATCAATATTCTAGTTTCTGTTAGAATTTATCGAATTTCTTTTAGTATATTAACGAAAAGCGTTTATCTAAAAGAGATATGTAAAGCTTGTCGGTCCTGTACTTGGGTATTTTACTTTCAATCTTTACCTAGTTTCTGTCAATTTATACCTAGTGCGAAGTAAATATATGTAAAATTTAGTGTTACAATACGCTATTAAGTATCTGCATGAGGAAGTAAGTAACTACGATAGATGTATTCATGTATTGTTTTCATATGCAAACACATTAGAAACTATGTGTTTTTGCAATAACTAGCTAGCTTTGAACAAGTACCGAATAACTTTTATATCAACTTATTTTGGGATCATCATAACTTTTATATCAACTTATTTTCGGATCATCATAAGAAGAAGAATTTAGTTGGAAAATCTATTTATTGAATGTTTTATGTAATTATGTCATATTATGTTCTTAAAATTTATAAACACGTATCTAGTTAAAAAATATTTTCGACGTATGTGAGATTCGAACGCATCTAGTTTTATTTACTTATTCTCCAGCGGGTTATACACAAGATCAGGTGTAGGTTTTGATGAAAGTGTTTTTGTGGGACGAACTGGATTCGAACCCGGCACACCCGGGTCCTAACTACGCGTCAACTTAGCCACCGTGCCATCCCTAAACCTATTGCCTTAGCCATGTCATGTATACTCTGCCAATTCCTTTTTTATTAACCTATCACCTGTCTCTATTTACATATGAAAAGACTAAAACACATCATAACTTTTGAATAGCATATAGATTGAAAGGATACCTGTCTCTTGGCGGTTTAAGACTATGCATACTTCTGTGATATATTAAGTTGGTTACATTTTGTCAAATATATAACAACTGAATTAGCTTGTTATTAGTAATACAGTGAAAAAAGTAAAAAAACAATTCAGAATGGTGAATTTAATATATAGCACGCACCTTACTACGGTTAATTTTATATGCATATACCACTGTTATATTTTTTATTATGAATTATATAACAATAGTTTCTAAGAAAAACATATTATTTATCTACCTCCCACAGCGATAAGATGTGACACAAGGTCGGGAAAGTGGGATTTGATTAACCAGCGTCTGAGAAGTTGAGCACTCTGGCAATTAAAAATTGCCTGGGCAGCCCCGTCGGCATTCCACGGTAGGGCACCTCAGGCGATTAGCAATAAACTAACCCCTTCTCAAGGGATGAGAAGGCAAAGCCTGGGAGGGTAGACCTCCTAGAACTGCACAAGACAAACCCATAGACCGGCGTAAATCAAGACCCGAAAGCCAAGAAAATACCAGTCTATGGGGTGTAGTATCCATCAGAACAGATACTACACTTTGATCCCGGCTTGATGGTAGGAGGGCTATCTCCTGCCAGCCGCGATGATCCCGGTAGCATCACTCTGCGCCAGCGAGGCACGCTACAAAAGTCAATCCGTTTTGTGAGTGCAATGCCTTGCCCAAGCTGCAATCCCGTTAATAAGTGAATGGACGCAGCTATATATCAGGTCCCAACTCTATAGACGTCAAAATAAATACGTCTCTAATAAAATAATATTTATTTATTTTATTAACCACTGCGTTTCGAGTTACAGAACCCGGTTCAATTGCGAACTTGACTATGTCTCTCGTTTGTAAATAGGTAACCACAGGTATCATTCGTAATCAACGGCTGTTATCGATATAAAGTATAATGTATTCAAACTCATTTTAAACGCCATTTGTACACGAAGTCATGCATGTGATATTTCAATACATTCCTTTATATATTATAATCTTTAGATTCTGTATCTATTTTTAAACATGTATTTGATTCTGTATATTAACTACTTCTGTCTCCGAACTTACAAATACATTATTCATGAATGTCACGCGTATATATATGCAGAACAATATCTATATGATGAATACATCAATAAGATGTCAGTTATATCATTATTCAAGAAGTTTATTTTTACATTACTATATGAGCTGTATATAGGTATATTGATACGGACAATACATATATATATATATATATATATATATATATATATATATATATATATATATATATATATATATATGTATTAAATATGTATTATGTATATCATTCTAATAAATTATTAAAATAACAAGTAACCCTAATTATTCGATAAATAAATTTGAAAATGCCTCTTCAGGTGCATATATATATATATATATATATATATATATATATATATATATATATATATATATATTCTACCATAGATAAGAACAATATATGTACCGTCGGTTTACAGATAAAACAAAGAGGAACAGCACCTGACCGCTGTTCATGGACCTTCCTGAGCCTCCGTTGTGGTCTTACCGCGTGTACTGACGAGAGTCACGGATAGGTGGTCACGTGCTGTTCCACCTTTGTTTGATTTGACACGGACGGTATCAATGTTGTTCTGATCTTCTGTAGTAAATAAATATTAGGTGTCTATGAAATAATATCGATAGTTTTTACAAAAAGGTATATATGGATGAATCTTAGCCATGAAAATTAAAGAATTATTTAAGTTGATCGAATGTATATATATATATATATATATATATATATATATATATATATATATAATATTATATCGCCTTATAACACTTTATGTGGATAGATGAAATATCTATCTATCCATTTATCTATCTATTTATCTATCTATTTATCTATCTATCTAGGACTGGGTTTTGTCTATCTAGGACTGTGTTTTGTCTATCTATCTCTCTCTCTCTCTCTCTCTCTCTCTATATATATATATATATATATATACATACATATATATATATATATATATATATATATATATATATATATATATATATATATATATATACATACATATATATATATATATATATATATATATATATATATATGCATATTATATATCAGTTTGTTCACATTTATCTATCTTTCAATCATTATCAGTCTATTCATAACTTACATATCTGCGAATTTAACAATTAAAGACGTTCCATAGTCTTTGATGATATAGATTTTATGCTTGATATATATATATATATATATATATATATATATATATATATATATATATATATATATACCTGATTATTTAATAAATATGTAAATTATCTAATTACATTTTTTCATCATTTCAATATTTCACATAATAATGCTCAATCTACAATATCGCGAATCTCCTCATCACGATAGGATCTAATACAACATGTTCATCTTTATATTATCCATACATATATATGAACATAAAATAACAATAATACATAAACAGTTGTTTAGGCATAGAATTCCAAATCTGATCAAAAGTAATGATATGTATATCAGATTTTGTACATATGAAAGCAAATATATCTTTACAGATACAGCTTAATAATAATAATAATAATAATAATAATAATAATAATAATAATAATAATTGTAACAATAAGAATAAAAATAATGATATGATGGTTACTTAGAGAGGGGCCAAACTGAGTGCTTGATTATTTAGAAAATTGAAACATAAGAGCGTAATACTTATTAATATTTGTCTTGAAGAAGATCAAAACAACATTGAAGTGTCGGATTCAAATCTTAGGATTTGAAACCGACGGTACCGATGTTGTTCGGATCTACTTTGATACAAATATATATATATATATATATACAAACATTGTTAAAAAATTGAATTCGTCTATTTAATTATACCTTCTTTATTTTTTTACATGTTCTGATGCTCTATTTTTTATTAAAATTAAGAAAAATAATCAATGTCTCATATTTTTAACAATGTTAGCGTAAATGATGAAATGCTGCCTAATAAACATAATATATATATATATATATATATATATATATATATATATATATATATATGCATAAATATTGAAATGATGAAAAAATAGAATAAAATAATTTACAATTCTATTAAATCATCAGGTGTCGAGTAAAGGAATAATATAAACCCGCTTTTAATCCGTAGCTTTTCAAAGAATTACACTTCTCTTTGAACTATTTTTGCCTTACAAATTTAAAAAAAAATATTTACGTTTTCAAATTTATACTTACAAAATATTAGTAATTGTATTGATTTCCTTCTGAGGAGAATAGTAATTTTTGAAAATCTATAAATTAAAGGTCAGTTTATCATATTCTTTGCTTAATCACCTGATGAATGAATAAATATGTAAATTATCTGATTTTATTATTTCACCTAATAATCCGCTATCAACAATATCGAGCATCTTTTAATCACAATAGGATCTATTATAAATATGTAATATTCATATTATCAATATATATATATATATATATATATATATATATATATATATATATATATATATATATATATAACAATTATACATAAACAGTTGTTTAGACATGGATTCAGAATCTGAGCAGAATTATTATGTAAATAAGACTTTATACATATGACAGCCAATATATTTTACATACAGAGCTTCATAATAATAATAATAATAATAATAATAATAATAATAATAATAATGGAGATAATAATAATAATGGAGATAATAATAATAATAATAATAATAATAATCGTCATAATAATAATAATAATAATGGAGATAATAATAATAATAATAATAATAATAATAATAATAATAATAATAATAATAATAATAATAATAATAATAATAATAAATATACTACTACAACCACTACTACTACTACTAATAAATATGGATTATCTCAATACTGTTTTTTGGTTTCATGATTTTTCTTTTTTTCAGAAATTTTAAGTCCTGTGCGATGTTATATTTTTAAAATTTCTTTAATATTAAAATGTATAGCATCTCCCAGGAATATATAACATCACTTCTAAAAATTGAATAAACCATGAAACAGATACGCTTATAAAATATTTTTATTTTACATATATACATACCCATACACACACACACACACACACACACACATATATATATATATATATATATATATATATATATATATATATATATATACATATATATATGTATTTTCAGTGCGCTATATTTATCTTTAACAACATGGTTATTTGTGATAATGATAGTACTACAAATAATAAAATAGAATCAACTTTTTACTGAAAACAATTGTCATGATCAAGTGAATCTAATTAAACAAACACACACCTACAACAAACTAACAAACACACATACACGTGACATTTTTAAAGAATGGGTAAACAATCCATCATATATTTACAAATAGGTTATTTATGTAATTTATGAGTGCTCTTTTCGAAATTACATCGTCTGTTAATTACGAATAAAATCATGTCGACCGGTAGTTTCCCCAACGTTCCCCGAACTCTTATAAGCCCTTTATCGTACTGCTTCAGTTTCTGTAGTAGTTAGTAGTTTAGTGATTGGATTTATTTATCTTCCTCCCACAAGGTAAGATGTGATATAGGTCGGGAAAGTGGGAATTGAAAAATAAGCGCCCGAGAATTTGAGCGCTCTAGCCATTAAAAGTTGCCTGGGCAGCCCTGTCGGCATTCCCCGGTAGGGGCGCCTCAGGCGATTAGCAACAAACTAACCCCTTCTCAAAGGGTGAGACGGCAAAGCCTGGGCGGGTGCACCTCCAAGAACTGCACAGGACAGACGACCAATAGACCGGCGTAAATCAAGACCCGAAGGCCAAGACAATACCGGTCTATGGGGTGTAGTATCCATCGGAACAGATACCAACCCTTCTTGAATTTTAGTGATTGGAGTTTCTAGCCTTATGTTCAAGGTGTGGAATCATTTTCAAGTTTTCTTTTGCTGAAAGACTCGATGACCTACAAAAGGTTTGAGCGTCGAGTCAACCCAGGTATTCGACACAGAAAGACCACGAGAAGATATGTGTTTATAGCTTTTTTACGATTATTAGTGAATGTCACTTGGTGGACCTTGAGGCTGGCATCTTAACTTTAGAAGTAGGGGCGTATATACTGTCTGTTTAGATGCGATTGTAGCCCACTGCCTGAATAATGATGTTTCATGTCATCGCTTTTTGTTTAGAGGAACCCAAGTAATTCTCTAAGAGCCTTTGTCTATCGGTCGATCAGTTCGTCACCCTTCAGATTGAAACAGCATTTTGGGGATTTTTAACTATTAAATTTTACGTTTCTTTAACATTAGTATTCGTATTTCTATGAGAGGCATTGTCTCTCGGTCGTTCAAGTTTCAGTTCAAATTTGCATTCTCGTCGATAATCGTGTAGATTAAATTGGCGCATCCTATTTAAGATGCGTCGAATCGTCTCTCTAAAATGTCTATCTGTCACACTATAACGTTTACGTTTGACGTATTTTTAGATGGTTTCATCATCATCATCATCATCATCATCATCATCATCATCATCATCATCATCATCATCATCATCATCGGTTTAATGTCCGTTTTACATGTTGGCACGTGCTAAACGGCTTTACTAAATTGAATTACAAAATAACCTGGTAAGTTATTGGTTTATGACTCTTTAATTCAAGTCTATTTCTGATCATTCCCTCTCATGTTTTCATGCCCCCCTCTTAGCTGAACCTGCTATCTTAACTGTTTCACATCTACTAACCCAACTACTTTCATCCATTCTTTTAACGTGGCTATACCGTCGATGTATCCTGTTATGCACGCACTTCCCTATACTGGATAGATTGAATATTCCTCTTAGGTCATCAGATCTAAGCCTATATATCGCTATAAAAATTCCCGTACTTATATAAGAAGCTCTAACTATCTGACGGTCACCCACCTTTGAGTTCCAAATGTCGTTTCGAGATGAGTCCGCGCATCTATAGACGAAGCTCTTTTTGTCCATAGATCTGTTACGCTTGAATTTGAATTCTCATCGATCGGCCACTTTCAGGTTGAAATACCATTTTAGATTGGCCCATGTATCTCTTTTAGATACTCTGCATGTTCGTTGGTCTTAAATGCTAAAGTTTGAAACAGCATTATTAACGTCCTTTGACACTTAAGTTTTATACAGCTTTTTTGACGGTCTGTGACACTTAAGTTTGAAACAGCATTATTAACGCCCTTTGACACTTAAGTTTTATACACCTTTTTCGACGGTCTGTGACACTTAGGTTTGAAACAGCGTTATTAACGCCCTTTGACACTTAAGTTTTATACACCTTTTTCGACGGTCTGTGACACTTAAGTTTGAAACAGCATTATTAACGCCCTTTGACACTTAAGTTTTATACACCTTTTTCGACGGTCTGTGACACTTAAGTTTGAAACAGCATTATTAACGCCCTTTGACACTTAAGTTTTATACACCTTTTTCGACGGTCTGTGACACTTAAGTTTGAAACAGCATTATTAACGCCCTTTGACAGTTAAGTTTTATACACCTTTTTCGACTGTCTGTGACACTTAAGTTTGAAACAGCATTATTAACGCCCTTTGACACTTAAGTTTTATACACCTTTTTCGACGGTCTGTGACACTTAAGTTTGAAACAGCATTATTAACGCCCTTTGACACTTAAGTTTTATACACCTTTTTCGACGGTCTGTGACACTTAAGTTTGAAACAGCATTATTAACGCCCTTTGACACTTAAGTTTTATACACCTTTTTCGACGGTCTGTGACATCTAGGTTTGAAACAGCATTATTAACGTCCTTTGACAGTTAAGTTTTATACAGCTTTTTCGACGGTCTGTGACACTTAGGTTTGAAACAGCGTTATTAACGCCCTTTGACAGTTAAGTTTTATACAGCTTTTTCGACGGTCTGTGACACTTAAGTTTGAAACAGCATTATTAACGCCCTTTGATAGTTAAGTTTTATACACCTTTTTCGACGGTCTGTGACACTTAAGTTTGAAACAGCATTATTAACGCCTTTTGATAGTTAAGTTTTACACACCTTTTTCGACGGTCTGTGACACTTAAGTTTGAAACAGCATTATTAACGTCCTTTGACAGTTAAGTTTTACACACCTTTTTCGACGGTCTGTGACACTTAAGTTTGAAGCAGCATTATTAACGCCCTTTGACACTTAAGTTTTACACAGCTTTTTCGACGGTCTGTGACACTTAAGTTTGAAACAGCATTATTAACGTCCTTTGACAGTTAAGTTTTACACACCTTTTTCGACGGTCTGTGACACTTAAGTTTGAAGCAGCATTATTAACGCCCTTTGACACTTAAGTTTTACACAGCTTTTTCGACGGTCTGTGACACTTAAGTTTGAAACAGCATTATTAACGCCCTTTGACAGTTAAGTTTTACACACCTTTTTCGACGGTCTGTGACACTTAAGTTTGAAACAACATTATTAACGCCCTTTGACAGTTAAGTTTTACACACCTTTTTCGACGGTCTGTGACACTTAAGTTTGAAGCAGCATTTTAAAACCTGGTTCCACGTATCTCTATAAGAATCTCCACGCATTCGATGGTCTGTCATACTAAAAGTTGAACTATTATTTATTCTGTTAAGGGCACAGATTGAACGGTCACAACTTACTTTAGAACGGTTCTACTTTGTGATTGATTCGATTGTCTTGTGTCGGTCGACATGATCTTTCGTTTGTAACAGAATGTAACAACTCAAAAAATAACTTGTCAGTGTTCTTTATAAGTAGTTCATACGCGCTTAACATTATTTACACGTTTCCAACGGTGTTTTCCATCTTCGATTCTGTCATTTGTAATAGATTTATACTTTCGTACTCTCCCAATTTCTTTGATATCTTTCATGTTATGTTAAACTTTATTTTGTAAGTCTCTTCACTGCAGATTGACCTAACATATATATCTAAAACTTACCCTAGAATTTATGTTAAAAAACATCATCATCCACGAGGTTGTATGTCCAGTAATATAGACATATAGCAGCAATTTATTCTGTCTTTAACTTTTTTTAACTTGGCATCGAACCCAGAAGTACTAGCTAGAGTTTACTGTAGAATATCCCTTGATTAAACTTGTGTTATTTCTTCTGCTCTAGTATGTTGTATTTTCAATGAAACGACGTGAACATTATAGCACACAAGATGAGTACAACAGTTCGAAACCTGTGAATAATTTAAATAGCAATGCATCATATCAGAAAAAATGTTAAATGTATGAACTTATATATATATATATATATATATATATATATATATATATATATATATATATATATATATATATATGAGGAATTATAGAAACAATGTTTCAGAAAAAAATGCAGAATCAAAATGGATTTGAGGATAAGCGAATTAAAGAACTAAGAAACATATAAATTCAAACACATATAAAAGCTCTACCAATATAATTCAGTTTCTAGAAAGCAACCATCCTCGGTATGAAGTAACATATTTAATGAACAGATATTCAAATTGTATAAGACGCGTCCGACAAAAACGTAAACAAACAAATCATGAAAATGAGAATAAAGGAAAGAAAGAAAGAAAGAAAGAAAAGATGTGCGTATCAGCATTTGACGTAACTATCAACAATAGGCAAATACGCAGCAAGTTTAAATACAAGGAAAGAAAGGAAATTAAGAGGAATGAACGAGAAAATAGTAGGCAGGAAAAACAGATAGAGGCGGGCATAGAAAACATTGGGGGAGGAGAGGGGAAGGGAAGGGTGTTCCTGACTTATTTTTTTACGTTTTTCTTTTCGGACGCGTCTTGTAAAATTTAGATTTCTGTTCATTAAAGTTCTTACTTTTAACCGAGGATGGTTGCTTTCTAGCAACTGAAATATCTTGGTAGAGTGTTTATATGTGTTTGAGTTTATATTTGCGTTAGTTTTTTAATTCGCTAATCCTCAAATCTATTTTTATTTTGCATATATATATATATATATATATATATATATATATATATATATATATATATATATATATATATATATATTGTAGATGATACTATACAGTGAAAATTCGATTAGTCATATTGATAACCGCGGTTTTAAATCATGTAGATAATTCGGCCCGTTGGGCATGGAAAATGACAACATTCTTATCATCAGTCAATAAACCAGGAAAATATGCTTTCAATATGTGAACTTTATATTTTTTCAAATCAATTGTTTTTTTTTGTTTTTTTGTCTTTTTTTTCGTTCCTTTGTCGTAACTTTTTTTAACTTCCCTTTTTCATAAGTTTTTCTCTAAATATGAATTGTTAATTTTTGATCGGTTTTCATTGATCTTGCCATTATTGAAAATTGTTTCTGAGGACAAATCGATAAATTTCATTTTGATCGCGCCAAAATGTCAGTTGTTCTATTTTGTTTGAGAGTGTTTAAAAGGTTTCGTTTGATCATGCTTTTTTTTAATCAACATTAATTATTTTACATTGAGGACTTGTTTCCTGATATTAAATATGTCACTCTAAATCTGTGTCTTAATTAAAAACCCAAATTCTCTTTTTAGATCTTCGCAGACATATACAACACGTTCCCTCCAAATCAATTACATTTTTTTCTGATAGAATTTTGAACAGAGTAAAGATTTTTATCAAATGAACACAGAATTATGAGAAAAAAAAACTTTCGAAAATAATACTTGTTTAATTTTGAATGAGTGTTTTTGTTTTCTGTAAAAGTTTAACGTAAAGTAGTTTTCTACTTAAGTCTTCTCGTTAGCCCAAACTTGTTGGCTTTTCTGTTTTGCGATATATTTCGTTAGGAATACTTAATGTCGAATGACCTGTTGTCAATGATTGATTATATACGTCTAGTTGAACACAAGTATGTATTTTGGCTGAGCTGGACATCGTGATTCAATACTTCTCTCAACCGTATAACTGTGAAATGCACGCAATAGATCGAGTCGGATTTGAACACAGCATTATCGATTGCCTAGTGATTCACAGCAACCATAAGCCCAAATAATCTCGTATACAAACGATTTTTAAAAATTTATAACGGCGATAATTTTACGTTCAACTTAACTATCGAATAGAATTCTACTCTAAAATGTAATAGTGAGTATAATGAACAATTACGAATAATTCCCCTATTCTAAATTATCTCCCGTTTGGAGAACTCTCCTGTTCGTCTTAACAATATAAATAGCAGCACTAATATTGTACTGACATGTTATGCCGAATAAAGCTTTCTTAAATTACGACTGTTCTCCGTTGTCATTACAGTGAGATTTAAAAAAATATTATGATCTAAAAATTTGGGCTGAAATCGATAGGAATAACCCGGAGAGTGTTTTTGTTAAGAAAACTTAAATAACAGCCATTTTAGAAGAGAATTCATTTTTCTGTTTTCATAACATATCAACTTCCACCGGGCCAATTTACGTTAAGCATACACGGTAAACTAAATAATTCATCTACTATGTACTGTAAAATTAAGGTACCTAAGCGATAGTTAGCCTAAGCGTAGAAACACAATATATTCAATAACAAGAATAAAAAAAACGAGGAGGCGTGTCGTATAAATCCGACGAGATTTCAGAAAAACATATCGTATTTGGGTGCTTCTTGCTTAAAATGCCGAAAAAAAGATTTCTGTGTCTTTTAAAGTTGAAGAGGTAAATAAGGGGCAATAACTCTTAATTTTATTTTTGAGCCAGACTTTATCCTGAATTGTTATTTTGAGCCAAAATTTATCGTTAATTTTTAACAAGACTGATATTATCTTCAACTGGAATTATGGATTTGAAATTGTTCCAGTTCGAAGATGTGCTATATTTTACGTCAGAAAAAGCAAAGCAGATAGATTTTTTGCAAGCGCATGGTCTTATTTCAGGAGAAGAGACCTGTAATTGTGGGCATGAAATGCGACTTAAAATAAAATCTTAATTTTTCCATTTATGTATACATTGTTGTTCATTTATTACTAAAAAATTTTCAAAATCATAAATTTCCCATTTACGTATAATTTGTTGTTCATTTATTACTAATTAATTGAATGTCGCAGTAAATTACGTTACATGTAATAACAACAGGTGATAAGAGTTATTGCCCCTTATTTACCTCTTCAACTTTAAAAGACACAGAAATCTTTTTTTCGGCATTTTAAGCAAGAAGCACCCGTATTTGTCTATTGTTATTTTTAACGAATAGATCTGTTCGTTTTGTTTTCGGCACATTTAATTCTAAAAGATGCAACAAGTGGAAGGAACGTGTTTCCTTCGTTTATTCCATGATACAATGTTTTGTTGTGTTTTGTGGGTTTAGTTTTTTCATAGCTGTGTCTCCGCCCCGGTTGTAACAGTTTTCCCGTTCTCCGTCGGCAAAGTCATATACTGGGACGAATCCCGCTCCACCGGTAGAGGACCACCGCAAAATAGTTGTTTAAATGTGTTTCGGAATTGCTTACTCATTGCACAATAAATAAAGAAGTTTAATGGGTACGACAATAATATCACCATATTAACTATCTGCCCGACAACTGATAATGTCTTGTGATCAATAATCATTAATTCTAACGTGTTTTGGATGTTATTTATAAGCATTATAATTCCAAGCGGTAGTTCCACGAAAAGGAATAGACCGACAACGGCCACCAGCATAAGCGTTGTGCAATTCGTGTCTTTTATATTCTTTGATTCGTTACGTTTGTTTTGCATGAGAAGAACTTCGCGTCGTTTCTTTGCCTGCCTCATGGCGTTGATCAGAAGAGCGTTGAGGACCACGAGAGCCGTGCAAGGAACAAAATGGACAAATATAACGCGGAACCAATAATAGCAGTTGTAATAAATCCTTTCCCAGCGAATCAGCCAGTCGGAACGGAAAACCTGACAGCCGTACACCGTTTTGTTATCGTAAATCGCGGATTGTAATTCGATTGTCCGATAATGATACTCGAAAAAACGTAGTATTTGAATTAGACTCGCGAACGTGTATATCACCGCGGTTCCCTTGATGACGTTGTCTATTGTACACCAAGTGCGAGCCTTGAACGAATGACATACGTAGATGTATCGCTGCACAGCCAGGGCGAGCGTCAGCCAGATCGAAGCCGTGTGAAATATCGTCGGTATGATATCCGTGAAGATCCGGTATATCCGACAACTCCAAAACGGCATGTAATCACGGTAGTAACCCGTCGTGTAGAAGTAGACGTAGATAGGCATAGGTATCAGTCCGGTAAACATATCAGATAAAGCCATTCCTATGAGGATGCAGTTTGTGGGGGACTTCATATTTCGTTTCATGAGTACAATGACAACCAATGAGTTAGTTATGACAGTGATGGCCACTAGGTGAGGTGTGATGTAACCGAGAATAGGAACAGAGAGATAATCCGTGGCGCTGGTGATGCGGTATATTCTGAAATTGTTGCGTTCTGGCAGGCCTTGGGTGACCCAGTCCGCTGTTGGATCAGGGCTGGTAACCTCGTCCTCCATCATTAAGTCAGGGCTTGACACTGACATTCTGGCAAGTTTCAGTCTATTGGCTTATACGGTGATCAGTTTCTGCATTGTACTTCTCTGTAATACAAAAAAAGAAGTCAACGTTAAAGTAAACTCATGATAATAATAATAATAATAATAATAATAATAATAATAATAATAATAATAATAATAATAATAATAATAATAATAATAATAATAATAAAATAAATAGGCAAGGAATAAGACCCGAATAAATACAGAAAACAAACATAACTGCATTGGAAGGGTCGTTCAACTGGGAACGATGCAAACGGATAGACTTTGAACATAGAGACAAATCGTACAAACATAGACTGAAACAAGTATAAAAGTATGTAAAAAAACACACAATTCTCTGTAAATTTAAACGAACAACCTTATAAAAGAAAAGCCGTATGTTATAATAGTCAACAAGAAGAGCAATACACAAATAGTAAATTTTGCCGTCTCAGCAGTTTTAAATATGGAGGTAAAAAACGGTAAACACAAGTACATTGATCTTGCAAGAGAACTGAAAAGATTTCGAGTACTTGTCCAGATTAGGACACCAGATTAATTTGATTTGGCGTCAGTAGTTTCTAAATCTTTACGTAGGCTGTCGGAAAAAGCCGAAAGAAAAGTCAGTTACCTGCGTCCTTAAAGTCCAAAACGAGACTGGATTTACAACTGGGGAAAATATTTTTTCAGAGGTAATTTTTTTTCTTTAGAAACATATCACTGAACAAGCGTTACATCGATGTTAGGGTTAGTTTTAGGGTTACGGGTTAGGGGTTGTGGTTAGGGTCAGGTTAGTTTTAATTCGTTATTGCTTTGATCGATTTTTATTTCCAGTTAGTAATTTTCGCGATTAAATTCAATAACAATGTTTACTTGTCGTTTACTTATTTTCTCGCATTCTTATTGGGTAAGCGTTTCGGCATTTTACAGCCGTCTACGTAAACATTCGGCCACTACAAACACCAGGTGGATTTTTGCTTGGGTCCTAATTTGCACAAGTACCAGACTACGGAACGTGAAGAACCATCGCTGCATTATTAATAGCAATAAAAACACTAGGAGCAGTTCTCGATTACCCGGGAAACAAACTAGGAGAAATTAGAATTAAAGGAAGGGTAGCCACTATACATGAAAACAGCCGAATTATTAAAAAGACCCTTCACGTGCACAAATCGATTTACTTGACAAAATATTGCCGAGCACCTACAGATAAATTGGAATGGAATAGAACGAGAGCAAAGAAATTGAAACAGCTATGGCATACATAATCTGCACTCCTAAAAGCAATACAGATACATGGTGGGCATCGGCTTTTCTTGCTGCCACATACCTGGTAGTGAAGGGTCAAATAGAATGGAAAGACCAACGTGGAAGATAACCATCTAGATCCTAACTGGAAGGGCAGAGAAAGAGTGAGAGAGAGAGAGAGAGTAGTGGAATATTTGCTAGATTTATTACCAATACAATCCTACAGAAATCCAATTGCCGTTATCAACACGATATCAATGGTAAACGACTGCTACGGAAATGCCAAGTGATTTTAAACAGTTATCCTACGAAGCGAAGAGTACTGAACATCTAGGGAGAACTCTTGTCATTCAGACTCCAGGGACAACACATGTTTATTACAGTAAGTAATACTTGAAAATTACTCTAGTGAGAACGCCAAGTAACTAAATAATAATTATATATATAAACCATCAAATCAATATACATAAAAAACACATTAGAAACAGATAATCAATGATCAGAATTCCAACTTCCGATTTTTCCAAAGTCGATGTATGGACCTGATGCTCTTCGTAAATAGTAACGAACATGCACAATTTAAAAGTTGTCAAATAAATAGTTTTCGTGGTATCAACACTTTTATGGCATAAATTCGAGCATTATTCATAAAATATGGAAAAGTAAGGCCCATATAAGAGTTTGGCCAATCTTTACGTTCCCAGACAAAGATACGCAGTCTCTCGACTCTTATGCTATTCTTATAATCTTCATTGGCCACTAAATAAAAAAAAATAGATGAAGCAAGAGAGCAATGCACTCACTAATTTACGTATACATTTTAAGATGTTACTAAATGATTGCCTGCGATAATAGATTTCTAACTTTATTATTTTATTTTCATACACGTATGCAGCAGATTTGTATGAATCTAATAAAAATAGACATTAACATTAAATAAGGGGAGATAACTGTAATCTCTTTATAAGTCGATGGTTATTACAGTAGTAACAATAGCATCTGTAGTAAAATTATGTTTCTTCTATTGCAGATTTAGATAACGGATTATAAATATACATTTTGTTTTCTTCCGAATAGTTTTGAACCTATAATTCATCATTATTTACTCTCTAGGTGTTTATCACAGGAGTACTTATCAGCCATAACTCACTGGCAATAGCAAGTAGTGTTGCCTGGAATCTGAATGCAGATCAAAATGTTCTAAAATTCTGATTCATAGTAATTAGTTTTTTTATAAAATCATATCGGTTAGATAAGACATGATTTTTCTGAATATCTATGATACGATATTTTTACAAGTTTACTTAGCATCGGTTTCCCCAATTAATTTTACGATGAGGAACTCACGAGAGGAACCATGTAAAAGCTCTATATATTCACAGTAAAATGATGACGAGTAATCAGTCCACTATACCAGCGTCATCTTCCTTTTATTACACTATATTGAATTCATCCTCAGAATTGAAAAAACTAGGCGTCATCAGGTTTCCATCGAAGAATTAGAGATTAAAACAGGAGCACATATATAGGTAAATAAAACTACACTTCACTAAAACACCCAAAGACACTGTTAGATATAGGCCGCCCGTCTCATTCTTAAAGCGGACTCTATTCTCGTCTGTTGACGACAATATCGACGGGTGGTTTGTCTGTTCTTCCACCATCATTAATTCGAAGTTTTTATTTAGTTGACCACGCTGAAAAAGAAAAACTGTATTAAAAAAAACAGCCTAACATGAATTAATCTACATTGTTTATTGACCTCTTCGAAAAAGTCAATCTCTTTGAAACGTGGTTGGTTTTAAGAATCCCCGGGGGAGGAGCGCTCGTCAGAAACTTAAATCCCCAACTCAAAAGAATGAGCTAACCGGAAAACAGAAGTGCTCTGACTCATGACGTCACCCTTTTCTTTTATGGTGGCCGGTGGGCAACTCGCGCCCCTTACCTCATATTATTCAACAAGACAACAAGAGCACGCAAATCATTGATCTTATCGAAAGATTAATCGACTCCTGTTCGACCAGATTCTTCTCGGGCGTTTCCGAAAAGCAAACAGACCCACCCTAAAACGTCCAATATTTACTAAAGATTTCTTATCGGGTTACCCAGTTCGTGAATAAATATTTTACAAACATAACGCAGACGAAAACAACAAAAAAGCTATACTCTAAACAATGATCGCGTCAAACAAATACATTGCCAAGCACAGCTGTTATTTTTCTTTTATCTTTTTTTTGTTGGTTCATATTCTTTTTCTTTATCCATCCTGTTCGGACAGCCATGTCTCCTCAGATGACCATTTTTATTTACCCACGAAATTGCCGGCTAAATCTTGTCAATAGATTCAAGAAGTGGCGAGCATGTCTTCTGTTATGCACTATAGCAACACTAATATCTTCCCATCTCAATGCGACACTTTTTTGTCTCAGTCGCACTTAAATATTTTATACTACAAAAAACAAAATTCCCCCTTCCTCAATAAAGAAGTACGTTAGTTTATAGTACAAATAGTATACACAACAATACCAACGTCAAAAGAGTAACGATTCTTCAAGCCCTTTTACGTAAGAACAAGAGATTCCACAATCAATAAGATTAATTATGAAACTAGTGACACCAGTTCAAAATGTAAAGCATAGTAATGAACAGCCACAAATGTTTAGCCGTTATAAAACAAAGTTTTTTTTAAAAATCGTGCTTTTTCAATTGTTGCGCTGGCTTTGCACGTGATCACGTTTCACATCAGCACATACGTTCATTTTAAAAGCCGTAAATTACTGGTCGTTTGAGGAACTTAGCAGCAGTTGTGATCACACCACGACTAATTCGCCTGATGAATATGATGATTTGATGAATAACATCAGAAGTACTCGCAATAAAAGTGAAATGGAAAAAGTAACCCACGGTACAATTCGAAAAATTATGAAAAAAAGCAAAATCACTCCGTGTTATTTCACAACGTCTGAATGGATATATATATATATATATATATATATATATATATATATATATATATATATATATATATATATATATATATATATTATTACTATTAATATTCATTACATTTATGTAGATCGACATAATTTTGAAGGGATCGAGTTTCAATTACAAGAACCAAGCGCAATACTGTTCATCAAATAAAGCTTATCCATATGAAATTGTATTTAAAAAATCATTCATATATTATTTTATAATAATTTATACAAAAAAAGTCATGCAGTTTAAGATTGTTTAAAACATCTACGTAGTAAACAAAAGGTCTATGTAGATTTATATATATATATATATATATATATATATATATATATATATATATATATATATATATATATATATATATAGTAATCCAGGTAGGGTAAAAATCAACAGGCTAGAAATCCAAAGGGAATCAAACCGGGCTTATAAAAGAGTGCTCAATAAAAATATAGAGCTGTATTGTGAATGCTTTTATTCAAACATGTACAAGGTCTGCTACACTGGCATGTCGATGTTATCGATCTACAGCTCTCAAGAGCTGAGATCTCATCAGGCAGAGATTTTTTATGATCCAACCTGGTCGCTGATTTCCAGGAAGAATGTAGATCGATAACATCGACATGCCAGTGTAGCAGACCTTGTACATGTTTGAATTAAAGCATTCACTATATATATATATATATATATATATATATATATATATATATATATATATATATATACATATAGGCAAAATGATAAGTTCTTTCCCAAACTAACATATATCTATCAATAATGAAGATCATGTATCTGTTTGTCTGTATGTCTGAAGCCAAAAAATACTATTTAAGACTATTCTGCTTATTATGAAATAATACAGTATATACTTTTTGAGACTAATGTACTATCTTTAAATGCTGAATTCAGGGCATAGTGTAGTGTAGTATCTGCTATGTTGTCATGATATCATACTCCAAGGAATTACCCACTCTTTTATTAGAGCTATGGAGGTAGTGTAGTATCTGTACTGTTGTCATGATACCATCTTTCCAGGTATTACCGCATCCTTTTTAAGAGCTGTAGAGGTAGTGTAGTATCTGTTCTGTTGTCATGATACCATCCTCCCAGGAAAAACCTCCTCCTTTTTTGAGAAGTGTAGAGGTAGTGTAGTATCTTTTCTGCTTTCATGATACCATCTTCCCAGGCATTACTTCCTCCTTTTTTGAGAGGTGTGGAGGTAGTGTAGTATCTGTTCTGTTGTCATGATACCATCCTCCAAAGTATTCCCTCTTCCTTTTTTGAGAGGTGTGGAGATAGTGTAGTATCTATTCTGTTGTCATTATACCAACTTCCCAGGCATTACCTCCTCATTTTTTTGGAAAGGTGTGGAGGTAGTGTAGTATCTGTTCTGTAGTCATAAAACCATCTTCGCAGGCATTTCATCCTTTTTTCAGAGGTGTGGAGGTAGTATAGTATCTGTTCTGCTTCCAACTAGGAAAAATATGCGACCGGAGGGAGCATATATTTAATAGTATATATAAAGTCTATCTATATGGTATCGAATACACACACCCGTATATACACATATACATAGATATATATATATATATGCATATACATACACACATATTCATGTATAAACATATTCACACCTACATACACACGGCTATACGTACATATAACATACACATACACATAAATATATATATATATATACACACACACATATATACACACACACCCACACACCCATATATTTATATATATATATATATATATATATATATATATATATATATATATATACATATATTAAGATTTTTCACTTAGGAGATAGTTTATTTAGTAAAGGCCGGAATTAGTCCAATAAAAATAAGCTCGATGATACTCGATTACAGGGTACAGAGAATTTATATGTGTTAAACCTTAAAAACATATATATATATATATATATATATATATATATATATAAACACCTATATCTCTGAACGCAAGAATTACACCTAAATACGAATACAGACCGCATTTATTCACATTTATACATATATAGACAGACAATCAAATAAATGCGTTAGCATAGAATTACGTTACTTAATAAACCTGCAACCTAGTACACACCTATTAGTAGAATATGGTATATATATATATATAGGTATATATATATATATATATATATATATATATATATATATATATATATATATATGTGTGTATGTATATATATATATATATATATACTGACCAATATCTACATACTTCTATCGAAGAATGCAGATCTAAGTTTCTATATTCCTATACATACATATGTATACATATCTACATATACATATACTATACACCCACACACACTTTTTATCTTTTCCTGGCAAGGGTATATATCTACTCAACTTCCTCACGTATACATGCCGTCTCACGACATATACACTGTTCTTACGAAATATAGAGGCTATAAATTTAAGAATACATCTACCGACATTCATTCTGTAAATGTATTTATATGCACGCTCATACATATAATGCTACTTATATACCTCTCCGTGTGTTAATCTTATGTATATATCATACAACGTATAGGCACAAAATGATATTTTTTGCCTCAGTATCTCACATTAACCTTCTTATCTAATAATCCTAATTCAATGTGTTTACATTTGGACGGGCGTTTGTATTACTTCAAGGAACAAACAAAAAATAATATTTATATTTACAATAAATCATACATATTGATGTGGAAAGCAACCTGGAATTTCCACGGCGTCATTAAATATTTTGATTGTTTCAATAGACATTTCTATATTCTTACAGCAGCTTTAAATTAGATTTAAATCATTGTTGTACGTAAAGTATCCAGATGACAAATAAGGGGACTATTTATTGATTAGATTAAATCAGATTCAAATAATGTTTGTACACATTTTATTTAGAGGACAAATAAGGGGACTATTTATTGATTAGATTAAATCAGATTCAAATAATTTTTGTACACATTTTATCTAGAGAACAAAGTAGGGGACTATTTATTGATTAGATTAAATCAGATTCAAATAACATTTGTAAATATTTTATCTAGAGGACAAATAAGGGGACTATTTATAAATTAGATAAAATCAGATTCAAATAATGTTTGTTCAAATTGTATCTAGAGGACAAAGTAAGGGACTATTTATTGATTAGATTAAATCAGATTCAAATAACGTTTGTACAAATCTTATCTAGAGGACAAAGTAAGGGACTATTTATTGATTGGATTAAATCAGATTCAATTTATTTTTGTACAAATTTTATCTAGAGAACAAAGTAAGGGACTATTTATTGATTAGATTGAATCAGATTAAAATAATTTTTGTACAAATTTTATCTAGAGGACAAAGTAGGGAACAATTTATTGATTAGATTGAATCAGATTCAAGAAATTTTTGTACAAATTTTATCAAAAGGACAAAGTAGGGGGCGATATTGATTAGATTAAATCAGATTTAAATAATTTTTGTACAAATTTTATCTAGAAGACAAAATAAGGGACTATTTATTGATTAGCTTAAATCAGATTAAAATAATTTTTGTACATATTGCATCTAGAGGACAAAGTAGGGGACTATTTATTGATTAGATTAAATCAGATTAAAATAATTTTTGTACAAATTTTATCTAGAGGACAAAGTAGGGAACAATTTATTGATTAGATTAAATCAGATTCAAATAATTTTTGTACAAATTTTATCAAAAGGACAAAGTAGGGGGCGATATTGATTAGATTAAATCAGATTTAAATAATTTTTGTACAAATTTTATCTAGAAGACAAAATAAGGGACTATTTATTGATTAGCTTAAATCAGATTAAAATAATTTTTGTACATATTGCATCTAGAGGACAAAGTAGGGGACTATTTATTGATTAGATTAAATCAGATTAAAATAATTTTTGTACAAATTTTATCTAAGGGACAAAGTAGGGAACAATTTATTGATTAGATTAAATCAGATTCTAATAATGTTTGTACAAATTTGATCTAGAGGACAGAGTAGGGGACAATTTATTGATTAGATTAAATCAGATTCAAATAAAGTTTGTACATATTTCATATAGAGGACAAAGTAGGGGACTATTTATTGATTAGATTAAATCAGATTCAAATAACATTTGTATATATTTTATCTAGAGGACAAAGTAGGGGACTATTTATTAATTAGATTAAAAAAAATGTGTACCTTGCTGAATTTGTGAAGAACTAGCAATATGTGTTAGAATTAATGAATGTTTGTCTGGTTTAGCGCGTACTCATATAAGGTTTGAATTCTCTTTTTAAATAACGATAATGTGTTTTTTATTTAAGTAGAAGGTTAGATCAAGGGAGTTCATTGTCTTTAAGTTTACTAATATTTCGACTGTAAAACTAAACATTTTAAATTACAATTATCAACTCTGGCTTGGGTTTCGTCCCTTATTAGTTCACCTATCCCTATTAAAGCTGATGCTTCGAAACATATTTTATTCAAGGCAGGAACAAGGTCAAACTAATCACTCTTTGTTTGTTGCGGTTATAATATAGATGCTTTTCGTCAGATGAACCGCGTTAAAACATGCCTAGTTTACCTTCACTTCTGTAACTTGATTTAAACTTTTTTGAATCCATAAACACTTATATATATATATATATATATATATATATATATATATATATATATATATATATGCTATACCATTATACAATGATGATATATTGAACTTTCGTTCTATAAAAGATAGAATAAAATAGGTATAACGTGCTTAAGCGAGTATTTTAAAAACGGTATGAATTAAATATAATATTATAATTCTAGAGATTACAACATTGATAACATACTTAATAATTTTAATATTGTAATCATGCTCCTGGCCATGATTATAATATTTAACACATAAATTATGTCATAATTTTTATAATCCACTGAATATGAACGTTCTACTTGACATGATATATTTTTTTTGTTTTGTTTTACGGCATATCACCCTTTTAGGTCATTTAATGCCGAATCAATTGTATTTTTAAGTACTTTGCAAAATAAAAATCTTTAGACAAAAAAAATATTCTAAAAACATTCATGAAACGTTTTTTTACGGCATATCATTTTTCAGTTTATTTAATACCAAATCAAGCTGAATTTATATACCTTTAGATAATTATATATTTGTATATAGATCAACAGCTTTTAAAAAGATCATTATTTTCTCTATTATATTTTTCTTAAACAGTTTCTTTCATTGTACTTTCTTTGTAAAATGTGTCTATTATAGGGGTCAGATCAATGCATTCAGTAAGAATATGCTTGATTTTGTAAGTTGTCTGGCATACATAGCATATTGGTTGTTGTTTGTCTTCAAGTAAGTAGGAATGTGTAATCCTTGTGTGACTTATGTGAAGTCTGGATAACACTACTTCCTCCTTTCGGCTTTTTTGTGAACTTTTTTCTATTCTCCTATTTTAGTTTTGATCGATAGTTTGTTATGTGTATTGCTACTCCAACGTTGTTTTCTTTGATCTTCATTTTAAAATCTGTATATGGAATTTTAAAATTGGTCTCCTGAGCCATGCCTAAGACAGACCTGGCCGCCATATCAGCCGTGTTGTTTCCCTTGATTCCGATATGACTTGAGATGCAACACAGTAATATTTCGTTATCCTTTGACAAATATTCAATTTTACAAAGTAATTTTGTCACCAATGGATTGACAAATTTCCTGTTTTGTAGTTATATTAGTACAGACACAAAGTCAAAAAAGATAATTATTTTTTTTTATTTTGGGATTTTAAAATGCAATTGAGCGTCATATCCACTACACATGTTTCTGCATTACAAATAGAAGTGTCATTCGTGAAACGCTTCTTATTTATATTTTTGTTGTAAATTGTAGAACGTCATGTTGCATTTGTTCATGTTTTGATCCATCTGTGAAGATATGTATATGTCTTGGATAGTTGTCTTTGACTTTCTCTAATCCCTCGTGGAAAATTAAAGGATGGATTTATTGCTTGTAGAGTCTGCTTAAGGCCTGTATTATCTTTGGGATCCTTATGACCAAAAGTTGGGTCCTTTGGTATTATCGTATCATGTATGTTTGCCAGATTCAATCCTGCTTCTTTGTTGATCATTCCCATTCGAAAGCAAAAGGTCTTATAGCCCTTTAATTCTTTTGGAATAATTCCCTTTATTTTGAATGGAATGTATCATCATATGCAGGATTTGATGAAAAGGATTTCAATTTTACGTAATACTGCAGAGCTAATTTCTCACCTATGATATCTACAGGTGCCTCGTCAGCTTTTACATAGAGATTCTCAACAGACGATGTTGTGAAGGCTCCAAGGACTGCCCTTAGTCCTCCATTGTAGATTGGGTCAAGTATTTTAGATAGGTATTTCTGGCTGATGGATATATAAAAGTACTATAGTGCAAGTTGGATCTAATCAACAACTTATATAGTTTTAGTAGAGTGTTTCGGTCCGCACCCTACTCAATGTGGGTTAAAATGTTCTATTGCAGTTAACCCTTAAATATTTCAAGTGGGCAATAAAAGTCAATTTTCTATCCCAAATTTCTCCTAAATATGTGTATTAATCTAGGACTGGGATTTCCATCATTTCAAGTTTCAGGCTAGGGCGTTGTGCAATTTTCTCTTCTGTCAAAAATGGACACATTTTGTTTTTGCCTGAGAAAATCGGAAATCATTTTCTGTTGCCCATTATTGACTTTATTCGGGCATTGTTGCAATTGCCACTCAATTGTATGCATATGCTTAGACTTGTAGTATATTAGGAAGTCGTCCACGTATAGGGATCCATTCACTCCGGGTAATAAGTTTTGTATTATGTTGTTTATTTTTATGCTAAACAGAATCATAGATAGCACGCTGCCTTGTGGGGCATCTTCTTCCTGAGTTTTCATATCAGAAAAAGTAGATCCAACGCGAACTAGAAATCTTCGGTTTGACAAAAAAACGTCAATAAAATGTGGCAATATACCATTTAGACCAAGATCGTTAGAATCTCTCATTATGCCATACCTCCATGCTGTATCATACGCTTTCTGTAGGTCAAAGAAAATAGCTACGATATGTTTTTTCTTAATGAATCTTTCTCTTATGGCAGGTTCCAAGAATACCAAGTGGTCTCTTGTACCTATTTTATTGCGGAATCCACATTGTAGATTGGTAATAAGGCAATTGATATTGTCCTCTTGTTTGCGGAATCCATATTGTGAGTTGGTAATAAGGCAATTGGCTTCTAAATATCAAATTAATCTATTGTTGATCATCCTCACCATTGTTTTGCATAAACAACTAGTCAAAGAGATCGGCCTGTAATTTTGTGGATCACATTTGATTTGTCCGGTTTTGGGATTGGTACCACAGTAGTTTGTCTCCATATGTCCGGGAATTCACCCTCTGTCCATATTTTGTCATATATTTTTAGGAGAAGTAAAAGTGAGTCTCCTGGTAGTTGCCTTAAGAACTCATAATGGACTTTATCCGGTCGTACAGCAGGATTATAAAATCTTCTAATAGAGTCCCTTAACTCACTCAATGTAAATGGACTATTATATTTTTCCAGATTTTCTGCGTTGCTTTTGGTTGTTAGACATTCTTGTTTGCTGCTCTGACTTGATGAGATTTTGGAAAATGTTTCTGCTAGCTGATTTGCTATGTCGATTTATCTGCTATTCTGCCATTAAGTTTGGAGAGGTGTTGGATTGCTTTAGTCTATTGTTTACCTGCTATTTTCCCGATCATTTCCCAAACTGCTTTCGGTTTAGAAGAGGAATTTAGTTTGCCAACATATTTTTGCCAACATTCTGTTTTCGTTGTTTTTATCACCCTGATGGCGCTTGCTCGGCTTTGTTTGAATTCTATTAGATTTTTAGGAGTAGTTTCTTTTTCGAACTATCTTAGGGCTGCTTTCACAGTCAAATAGTATGTTTGCATTGATTGTTAAACCAGGGTCTGTTAAGTTTGTCTGGTGTAGAATTTCTCGGAATGCAGTCTTTTGCTATATAAATCAGCCTCTCTGTGAAGTGTTCTACTGTGTCATAGTATGTTTCCATACATGTCAGTTTCCCCTGACACTTAAAAAAAACATTTGCCAATCGGCTTTATCTAGTTTCCAGTGACCTGGTTTACTTTCACCAGAAGGTTCTATATTTTCGAGGAGGATTGGAAAATGATCACTGCAGCAAGTGACATCATACACTCTGCAAGTAAAGACCATATAGACTGTGGGGTCGCATATGTTAAAATCAATAGCATAATTACTTCTATTGAATGGGTTCATATATGTCTGTGCCCTTTCGTTTAGCATGTACATATCATTTTTATTAATCAATGTTTGTATTATTTTACCCTTTTTGTCGTATTTTTGCACCCCAGAGGGTATTGCGACTATTACAGTCCCCCAATAAGATAAATGGTGTGGGTAATAAGTCAATTAGCTTCTTAAGCCCACTTTCATTTATCTCCTCGTTTGGTGGAATATATATTGAACATATATTGATTGTTTTATGCAATGTCGCCTTGATGGAAAACGCTTGGATATTGGTCTGGATATTCAGTTTGCTATGGGGTATATCATTTCTGATTATAATTTATGCCCCTCCAGAAGCCCTATGTCCAGTATCATTGATGTGGCTACATAACTGATCATTTTTAATATTGATATTGTCTTCTTGTTTGGGGAAGGTTTCTTGGAGACAAATAATTGTAGGAGATTTCTGCGTCAGTAATAAGAGGAATTCATTAAGATTTGGTTTTAACCCGCGACAATTCCATTCGATTATTTTTTTGTCTCATAGTTTATATTTTGATTAGGGGTGCTTTCGTTTTGTTTTTTTGTTTTTTGTTTTAAGAGTTTTCGTTTTCTGTTTCCATCATGTCCAGTGCCTCAAATCCGTTTTGTGTCAAGTTTACTCTGATTTTTGCTTTTCGTTTTTGAGCTAATTTTTCTTTTTTCTCAACTGCACGATTTTTACCTGTAGGCTCTTTGCATGGAGATTTTTTATTTGGATCTTTTCATATCGCTATCTTTTTCCTAGTATATTCAGTTGCATCACTTATTTTTTGACAGTTGTGGTGCACTTTGGGTGGTGCACAACGATACTCCTTTCCTCTCTTGGTTCCAATTGTTGCTTTCCTACCTTTCTCCGCGGTTCTTCGTATGATTTTCTAATTGTATTTTGGAATGCTAGCCAGTCTCCCGGTCCAAGCTGAAGCAACCTTTGTATTAATTTTTTTTGTATTTACTGTCCTCATTATTCACCACCGGGTACACAGCCTGACAATATGTATTTTGTCTACTAGTGGTTTCAACCACCCTTCTTGCTTCTTGGAAGGAACTATTTCTAGTGTATTTAACTGTCGGTATCTCTTTTTCCCTCATCCATCTCTCACACATTTTTGCATAAACTGGGTAGTCACGGCCACAGTTTGCCCATGTATTGTATTATCATTACTCTCATCCATAGAAAGGTTGGGGTCTTTTTCCCCATATTTTTTTCACATGCTTTTCTTCCGTTACAATCGTGATCACAAGCACCTGTGTTCCATCGATTTATCTACCCACTTATAGCAAAACGTCCGGGGCACACAGTCATGTTGCGGTCATTTATCTTTCAAGTTGATTGACCTTTGCCACCGCCTTCTCGCACTTATTTATAAACTAGAGTGTGTATTGGAAACTACGAAGTTCATCAATTTCAATATTGCTAACGAGCGGAGAAACTAATAGAATAAGTGCTACGGCAAGACGTAACTGGCCGATTGATCAGAACGGACATCTCCGACCACCAATCTAGCCGGAGTAAGGGCCGAAGTAGAGTGTTGCAAATTACGTGACCAATTATGCAACCAGGCCACGGACACCTGAGCCACCAAGATCCCGTCCTAAGACATCACGGGTAACGACGCACAGCCAACAGCTGGCCCCGTTTTCGGAGGGGGGGGGTACCCTTCTGCATGGGATTGCAGTCGGCGAATTCGCGCTAGGGCAACATGACATGTTAAACATTGAGATTATTTTCATCTGCAGTATTTAATACATTATGGGGATTCGTAAGATCAGATTGATTAATAAATACATTTTATATTATTTAATCTCATGGGAATATTGCAATTGTTTTGTGATTTTAACTCTAACTTTCCTTACTCACACGCACACACACATACCCCCCACACACATATATATATATATATATATATATATATATATATATATATATATATATATATATATATATATATATAATTAAAAATAACAGACACTTTTTGTCTGGTTATTTTAGTACTGATCCCTTCAATTTTCCGGATTAAAATCTTAATCTCGGAAGAAATTTGGCTGATGAAACTGCCGTAATGTACATGTTGATCCAGAGTACTTTCTGACCCGTCTGGGTTCATCGTCAGTGGAATAATGACAAACAGGTAAAGACCTGGAGTGAGATTTATAATTAATTATGGCGGGAAAATTTAAATATGAAACTATATTTATTAGGTATTATAAGCATTTAAGTATATTAGTACTAGTGTTAAAATTAATCTTGTTAATAGCAGGTTTTTTTGTTTTAAGATAACAAGATTAATTTTAACACTGATACTAATATACTTAAATGCTTATAATACCTAATAAATATAGTTTCATATTTAAATTTTCCCGCCATAATTAATTATAAATCTCACTCCAGGTCTTTACCTGTTTGTTATTATTCCCAGACGGGTCAGAAAGTACTCTGGACCAACATGTACATTACGGCAGTTTCATCAGCCAATTTTCTTCCGAGATTAAGATTTTAATCCGGAAAATTGAAGGGATCAATACTAAAATAACCAGACAAAAATTGTCTAATATTTTTAATAATACGTGTCGTAAGGAAAAAATGCTGCCTCGATATATATATATATATATATATATATATATATATATATATATATATATATATATATATATATATATATATATATATATAGTGTCTTTAGTCTTTCTGTACAAGTGTCTGCCAGGACAAAATAACACGAGGATAATTCACTCTACAAGTAAACCCTGACCAAATTTTCAAAATAACATGATATTCGAAGCCCAAATGATATCTCCTCGACACGGCTGTACATTGGCTCATGCGAGGAATGGGGCATGTGTGTGTGTGTGTACATCGTCAAGAGAAGTTATTGACACGTAACTCTGAAAGTAATGTATTATTATTATTGTATTTTTATCTATTTCTTGATTATAGCATATTTTGTCCCACTTAAAATTACCTATGGCATAGTCACGTAAAACTAATGTAATAAAATATAATGAAGACAATCGTATATATAGTTTTATAAAGTTTTTCTAATAAAAGTTAAAAATGATGTGAAAATCGCGGCCATTAAAGCTGGCAATTCAATCTAAACTCATATGTGGTACATTAACGAAAATTGCTACTTGACACATATGGAATATGGTTTGTTCCTTAATTGCATGTAGGCCTCAGGGACTTTCATAACCACATTGTAAAACCAGGTTTTCATGAAAGTTAAATCGTTCCCTGCTACCTATGGGGCTTTGCTATATCTTACAACATAGCTACATACTATATTGCTTATTGTATGTTCTCTGACTTCATCATTGTAATTACAAATCCCAACTAATTTAATGTCTCTGGATTGCGTATTCGAAGTTTATCTAAAAGCCCAAGTATTTACCGGTTAGTTCCACAATGACTTTTTTCCCCCCGAAACCACCTATGTTCTGTTGGAACAACATTATCAATACTAGAAGAGTATCGAACAATTCTGAGAAACTCACTAAAAATCGATCCATAAATAAATAAATTAAGGTATATTACTATCTAAGTATGACATCCTGACTATATGGAAACTAAAACTATCTGGCTTGTCAAACAATTCATACTGAAATTCATCTTAGTGAATCTCAATTTCAAGATCCAGACATGTAGCCATGTTTCCTTTGTGCTGAGGCGATACATATCCCTAGATGTTTAACTAAAATGTGGACGAGTGGTTATAGCACTTGTCTTTGGGCTGGACGACCCGGCTTCGATCCCACTAACGGCATGCGAATTTTCGGGTCGAAAAACTCCCTCTGTCCACCCAGCAGTAAATGGGTACCTGACTAAAACTCAGGGAAGGTTCAAGGCAGCGGAAGGAGAGGGATGGGTTTCGCCTTCCATATGCTGTGCCCTAGACACGGTGATTCTTAACAAATCACCGCTGCTACGGCCATGGGCAGTGTGCGATGTCGGCAACGACACTCGTGCGCGTCCAGACTATGCGACCTTTACCTTTACCTTTATCCCTTTCATTAACGTCTAAAAGACATTTAAAAACATGAAGTTTCCACTGAAATGTATTGCTTTCGTCTATCATGACTAATCAGTTGGGGCATAAATCGATCGTCATATCAATGAAGGTAACGGTTTACCAAAAATGAAGCTTGTCCTATATTCAGTGTGATGCTTATTTTTTGTTTTGAACGTTAATGTCTCACAGTAAAATAGCAATTTGAAATTAAAAACTTAAACGTAAATTTGATTAATGATTTTGAAAATGAATTGTTCTTCTGCTGCTTCGAGACAAAACATGCATCTTTCCCAGATCACGAAAACTATCTTGTTCTATATCTCTTAAATATCTATTAGATTTTCGTGTTCAATTTTTGTGTACAAAGTTGTACACTCATATGTAGAGATATTTCTACGTTCAGAGAGATTATTTAATCAATTCAATTTCTTGAATACAAAATCCAAGATTTTTAATATCCTGAGTAACACGTATATTTCTCATGGAAATTTTCTTGTTTTCCTAAAAAGCAGGTTAAACACTTTGGAGACTTTTGTTAAACATAACTTAGTGCTGCATGTGTTGAATGGAACAATGAACCGTTTAATATATATATATATATATATATATATATATATATATATATATATATATATATATATATATATATATATATATATATTAGTATTTCATGTATCCACATTTAATTTTATAAGGAGATATACTTTTTTATGTATCAATTTTCAGTGTTTACTTCAACAGTGCTCGGTAAGTAAATAGTAGTAGGTAGTAAGCTATGAATATATATTTATGGCAATTAAGCTACACAGAGGTTCCTCCATTTCATCCCCGGGGGAATCTTCAGGCTAAAATGCATGAAGTTATTTTTGCCGGATGTTTTTATATACACAGCTAGCTAGTCAACCAATCAGATTCTTTCTTGTTCTCTCAGCCTTTTGTTGGGCTTCCCACGAATAAAGGTCTTGTTAGTGTTATTTCCTATATCCTGTTCTAGTGTTCTGTTTTCTATAGATTGGCCTATATCCTGTCTCGTTTGTTGTGTCAATATAATGGGTGAATTTATTTTAACATGTGATATACATATATAGTGCCTCAAACTAGGGAGAGTTTATTCGATATATAACATTAAAACAGTTCTTCTGATGTATTTTATAAAATGTTTAAATTATTTGTAACCGCTTAATGCAAAAGAATAAAACAATTTTTAATGGTTATCAGTAAATAGTTATTTATAGCTCTGCGACTATATTAGCCGTCAAGAGCAGGAGACGGTTCGGTCGCGGTAGTTGGTTGCGAAAACATTCCCGGTTTAATCAAATCAAACTGCAATTTGAGATCTGCTGACACTGTGGAGATGCGTTGAAGAGTCCTGACAACTTCATAGACCGTAAGAATATTTAATTTACTGAAGAATCAAGAAGTGCGTAAGTAACTATGTGAAACACCAACTTAATTATTCAACAGTAAAATTAGTTCCCAAGTTCCTTGTGTTGGATAATGATCCTATGGGAATGGACGTATCTGTTGGAAATCGTTGGTTTGACTTGCGCGAATTAGCGCGGGGGACCGTGCAGTCGAGTGCAGAATAGGGCCTGTTCTCATAGTCGGAGCTAACGGACGTGACAGGGTCACCACGTGACGAGACCTCAGATCAAGGATCAATGTGCACCTGCGAGAGACTCTGTGACGTCACAGGCCGTTGCGTGGGAAGCAGAAGGTACCGTGACGTCAATCGTTCTTCGTGAGAAGCGAGTTTTAGCAGGCTAGGTTTTGGAGGCGAACCTATGAGACGTGATTTTTCCATGTAATCAAGCAGCTTACATAGTGGAATTATTCCCTAAGAAAATACAGGCGAAATATCTATTCCCCCCTCCTCCACAAATGGTTAAGACTTAATAGTTAAGTAATTCTGGAAACAGTAATTTGCTCTCTCTCTCTCTCTCTCTCTCGACGTTAGTGAATATCTCCCAGCTGATTTGATAACTAACGCTTGAAATAAAAACTGAAGTTAAATTTTAAAAGATTGTTTGTCTTCCGACCCGATCATGGAGCTTTTGTTGCAGCGGCGTGGTTCACGGCAGAAGAAAGAGGAAGGAGTGCAACCACTTGACCACATCGAGACGGCGACCCTCTACGCGGCGAGGGAGATATCTAAAGGTATGCACACTATATGATTATTAATGTTTTAAAAATGACGAGTATTAAACGAGTACTGCCACGGCCGTTCCGGGACGAGTATACAAACGAGAAAAGCCGCGGCCCTAAGTAGAGAGTTATGCAACACTTGTTGTAATTGCGGAATTCTAACTGATTTATGTAACAACACAAGTAGAATGGGGTGTAATGTAGCAGTACAACACATCGGGGTACTTTGGTGAACTTTACAAGCAGTCTCAACCCGATTTTTCAAACGAAGGAAAAATAAACAAATACTAAAAAAGTCATAAAAAAACTTTAACGGTAATGATGACAGGTTTCACATAATAGATAAATGACATGCCAAACATCGTATTTCGACTGTCATGACTGTGGATTCTGGGAGGGGCGCAGCTCCAATTGAGATTTTTTAACAAAATCGACGCTACTGTACGCATCCAACAACTGAGCGCCATTCTCGTGGGTACATTTTTCTACTTTTTACCAAATAGCACATCGCTTAGTCAATATATGTTATTGTAATATATGATTTTAGCCTATTTAGACGTAAATATGATCAACTTCAGGATACCTTAACAAAGTGTAGTCTTGGTTTTCTAAGCTGGGATTTACTGCTGGACTTTCTATCGGCTCTACACCTACTGTTCCTTCGACTATCGGTTCAACCACTTAATACCATCACTATAACGAAAACACCCTTGTACGGTTTTGAAATTCCTCAAACCAACATGCCATCAAGATGATGAACAAATCCAGGCGGGTTCTCTACCCGATCCAGAGATACTTTCGCAACCTAACAGCAGACACTTTCCGTCCTTTATACATCACTCGGGTGAGGCTCATTCTATAGTATTCCATCTAAGAAACACATTTTCAACTTCAAAAAGATATCTTACACCTAGACGAATTACAGATTTGGTAACAATAGTTCTTAATGATGATGTTATTATAGAGGTGGATAGTTTGAAATACCTGGTCGCCATCTTAACAGCCAGGGGTCAAGGTGGAGCTCATAACAAAGCGCGAATTGACTATACACGTCATGCCTTCCGGCAACCTAATTACCGGCTTTGGGGGAGATATGAGATAAAGCGCAGTAGAAAAGTAAAGATGTACCAATGGCTGGTGCGAACGATCTCCATTAATGGCAGAGAGTCCAGGCCAATACGATTGGAAGAAATTAATTGTCTGAAAACTATATACTACCACTGCCTACGTAGCATCCTCCATATCCGATAGCAACACGTCGCCTTAAAGAACTCGGTACGTTTTGGCTGCATAATTATCTCTTCACACCCGTCTACGCGTGGTGGGTCATTCACTCCGTCATCAATCGATCGAGTTCATCTAGATAGCAATTATTCCAGTTTTCCCACAGGGTTAGAAAAAAAAACGATGTGGTGGACAACTAAAAACCTGGCTGATGGTGGTTAAAGCTAATCTGGAACCTAACTTGGTCCCACTTTTCTACGGAGTTCAATGTTGGAAAAGCGAGTGACTGTATGAACATCAATTTTGAAAAATCTCAAGTGAGTAATAATCACAGCATAGGACGTTGTATCTGAAGGGACATTACTTTTTCAACGACTTAATGTGGTTTCATTTCTTAACATAAACCCCCGTTTAAAAGAGTCAATACCCTTTCTTAGTGGAGAAATCAAATGTTCCGTGGTCAAACTTTAAGTAACTTATATTTCCCATATCTTGGGTGTTTTCGCTTCTCTTAGCTAAATGTTAGCAACTATCATGATTATTAGTAACTATTATAATTATTATTACTCTTGTAATTGTTAGCATTGTTATTATTATTATAATCATTATTATTACTAGCAAATATATTATCTCTGCGGTCGCATATTTTTGCTGGTAGTTTTATTTAATTGCTCAGTAAAATATGTTAGTTTTATTTTTTAACAAAAAAAATCAAAAAAAATCAAAAAAAAAAAATCACCCGGTCCTTTATATTTATAAGACAACAAACAAACCCAACACGTTTAAAAAAAAATCAAAGTAGATATATCATTGTTGAGCGACTCGTTCGATAAATTTCAGAGAATATGTCATTTACGTGTTATTAATCAAATAACACGCCTGTCTTGTGTCCATCTATTTCTCTTTTCTCTCTCTGTCTCTCTCTCTCTATATATCTATCTTTCTTGAAATATAACTTTTTGTGCCTTCGAAAAAGAGGGTTATACTTAATAATCAGAGGGAGTGTAACAAAATGTTGGAATGCCCGCCGGCTGTTCCATCATATTTAATCACAATCTAATTAAATTACATGACTCAATTATATAGATAAAACCAATCTTTAATTAATTCTATTTATCATTTTTATAAAGGTTATTATTATCGAGGAAAATATTTTAAATACATCTGGAAATTAGAAAAAACAATCATGAGTGTATATTTGCGAATATTAATATATTAGAAGCCTTAACACAAACTAATTACGTAAATTTGAAAGACGCGTGATGTTTGGGGACGTTTTGGAATGTGTATATATAGGAGCTCATAAGTAGATAAAAAAGAGCAACTAAAACTAATAATATAGTTTCGGCTTCAGACAGACAGCTACATAATCTCCATTATTGATATATTATCTAACTGAGTTGGGATGCAGATCTTATATTCACATAGTATAAAAGGGGAACTAACGAAGTCAATTTAATGAGGGTGTCTCTTACTTAGATCGATAAAAGTGATGTAAATTACCTTATGTAGATAGGTTTTAATGTTTGATGTAGTGTTCGTACTGTTTAAAGTTTATCTTATGTAAAACCTTAAGAAACTAAATATTTCTAAGTGATTATATCTAAAGTTAATAGACATTTAAAACTGTGTTGTATATTTTAACATTTATTTATTATTATTATTATTTCATAAATATGTTTATGAATATATATTATATGAAAAAATATGGGTGTATACAGTTAAGCTGAAACATGAGAAAACTGTTGATGAAGTAAAATGAAAAGAATGGTCAGCGATAGTCTAACGCCATGAAAGCTGACTATTTACATGAAGTAAGGGGTTATATATCAACAATAAAATTCAAGTAAAACATATTCATATAAGCGTATTCAAGAGAACCATATTCATGTTAAATTCTTAATAGGGGTGAGGGAGGGATAGTAAACTGAGGGGTAATTGAAGATATGGATAGAATGAGAAAAGGGAGAAAAGTTTGTTATATGGTAACGCCAAGGTGCAAGTAAGTTGATCTGAGTTGAGGGTGGTAAGTGAGTGTCCATCATTGGATCCTGATCCATGAAATGACGATAGACCAGTTTAAAATATATGGGTTGTTTCTGTTGTCGAGTTTTTTATAGGAGTTTTGAAAGTTATAGGGTCCTTCTTATTTTGGTTATTAACTGAGCTTATATGGTTGGAGATTCGTTTCTTATTGAAATTGAAGGTAGATCGTGTATAAGTATGAAGCTTATATCTAGGGTAATCGATATTCTAATTTTTGTCGGTGTTAATATTATTATTTGATATATTTTTATCAATTCTAGTATAAATAGTTTGAGTGATATTATCATGGTAGTTATAAAAAGTCAGTAATAGGTCCTGATGCGTAAGATGGTTGATGGCAACATTGGGAGAAGTTACCTCTCAGCAAGCAACATTAGTGAGTTGAAACTATAGATGGTTGATGTGTATGCGGATCAGGGCTATTGATACGTTGATAGTAAGGGTTAAAGCGTTATGGTAAATGGTCGTCAATTTAGATAAGAGACCCAACTCATTAAATGGACACTGTTACCTCTACATTTTTTCTTGTAAGGCAAATGATTTATCGTCGGTTGTTTTTAACAATGCATACGAGTCTTCTATTGCTGAGCATCTACTAAATAGCAGTACTCGGGTTTCCAATTTTAGTGTTTACTTATTCTCCACTATAAGGAAATTTGAAACCGGTTAGCTAGCCTTTTTATTATTTTATTATTTTAATTTATTAGGCTTATTAAAAAAGGGTCTTTATGTTGCCATAATATCTGATTATTATTATTATTATTATTATTATTATTATTATTATTATTATTATTATTATTATTATCATTATTATTATTATTATTATTATTATTATTATTATTATTATTATTATCATTATTATTATTATTATTATAAAAACGAAAATACATTTCAAGTTTAATTAACACATAATTAATCGAAAGAGTTATATTTATTAATAAATAAAATCTTAACATAATGTTACATTAGAAACCGATATTATGTTAGGTTTTGTCCTCGACAGGAGGCAACTAAATAGAAGCATCAACTACTCAAAATTAGCGAGTTCGACGATAATCTAAAGCAAGGGACATAACTCTCATTGAATATGATCACAATCGTTCCGTCTTAAACCTACTCAAATCCAACGTTCGTAAACATCGCACATTCAAAATATAATAACAAAATAGAAACATTTCTTTATAACATAAAATAAATAAAATAAAATTAATACTATAAAGTATCGGATCTAATTACTTTTAAGATAATAACAACATTAATTGAACTTTATATGTCAATTTCGCATCGTTTGGGGTTGTTTAACTGCTGTTAACCTGATTAGTTTACTTCACAGCCGCAATTGTATCACGTTTCAGAACTTGAGTTAAACGAAATATAAACACCTGAGAAAGCGATTTCCACACGAAATATCGTGATATATGGGCTTCAACAATGTTTCGCGTGAAGAAGTGACCACTATAAAGCACGAAAGATTTAATAGATAAATAAATAATAAATTATTTGAAACCCAAAAAATATATTTTAAAACATATTTTCGGTACTACTTCTAAAAACACGGGATATTTTCGCATTTTCTTCTATAAATTGTTTCTAAATATATTTACACACAATGCTTCAAACAAACTACATAACTTTTTTGGCTTAAGGTACACAATAAGTCATGAAAATGAAATGCCGTGGTAGACAAAATGTTTGAAAAAAGACAAACGGAAAACAGGTTAAAATGCAGGAAAAAACAAAATACAAGAGATTTGACCGGTTTCGTTCGTATTATTGAAGACGTTCGATAATACGAACGAAACCGGTCACATCTCTTGTTTTTTTGTTTTTTCTGCATTCTAACCTGTTTTCCGTTTGTCTTTGTTCAAACATAACTTTTTTATACATGCACATAGTCGTCACAGTCTTTCAGTATAGCTAGACAGACAAGTGTCTTGAGCTGAGATAAACATTCAACCTTCTTGCTGACAGTCGGTGCTTCTAACCATTCGGTAGTCCGTAAATATTGGCATCCGTAAATGGTTTGTATAAAAAATAAAATACGACAACTAAACTGAATAATACAAATCTAGCAGTGACAATTCAGATATAGGCGTAGAATATCATATAAAATTTCAGTAAGCAAAATTAAGATAGGCTGGTATAATAATAAGAAAAAACAGACCGATCGACTAATACTAAACCAGCAGTGACAATGTAGTTATGAGCGTAGAATATTACTATAAATTTAAGTTAGCAGTATTAAGGAAGGCTGCTGTAAGTGGTTTATATGGAAAAATACAGTAGGTCAAGCGAATAATTCAAAAGCAGCATTGACAATGAATATATTGTTGTAAGATTCCATTATGAATTTGGTACTGGTTCATATTTTGAACCAGACAAACATGACTTTTGCCGACTCAGATTTACGTAAATAGCCGTATCAAGCCAAATAAAAACAAATCGGAGTCAAAATGAAAATGATGTGGCGTTCCAACAGAAAAAAATAGTGAAAGTACATTTAAAGCAAGAAAAAAACTCACCGTATGTTTATTTCTATGCAGAATTATTTAGTTTTTGAGGAAAAAAATAATAAAACAATTATTATCATTTATTTCTACAGGGATTTAAAAATATATATTTTGGCGGTCCAACTTTTGAACCAGACACAACTAAACCGTTGTTCCCCCTAAACTAACCCTAACTTTGTTTACTATTTGTTTAGCTTTTTCACACCGTTTTTCTGGAAATCTTTAACAATCGTTAATTTACGATTCAATTCAAGTTAATTTATCTCTTATTTTATCACCGTCTGATTAAATAAGCGCTTCGGCATATACCGGCTGTTTACGTAAATAGTCGGAAAAAGCCGTATGAAAAGTTTTTTTTTGTTCAAAAGCTGTATCAGAACCATCAAATTAAAAAAAAACAGTACGCATATTGCCGTCAGTAAATGGTTTATATGACAATTACAAAATACACTAGCTCAAGCAAATAATACTAAAGCTGCAGTTTCAATGGATATATGAGCGTAGAATATCATTATAAATTTAAATAATCAGTATTACGCTAAGCGTCCCTAAATGGTTTGTATGAAAGAACAAAAGAAACATGTGTCTAGAAGAAACCAACATAGGAATGAACGAAGAGTAAACAGTGCAAAAAAGAATGAGTGAAAAGACTAAGATTATATTGGAATATTCATATATTCGACTGTCACTGCTGGGTTACTATTGCGTGACGGTACTCCTGTTTTGAGAGATCGATAAACGTACACGGTTATAAAGGAATGTTTGTTATAAAAAAGAAAATTTTTTTATGCTTTTCATTTAGAAAGGTAAAGTCACTTCTAGCATTTCTTAGGAGTCTTAGAAGAATAATCAAGGGAAGCGCGAGAGCGCTCTATCCCTTAATAGACGCCACGAATGGCCTATGCTGGAAATCTCATTTCTTTGATCTATCATAACTCAAAAACCAATAAACCAAATTAGTTAAAACTTTGCACAAAATTTGTATTTGATAGGTTCTATAAGTGTGTAGAATTTCAGCATCATTAGTCAAGGCAACCCAGAGATCCAGAAAGTACAATCATGAAATCATGTTATCTGTGTGTACGTACGTACGTACGTACGTATGTGCCACCCTGTATCTCATCAACTATTTTATGGATTCAGCTGATTTTGGGCAGAGATAGAAGTTCTAGGGTCTAGTTGATGGCATTTTAATTTCAGTTTACCATATACCTTAGTTTTCCAGAAAATTCAAAAAAACCTAAAAAATGACCATTGTATTGAGGCATAGCCTTTACAAAAGTAGTGACATTCCATGATAAATGCCAGTATACTGAAATCATATGCCCTTAATAGGTTTGAGATGAAAATTCATATACAGTAAATGTACAAAAGCAAGGAAATTCCCAAATGTTTACACTTTTATTGTCATTAAGGGTATGCGAACACAACAGGGCTATGTATTTTACTGGTAGGAATTTTTCTTCAGCGCACCTCACACACTTCATCCACTCATGCATAGAGATTTATACTGTAATAATGTGATAATGAAATGGTTTGGTTGATATGTAGTCATACCTTTAATGACAATAAAAAGTGTAAAAATTTGGGAATTTCCTTGCTTTTGTACATTTAGTGTATATGAATTTTCATCTTAACCCTATTAAGGGCATATGATTTCAGTATACTGGCATTTATCATGGAATATGCTTGGAATTCAAATTTAACCGGCATTTTCTGCGAGACTGCATCCCACGGTCACCTTCATATGCACGCTTGAACTTGAGTTGAACATGGTTCTGAAGAAGAGTGTTCCCGAAATATTATATCATACGGAGTTTCCATCAGACTATCTTGATACAGGTATTACATAACCTTGTCACATCGTGTAGATAAACAGCTATATGTGTGTTTGTGAAAGAAAAATACATATATATGTATATGTGTATGTATACATTGTATTAAGGGTGAAACTATTTAATTTGTTCCACCATTATATGTCTTATTTGCTCCAACTTGTGTCCATTCGTCACACCTCTGCATTGTATTGGCTTCTAAGTATCACATTTCTATATGTTATTTAATATTTAAGCGTGACAGACCGACACACTTGTTATTTCAACATTCAGTGTAAGACGTAACAGAGTTCAAAACTAACTTCACACTCTAGTGGGGGATGATCGCTACGTTCCTCTACAGAAAAAAAGCGTTGGTAATTTTTATATACTTCATCGTTATTTCCATGGAAAGTTCTCAACTAAGCTTCGATCTCTGGTTCCTCCATGTAAAACTTTTGTAACATAAATTCGTCTTTTTAGTAAAACTTAAATAAATAGTTTTTTTGTGCCTTTGTGTGTCTAACATGAAACACCACTTCCATGAACAACATTAATTTCAAAGAACTTGTCATTCTGTGGGACACATTCCTACAGGACTGCTTCCCTGAGGATAACAACATGGCTATCTTCCAATCAAATATCAATAAATGCTTGTCATACACAATCATTATAAGTAATCACATTTTATTAATTCCCTTGATTATTTTAAATCCTCTCGTAATATTCGTTATAATGCAACTGACAATCGAATTAACCCTTATCCTCGAGGTGCTTTTAAACTTCATAAATGATGAATCATTAGTAACGGTACAACGGGCAGATCGACGGACAAGCGTCTCTTATGAGAATAATCGATTTGTTAGATTATACAGGGTAGCCAAAATGTCACTTAGGGATTTTTAACTTGAATAATTTTTTTTCATTTGTTATGATACCTTAATAGATTTTTAACATAATCCTTCACCAGCAAATTTAACACGCTGGGAGAAGAGATAATATTATTAATGAAAGTGTGGGTAAAAAGAAACAGTGCAGCATATTTTGTTATATTGCATACTAGAACTAGACAGGTGAATATGCCGACACAACCAAGTGCTGAAGACCATAGAAAAATAAATGATTAAAAATATCTAGGTTTGAAAAATTAGAGAAGATAAATTTTGTGAAAGAAGAGAAACTAATAAATACAACGAATAGAAAGGCGATACAGATATACATTAGGAAGAAGATTAGCCTTTTGGCTAAGATAAGCGTGTAGTATATGTTCGGATTGATGCTCACTCTGTGAAGCGGTACCGTCTTCGCCTTCGGGCATGGATTCCGCCGGTCTGAGCTACTGTCCACCCTTCCAGGCTTTACCTTCTCACCCTTTGATAGGGAGTTAGTTTATTGCTAATCGCCTTAAGCGCACGTACAGGGGAATGCCGACTGGGTTGGCCAGGTATTTTTTGACGGTCAGAGTGCTCTTCTTCTTCTAGGGCGGTGGTTTTTCTAATCCCACTTTCACAACCTTGTGTAACATCTTACCGCTGTGGGAGGCAGATAAATATCAAGATTGGAAAATCGATGTTGATTTAAGAAAGCATCTAGTTTTCCCTGTGGTTAGAGAGCTCCAAGCCAGATATGGTAATATAGAGTTAAGATCGGATGATACTTATTATAATAGAGATAACAGTAGGTAAGGAAGATTACATCAAAGGTGCAGAAAACAGGAAAGAAGATAGGTACAGAAAGTTAATTAAAGATTGAGAAGACAAAGGATGGGAGGTGGAATATTATCATATTGGAATAGAAGCATGAAGCTTCATTAAAAAAAGTTTTCGGTACTTAGTAAAACTCCGATTTCAATTCGAAGAAATAGAAGCAAGATGAATGAAAACAGAAATACAGACAGCACTGGAAAAGATCTCACTTTAGTTGTAGCTGAAAAAAAGATGATTCTAGCTGGAATGAAATAGAAATCTGATATCTATCATAGAAAAACAAAATTAAACATTAGATAACATGAACAACATACATATGACGAAAGAATAATAGTGAGCACTAGATCGAGTATTGGCAACTCAATTGTCTAGGGGAACCGCCGTACCCTTGTTATCAGTCGAGGATAAGGCTAGGAACTGGCTGGTACGGTACACTCCTGCTGATGTCATAGGCCTGGATCCAAAAGTGAAGTTGCTGGCTTTAATTTACTACAGTGTTCGCGACTTCTATCTTATTTTTGATGGTACATTAATAGAATTTTAACATAATATGATCAAGACAATAGAGATTAATTTGCTAAACAGAACAAAAATGAAACATAATTTATTCATGACAAATAACATCTTTTATTTTTTTCCCATTTTCCGCTTCACCAATTCGTGCCCATCCAAACAATTATCCGTAACGAATTGCAGGATGACTCGATTACGATTTAATTCCCTGGTTTTATTCCTGATGTTCTTCTTCAATTTCTGTAGCGTTTCAAGTGTGTTGATGCAAACTGTTCCTTTGAGATACACAGACAGATAAAAGTCAGGGCTAGTCACATCTGGGTAACGCGAAGGCGAGTTCACATTGCCAACTTTTAATTTATTTTCTTTTTTGAAAACAAATCACACTTGTCTTCGTCATATCATGTTAAACTTCCATTAAGGTACCATCACAAATACATAAAAAATATTCAAGTTAAAAATTCTAATGTAATCCGTCAGTGACGTCTTGTCCACCCTGTAGTTGTAACCTTGCGTTTTTTTTAATAACAAATCGCCCTTGTCTTCGTCATATCATGTTAAAATCCCATTAAGGTACCATCACAAATAAAAAAAAATATTTAAGTTAAAAATCTTAATGTGATCCCTCAGTGACTTCTTGGCCACCCTGTAATTGTAACCGCTCACCTTGCGTAGATAGTTACTTCAGTTAGTATGTAACACGCAATGCGCTTGTGAATGTAATTGTTTCCGTCGACAGAGTTATTTATGATGAGAGAAGTCCAGGGAGCAACTCAAATCGTATCGGAATCTGCACTGAGACTGGGAGGAAAAAGACAGAATAAAAAGAGAAAATAACAAATTCGGAAATTTACAATGGATGTAAGACGAAGGACAATTGAATTTACGAGGACAAATTATGAAATCCATAAGGAAAAAAATAGAAACAAAATATGAAAGATTCAGAGAAAACAAAAAGAAAAGGGGAAATAAAAATATAAGGGACAGGTGGAAAAGTGCAGTCAGAAGTAAAAAAAAAAATCAAGAGGGAATAAATGTGAAATGCGAACGGAAATAATAAAACTATAAAACCAGAGAGGAAAACAAGAAATGCAAAAGTCAGGAATAAAACAAGAATATTGAATACACAAACCGAATTTATTCCCAACAGTATGTGGCGTACAATGCTGCTTTGTGGTTTCCACTCATGTGTACGTATCTTATAACGTTATTAAATGAATGATTAGTTATTCTGTGGGGTTCAGAACATGAAATTTGTCTACAGTCTTGTTATCTATCTATCTATCTATCTATCTATCTATCTATCTATCTATCTATCTATCTATCTACCTATCTACCTATCTATCTATCTATCTATCTATCTATCTATCTATCTATATATCTATTGATAATATTAAACTGTAGAAGTCAAATAGCAAAAACTGTTTACACAGAATCACATTTACTTTAGTATAACAATACATTAAAAATAATTAAACACTGTACTAAACTAACACCTACAAATTAAAAAAATACAGGCACTCACGTGCTAAAATAAGGTCACCTGTTAATTGGACACAACAAAAAACAGAGATGAGTCACCCCTATACAAAACAGAAAAAAGAATAGGAAGTAAAATCAGCTAAACCATTGTTTCCGAGAAGCCCTACCATTGGCCAATGCAAACATTAACATGTGAAATGCAAATAACAAATAATCTGATAGGTTAGCTCGCTAGACTAAGCACCACGTGTATGTATACAAAAACCCGGTAACATAACTTCCATGCATTTTAGCCGGACGATTACCTATAGGGATGAAACACGGACGCCTCTGTGTAGCTTAATGTATATAAATATATGTTCATTACTTACTACCTAGCTTTACACACGTATTGAGCTCTGTTGAAGTAAATACTAAAAGTCGATATATATATATATATATATATAATATTATATCGCCTTATAACACTTTATGTGGATAGATGAAATAATAATATCCATCTATCAATTTATCTATCTATTTATCTATCTATCTACTTATTTATCTATCTAGGACTGTGTTTTGTCTATCTCTCTGTCTCTCTCTCTCTATATATATATATATATATATACATACATATATATATTTATATATATATATATATATCTACATACATATATATATATATATATATATATATATATATATATATATATATGCATATTATATATCAGTTTGTTCACATTTATCTATCTTTCAATCATTATCAGTCTATTCATAACTTACATATCTGCGAATTTAACAATTAAAGACGTTCCATAGTCTTTGATGATATAGATCTTATGCTTGATACCAAAATCTGTGTGTATCAAGCCATTGTCTTTCTAACATATTTGTATGCATTGGAAACCTGGACGATATACCGTCGACATTTTAAAACACTCGGAAAACTATATCAAAGACTTTTGCGAAATAAAAAAAAGAAACATTATCAATATCGTCGGACAAACATCAGTGCCCTGGAAGAGTCTGGTTACTCTAGTTTAGAGGCTGGAATTGTTAAAACTCGTTTGTGGTGGGTTGGTCACGTTGTAAGGATAGGCGGCCAGTCTTATCCTAAGAAGATATAGTATTCTCAACTAAATGTGGGAGCTAGGAGGGTTGGAAGACAGAAGAAGCGGTACAAGGAAGGTATGAAGAGGTGTGAAATTGATCATGCAGTAAGGGAAGCAAGTGCACTCGGGAGAACGAGGTTTAGAAATGGAAAAGGGGGTTGGCGTGGAAAAGGTTTAATAGTGAACGGCATCATCATGCTGAAGAGCTGAGAGCAGCAGGAATAGTGCCTCACGAAAATCAGCCACGCGCACAATTGCCAAACGGAAGGCCATGCCCGATATGTAATGTGTGTAATGTGTGGATCTCGAATTGGACTAGTTTCTTATATGAGGATCTACTAATAAATACCCTCAATACTTGATACTTGATTCGGGTAACAGGCATGATGGTCATTATCTGTTACCTATCTATCGATCTATATATAAGGACCTATAAATTATCTGCCCATACCTGTATCATATATATCTCTCTCTCTATTTATCAATATCTTTATTTTTATATATCTATATTAGTCTATTACCATCTATAGGGTGGGCCTATCTTTAAATTTGAATAACTTGAATTTGAATAACTTCCACAAAATAAAAGTTAAACTCACCAAACTTTATGTGTGTGTAGACTGACCCTTCCGAGATTTTTTGAAATAAACAAAACAAATTTTAGCCGAAAAACACTTCTTAAAACTTACAAAAACTAAAGTATTGTTTTTTACACAGTTTTGAGTTTTTTAAGCAAAAATAATGTTTTCTAAATGAGGGTACGTTCCTTAGGGCTAATACGGCTTATGCTTGCTTGGGAAGGGGTCCTTTACTTATTCTAAAAAAAAAAAAAAAAATCAATAAATAAAAAAGTTATGAATTTTTAAAAATAGGACCCTTATTTTTGCCCACCCTGTATATATCAATATATCTCCATATTAATACCCATCTTTGTATGTACCTATATAGGTCTATTCTAATCTATCTATCTATCTATCTATATATCTATCTATCTATCTATCTATAGATATATTTATCACTTTATACGTACCTAGCACTCCATCTATATCATTCTGTTCATATGCACCACTCCATATCGGTCTATTCATATCTATATTTTAATCAACCTCTCTATCTACCTAGTTATATCATTATATTCATATATGTATATCTCAATGTCTATTCATTAAAAAAAAAGCAGAATCAAATTTGAATTTTCTTACTTGACTTCTATTAGTGATATTATGAGGGGCGCTAAATAAGATCTCTTTGGAATCATCTAATGTATAAAAATAACCAAATCCTTTTAGAAACAATCGTACGGCCAATATTTGTTGTTTGAATTCTGTGAACTGATATTAATGATGTGCTAATTTTATTCATCCCTACCTACTTTACAATAGTTCAAATGCCTGTATTTTGACATTACCTAAATTTACTATGAGATAGTTATTATATTGTAAATTTATACTGTACTGACGTAAAATAAAATTGACTTCAAATTGTTATTTTATATATATATATATATATATATATATATATATATATATATATAGATATATATAAATAAATGTTTTGAGGTACAAAATTTATAGATACATTTAAAAAGAATACGCGGAAATCTCTCTAAGGCCCTTTCGACTATCATCTCGTCAGGAGAAAATCGACAGTTTTAATTAATAATAACGTCGAAAGAAAGAGCAAATGGGGAAATTGAGTGTGCCAAAATTAACGTTGAAGCGATTAAAATTCAATTTAATTATTTCGTTAAAAGTCGATTAAAAGGCACTACGTTAGGGGATAAAAAAAAAATTTAACGAAATAATTAAATTGAATTTTAATCGCTTCAACGTTAATTTTGGCACACTCAATTTCCCCATTTGCTCTTTCTTTCGACGTTATTATTAATTAAAACTATCGATTTTCTCCTGACGAGATGATAGTCGAAAGGGCCTTAGAGAGATTTCCGAGTATTCTTTTTAAATGTATATATATATATATATATATATATATATATAGAGAGAGAGAGAGATATAGAGAGAGAGAGAGAGAGAGAGAGAGAGATGAAAGGATAAAATAATCCGACGGTATGAATTAAAATGGAAACAGTGGAAGACCTAAGAACTCAACGTGTCGCCCAACTGTAGTGTGGCCTTTTCAAAGAGCGAAAAATGCCAACAGCGGAAATGAACGAGAGTATCTGTAATTTTGGGAATATATATAGTGATGGCGTTAATAAAATTAAAATTTATCTAGGGAGAGAACATATGCAAATATGTACATAATCACATATAAATACACAATTAACTTCCTTTTCTCTTAACACTTCACGCTTTTCATTGATTTAAGAAATTTAAATACACACACACACACACACACACACATATATATATATATATGTAAGCATGTATCTGTATATGTATGTATGTATGAATGTATGTGTGTTTCATGTATGTGTATTTATATAATTATGAATAATTAAATAAATCAATAAATAATTGATAAAAAAAAATTAATAAATAATAAATAAATAAATACGCAACTCATAAATAAATATATCCGTTTCTTTTTTCATAAACTCTATATCTATCTCATCAACCAACAGCCATGATTCATTTTAAAATAATTGACAACACCACACTTTTTTTATAGTCTTACAACATTTTGTTACAAATCAATCACGGGAGCACGTCATGACATAAATAACATTTTTTTACCATTTATTATTTATGCTTTCCACACATTGAATGCTATTTTACGTGTATGTGCATATCTATTTACATGTGTAAATGGGTATATGCTTTTATGCTTATATATATATATCTATCTCTCTATGTAGGTGTCAAATGTTGGCACCTTCCCCACGACTGAGCTTGATTCTCGTCCTCTTCTCCCCCGTCTCCCCATCACCTCCTACACCGTTCTATTACACAACCTTGATATCTTAACCATATTGTTTTTCTCATCTCATGCCTATTTAAAAAAAAAGGTTCAATGAACATTTCTCATGTCAACTCATCCCTCCCTTCATAATTTAAATTAATTCCAGCCGCTACCAACGTTCGCCCTCACTCCTTTAACAATTATTGTAATATCTCTACCATTACTTAATGATCTTATAACTCCAACCACCATCTTCCACTGCCACCATCTGTTTCTATATCATATTTTAATATTTTTCTTAATGAGTATAGTGAAACAGTACATAGTAGTTACTCTCATTCAATATCGAACAGCGCCGGATTTTGCTTCTAGTATATATATATATATATATATATATATATATATATATATATATATATATATATATATATATATATATAGTGGTTCCAACTGTGCGACCGGCTTCAATTATCATCACTGCACTGATGAGAACGAAAGCTTGACACGCTAGCGTATGTAGGTAAAAATAATTTAATAAAATTAATATTGGTATATATATATATATATATATATATATATATATATATATATATATATATATATATATATATATATATATATATATATTAATATTGGTATATATATATATATATATATATATATATATATATATATATAATTCTATAAACAAGAAATACTAGAGCTGTTTATTAATTTTAATTACATGTAAATCTTAATATAGGAAGAGAGTAAATTTCATCAGTTCATAAAACAGTCTAAATTGGCATAGAATTGTTTCTGCTTTTCTGAAACGCATACATACAAGTCTGTCCATATCCACGTGCGTTCAACTTATCGGTCTGTACACTCATACGGATTAGGTGATATCAGTGTTTGCCCTCTCTCTGAAATTATATAAGTTATTTATTGCGAAATATATATGAAAAATATATATGAAATAATAAATAAATAAATAAATAAATATTGAATAGTACTGCAGCTTTTCCAGCACGGCAAGTGGCACATTTGATGACACTTTTCTCAAGATCCAATAAAAATTGTCGATATATTTGTATAGTTTTGCATTTATATGAATTATATGTGGTTTAGAAAATCAGAAAATGGTATGCCAATAAATAATTTTTCATGAATACATAATATTTGCATTCTCTATTTAGTAAGGTTTACATACACTTACACACACACACACACATATATATATATATATATATATATATATATATATATATATATATATATATATACATAGTAAGTTTTGAAAATATATATATGGCAATTAAGCTACACAGAGGCTTTAGCGTCACTTCCCCTAAAGGCATCGTCCGGCTAAAATGCATGGAGTTAGTTTTACCGGGTGTTTTTATATACACGTCTATCTAGTTAACCAATCCTATTCTTTGTTGTTCTCTTAGCGAATCGTTGGGCTTCTTACAAACACAGACTTTGTTGATTTTTCTTCTTATTGCCTATTCTATTGTTCTGTTTTCTATGAAATGACTCGTCCCCGTGTCTGTGTTGCTCTCTTATAGAATCGTTGGGCTTTTCACAAACAGAGATTCTGTCGACTTTAGTTCTTATTTCCTATTCTATTGCTCTGTTCTCTATAGGATGACTCATCCTTGTTTTTTGTTGTGTTATTACCCAATGCGTAGGCTTCTCACAAACAAAGGTTCGGATGATTTTACTTCCTATTTTCTATTCCATTGTTCTGGTTACTATAAGGTGGCTAATCTTCTTTTTTGTTGTGCTGAAATAATAGGTGAACTTATTTTTACACGTGCTTGCTTGTATTTCTATTTTAGGTTTTAGTTTTTAAGTTTTTAGGTTTTAGTTTAGTTTGTATACTTGTTTATTTATTTATTTATTCATTTATTTATTTTATATTGTTAACCTAAGGTAAATTTTATTCTGTGCAGGCAGTTGTTTGCAATTTCACTTTTAAAGTTTTATCGGTTTTGGGGATCTTTAAAGTTTAGTATTTCAAATTTCTCATTCAAACTTAAGTTACACGCGTCGGCTAAATTTCTACATGGACACGTCTGTCGTATTATTTTCCATTCCGTTTTCTTTGAGCTCCCAATAATCGTTTGCTAGTGCTGTTTTAATTCGGCGTTCTTTTTTTTTAATGTGCTGTTGTGGTCGTAGTATCTGGTTTTAAAATATAGGGAGGTCATACCCAGTAGCACTTCTTGTTATTCGGTCTTTCCTTGGCCAATATTGTAGCTTGGTAAACAATACTTGTGGCTAGGCATTTATTTTGTAGGTGACAAAGTGTACGATTTATGCAATTACATTTTTCTCTTCATTGCTAACTTTTTCATTTTTTTGGGGTGATTACTATTAGGGTTTTAGTTATTCCTATTTTAGTGCTTATATGTGTGCTCTTTTAAAGATTATTTTTGCTATATTCGTCACTTTTTCTATCCAATTTGTTTCTTCCTTCACTGCTGTTCTGTTTTGTTATTTTGTTATTGTTTGCCTTAATTATCATTTCTAGGTTTTAGCAGCAGTTGTATGACAGTTTTAGTTTTTTATTCAATATTTTAAGCAGGGGATTGGTAACGGGTAGTGTTTTTCAATGAGATTTAGGAATTTCTTGCCCAGTTTAGATTTTAGCATCTGATTATGGCGTGGTGTCTACCAGATAATATTTATTTTTCTTACATTTTTTTTATTTCATTAAAAATATTGGTGTACTGTTTCTTATATTTAATTCCAATATTATGGTAACCACTATTTTTTGGAGCTGTATTGTAAATGTTGCTTGATATTTTTTAATACGTTTGCTAAAATTATTGATAAACCTACGTTCGATAGAATTATGGATCTGTTTTATGATTGCTGAGGGGGCGATTGGACTTTGCGTTTACGTATATTGGATATATATATATATATATATATATATATATATATCGTACATGTATTGTATTAGTTTCTGTAAATGTAAATCCGTAGAAACTCAAGTGTTTATAAAAAGTGCTCAATAACAAGTAGAGCTGTCTATAAGTATAAATTTTTATTTATACAAACATTATTGCTTACATATGTGCATACATGTTTCGGTTGCACTTTCCCAGAAAGTCAACCTCAGAGAACTGAAATTCTTGGTCTGATGAGGTTGACTTTCTTGGAAAGTGCAACCGAAACATGTATGCACATATGTAACCAATAATGTTTGTATAAATAAAAAATTATACTTATATATATATATATATATATATATATATATATATATATATATATATATCAACGAAAAGAATATAGACGTTTGTGACATTTTTTGTGTTGTTGTAATAAAATTGAAAAGTGTAGAAACGAGAGAAAAAAAAATACATAAATATATTAAGCCATCTTTCGTCCACACTCATCAGAGTAAATACGTGGAAATAATTCAAGCATTTCGACTAAAAACTTAAAAAAGTAGGATGAAGACCAGACCCAAGTTTAGGAGAAAAAAATTGGGAAGGAGGGTCACAAGTAGATCAAATTGAGTTCTAGAAGCCACTCTTTTTCTTTACAAAGGGACGGTTTGAATGACTTTATTTATATATAGCTTCCAGGACTTTAAGGTGGAATAACGAATGCGATCTACTTATGAAGGAAAACCAGTCACTAGTGTAAGCCGACGCACATTCGGCGCTATTTATAAGATGGTCAGCAATAGCAGACCCGGATGTGTTGACTAAATTATTTAAATTATTTAGTCCGCCCTGGCGTATTGCAGGGGGGTCTTGTTTTATTCTGGATTCAAACCATTGCACTGTTCTTCCCACGTATACGGCATCGCACCGACATTTAAATTGATAAATAATATTACTGATATGTTGGGGTGGGAGATAATTCCATTTTTTTCTTCTCCTAAACTTGTCACTGGTTTTCATTGTACTTTTATTCATGTATTTCTTTTTATGCTTTCGTTTTTACACTTTTCAATTCCATTCCAACTCCCCAAAAATGTCACAAATGTCTATATTCCTTGCCTTAATTAAGATTTTCCCACCAGAAATTTATTTAAATATACATACATATATATATATATATATATATATATATATATATATATATATTGTACATATATAGAGTGTGAGATTATAAGAAAGTCTTTCGTCTGAATCGTCTGAAATATTTTAGAAATATAGCCGATCTCATTGTCAGCGGCGGTATCCATAACACCAAGTGTCTGACACATGTTGATTTGGAATTATATTTTTTACTTTCCAACATATATAAATTTATGTATGGATTTGATGAGATGGTCATTGCGAAGCTAAACAATAGATACTTTTTTTATAAGAATGACTAAAATTCTAATATATATACATATATATATATATATACATATATATACATATATATATATATACATATATATATACATATATATACATATATATATATATATATATAGATTTAGATTTTTCACTTATAAAATAGATCATTCAGTGAAGACCGGGGTTGTTCCAATAAAAAACAAGCTCGATGATACTCGATTACAGAGTACAGAGCATTTATATGTGATTTTATGAAGGCTTACCAAAGCATTCCTTTCAAGACACCAATGATCACCATTAAAGATATTTTTTCTTACAAATACTATTTATTCAAATTAAATGTTTTTTTCCTACACGTGTTTCACTACCAAGCAGTTACTTGCTTGGCAGATCATCAGGGAAATTAAATGTCTGGAATACTGGTTTCAACTGCCGACAAAACACAATGTGGCGTTGTAATAGTTGAGGTCACTTAAGAAAAGAAGAGGAAAAAAATAAAAATAAAAATAAAAATAAAAGCCAAACTTAAAAAGCAAGGAAGAACAACGGTAAGAAAAGAAAGTCCTAGAAAAGTCTTAGAAAAGTAGCTTGTGCATTATTTCTTCCACCAAGCCAACAAGCAAGTAGTCGGTCCCAAATACATTCAATAAAACCACAAAACCGGAACAATGTGCGATAATACACCTTCACGTTAGCTGAATAAATCCCCCCCCCCACACACACAATAAAACAAAAGAACTAAATCATTCAAGTTACCGCTCACAAGTTACCATTCCAATCCAATTATAGTATGGGAATTCTAAATCCAACTTCTCACAAAGAAAAGTCAACACAAATGTTCGTCCGAGTTCAAAGAGTCTTATTTCAATTGTTGATTTATTACCCTTCGAAATAAACACACGACGAGTTGAATGTCAATCCCGCAGAAAACTCCCTTCCATCAAGAAAAAATCTTAATATAGAAACTATTTATTCAAAATACTGTTCCTAAAAATATTTATTATTAAACCTATTCCCTATAGAAATTAATCATCTAGTGTTTGGGACGTCATTTTACATTTTGGGAAAATATCCTTCATTTAATTAACTGCCGAATTGTTATCGTTTTGTTGTTTAACGAAGCGAAAAAAGCCTATCCCGCAGAATTTGTTTTTAAAAAAAAGAATTATTCATATACTAAAAATAAACTGTTATTATAAAAAGGCCTTCTACAAAAATCTAGTTATTATTTTAAATCATTTAAAATATTTCCTTAACGGCTGTGTCTGTTTGTAACTCTCTGTGGAGAATATTATTCTATATTCCATAAATAAATGTTACAACGGAATATCGTTATCAGAAATCTATTTTCTATTTTGAAAAAAAACAAACTTTTTTTTATTTTTTTTAATGGACCGGTTTATTTTTTTGTCAACTTTACGGGAAAATATCTCTCTTACTCATTAAATGACAGGAGACTTTATTATTACTAATTTAAAATCCCGTACAAATTACTTTTTTTATAAAATTCAATTGTTTCTATTTTTAGAAATTAAGTCCGTGTCGGCATGCATGTTTTTAAAAATTATTTTTTCCTTAATTACTTTTCCCCATTCCTGCCACCAAATTGTTTTATTTATTTTAATCTAATTAAAAACTAATTTAATTTAACCTAATTTAATTAAATAGTGATAGCATCCAGGTTGCTATTTCTTATTTTTCACTTAAAATTACTTGAAATCCCCAATGCATTTCGTATAATATATCTATTTCTGAGAATAAATTGTGATTTATTATTTATTATTCCACTATCTTTTTATATGTAACACAATTTCCCCCCTCTATTCCGCTGAATAAGTATTTACTATAGTTGACTATCACTGGGCCTTATTCCGATAGAATATTCCTACCTTATCACCCCCAACCTAAGTCTCGAGTATCCGCTAATAATTGAATTAAGACATGTCTTAGCATAAGTACGTGTTACTAATTCTCATCCTCCCTATTATACACTAATTATTGCCCCAGATTGCCTCAGGAAGTGTCCATCTTGCCTATCTCTGCTGTAAGTTTATACTTCCCCCAATTCCCCTCCTATCCAGGTTTTAGGCTTGATAACAGGTAACGGTTTCTATGCAGACAGCATTGTAGTATTTCCTGCCTAGCGTTCAGTAAATTATCTCTAGATGTCATGATGTGGTACGACTCCAATGCACATAGGTTGCATCTCATTGCTGGGCAAGACCCTTTCGAACTGAAATGGTCAATTTTGGGGAGGGCTAACAAATATAAACCGAACAAAAAGAAGAGATGCAACCTATGTGCATTGGAGTCGTACCACATCATGACATCTAGAGATAATTTACTGAACGCTAGGCAGGAAATACTACAATGCTGTCTGCATAGAAACCGTTACCTGTTATCAAGCCTAAAACCTGGATAGGAGGGGAATTGGGGGAAGTATAAACTTACAGCAGAGATAGGCAAGATGGACACTTCCTGAGGCAATCTGGGGCAATAATTAGTGTATAATAGGGAGGATGAGAATTAGTAACACGTACTTATGCTAAGACATGTCTTAATTCAATTATTAGCGGATACTCGAGACTTAGGTTGGGGGTGATAAGGTAGGAATATTCTATCGGAATAAGGCCCAGTGATAGTCAACTATAGTAAATACTTATTCAGCGGAATAGAGGGGGGAAATTGTGTTACATATAAAAAGATAGTGGAATAATAAATAATAAATCACAATTTATTCTCAGAAATAGATATATTATACGAAATGCATTGGGGATTTCAAGTAATTTTAAGTGAAAAATAAGAAATAGCAACCTGGATGCTATCACTATTTAATTAAATTAGGTTAAATTAAATTAGTTTTTAATTAGATTAAAATAAATAAAACAATTTGGTGGCAGGAATGGGGAAAAGTAATTAAGGAAAAAATAATTTTTAAAAACATGCATGCCGACACGGACTTAATTTCTAAAAATAGAAACAATTGAATTTTATAAAAAAAGTAATTTGTACGGGATTTTAAATTAGTAATAATAAAGTCTCCTGTCATTTAATGAGTAAGAGCGATATTTTCCCGTAAAGTTGACAAAAAAATAAACCGGTCCATTAAAAAAAATAAAAAAAAGTTTGTTTTTTCTTCAAAATAGAAAATAGATTTCTGATAACGATATTCCGTTGTAACATTTATTTATGGAATATAGAATAATATTCTCCACAGAGAGTTACAAACAGACACAGCCGTTAAGGAAATATTTTAAATGATTTAAAATAATAACTAGATTTTTGTAGAAGGCCTTTTTATAATAACAGTTTATTTTTGATATATGAATAATTCTTTTTTTTTAAAAACAAATTCTGCGGGATAGGCTTTTTTCGCTTCGTTAAACAACAAAACGATAACAATTCGGCAGTTAATTAAATGAAGGATATTTTCCCAAAATGTAAAATGACGTCCCAAACACTAGATGATTAATTTCTATAGGGAATAGGTTTAATAATAAATATTTTTAGGAACAGTATTTTGAATAAATAGTTTCTATATTAAGATTTTTTCTTGATGGAAGGGAGTTTTCTGCGGGATTGACATTCAACTCGTCGTGTGTTTATTTCGAAGGGTAATAAATCAACAATTGAAATAAGACTCTTTGAACTCGGACGAACATTTGTGTTGACTTTTCTTTGTGAGAAGTTGGATTTAGAATTCCCATACTATAATTGGATTGGAATGGTAACTTGTGAGCGGTAACTTGAATGATTTAGTTCTTTTGTTTTATTGTGTGTGGGGGGGGATTTATTCAGCTAACGTGAAGGTGTATTATCGCACATTGTTCCGGTTTTGTGGTTTTATTGAATGTATTTGGGACCGACTACTTGCTTGTTGGCTTGGTGGAAGAAATAATGCACAAGCTACTTTTCTAAGACTTTTCTAGGACTTTCTTTTCTTACCGTTGTTCTTCCTTGCTTTTTAAGTTTGGCTTTTATTTTTATTTTTATTTTTATTTTTTTCCTCTTCTTTTCTTAAGTGACCTCAACTATTACAACGCCACATTGTGTTTTGTCGGCAGTTGAAACCAGTATTCCAGACATTTAATTTCCCTGATGATCTGCCAAGCAAGTAACTGCTTGGTAGTGAAACACGTGTAGGAAAAAAACATTTAATTTGAATAAATAGTATTTGTAAGAAAAAATATCTTTAATGGTGATCATTGGTGTCTTGAAAGGAATGCTTTGGTAAGCCTTCATAAAATCACATATATATATATATATATATATATATATATATATATATATATAATCCGTAACCAATAAAAGAACGAATATATTAACTATAGACTTCGAATATAAGCTTATTTTAATTAAAAGCATAAGATAATTATTCCGGTATCATATTACGTAAAACATAATTTGAGTGTGCGGTCGAGTGTTGAAATGTAACACTGTTTATAGTGCTAGCTTCGTAATATTTGAAATGGCGTTTATCGCGTTTAGCATTCGAACTCTTCACACACATATATATATATATATATATATATATATATATATATATATATATATATATATATATACTTTCACTCAGTAAAATACAAAGTCTATGGCATAATCAATATTTTCTAATCAGGCGCCAAAATTCAACATAAAAATATAATTGTGTACATATGATTCAGAGATTTTTATTGTCGATAATTTCATCTTAAGTACGAAATATTATTTATCAATTCGTTACAGGTAAAACTGACAATTGAATTTTGAAATGATCACAAACACATAAAGCAAAAAAAACAAAAAACGAACACAAATCCCAAAACATATTTTCTTTTTTTTTCTTTTCTCTCCTTTTATGGTAGA
>OY744535.1:49242960-49417960 GCA_963556195.1 Sepiola atlantica
GAATTTGGCGTATTTACTGTTTTTCATAACTAGACTATTTATCAACAACTGTAAAAACAGGTTTACCCTTCCGTGCCCCAAATTTAAAATGCTTAAATTCGTCTCAGCTCGACGCGCGGATTCGTTTGAATTAATAACAACACATAAAAAAGATTTATAGCCAATGAGACGCATTTCTCTGGATTTTTCAAATGTGCTGTTTTGATCCAACCGGAATGCATATAAAGCACATTTTTTCTTCAACAATTATGTTTAGCCCACATCCACCGCAAAGCAAACAAATCGACATTTCTCCAGCACCATCACCACTTTGACGGGCCTTTGGAAAGCTGAGAACGCCTGTTTCTAAACTCACGCACACATAGTAACACTGACACAAACACACACAGACCTACACAATGCATTAACTCTTTTTACATACGCATACTAAAGGTCATACACACACTGTTTAAACCCCCGTTTAATGTCGTCTGCTGATTTAAAACAAATGTATAAACTTAACCACTTTAATACTTCATACATCTCTCACTGAACTTTCTAATATGAACATACATGATTATTGACTTTATTTTATATCTTTCAATGAAATATAATTCATGTAACTGAGTGATGCAGTTTTAATTACAATTTTTCAGACCGGTGGATAAGTCACAGCCCTTAAATTATCGACTCAGGCTTCCTCGATATATTAACTAATGAATTCACCCTGCTCTGCAAGGAGACTAAAAATATGAATAATTATTCTGTTTTTCTTTCTTTGTAGATTTCCTTAAAATGGAAATCTACATATACATATATAAAATATCTCTTTTGTGAACTGATGTTTGTGGACTTTTCATTCTGTGTTTTTATCATATACTATTTCACTTGCTCCCTCGCGAATTTGAAGATTACTTAAAACTGCTTTCTTTAAAATGTTTCTTCCTATCACCCTCCACCGAAACTGGAACTCTAAAAAAGTTTCTCTAATAACTAACATTTATAAGGAAGACTGGGGTTGGAAAACGGTCATGTAGATATTTATTTGTTTTCAAAGTGGAGCGAAAATTGCACGAACTTGTTATTTTACTTGTTTGTTTCATAAATACGTTGCGAAACCAACAACTTTTATAGTCAGATCACCGAAAAAGCCTTATTTGTATTTAGAAAAGTTAAAAGCGAATAGTTACAACTCACGACAGTATTCCGTTGTTGTTGTTTTTGTTTTATTTACTTTGGTTTTTTTAAACGTCATGAAACAAACGACTTTTAGCTGATTAGAGCCACAAAAAATCCTTTCCCTTGTGTTTAGTGGAGTAAAAATCGGAAAATGCAAAACATACTTGTACACCGTTGTTGTCTTTATTAGTTTTGTTTTTAACTTGATGTTCTACTTTTTTAACGTCATGAAACAAACGAGTTCTGGCTGTCCAGAGCCACACAATGCCTTCTTCCTTGTGTTCAGATGTAAAAAAGCTAAAAAAAGCACGACTGCAGGATGTTGTTGTTATATTTTAACTTTTCAAACACGTCATGTCACAAACGACTTTTGGCTGCTCAGATCCATCAAAAGTACCTCTTCCGAGTGTTTAGAGAAGTAGGTACTGATATCGATCCCGAACCAGCTTTCGTGACGTTCGACTCGGAATCGTTCGGCTGTCCTACGCAAACGGCCGAGTTTTGACGAGCCGATTCGTAGAGAGATACTGAGCGATTAGCCAAGCTGTGCTCAGCGCAAAAGAAAACATGGAACAGTGGGTAAGTAAAAAGAAATAATAAAAGTAAAATAATATGTCGTTATAACAGTAATTTTGGTATGTTTTTTTTTGTTTCTTCAAAAAAATTCCTTGCAAATAAAAATACAGTATTCCTTTTATGACAGTAACGTTGCTATGTTTTTTTTCTGTTGTTTCTTCCAAAAAATTCATGAAAATATGTTTAATTTTCTTTGTTGTTTCTTTAAAAAATTCCTAACCCTAAACCCTAACCGTATGAAAATATGTTTAATTTTCTTTGATGTTTCTTTAAAAAATTCCTTACTCTAACCCTAAACCCTAACCCTAAATCTAACACTAACCCTAACCCTAAATTTAACCCTAAACCTAACCCTAACAAACGAACAAAAAAAACAAGCAAAACATTATTATCATAGGACGCAGCACCGTATCAAAATTGTCGTCTGGTACAAATCGGCTCGTCAAATCGGCTCGTCAACACTCGGCCGTTTGCGTAGGACAGCCGAACGATTCCGAGTCGAACGTCACGAAAACTGGTTCGGGATCGATAAGAGCACCGAAAAGTAAAAAGGGACAAATTACAAACCACGACTGCACGTTGTTGTTATTTTTATTTTTTTAAATACGTAATGAAACAAACAACTTTTGCTGTACAGAGCCAGGAAAAGTTATTCTTTCCTCTGCTTATATATATAAAAAGCCAAAAATTATGAAACACGACTACACGTTGTTTTTATTTGTTTATTTGTTTTATTTTTTAACGTCATGAAACAAACGACTTTAGCTGATCAGAGCCACGGAAATATCTCTTTCTTAGAGAAATAAAATGCAAAAAAAACAAAAAAACCCAACTGAACGTCGTCGTTGTTCTTGTTTTTATTTGTTTTTATTTTTTAAAATGGTCATCAAACGAACAACTTTTGGCTGATCAGAGCCACGAAAAGAGACTCTTCATTGTGTTTAGAAGAGTAAAATGCGAGAAAAAAAACACGACTGCAGAACGTTGTTGGTGTGGGAGCGCGGACTTTAGCTTAGTAAGATATTGTGAATTAGAGAATATGCTAAGATACCCGCTTCCATTTAATTTGTAAATATTCTATTTTGTAGAGACGCACGGACCACGTGGGGAGAATGAAATTGTGTTATATATTTGTGAAATACAAACACAGTTAAAACAGAGAAAAACATTAAATGGTAGAACTAAAAGAAAATGCATGCATAAAGTTGAAGGAACAAATACTGCTTCTTCCTTGTGTATAGTGAAGTGTAAAGTGAAAAAAACTACAAACGACAACTTGTTGGAGTTGTTTTTATTTGTTTTCTGTTTTGAAAACGTCGTGAAACTGTAGCCGCGAAGTTTACCCGTCGATGGCCAAAATTAAAATGCTTAAATTCGTTTCTGATGCAACGGCTCGACGCAAGAATCTACTTGAATTAATAAAAAGAAATAAAAAGATGCATTTCCATGAATTCATCAAATTTGCCATTTTGATCCACCCGGAATGCATATAAAGCAAGATTTAAACTTCAAGAAGGATTTTTAGCCCAAATCTACGACAGAGCTGACCTCGACATTTCTTAATTCCCTTAACCCCCCCCCCCACCTACGGGCATTGAGAAAGCTGATAATGTTTTTTCTAAACTCACACACACATAGCCACTCTAACAGCAACGCACACACATACGTAATGCATTAACTCTTTCACTGTTTCACGCACAAGCACACTAAAGGCGACGCCCACACCATGCTTAAATCCCCTTTCAATGTCGTCTGCTGATTGAACACAAATGTATAAACTTAACCACTGTAATACTCCATAAATGTCTCACTGGACTTTTTAATATGAAAACAAATACTTTGTGACTGTATATTATAACTTTCAATGAAACGTAATTCATGTAATTAGGTGAGGAAGCTGAATTACGATTTATTAGATACGTGGATGATTCACAGCCCTAAAATTATCGACCCAGGCTTTCTCGGTATCATAATATTGGTTCCCCCTTATTCTGCTAGGAGACTCAAAATATGAACGCTAATACTAGGTTTTCCTATTTATGTAGACTTCGATTTTTAAACATATATAAAATATACCTTTTGTGAACTTATGCTTGTGTACTCATCATTTTGTGTGTTTATTATATAACATTTCTCTCGCTCTCACACACAATTTAATATTATTTAAAGCTGTTTTCTTTAAAATGTTTCTATATAACTGGTTCCCCCTTAAAAGAGAACACTAAAAAGGATTCCTCAAAAAAGCCCAAAGAATTTTGGCTGATCAGAGCCACGATTAGATCCCCTACTTTGTGTTTAGAAGAGAGATTTATTTAAATTCAATGTTCATTCTTATCCTTTATGAGCGTTTCATGGCAACATTTCAATAAATGTATTTTTTCAATTAGTCTAATTTTGTCAATCTCGAGAGGGTTGCATTATATGTTGTTAAGTAGAGAAAAAAAAATGTCATAACAAAAACGCCGATGGGAATAAATAAAGTGACTATATTGGCAGATGCACATATATATGCATATATGAATACATATATATATGTATGTGTATATAAATATGTATAGATTAGATAATATATGTATGTATAAGGGTGTTTATATCTATGTATGTGTATATATATTCAATTAGTGAACTGACAAGTTAATATTTATGCGTGTAGATATCTATATAGTAATGTATGTAGAAGTGCATAGATGTACATGAGTGTTTGAAAATATAAGCATGTGTTTATAGGCAATGAGTTATATACGTTCTATATGCGCGTGTATGTATGTGTGTGTATCAATGGATGTGTCTCAACGTATATGTATACATGTGTAAATCTGGGTGCTCGAACATATATACTTATTTACTTATATAGGTTTATTGTATATGTATGTATATGTAGGTATGGATATATGTAGTGGTTAATATACGTGGGTGTGTGTCGCTATATGTATATATGCGTGTATGAACATGTGTACATTTTTATGCATATTGCATCTATGTATATACATGTGTATCTATGTATACATGTGTTATGCGCGAATATATGTATATATGTATATGGTTTTGTGTATAAAAAGGTCGATGCGTATGTATGTTTGCATATGCAGACATATGTATATTTACTTGTGGATGCCTATGTATATGTGTATTTATGGAAGTAACTATGTATGTCTTATATTTGTAAATACATATATGTGTATGTATATGAATCTATATGTGTGTATGTATCTGTTTCTGACTGTATTTCATAGATACACACAAGTTTACATGTCTGTGCGTATAATTACAGATTAAAATGAAACTGAAACATTTGAACTCGCACAAGACACTGTCTGGAAACAGTTGTAAACAACTTCGATACAATTGTTTGTACCTTTTACTTTGAATATGATGGAAAATAGTTTAAATCATAGCTTAATCTTACTATACGGTACACTATCAAGTGTTGGTGATTATTTCAAGTGGATTATATATATATATATATATATATATATATATATATATATATATATATATATATATATATATATATAATCTTTAGTTAACTCAAAAAAGTTTTCTAACTCAATTTAAATGTATATATATATATATATATATATATATATATATATATTAATGTAAGAGTATCTGACCTTCTCTAATACAATATATATATATATATACATATATATACCTATGATATATATATACACATCTTTGATTTATATATATATACATATCTATGATATATATATACATATCTATGATTTATATATATATATATATATATATATATATATATATATATATATATATATATATATATATAGGGTGGGCAAAAATAAGGGTCCTATTTTAAAAAATTCATAACTTTTTTATTTATTGATTTAAAAAATTTTTTTTTTTAGAATAAGTAAAGGACCCCTTCCGAAGCAAGCATGAGCCGTATTAGCCCTAAGGAACGTACCCTCATTTAGAAAACATTATTTTTGCTTAAAAAACTCAAAACTGTAAAAAACAATACTTTAGTTTTTGTAAGTTTTAAGAAGTGTTTTTCGGCTAAAATTTGTTTTGTTTATTTCAAAAAATCTCGGAAGGGTCAGTCTACACACACATAAAGTTTAGTGAGTTTAACTTTTATTTTGTGGAAGTTATTCAAATTCAAGTTATTGAAATTTAAAGATAGGACTCTTATTTTGGCCCACCCTGTATAATTTTAGGTGACGAAAGATAAATAAAGTAGCTTATTTACCAGGATAAGTTTCCAGTACATTTATTAATAAAATTATTTACATTTGATATGCTATACTACCACTGATTTCCCTTTTCAAGAGATTATGATTAAGTAGTGTTGAATTGGATAATATAGTTGATAGGTTCTGGGACAGAGATTACTGGTCACTGAGTGAAAGGCGCATATAATCACAGTTGACCTCACTGAAGCCAATCACAGAAGTTTGTACTGACGGAACAAATAATTAATGTTTATAAAAATATACGCCCAGAATCAGGACTGAATTTTACGGCGCGCGCCGACTAAGAAATAACTCCTGACAGAATCCGAAATGTAAATATCTCAATATATAGTAGTATGAAAATATACTCATAGCAAGAAACTTACAAATGCGTTTGTGTTTCACTCCCAGAAGGAACATATCGATCTAAAGTATAGTTTCATTCAACTAATAAACTCAACCATATAGAAAGTACTGTACTGAATATATATATATATATATATATATATATATATATATATATATATATATATATATATATATATATATATATATATATATATATATATATATACAGTAAGCTATGGAAATATATTCATGGCAATTAAGCTACATAGAGGCTCTGGCGTTTCATCCCCGGGGGAAATCTTCAGGCTAAAGGAGATTTCCCCCAGGGATGAAATGCGGGAGCTTCTGTGTAGCTTAATTGCCGTAAATATATTTTCATAGCTTACTATTAAGCTCTACTTACGTATCAAGCACTGTTGAAGTAAATACTGAAAATTGATACATAAAAAAATGATATCTCCTTATAAAATTTCATGTGGATACATGAAATAGTAATATATATATATATATATATATATATATATATATATATATATATATATATATATATAGTGTGAGAGATAGAGAGAGAGAGAAAGAGATAGATAGAGAGATAGAGATAGAGTGGGAGAGAGAGGGAGAGAGAGAGAGAGAGAGAACACCGTTGAAGATAATGGAACTTTCTCTTTTTGTGCTTGTTTTGTTCGTTTCTCGACGCAGCAAGCGAGTTTTATGTTTTCGGGTGTTAATAAAAAATATTGTGTCTCCGAGCGCTTTCGATCTCTCGATCGTCATCAGAAGATTGTTTCTTATTGTTTGTCTTTGTGCCATCAGCCTTTATATTTATATATATATATTTTTATGATTGAATACAGATAGTGCGTTGGTGCTAGTATTAAATGATATTTTATTTATGTTTGGTTGCATTTACTTAATGTATAAGGCTTCGAAGATTTTAAGTCTGCGTGTATAATTATTTGTATGGATGATTTTAGTGTTAGTCGTTAGTATTTTCCTTATTCTGGTCGATTGTATAGTTTTTTGTTTGTTTGAGATGACGTGTCGTCTAATAGCGCGTGTATCGTTTAGGTGGTGCGTAAGACGTCGGGAGAAAGGTCGTTGTCTTGTGGTACTAACGAACTGTCCGTCTTCCATAATTAAAATAATTAATAAGAAAAGTAAAAGAAAAAGAAGAAATACACTATAAAAAAGAAAAAAACAGCACGTACAGGAAAACTAAGAGACAACCTTCTGATGACGATTGCGAAATCGACAGGGCTTGAGTGATGACCTACGAAAAACCGCTCGGAGCCATGATGTTTAAACTACCAAACAAAACCAGAAATCTCGCTCGCGGCGTCGAGAAGATAAGATAAAACATAACAAAAGAGAAAACTACGTACTATTAAATAAAACCAGCATTTATATATATATATATATATATATATATATATATATATATATATATATATATATATATATATATATATATATATATATATGTGTGTGTGTCTGTGTGTGTGTGTGTGTGTGTGCGTGCGTGTACGTGTTTGTTTATATACACATATATATATATATACATACATATATATATATATATATATATATATATAGATAGATAGATAGATAGATAGATAAATACATACATACTATATATATACTCATTCGATAATCCATGATTTTAATTCGCTATTCAAACATTTTAGTCGACGTAAGATCTTGAAAATGTGTCGACTCGAAAGACGTCTCGATTTCACCACCATTTTTTTTCTCCTCGATTCTAATTTTTTAAATATTTTAACCGCTTTACGTAAGGAAGGAATAATTTATTTCTCGCTTTAGTATTATAGGCCTGTCCGTCCTTGGTAATTATGACTACCTCGCCATTATTATTAAAATCAATATTTCTACATATATATATATATATATATATATATATATATATATATATATATATATATATATATATATATATATATATATATATGTGTGTGTGTGTGTGTGTGTTATTTTATAATATTAGTATATTTTAATATTTTTAACTGTAATATGTATATATTATATACCACTGTAAACCGTGGTAATACTCTATCAGGCATGTATACGCAGTATGATAGTGTATGAAAATAAAACCTGGCCATTTAGGGCTAAGAACATGCGTTGCATGAAGAGAACTGATGTGAGAATTATACGGTGGATGTGGACGCGAGTTTTGGAGACATGCTCAGATATGAATAGCCCAGAGTAATATTTAATATGAACAGTAGGGGGAGTTGTACAGAGCAAAAGGATTTGGTAGTATGGCCACGTTAAAAAGAAGTATGAGAGTTTCTGGGTTAGCGGATGTAGGCCAGTTGAGCTGGCGGAGTCAAACCCCAGGGGAGGGCCGGGAGAACCTTTAAGGAGCTAGTGGGATGGGTGGGGGCCTGGCCAGAATAATGTTTGTTTGGAAGTTAATTTCTAAAAGACGTCCAACGCATGCCAGCATGGAAAATAGACGTTAATTCGAAGACGATGATTATCTATCAATTGATCTTGTTTTTATGACCATTAGAAGCATATTATGTGCTGAAAGAAAGACACAACTATTGAAGCTAAAACACGGGTGGAAAGAAGGAATCAAAGCACGACTAAAGTATCCGACTTAATTACAGAAGGAAGAAAAAGTTGAGAAGAGAAAATAAAACTATAACCAGATAGACAGATAGAAAAATGTATCGATCTATAGATATATGCTATTTTTGTAGCTCAATTACGTTAAGATACTGCACTGCCTATGTAAGCAAACATACGCTAACAAAACGTGACTGAAATGGAAATCCTCATATAATGAACATATGCACATGTAAGGTTTGTGTTGTACGAAAATTGCATGCGTTATGTTGCGCGTCTTTGAATTACAGCAAAACACGCGCATACAGTGTTGTTATTTTCTCTGAGGAATCTGCTTTGTTCTTGATCTTTCGGTTTTCCGGTTGTAGCGATTTGGCCGGCTAATGACACAATGAGTCATTGTTTGAGCCATTACTGAACGTTGTCTGCCTATCATCTCTGATATCATGTTACAACAAAAGTTATAAAAAAATCTTAAAATAAACGGAAATGTCTAGTCAGATTAAAGATCATGCAACATCTTAGTTGAGTTTGAAACATGCCGAACTCGTTCAGTTCGTTTTCCCATTCTGTACATGTAACCTAAAGCTAGTACTATTAATAGTTATCTCCCATTTCTAAAAAAAATGTTCCTTTCTTGTTCCCTTTGTTAAAATCATACCGGTGAGGTTTCGTTTTTATTCCTTACATACTTTTTCTGTTGCATCATTAGCTCTAACACAAAGTAGAAATAAATATATTCCAATTGAATTGATGGATGAACAGTTATGGGGCAAAAAATGCCCTTTTTTGCCATTTCGAGGCCTTTTGACCCTCTGGGGGGCTAACCAGATTTTTTTTTTTAAATCGGAGAATGTCACTTTCTAACCTGACCAAAGTTACAACTTCATGCAAACTTTCCGAGAAATTCAATGGATGGTTGCGGAGAAAAATCCGGACGGACGGACATGCCTCAAAACATAAGTCCCCCGATTTTATAAATCGGGGGACCAAATATAACAGTAACACATAAAACAACTGACTACATTCGTACAAACTTCAAACCCTTTGTTACACCGTGTGACTCAAATGATAAAACTGCTAATAATAATGTTACTGATCTTTTACTAATGGCGATATGGTTTCCCTCGGTCTGGAGCTGAAAAAATATTTCTACTTATATTACTAATTGGTATCTGTATATCTGAAGCTGAAACCCTACTATTACTTCTATTTATTGTACTAGCTTTCAATACTCAATTCGAACGGGGTCAGTGTGGTGTCTGTTCTGTGGTCATTATACAACCCTCGCAAAAATTAGCTTATCCTTTGGGGAGTAGTCTAGTATCTGTTCTACTGCCACGAGACTATGCGCTTAGACATTACCTCCTCGTTAAGTGGTAGCGTACTTCAATAATTAATTTTCACAATTTATTGTTAATTAGCAAACTCAACTTTGACATTATGTATATTCGTAATAATAATAATAATAATAAAAATAATAATAACAATAATAATGATAATAATATTTAAAAACATTTTTTTTTGTAAATTTAATTAATTTAAAAAATATTATTTTATTTATTTTTTTGTTTTTAAATGGTGCCAGCCTAGGCTGACACCAGACACTCTATTTGTAGAGGGTCGAGGAAGATGAGAAGACCCAGGAGGGACAGCACAAACCAGACCTCCACTGGAAAAGTGCAGAGAATGCTTGAATCTTGGGGAGGCTTATTGCCACCCAAATCCCAGAGAAGATCAATTGTCCTTACCAGCGAGAAATCAATGGTAAGAGGCTGTTGCGATACTGCATCGTTATCAAAAAGAGGTGAAGAATACTGGAAATCTGGGGAGGCTTGTTGTCACTCAGACTCCAGGAAATACCACTGGTTGTTGTCGGTGAGCAATCACTGACAATGATCTGTGTGAGAACTCCTAGTGAGTACAAATAATAATAATATCAGATATAAATATTGAAGGGGGAGAGAACTAAGCAGACCTCGACTAGAAGAATGCTTAGAGGACTGGGACCTTGGCGAGGCTTATTACCATCCACATCCCAGAGAAGACCAAAGGTCGTTGCCAGCGAGAAATAGATGGTAAGCCTATGTTGTGATAACGCAAAGTCATTTGCAATAGTTATCGAAAGAGGTGGAGAGTACTGGAAATCTGAGGTGACGCTGTCACTCAGACTCCAGGGAACACAACCGGTGAATATAAGTGAGCAATCACTGATGATAGCCTGTGTGAGAACTCCTAGTGAGTGTAAATTAACATATTGGCGATAGTTTTGACGGAATTCAAGTTCGCACTCTATTAACACATGGCCACACTGAATTTTGTTGATACGTTTTTTGTGTTAAACCGACTATATATTCCCCCTATAATATTTTAGGTAAATGACAAAATAACACTAACAAAATTGGGGGGGATTTAAGCTCGGACAATGTTCCAGCATATTTGTGGGAGCGTTTTGGTGAGAAAATTGTTATTTCTTTGCAGGACTAAAAAATGCCCTCATGTTGGCAACATTTCATTTGTTCACAAATAACATCATTAGCTTTTCACGAAAAGTCTAACAAAGCAGTTGCTTCATTGCTATTCGTATGATTCAAGTGGTATTGATTAAAAAAAAGACTATACATGTTTTAATCGTTTCATCATAGCATAGATGTTAACATTGTAGTGATTAAATCGACATGTTGTTTCAGCTATTATACCAGTACTTAATGACCAGAAGAAAACTCGATTAATGGAATATATATATATATATATATATATATATATATATATATATATATATATATATATATATATATATATATACACACACATATAAGTATACATATATATATATATATATATATACACCACACACACACACATATATATATATATGTATATATATATATATATATATATATATACATATATATATATATATATATATATATATATATATATATATACACACATTTATGTATACATACATATATATATATATATATATATATATATATATATATATATATATATATACGTACATAGATAATAAACAACAACAAATATTTTATATTTGTCGCTCCTCGTAAAATAAGTAGAGCACTCTTAATGGTAGTACAAACACAGCATGACGTCACTTGCTTTATATGCATCATTCCTTCTTTAATAGAAGTAGAATGCCTCGACATCAAGCCGCTTTTATATGTGTTAATTTATCATTGTTTATCGGCTATTCAAATATTGGGCGCGCGGTTAACGACGTTGGATGCAAGTTGAAAAATACGTGTTATCCAGGGTTTCGAATCGTACGACCGGTAGTGAATAGTCGTATCTCTATGCTGATGAGTCCTGATTGAAAAGAGACGAAACGTATACGTACATAGATAATAAACAACAACAAATATTTTATATTTGTCGCTCCTCGTAAAATAAGTAGAGCACTCTTAATGGTAGTACAAACACAGCATGACGTCACTTGCTTTATATGCATCATTCCTTCTTTAATAGAAGTAGAATGCCTCGACATCAAGCCGCTTTTATATGTGTTAATTTATCATTGTTTATCGGCTATTCAAATATTGGGCGCGCGGTTAACGACGTTGGATGCAAGTTGAAAAATACGTGTTATCCAGGGTTTCGAATCGTACGACCGGTAGTGAATAGTCATATCTCTATGCTGATGAGTCCTGATTGAAAAGGGACGAAACGTATACGTACATAGATAATAAACAACAACAAATATTTTATATATATATATAGTCATCCACATACAGTCTGTTTCGCACGGGATTGAAACTCAGTCGGTGCCCATTCGAATTAATTGTACACAATGAGCTATGCCTTAAAGCTAATGGCAGGTGGCGACATCCTTACAAATAAGCTCTACCCAGGAAGGGAGCTTCATATAGTCATCCACATACATACTGTTTCGTAGTATTACAGCTCTTCATTAGTGCCTCAAGCCGGGATTGAAACTCAACTGTCGAGCTGACATGTGCTATCATACGACACTGACTGAATATAAGTGATATCTCAATGTAAACATTGTCAATTGCCACAGTATATACATGTATATATATATATATATATATATATATATATATATGTATCTATAGCCATGTTTTTTCATTATATACATTTCTAATTTTTACCTTTGTACTTTTTAGTGTTTGAAACTTTGTATATATTGACTCAGGGTTAGCTGATAGTTACGTGCGTTCAAACCAAGAATTATGCATCATTTTCATATGTTTTTATGAATACATTTATTTATCCTGCTGTTTTTGGTAAATATCATTCAATCTTCAATTATTTTCTCAATGTCGTCACTTTTATTTAAAATTATTTTAAAATAGATACGTGTATATTAAAGTTTTCTTTAAAAGATGATATTTTTTGTATACATAAATTTCGATTATCTCACACAATTTACGCACCATGAAGAAGATAACATTGTTTGAATTGGTGAATATATAAATCAATATATAGTTTTAAAAATTGCAATATTTGTTTAATTTTTTGTAATACTTGTAGTCTGTCTATCTTTCTATCTCATTTGTGTCTGTTATCTACTCAGGACGTATTTTCACTCCTACATCAGAAATAGGCCTAGATGGGCATTACCAGAAACTTTTTCACTGCCGATTTTGATTGAACCAGAGGCAGGCTGTTTTCTCAATCATTATCCTGAGACCTTGGAATTGACTTCCAGGGGATATAGTAAATTTGCCAACGACGACGCAATTCAAGTTTTAATTATACAGAGTCTTGGTTACTGTAAGCTCCTCTGTGTAAATCGCTACTACACCTTTTCTACATTGTAACTGAGGCATGCTTGTTTTATTTCTTACCGAATATATTGTATAAATTGAATCTATCTATCTATCTATCTATCTATCTATCTGTTTCTTCTAATTCTGTGATACATATCAACGTGATTTCAAATCAATCAATCAATCTATCTATCTATCTATCTATGTATCTATGTATCTATGTATCTATCTATCAATATATCTATCAACTATCTTAAGTTCTCTTTCTTTCTCTCTCTCTCTCTATATATATACATATATATATATATGTACATATATACACATATGTGTGTGTGTGTGCGTTAGAGAGAGATATATACACACATAAAAGTGTACTGTTAAAAACAAGAGCGAGTATTGGAAAACTAAAGACATAATATTCTCAGACTTGGACAAACATGCGACAAAATGCATGCGAGCAAAAATATCCATATAACCAGTAGAAGCCGAGCAACCAGTGTAAAAGTTAAACGAAATCGCACTTCAATAACTCAACTAAAAATATAGATGGAACATACTATTACGAAAGCAATCGGACTGATACTTATTGGAAAGAGATACAAGAAGCAATCTATAATGACACCACTACCCGTCCAACAAGAAAACACGGTTGCCCCAACATCGGTTGCTTGCTAAAAGAATAGTCGGGCAGTGTCTGAGAGGATGAAATTACCAGGGAACAATAGCACAGTTCAGATTTTAATTAAAAAAACACAGAATACTTAGCTAGAAAAATGCATTACGCAAAATTAAAAAGTGCTTATTAACATATTTAAAGACAACACAAAGATTACTTACACGGAAGTAGTTTTTAATTTGATATAACCATTTATCTATGTGTCTATCTCTCTATATATTTATCTTATATATCAGTTGGCTAATGTTTAACTATATACTTATCTGCTCTGTGATGTCCATGTAGTTGTAATACTATTCCAAAAAAGATCCACAACACTAAAAAATAAAAGTGTTTTTCTTGCTATAAATCGATCACAATAGCTATATGTACAACATTACATGATCAATAAAGGGCCAATCTGCCGCAAACCAATTGATATACGTACATTTAATTATATCCACCATACATCTATGTTTAATATCTACTTATATGTCGCACTCTTCTGATTTTCTATATGTTCATCTACTTATCCATGTTTCCATTTCCTCAATATATATATATATATATATATATATATATATATATGTATTCAGTAATCTCTAATTTCCAGCGTGTCCTAATTTAATATTGATCTGGTTTATATCTAAATATATTCATCACGACTATTGTTCAGTCTTCCTGTTTCTTTCTCTCACTCTCACTCTATTTCTATTATTTTAGCTCCGTTGGTACTAAGAGGTCAATGGGTCAGCTCATGTTGCTAACACTGTTTATATTAATAGTTAAATGTATCTCCGAGGTCTCTTCTAAAGATTGGTGTAATTTGTACAAGTCGGTTTTTCAGAAATCGTGTCCGGGAATTTTTTACATTGTTTTTCCTTTCTCAATAAAACAGTTGCACCACTACAACCAGTAAAAAGTTTCTGACTTTCAGGGATCATGTCGTTTTCATGTCATTCTTTAAGTATTTGTATTTTGTGAGTTTTTCACGTTCGGCTTTACTTACACCATATTCATTTGGGACGGTTATATCAATAATGACAGCAATCCTTTCAGTTTCTTTTTCAAATGAAAATGGCTGGTTTGATGGGCTTATATGTATTCCGTTTATGCAGAACACAGTTCCACAGGGCTGCTTCCCAACTGACTACAACATCTCGTTTTTAAGTCCAATGTTAAAATATTCTTGTTGAATCGTCCTCTTAAATTATCAAATTTCTATCCTCACGGTGTTGTCTCAACGTCCAGCTTACAAACTCATTAATCATTATCCTCGAGTGGCTTTTGTGCCTTGATAAGGGGTGGTTCGTTAGAACATGAGAGTATGTCGAAATGCGTGAATTCATGATAGGGAAAGAAATCATCAGGTGCATCCGATATTCATTTCACAGTAATAGAATTACCCAAAAGGAAAGCATTTTAAACAAATTTCAATATTTTACAATCAAATAATGTTCTTTCTTTGCCATATCGTGCTTTCGTAGTTTTTTATATGTGATTTATGCAAGATGGACTGGGTAGGATATCAAGATCAAAATGTATCTAAGAAGGGAATGTGTTATTGATCTTCTACAAAATATCAATCATTATTCAATCTAGACAATGTTGAGAAAAATATAACGTCATTACGAATAAGAATAACTATTCTTGTTCAACCATGGATTGCAGGAAATAATTCTGCATTTTCTGATGTAAAAGAAACAATACTCCGGATATTGTAAGCCACGATACCATACTGCCACATGGATTAAAAATGTTGTAACCAAAACTAACATGAGAAATTGCATAAAACTCTGTCATTTAAGGCCCAAGAACAATATGTTTTATAAATGATCCATTGACTCGTTGGGTCCGTATGTTTAATGACACAGAAACCATTTTTACTTCATTAAATATTCAAACCCAATATATATTTATTCTAGTGTATTTGTTTAATAGTTGTCTTTATCTATATTACGCCATATCAACCTTTGTTACGTTGTTTTATAATACATACATGATTTATTTCATGAAATACTCATTTACAAATGGAATTCGTTATCGATACAAGAAACCATATATTAATTATTTAATACCGAATCAGAACACAGAGCATGCGCCGCAATAATAGGAATTTTATATTCAGCTAGTTTATCGAGGTGCACCAACATTTTCCACGACATAATGATGCGAGGAGATAGATAGGCATAGCCACAAAATGGATGAACAGCTCAGGTGCTACCAGCTCAGGCTGTCTGAAGATACCGGGTTCCTGACTTAAAGTGCACCATACCTTGATGTTATTTCTGTTCCTTTCCATTTGCAAAACTCAAGTATGTTTTGCGAAGCTAAAAACAAATTTACCTCTAAAAACAACCAAAGCAAATACAATAAATACATATTTGAAGACATTAAAAACTTTAAGCATAAAATATTTACGAAAATGACCGGATTCGGCATTAAATCACCTGAAAATCATTGATATGCCGTAAAACAAACAAAAAAACATACACCAGTCAATAAATATTTGAAGATATAAAAAAAAATGATAGCATAAAACACTTTTATCAAAATGACCTGATTCGGCATTAAATAACCTGAAAAGAGTTGATATGCCGTACCAAATAAGAACACACCAAAAGAAAAATGATGCCTATATAAGAACAAATACTTGACCCTAAGACAATACGAGTATCAAGGTGATAGATGTCATCGTTTCGGATTTATTGTTACATAAACTTCAGTTACAGAGAGGAGATACCAATACCATACAACCCTTAACATTTATGTTAATTGAAGTGTGTAGCAATATATTGCCAGTAGTCATTCAAAGCACATCGTTGTACAGCTGCTTCAGGAGATCACATGGAACATCGCATCAAAAATGTGTGTTTTTTCTTCTATTTTCACAACCCTTCTGTCAAGAACAACTGTTTTGTCTTAAGAAAAATGATACATGTTCGTGTACATTGATTGTATCAACTCTCCCGTTTTAGTGGTGAACCGAGGATATTGAAAATAATTCATTGATTAGTTGAGTTTCTATATATTACGATTATACACTAACACACACACACACACACACACATATATATATATATATATATATATATATATATATATAATGATAATAAAATTAACGATAAGTGAAGTATCGTAAAGTGATCTATTGCGATGAAGTAAAGTACGTTGAGTAGAGCAATCAATTTTAAAGAAAGAAATATGAAGATAAAAAATTGCATAAAATTACATAAAATAACATAAAATTACATAAAATTGATACAAATTGTATTACATCGAAAGTTCAGATGCAAAGAGTAACATTAATCCTTAAACTATGGTTTTTCAGAGATAAAACTCTTCTCGTCAGAAGATAAAATTCGGTAATGTTGTATTTTTAATAAATAAATATTAACCTCTAACGAGAAGAGTTTTATCTTTGAAAAACCATGGCTTAAGGATTAATGTAACTCCTTGTATCTGAACTTTCGATGTAATAAAATTTGTATCAATTTTATGTAATTTTATGCAATTTTTTATCTTCATCTTTCCTTCTTTATATATATATATATAAAAAATATTTGTTGTTGTTTATTATCTACGGACGTATACGTTTCGTCTTTTTTCAATCAAGACTCTTCAGCGTAGAAGTGTTACTATTCACTACTGGTCACACGATTCGAAACCCTGGATTATAAGTATTTTTCAACTCCAACCCAACGTCTTAAACCTCGCGGCCAATATTTGAACAGCTGTTAAACTGTGGTAGATTAAATACATTTATAAGCGGCGATGGCGGCACAGGCATTCTACTTATATTAAGGAATGATGCATTATAAAGCAAATGACGTCACGCTATATTTGCACTACTACTAAAGTGCTTTACTAATTATTAAGGAGCGACAAATATGAAAAATATGTGTTGTTGTTTATTATCTACGAACGTATACGTTTCGTCTTTTTTCAATCAAGACTCTTCAGCGTAATGCTGTTGTTATAATTACTTTTAATAAATATTCAATTATCTACATTGGTGCAAAGAGAACAATTCAAACCAGTCGCATGAACAAGAGTGACCTTTAACTCAAAATCCCAACGTTTTAACCAATGAGGCTAATCTGAATAACTATAATCATGCAGAGCACGCGGTTAACGATAGTCAGCCATCATAACAGTGTCTAACAGCAAGAAACATGCATTCATAGCTTAAATTTGACGGCCTGTATTACTTCACATTAGAGCGCCCGGCTGAAAAGGGTCTACACATAATTATTTAATAATAATATGTGTCATGATTAATTTCGATTATTCGTCGAATCATGTTCAGGTAGCAAAACAATTAATTAAAAAGTTGAAGAAAAAAGAACATTTAAAAACAATAACAGAGAAGGATTCATAGCACATTGTTAAACACCAACGAGACGTGACGGTGGTTAAGTGGATATCGACATGGACTGAAGACCTGGTTGTTCCAAGTTCGAATCCAGTCGGTTCCACAGTACCACTTTCACTTAGGGATGTTGGCAACCTTCTCGTGATCCTACCCGTATTTACCCGATGTCTTTCCAGAAAGATTTCTAACTAGAAAAACGTCGAGGAAACTAATGCCGACACCAGAATCATCTGATTCACACGAAAGAAGAAGTGAAACATCAAAAACAAACAGGTAAGTGTTAAACACCAACAACAAACAGGTAAGTGTTCCATATAGTTGCTTTACAATTTATGTTCCGAGAGAACGAAAGAATTAGCGCCCAATAAAAAATCGTATATACGTAAAATATTTTTTAAATATTTTTATAAGTTTCATATGTAATGTTATTTACTGTGGGTTGATGGGTTTTAAATTAGATAACTTCAACTATATTTAATTTTACATAATTTGTTTCTGAATATAATATTTTTGCTATGTTAAGTAAAATTCGTCTGAATTCAGTTGGGTAGAAGTTGTGTGTTTTTAAATGCTGGTAAATTGAACTATATATATATATATATATATATATATATATATATATATATATATATATATATTTATTCCTGTCTGAGTTGACGAAAGGTATTTGTGAAGAGAAAACGGCCTCAGGTTAAGCGCATATATTTAATATCTCTGCCTGATAATTTGTTTATCTCGTGACGAAGGAAAGACTTACATAAAAATAGCCGGAACTCGACAGTTAAACATTTTAAGGGCTTTGAATAACGCTCCTGGCGAAAAACAGCGTTAGATGTTAACCATATGTGTTTGATATCGCACAAGATGGCAAACAGACATTTTAGGAACATGAGGGAGAAGCACAAGAAGAATGGCGTTTATTTAAGTCTAATTGCGATGTTATCTAAAAAAAATATAAGCAGCGACACAGTTTATATTAAATAGCACCTGAATCTAAGGATTCGAGTTTTGGAATGGGGTTCCAGTTTGTGATTTATCCATACCAGTTTGACAAGACTCAACTGGATCTACCTAAAGAGATTTGTCTTCCGTATCTAACTGTGATGCTAGCGTATATTTTGCAATTAATAATCCGGGAGGAACTACATGTTTCTTAGGCCAATAGAGATGATGGGGGTGAGTAGAATATATTTCATGGAGTTTTAAAAGTGTATGGTAGATTTATCTTTTGATAAGGATGAGCTGCTCTTTGCTATTTGGGGGATCGCTTTTGATAATTCCATAGGAGATGTACAGAGACATCTAGTCGCTTATCAAAAGGTTATTCCGTACTTTTAACATGTGTATAGTATCAATTTTATTCCCTATGGAGATACAAATATGGGGAAATTAAACGCGTGTGTGTAAGAATTGTGTTTAAATCGAAAATAACCATTAATACAATAAGGCAGAGACTTGCTAATATCATGAAAAGTTACAAACATTATTATTAGGGCGCCATGTCAGGATACGACATCACGGACAGGAAGTCATAAGTAAGACGTGGCGAAGATGTTGACAAAGTCTTTAATTTTGGTTGGTTAACTGATAAGATTCGGTTGTCTTTTACATAACTCTAACTTTGTCATCTCATTCGAGGAGCGGATGATGAAAACAATTTATTTACAATACTGTAAAAGAATGTAGCCCAAATAGCAGGTTGACATTCAGTAAGAATGTTGTTGGCGTTTTTTGTTGTTATCCATTAGTATTGCTATCATCAGAGCCAGAGGCGACGAAAACGCACACCTCCGTTGCTGCCGTCTAAATACCACGGCGATGAGGGTCACTGGCTTTACTGCTGAGAGAGATCCCATCAAGTGAAAATCTAATTACAACGTATCAGTGAGATGAACAGCTGTTTCACTGCTTGTCTAAATAAATTGGCCCTTTGACTATGGACAAAGTGTTGTATATCTTCTGATGCTACACTTAGCCTATTCTTTTCTCGGCCAGTGAAAAATTGGCACTTCTTGACTGAGGCAATTTTTATTTTTTTCCAATCTAGAGTGCGTCTATTTTGGGAGCTGGCTCCCCACATTAAAACTGACCTCGTGCCTTACTTTGCCATCGTAGAGAGGCAAGTAAATAGGAACAGCTGTTTCAGTCGATGAAAAAATGACGAGCACATTGTTTTTATATTTTTATTAACAGGTTTCACTGCTGAAGAAATAAACCGAGCATTATGAATTTGTAACTACAGATGCTAGCCGTAATCGATCATAATGTTGCCTGTATTTAGTTTGATTTAGTATCATTAAAAAGGGGATGAAGAAAGGGTGGAAGCCCTTTGAGAAAATTACAATACCCTCGGTTGTTTTAAAAGGTTAATAATAGGTGTTGGCCATGAACTGATAAATATTCCTCAAACTCGATTTTTTTAGTATTTTAAAGAGTTTTAGAAGGCTGAACCTCCGATGTAAAAATTCAATATTTCAGGTTAACATTGAATTAATATATATATATATGTATATATATATATATATATGGAATCATCTAACTCTATAACATAGATGTTCTGTAAAATAGTAAATACCCACTTTGAAAGGAACAACACAGGTAAGGAAACTATATTTTAATACTTTAGAAAAACAAATCTGGAGGCAAAACTAAATTAAATATTTGTAAACTTTTTAAATTAAAAAATAATTATTAAATAGGGAGGTGGTGTCTGATCAACACTGCTGGGATGCCATGATAAAGAAATACTGTTTTGTTTTTAAAATCCCGAAACAGTTTTCATGGTAAACAACTGACGATCCCTTATATATAAAAACATATATAAAAATATATTTATATTAGAGTATATTCTTGGAAGTAAACTAAAATAGTGATTGCAGTAGATTTATTGACTTACTAGACTAAAATCTTTCAACAAAATTTTTTTTTTTTTTTCTTTTTTTTTTTTTTTTTTTCCCCAGTTTTGAAGGTTAAAAGAACTTCCGAGACTATATATATATATATATATATATATATATATATATATATATATATATATAATCAAATAAAAATTGTTGGTAGTGTCGACAGTAAGTAATTCATGTTTCGACGCCTATGCATCTTCTCAAGACTGTGTCAAAAAATATGATCAGAATGTTAAACTATTCAAATATTCTGATACTAATTTCATAGGAATGAACTTAACATTTTTTATGTAAAACTATATCTCAGTAACTTAACTCAAAATAAAGTTTAATGTTTATCTCATAATTAAATTAGGTAAATGGAAATCAGACGACGTCATGACGAAGGTTACGTACTTTAATATGTAGGAGCACTAGCTATCCAGGATGTATTCTATACTGATTGACTGACTTTTCACCCGATCTGTTTGTTTTTTTATCTTTCTTTTCATCTATGATTTTCTGGGAAAATTTCAAAACCGATGTTAACTTTTTTGACATAGTCTTGAGAAGACGCATATAAGTTGACACATGAATTAATTACTGTCGAATTACACAGCAATGTTTATTTAATCTTATAAAAGCTCTAGTTCGTTGTTAGAACTTTTGAAAAAAATACTGGTTTTGTATTCATTTTGTCAACATATTAAACATGATTAATTAATATACATATATATTTATGTATATATATATATATATGTATATATATATATGTGTCTGTGTGTGTGTCATATGTACATTGCGCTCCTCGTAATTTGGCAGTACTCAATTTATTTTGTAGAGTGTACATATATGAATGCATCTATATTTTACAGAGATATATGCTTTACAGTGTTATGCCGGTCATTTCGCACTTTCCTTTCAATCTTCAATCTAATATAATGATGTACAATAAATCATCAAATGACCGCCGAGAGATTGTTAAATATATATAATATACATGCATGTATATATTAAATGAAAGCAAGACTTCATATATTAGTGCGTAAAGGAAGACAATAAATAGACCATGTCGTTTCGCTGACTTAGTCAATATGATTCAATCCATTGAAGCAATTTGTTTGACTTACTTATTTACGCCCGAAAGTAAATGGAGTTCGCGAAAATTATTGATTGATGAGAAGGAATAAGAAGAGAGAGGTGTGACAATCGGCACGAAAAGTAATGATTTAATGGATGATGTTTGCTTATAAAATGAATTGTAGAATGTAAATCTTCGCATTTAGCCAAAATACTTCTTTTGGGGAATGAAACGTTTGTGCATATTTTACTTACCATAAGTAACACTAAATACTACACACACACACATATATATATATATATATATATATATATATATATATATATATATATATATATACATGTATGTATATATATATGTATATACATATATATATATATATATATATATATATATATATATCCAGCAATGCTTTAAATGAACCACCAACCCATATTACTTTACCTACACGAGCGAGCCACGCTCTTCGTTCGACACCAGAATTTGAATCATAACCGCCAACAACACCAGCGCGGAGCGACGTTTATCAAGTAACAAATAAATAAGTTTGGTTATTCTTGTTTTTTTTATGAAAAAAAAATAGCTCTATACTGGTCACCTCTGAAGATGGAATTTTATTCCGAAATTAATAAGATTAATGTAAAAAAAAAAAATTTATCTTGCATTGTTAATGGCTTATGTTTTCAATTTTATTATATATATATATATATATATATATATATATATATATATATAGTGCTTTGGTGTATGTTGAAAATAAATCAATAAAGTGCTCGATCGCAAAAAGATGTGAGACCTAATATACAAATTATTCATTTAAAAAGTATACGTTACTTATTTCAGAAACGTACCATGCTTTCATTGAGATAGGCTAACCGAAACGTTGTGAGAATAACACTGAAGATGAGAACAGTAGACCGAATTATTCAAATGATACGAAAAGTCAATATCTGTTCACGAATTAATGTAAACCTTCATGACACAATATAGAGCTATAGATTGAATGTAAATACAATGCTAACATCTTTACTTTGAGAAAACACACACATATCTCTTATCTTGGATATACATTGGAAAAGTCGAACATTTATAGCAGGAATACAGAATTATCTTAAGTTCTGATGACATAGTTTTTCATTTCTATTATGTAAATCCATTGCTCATACTTCTATCAGATGAAAACACACTTCGTTTTATGGCATGGATGATTAAATATGACGTTGGCTATATAAATATATTCGATTAAAAAGAATATAATTATTAAAGATCACGAATAAACGCAAGCGTTTTCTCCTTATTTTCTACTATTATTGATAGTATCTACATAATTAGAATTACAAATGAGAAATGAGTATGTATTATCAAAGATACGAATTTGTGGTGGCTAGAAATGTTCAAACACTTGATACTTAGTTTTATATGATTATCTCTATAATTGTTGGGACGATTATTCGGAATCGTAATCGGGAATCGAAAATATATTTTTATGCGTATTTTCCGAGGCCAAAAAGCGATTTGATTGCGATATTTCACACCCCGCTCCCAATATATATCCAGGCGTGAAGCGCTTTTGTCTTTTAAAAGACGTCCTCAGGTCTAAAATGTAATTCATTGAGTATTTCAAAAGAAAGTTACTTTCGATCTGTAGCACACACTTCCACGAGATTGCTTACCTGCAGGCTAACACCAGACCATCTTTAAATCCAATAAATACTTGACATAAACTGTTTTCATTAGTAATCAAATTTTGTTGATTCTATTCATCGTCTTCAATTCTCTTATAATAATCATAACAGTTCTACTTGCAATCATTGCCATCTCATTAACCATGATCCTCGAGTAGTTCTTGGCCTTGAAAAGTGGTGACGCATTACTAAGTAAAACCTGAACAAAATGACTGACAAAACATGAATATAAAACCAATCGAGAGAAATTCGTCTTCCTCTTTCAATTCTCGTTTATCTGATTTGAAAATACAAATAATCAACAATATATTTAAAAGTATACTAACATCTTGGAAAATATGTAAGCATTAAAAATAACTAATGCGACAATACTATACATTAATATTTGTGTCTGTACGATCGTTGGTGAAATTTACCATTTAAAGAGTGCGACCACCCGGAATAATCTCCGCTCCTCTAAAAACAAACTTTTGAAATAAACTACATGCAAAATACTTGGGGGAAAAATTACTCTACATAACATTCTGCATTATATTAAGTAATTCGTTTTTCAAACAAATCGGTGCGTGTGCGTGAGCGTCAATAATATTTGGGCGCTTGCTAAAATCCTAAACTATCGAACTATGGAATATGTATTTTAGACAACAGAGTAGGTAACGTCGGCAATTAAAAACAAAACAAAAAAACTTTACCATTTAGCGGGTGGTTCTACCGAAAAAGTACAATATCCCCCTAAGAAAGAAAAAAAAACATTTTAATTTAAAAGTAATGCTATATTTACCGCCTATCCACTTCTTGTGACGAGTTTTTGTTAGTATATATATATATATATATATATATATATATATATATGTTTATATATATATATGTATATATGCATATATATGTATATATATGTATATATATATTCATATATATGTATATGTATATATATATATATGAATATATATATATGAATATATATGTATATATATATATTTATATATATATATATGTATATATATATGTATATATATATATATATATATATATATATATATATATATATATATACTAAACGACCTATCAAAGGTTTATTTTTTATTATATTCCAGCCTTATGGATTTAAGGTTATCTATAGAGGCTGGGACTGATCAAATTAGAAAGGCTTGTGAGAAAATAACAATAACTTTTACTCACTTGAACATACGTTTTTTGAACTTGGACTTGATAGACATAGTCGAATCATGTGTATCTACTTGTCCCGACTCAACACATTTTAGGTATCCCCATTTTATAAACATAATCATTATGATCAAGAATTACTACGTTGTAACCGTTATTAAGTTTTGTGATAACAAAAGATTTATTAAGATGAAGTTCTTTAAAAGTATGCAAATGTTCACTTCTCCACATTATTTCGCAAAAAGAAATAGATGTACTTGCGTCCGAATTGAAAGCTACAGTTATATTTTTATTAATGATTCGTGTTCAATTTCTAATTTTATACAACTCCTGACAAATTTATGTGTTTCTTTGACATATCCAGCCTGTTTATTTGTGACTCTGTTTAAATAATATGAATACATGTGCGGATGCCTTATATCGTAGTTAACTGTCATCTTCTACTATTGCCGAAAGTATTTTCCTGGAATTAAAGGAAATTTGGTACGATGTCGTGTTGAATTAAATTTTGACCACATTATGTACAGACGGATTGATGAGGTATTTATGGGTTCTCACATGGGGTCTGCATTGCCCAACATCTTTGTAGGTTTTCGTGACATGGGTCTGTTATCTGGTCGTAAAATATCATATTTTACTTGATATATAATTACAAATATTTACTATAATATAATTTATATATCTATATGTATAATCTATAATATATATATATATATGCATTTTTATATATACAAGTATTTTGATTGCATATGTGTATACATATTTCATAGCCAAAATGTTTGTATGAATAAAAATATCATATATATATATATATATATATATATATATATATATATATATATATATATATATATATATATACACTAGACGACTTATGAACCGTTTTCCGTATTTTCCCATATCTTATCAAGGATAAATAGGTCGATACACAAGAAAGAAAAGGACACGGTTAAACAAGTTCAATTATATCAATGTTTTAAGTCAATCAAATACAATTACTAAAGAGAACAGTTACTTTTTCATAGTCAGATTTTCACAATAGACTGCTTTCTTTGTGTTCTTTCTTTTTTCTATACTTACGATAAAGGCCAGGGAGCATTCAGTTGATACACATTACAAATATAAGTATCGACTGTAAGGAATACAACAACCTGAAGAACATTATATAAAAAGTTATGAATAGATTTGTAAATCGCAGCAAGAGAGAGTCTGGAATGTTATCTTCCTTACAACCTCTTTATTAAAGAAGAGACGTTGCTTTTCTTTCTCTACTCTATCGTTATTTTCAACGTTGGTGCTCGACTGAGCTCCAATCCCTCGTAAAACATTCACAGCACAAAATAGTCTAGCTACAACCACTGTAAAAATATATTTCTTCCTTTGTGAATCTAGAGCTAAACGTAACTTCCATGAGCAGAGTTTCTTTCCAATGGCTACCCGTCGATGGAACTCAATACAACCGGACTGCTTCCTAGCTGATTACAGCATGGTCGTTATTTAAGTCCAATGTTAAAAAACTCTTGTTGAGCTCTCTTCATAAGTAATCAAATTCTGCTGAGTTTAAACCATCGTCTGAAACTCTGAAGGTTTTTTCTCACCATTCAATTAGGACAAACTTTTAAGACGTCCCCTCGAGTCCCCCTTGGGTATCTATGAGCGATACCTAGTAAGTAAGAAGACAAACAAAAGAAAACAGTTATAACAACAGAATCGAGCCGGTCAAAAAGTGATGCCATACTGATTCATCCGAATTTACTTTATTGCATTGTTGAGGATTTTACAATGTTTAAATGATTATCATTTCGATTTAAATTGACTAAAAAGAAAATTAAGAACATAAGAACGACCATTATTAAAATGTTTTATCCCTGTGCTTGTTTTACACGAACTTCAATGGAATGTGCTCCGACAAACTTGCTGCTTTGATGCCCCCTCGACGTTAATACACCCGACGAACACGACAATCAGATAACTCCTATCCCTTTACTGTGGGGGTCCCCAGATGCCGGAGGGCTTTCTACCGTAATATTGTTTCCTCAAAGTGCTGTTATCCTTCGGAATTCCGTTCCTGCTCCCTGTTTCCATGACAGTATAAACATGCATAAATTTTAATGTATTGTAGACTAATATCTCGCTGCACAACTCTTCAGTTATGATGCCCGCTATAATCTGCCCATTAAATCGCAGTAACCCTTACATCTCAATGGGAATGTGTATTGTTTCAGGTGAATAAAAGTAAATAATTAAACAAAAATTCAACTGCAGAAAAATTAATACTGACAGACCAATGAGAATGCCATTTTAAACATAAGCATGACAGATCAACGAAAATGCTATTTCAAACATAAACCAATAAAATTAATAGACCAAAGAAAATACTATGCCAAACTTAAATGTAACAGACCAAGTTTAATCTATGTAACGGCGGCGTCACTTCCGTTCTAATCGTCATCTGTTGACTCTCTCTTTCTTTCTCTCCCCCTCTCTATCTACCTATGTCTCTATCTGTCTCTTTGCTTCTTTCTCTCTATTGGACTTGTTTTGGTTTTTGTCTTTACAATGGCAGCCATGATTGTTTATTTATTGCTGGTTTGAAAGTATATTTCTTGTCCTGGAATAACATTTTATATATCACATTAAAAAAAATCTATGTATTACGATAATAATATGCGTTAATCAATATTCGTTTCCTAACCGCTTTTTCCTGTATACGTTAATAAAAAAAACAACACATGATAAAATATACCTTAGTTCTGGGATTGATATGTGTCGTAATATACTCTGTTTTAATTGTTCTAATAAACCGGAATTTATAATTAACTGACAAAGTCACCAACTTCATCTTGCCCATCTGTTTATTTTTCTGGCTTTCTCACTCTTTGTTGATTCAACAACTCTCTAATATTTAGTAATGTCTCCGTGAGAATTTGGATAAATAATATTTTCATTTTTCAGCGAGTGCTGTCATCTAATTTACATACGTGTGTTTGTACACACCTATAAACACGAGTGTAAATATAATAGCAAAATCATAAGCCTCTATTTCTCATGCATCATAATAGACGGAAATATATTTATTATTAATGTTTTTAGTTATTCAAAGAGAATCTTTCAAGAGAATAGTTGTAGGTTATGAATTTAGGAATTCAGTCAAAGTAAAACAAATAGTTGTAACTGGAGCACCAAAACGGGCCATGGGTACGTCTCTAGTAATTTCAAACTGTAGAGTTACAGACTGACGAATATATAATTTCAATCTAACGTGTGTGCGACTACTTGAATCTTTTTTTTATCTAATAAAAGTGAACGTACGTATGTTCGGCTCGTTTTAATAACACGTATGCAAATTAAATTTTAATGAGCAAAGAAGGATAGGTTTTATATTAATAATAAGTGATAATTATGAAAACGAAAGAAAAAATAATCACGTATGCAAATTGAAATATTATTAATAAAGAAGAGGGGCTTATTTTCAATAATATTTGAGACGAGATGAAATACACTCTTTCACTTTTAACCTAGATACAAAAACATTCTATGATTATTGTTGTTGTTGTTATTATTATTATTATTATTATTATTATTATTATTATTATTATTATTATTATTATTATTAGTATTATTGTTATTATTTTAATTATTGTTATTATTATTATTATTATTATTATTATTATTATTATTATTATTATTATTATTATTATTATCATCATTAACAGAATTATGGAGCGTGAAAGAGGAAGAGTTTGGCCTGTTCTCTTATCGATTAGTTTTATCTTATTATCGATTAGTTTTGTTTGTTTTTCTTAACGATTAGTTTTGTTTTTCTTTTCTTATCGATGTTATATTATGACGGGCCCTGTATTTTAAACGGGTAGATCAGCTAGTATTGATTGTGACCAGGGTGAATTGGTCGGATTCGGTGCAGGTTGAGCTGACCTCTATTTTGGATGAGTAGGTCGGTTCCCACGAATGATTTGTTTTGTAAATCATAATAGGTTGACAGGACCTGGCTTGCTTCAAAAGATTTGGGGTTAGTAAAGGTCAGATATAATGTAGGGATTTTCGTTCGTGACAAGACAAAGGATTATGACGTCACTTGTTGTTGTCGGAGTGAGAATCGAGATCAGTCCGCCATGGGAGCTCGAAACGACAACGTCGTTTCGGAAAAGCGAGCGAAGTTTTCCCAAGAATGTAATCGCTCGCGATAAGGGCTGTATCTAAAACAGATAACCATGGAAGCTTGTGGCGAGCGCATGCAGATGAGGTAGCTCTCGAACGCAAGAGTTCGGGTGTGAATCGAAGAGATATGGGCCAAAGCTACTAAGAAAAACTAACAGCGTCTAACGTCCCACACAGTACGAACCTAAGAAGATGTGAATGAAGAACCAATAATGGAAACCCCTCCACTCGAATGAAAGCATGAAATAAAAAGAACAAAAGAAATCTCTCAGAAAATCCGACTTCGAGTGTCTTTGTCCTCTGCTTAGAGATAGAATTTGCCCACAAAAACAGGTGCCGCGCGGCGATCACAGCCCAGCAACAGGATGAGGGCCAGCGACGAACGAGAACTACAAAGGTAACTTTCTTATAATGTAAAATATCTGGAAACTGTGTTTCAAAGTGACTTTTGGACTCTTGAAAAATGTGTTTAGAAATCTGTTTAAATGACTCTTAAGAAAAGTGTGTTTAAGGTCCCTGTTGAAAAATGACTCTCCAAAATGTGTTAAAATTACTGAGAAACATGTTTGCTTAAAGAATGACTATGAAAATGTCTATGAAAATTGTATCATCAGAAGTATTAAGAAAAAAGATTGAAATCACTATTAATCCTCTCGTGAACATTTCGCGTTATTTTCGGCCGGAGAGGATGTAATAGCGAACTGTTGAGGTGGTTTTAGAGAACTGCCTCAGTCGGAAGGATTTCTGCCTGTAGTAATAAATAAGCTCTCTCTCCCCCTTTGCTTCTCGTGACGTTTAATTTCAGTAGTTATGCAACATCGAGAGAAAGAAGGTAAGAGAGAGAAAGAGAGAGAAAGAGAGAGATTAGTTTCGTTTCAATGAGTTCAAGTTATGCATAAGGATTTAATTGCGAGGCGATAGTGAGCGGTTGACGCTTATAGCGTACATAAGTGTGATTGGCTAAGCTAAATCCTATTTCAGACTTAACGCACCAGGGTCTATTTTTAAAGATCTTTAGACGTATCTAAAATGCTGTCCAGGAAATTTTTGATGGTCAGAGTGCTCACCTCTCGGGCGCTGGTTTTTCAACCCTCACTTTCCGACCCGACCTTGGGTCCCATCTTACTTGTGGGAGTAAGATAAAAACTGGCCTTGTACCTAACTCCTGGAGAGGAGTAAATAATACTTCATTTCATCCGCCCGTTCCAAAATAAATATGCTATTACAAACTTAAGTATGACAGCCCAGCTTAAATACAAATGCAAACTTAAACGTGACAGACATGAAGACGGATTCCTACACTATTATAGAAAGGCGTAGACGCATCTTAAAAAGAATGAGAAAAAGTCCCGCCCCATTTTTGGTTCTTTATTTGTTCCAACTTTGCAGGGAAGCAATTATATCGTATTTTATGGCCGATAAACTGACTGATATAGTCATTTATAATCTCCAATATCAAAATCGCACTTGCTGACACGGCGAATTGGCACGGATCAGACCTCACATATTCAATATATATATATATATATATATATATATATATATATATATATATTATGTGTGTGTGTGTGTGCGTATGCGTGTGTACTCTATGTGAAGGACCTCCCACATACAGCATTACATATATAATCTCCCCTATCCTCTCCCTCTCTCTCTCCCTCTCTCTCTCTATATATGTATATATACATATATGTATATAAATATATATAGATATGATATATATACATACATATATATATATATGTATAAATCACCATATATATATATATATATATATATATATATATATATATGTGTGTGTGTGTATACATATATACATATATATAGATAGAGAGGGAGAGAAATACATGTACATATATATATATAAACATATATACACACATCCCACACCACACACACACACACACACACACATATATATATATATATATATATATATATATATATATATATATATATATATATATATATATATATATATGTGTGTGTGTGTGGGTGTGGGTGTGTGTGTGCGTTTGTGTGTGTGTGTGTAGTGGGTGTAGTTCGTTCAAAAATATCCGTACTATTTGTTTAGACTGATATCAAATTCCACATGGTCAAAGCAATTAGTGTGAAATGTTGCGTCACCCTTTGTGTGTATCTTCATTGTCCATGGTATCTCGTTCAGGAGTAATACGTCTATATTTAGTCGATCTAATTACTTCTTTATACATTTCTTTGCCATACTATATCCTCCGTTTCACTGTTTTTTGTAGCATTCGCTCTGACTCATATTCGACAGTGTAATTTTTATCTCTGTACTTTATTTTATATATGTTAATGTTATATCAATATAACCCCCTACGTTATTATCGATGTATATGTATCTTATTTCTCGTTTATTGGTACATAGAATCCGTCAACAGAATTTTCTATATGTAGAACCGTGTGAATAGTGATTATTGTTTTATTCTTTTATCGATGTTTTTGGTGCATTTTGTACCGTTTACGAAGGGTCGTGAGTAGTTTACTTTCGTTTGAGTTGGTTTTTGCTTTAGAATTTTGTTTCGAGAATGTTTGTTATGCTGACATATTTTATTTTTATAATATTTATAATCATTTCTTGTGTGATTGTATCCGCCTTCAGGATGAAGCTTTATATTCAGTTATCGCGTAATTTAAGTGATTGTAAAATTGAATTGTCTAAACTAAGATGGCGGCAAAATAGGACGTCAATGAGTCATCTGAGGTTTGGTTTGGTAGTTTTGTTTTACGGCATATCAACCCTTTTTGGGTTATTTAATGCCGAATCTGGTCATTATAGTAAAAGATTTATGCTTCAAGTTCTTTATATCTTCAAATGTTTAATCATCGTTTTTGGTTTGGTAGTTTTGTTTTACGGCATATCAACCCTTTTTGGGTTATTTAATGCCGAATCTGGTCATTATAGTAAAAGATTTATGCTTCAAGTTCTAAAAATAAAATAAAAAAGGGGTGGGGGAAAGGGAGAGGGGCTGTTGTTTTTGTTTTTGGTTTTGTAGAACATAATTAAGTTTTACAAAAAAAAAAAAAGAAGAAAAACAAAAAACGTCAATGTAGGTGAATTTCGTCTCAGGGAGCCACAGGGCAGCCTGATCTGGTATCACCAGGAGTCATCTGAAATTCGCCGGCAGTGTGAAGTAAAAAAAAAAAAAAAAAAAAAAAAATGTCCACTAGTTTACAGAAAACTAGTTACTATTTCCCAGTCAGTTTTATTGAAGTGCTATTTTAAATTTCAATTTAATATACAATATCATTTGTCTTTTTTTATAATAAAAAAAGAGGTGGCTAGTCTTTTTCGACTCTATCAATATGTATATGGTAGGTGCTTTACTGAACTCTAATTTATGGTCACCTCATATAAAAAAAATCACAAGAACTCGTCTAGCTATAACCGAATTAGATGTTTTTTTTTTCTTCCTCTGCGTAACTAATACTAAACGGAACTTCCATAAGCAAAGAACCTGTCGTCTCGGTCACACAATACAACATGGCTGTTTTCCAGCTCACAACAACATAATCGTTTTCAAGTTCAATGTAAACAAATTCTTGTTGAGCCGTACTCGTGGCTAATATAGGTCTGCTCAGTTTGAACTATCATTAAAAATACTCATGGTGTTGTCCATCTCCCACTTACAAACTCATTAACTCGTATCGTCGAGTTGCATTTAAGCATTGATAAGCGGCTATTCGTTAGTACATTAACAAGTCAGCTAATGAATTAAAAGAGGTGGTTTTCTTGAGGGTAATATTTACGGCGTCGGCGGCGTTTAGACATGCGGGTTTCGAGATTGTAGTCCATTTTAAAAAAAACTATCTATACGTTACTATGAGTCAACATGTTTAAAATGTCGTAGCGTAAATAAAAAATACGATTTTCTGCCTTATTCTTTGTAGTCAACATATTCACGAATTGGGTTAAGAACACAGAATATCTTTTTGAGGCAGTCATGCACCATAAGCCGAGGTATTTCAGACAATTTCTGCGACTCTTGAAAAGTCCACAAGTATGAGAGATTTATATCCCATTCACTGTCGTTTCATTAAGTATGTTAAACGAATTCTATAAGTAGGAATAAGTACCAGTAAAAAAGGATGGACACAACAGAATTTAGAATTATATAGTTTTACTTTTACTAGTTGCAAGCATTTTACTTCTCTTTTAATGTTCATTGTTGTGAATAAGCTCCAACGTGTGTAAGTGTGCATTATTTCAATGTTGTAAAGTTGCCTTTTTGACGTAGTTATGTGTGGGTCTTACCATCGCAACCGGAGTACCTACTGTATAAATGGCAAACGTCTCTGTGTATGTTTGTATGTCTGAAAAAGGTTCCCTAGATACTCGACATAAATACATAAAGTTGACATTTTCAGAATACCCCAGCTTCTGAAACCCATAATATAAAAACTGGAAAAATAAAACATCTATATCTTCATACTGAAATGCTCTAATATATTTGCTGGGGGTGTCAATAAATGTGGTCGCCTTTTCGCGGAGATACGATCTGCACATTCGTGCGCGCAATAAACGCGTGTCAACTTCAGACTTTGTTTAACTCACTTATTTTTCGTAATGTTTTATATTGTGAAACGTAATTCTGTTGTTATAGACGCAGGCCCATTATCTAAAGGTTAAGCGTTCGATACCAGTCAACTCGTACGATTTTGTTTAACGGTGAACTATATATACATCTTAGGAGATAGGAGGAGGGGGATAGGGTTAGTACTTATTTTTGTGTCAAGCAACGAATACAGGCGTGTTAGGGGAGTACTGGGTGAACGAGTGGGAAGACACACTTTGGTCTGTAGGGTGAGGGCATAGGGCAACGGAGGAAGGGGGTATATCGTCAGGTTAGGGGATAGGGGCGACCGGGTACAACACAAGTTTTGCCCTTGGGAAGAGATAGATAATTACACATTTGCATAAAGAGGGAGAGGGGAAAATATGTGGGGGGAGCGCGTAACAACGGGAACACAGTTTGGTTAGGGATTGGGGGGGGGAACCGGGAAGACAAACTTTTGCCTGCAGTGGAGGGAGGAGAGAACGGGAAGATAGTGGGGCGAGGGAGAGGAGGTTTCTCGTGGAAAATAAGAGATACTTACACTTTTTCCTGCAGAGAGAGAGAGAGAGAGAGAGAGAGAGAGAGAGAGAGAGGAGAAAACGGAGTGGACAATCCCTGGCCGTCTCGGGTGTCCCTGATTGTATCAATAAAAAATGACGTTAGTTATCCCACATATATTGTCCCTTGTGTCCTTTGCTTGCAACTCTCTTCCTTAGTTTAAATAAATCCAGATTGTTTTGATAGAACCGGCGCGGAGCGTTCTGATTAGTCAATAAATATTAGATTATTTTTTAATTGTAAACCAGTCATCTGATCTGATCTTGCGGACGTAGTTGTAGACAGTTTCTTTTTTAACGCATTTTTCCACATTTATGTAAGCATCAATAGGGAACAGAAATTGCGGGAAAAGGAAAGACAGGAGTGAAGTAAAATGCGTAGAGAAGTATAATCGTTAGCTTCCCATGCCAGTAAACTATTTCATGTCTTGCCGAACATATTACATGTTCACTTAATCTTCGTGTCGGTTGATAGTACGATGAAGAGTCAATTCTAAATTTCATGTATTCTTTAACTAAAATCAAAGTTTTACAGTTTTAAATAAATCAATGTTTGACTCTTTGGTTAATTTTGTTATTAAACTAAAACTCTAATTACAATTTTAAAAGTAGAGCATAAGAAATTACGTATTTTATCAAGCAATACACGTTAGTGTATTTATTAGATAAATAATATATATATATATATATATATATATATATATATATATATGAAATAACAAATATATCTAAAGGTAAATATTATTGCAAAAGATGTTACAATAAATACTGAATTTTAGCTAAAGAAAGAAAAGACACATTTTATGAAGTTTTCAAGAAAACTCCATTACCTAAAGAATGAATAAATTCGTAGTGACGATATACTGCCAAGGTTGCTGCAAAGAAGGTGGGATCTGTCTAGCAGGCTAGAAAATTTCTAACACCTGTCAGTATCCTATATCTCTATAAAACCACTATTCGCTCATGCCTGGAGTATTGTTGCCACATATGAGCTGCAGCTCTAACCCTAGTCGCTCCAATTTGGACAGGGGTCAAAAAGAGCTTCACACCCAATAGGTCCCGTAATGTCTACTAAGCTCTAGCCATTGTCCTATCGCCGCAACTTTCTCGGAATGTGCTCCGACGAACTTACTGCACGTGTAGCCGACTAGCAGCAAAATACTACTTATTTATTGTAAAGGTTTCCAAATGCTGGAAAACGTGATACTCTAACAGCTTCATTGATCGGCCCGCTTGCCTTTATTATTCCACCCATGCTCACTTTTTTTCGCGACTGTAGCAACATTGAAAAAATTTAATGTAATGTGAACAAATATCTTGCTGCACAACTCATCACTAAATATGCCTTTTATAAATATGGTTTCTACCTACAGTAGCCCATACGTTTCAGCGGCAATGTGTTTTGTTTGGCGTGAAAAAAGTTTTAAAAAAACGAAAAACAAATGAATTAAATTGACAAAAAAGAAAATAGCTACCATCGTTAATTTTGTAAGCCTAAGAAAAATACATTTATGACATGAATTTTTATCTTTTTACTAACAATACGAAGTATGTCTCTTATTCAAATTGGGAATAAGTATTATTCGGCCGGTGCTACCTGGTTTTCGAGTCAGGATAAAAACGGTAGTATCAGGGATCTTTCTCGACTGGAGCACTTAAAAAATAGTCCTATTATGGGTGCTCGTGTTGTAGAGCTGAATATCGTCTAAATAAAACCGTCCTTTTGTCGCATCCATGTCTCGTGTGGAGGGAAGTAAATTGGGTATGAGCTACATTCAAAAATGGTTCAGTCAACGATCGCTTTGCTAATTTAGCACTGTATGGTCAGCATACGGAAATCATCGTGTGATCATCCCTTAAAGAGGGCGACGATGATCTTATTTTGAGTAGGGTATTGATTTACTCCTCTCCAGGAGTTAGGCACAAGGCCAGTTTTTATATTACTCCCACAAGTAAGATGTGACCCAAGGTCGGGTCGGGAAAGTGGGGTTTAAAAATTGCCTGGGCAGCCCCATCGGCATTCCCCGGTAGGGGCGCCTCAGGCAGTAAGCAATAAACTTACTCCTCCCCAAAGAGGGGAGGCGAAGCCTGGGAGGGTGGACCTCCTAGAACTGCACAGGATATACCCATAGACCGGCGTAAATAAAGCCCCGAAGGCCAAGACAATACCGGTCTATGGGGTGCAGTATCCATCGGAACAGATACTACACTTTGATCTTAGCCAAAAGGCTAAGTTGAGTAGGGTAGCCAATAGAGTGATAAGTTGAGTAGGGTAGCCAATAGAGCGGTATTATGCTGCTCGAAAAGTATGGACTTGATTGATAAATGAAAACACAGAAAACTGTTTTAAGATCAATGGATGTGTCTAGTCAAGAATATGATAGTCAATGAAAACTCATCCACATTTATGACAGTGAACGTAATTATATCTTCATTATGTAGTAATATGGAACGTTCGACGTGTTAGTAAGTAAAAATAAAATGTTCATTTTGGAATTAGATGACGGAAATAAGACATTTTTACTATGAATTAATGTTAGGAATTTACAAAACATTCCAAGGAAATTACATCAGCTGCAATACGTTGGGAGTGAGACGTAACTAAAAAAGTGGATTATGTTTTCCTAGGGCTTCAGACTGTAAGAGGAAAGAGAAACGTTCTCATAGATCGTCTTCCATCCCATAGGAGACCGGGGAATACCTAATATCAATGTATACATGTTACGAATAAGAATCTGTTCAATTATAATCCTAAGAAAAATAAATAGAAAATAGCAAAGCTCAAAAAGAAAGTGTACTGTTGTTAATTCTAGTGATGTTACGATTTTATTATTTTCCCGATTCTTTTCAAAATTCCGATTGTGATACAATTACAAGTTCCGTTTCAGATTAGTTTAACATTTTTAAATATTTAGCTGTAGAGTTGTAGTTTTTTTTTAGATTTTTGGAGGGGCTTACTGTAAACACGTATTTAATATGTGTATATATTTTCTGTAAACGTAAAATAAACTTTCGGATGATGTTCCGTGGATTTTAGTTTTACTTATAGTTGAAAATCAATACATATTTATCATTTTATCATTAGTACGAGCGATAGAACATAAAGTTTTAAACAAAAGCATACAAAAAACAAATAAAAAGAATACATTTTGCATCAGAGAATAGGCACGCAGTTTCTGATTCCGATACCGATTCCGATACCCCAACACGTTCCGAGTTTTCCGATTCAGAATAAGCGTCCAAACACTAGTTATTACTACGCTGGCATAACACTATTACAGTGTTGATAGAAGATCGGAAGTAAGACGAACTAGATCTATGAATTAAATTACTGATACGTCATAATAAAACTCTGGTCACAAATAAAAAAGGATTTAAGCATAGCTGACGTATACTTCGAATTATTGAAGTTAAAGAACTCTTTGAGGTTATTCTCTTATTTTCTTATTCTTCCTCTTCTTCTTCCTCTTTTTTTCGTCTTCTTCTTCTTCTTCTTCTTCTTCTTCTTCTTCTCAGTAAAACATTTAGTAAAGGCTAGTAATAAATAAAAATCGATCAATTCAATTGGGTTTAACACATTTCTTTGTGGTTTTATTATCTCCCCCACAACATATAAACTACATATATACGCATAAAACACCTAACCCCCTTCCCAGTGACAATGCAGGATATATCTAAACTCAATGCTCTCTCTCTCTCTCTTTCTCTCTCTCTGTCTCTGTCTGTATGTCTGTTTCTTTCTCTCTCTTTTGTTCATTCGCTACGTACGGCTGACGGCTTTCTTCCTGTGTGGAATCACTGCCGGGACACGTATCCTTACTCGAATTATTATTAAAAGAGTAAGCGCTAACTAATTTTTGATCTTACGTTTAAATTCATTATACTAATCTTAATTTTACACACTCGCTTGTTATATTTTTTACGTATTATTATTATTATTTTTTAAATTTAGATACATGCATTTTTATTTGCAAGTAAGCGACCCATGTAGCCATATTCTTTATGGGTTCTGTCAGGAGACGAAGCAAGTTCTGGGGAACTGCCGCTCAGAGAACCCTTTCTTGCCTATTGAGTGATGTCCTCTTCTCTTACCTAATACACTTTACTCCTAAGAAACGTTGCTTGTCCGTCTCTGCTTTATCGTTATTTTCTTTGTAGGTGCTCAACTGAGCTCCAATCTTTGGTCACCTGGTAAAATATTTACAACAAAAACTCGTCTAGCTACAACCACTGTCAATAATTTATCTTTCTCCCTGTGCACCTAAAACTAAACGGAAGTTCCATGAGCAAAGTTTATTTCCAAGAACTATCCGTCTGCGAAACACAAAACCATGGCGATACTTCTCAGCTGACTACAACATGGTCGTTTTCAATTCCAATGTAAACAAATTCTTGTTAGGTCGTACTCTTAAATAATCAAATTCTGTCCACTTAGAACGATTGTTATTAATCCACACGATGTTTATCGATAACCTGACAAATGCATTAACCCTTATTCTCGAGTGGTCCTTAAGCCTTCATGAGCGATAGCTTATTCGTGAAAAAAACCCGTCTAAGTAAAACATGTTGGTCCACTGCTCACATTACAAGCTGTTTACAATCTTTAATGTAAATCTGTTTATGTCGACGTTTAACGAAGAATATCTGCTTATTTTTTAAAACTAATTTATTGAAGATCTTTCGTCATATCTGGACATTCAATAACATTTGATTTTCAAAAAGAAAACACAGAAAAGAATGTGTTTTCTATGTAACTGATTTTAACCATATTCCACCAAAAATGAATTAAACACGTATATGCTTGACTTTTTAAGTTGTTTGCTTTCTCCTTTCATATATCTCATACACTTCACTTGTTTTCCCAATCTGATCTCTCATAACAAGAAATTAACTTTTTATATCAACGCGCATATATATATATATATATATATACATATATACATATATATATATATACAAATATATACATATATATATATATATATATATATATATATATATATATATATATATATATATATACACCCCCCATCGGATCACATATTATTGCTCTCGCCTGAGAGGATAATATAATTGCGAAAGAACTGCCTACTATTCGTAGTTAGAAAATATTACATTGTTTGGGAGCATAAAAAACAATTTCCAACGCTATTGATAATGTTTACCAATTTAATTTTATTACTGCTTATGTTTTAATTCATGTTATAAAATAAATAAATGACGTCAAGCTAAATCTATAATTACTTTGTAATGGTAATTTTTAAGTACTATTTATAAGGTATTCCAAATAGCTCAGTTGGTCAAAGATTTTAATGTTTCATTTTCCATTTCCGGTTATGGCATGCGCTTTACTTGTTGAGAATGTATTATTTACTATCAATGCAATATATTCTATTTTTAAATTCAGTTCTAAATTCTTATATTTCGAAATGAGACAGATTTCACAATGTATTTATTACGTTTCAGAAAAGTGTGACTGACAAGAAAAATTGTGACTGACAGGAAGGACAGACATAATCTCTATGTATTTATTACAACTTTAATATTTTATTTACATTTATTTACCGTTTTTTTGAACTCCGATGCCCAATTTTTAGACGAGATAATATAAGTTTGCCCGTAAAAGATATTTGCCTAAAATATTACGGAACTAGTCTAAAAAATTATTTTCACTATTCCACGAATTACCTGATTCCCCTTAAAAAATAAGCCTAATCGATTCGAATGAATTTTTTCTATATTTCCCTGTTACAATTCTGTGCACGGTGAGAAAGATTTTTTAGGGTACAATCATCTTCGTTAAAGCACTCTTTGTAACCCTCGAATTTGAAAAAATCACATAAAACAAGATCAATACATAAATACTATTTTAGTGCAGCGATGTCCTTCTCGCTCAAAAACTGCAAAATTATGAGCGCGTTTTGAAAAGGCTAATAGTCGTGACGGGAAGTGATAATGTGAAAAGATGATGAAATAATTGCCAAAGTGTTTAGATTTTATTCATATAATCCAAATATTTTTATGCTAGACGAAAACACTAACCACACATGCCTATTTCGCCAAAATCTTTCACAGCGCACACATAAACGATATTTTGTAGACAAACTACCCTTCAAAAGTTACTTCTAAACACATTGTGTATTACATATGTATAACCCCGTCTCCCGAATGAAAACAAAATTAAGTTTTAGAAAAAATATATAATCAAAGTCACTTGTTTTTGTCTTACTTCTCAACGCCGACATTCTTTCCATTGCTTGCATTGTGATACTCCTCGCAGACATATTTCAATTTCTTGCATTGTGATAGCCTTCTAATACTCCTCTATATACGTATTGCACAATGCTTCAAGCAAACTACCTATCCTTATTACTACTCTAATAGTTTCTTTCCTCGAACTTCTTGCCTTTGAAATACCCTCCATGTTCCCTATTTCCCTTTACCAACTAGCATACATTGAAATATTAGATAAACAAGCATCATACTGCAACACTTCCCACTTAGGATTCCCCTATAAATCTGGACCCTATTTTTTAGTAGCACCTTATATCTCAGTGCTAATGTGTTTTGTTTGCGGTGAATATAAGTATAGAAGTTCAAACGCAGAATTCATTACGTCTATGATGTAGTTTATCGTATGTTTCCCTCTACCAATTGAAAGCATATAAATTCACACCACTGCCGAGAGATAATTATCATTTCTTACTTACTAGAAGTTTTCACAAGTGGCCTCACACATAATCGCTTACTACCAACAGAAGACTATGCTCCCTTGATTCTGAGTTACAACGAGCAAATTAAAAAATTCTAGTACACTCCGATTCTTTCAGTCATTATTGCAAATTTCTTTGTTTTCGCGCAATATCTGTTTATCATTTAATATTATTTAATAACCTCTGAAATTCAATATCAATAATCCTGCTCCGGACCCATTTACATTTAAGCCCGTGCAGTTGATGTCTAAATCCTGTTTTTCTTCTTCACTTTGTTTGCCCTCTACGACTGTTCACAATCACCATCAACGGTCAGATCTTCATTTCACTCCAGTCACAATAAATGGCTTTCTTTAAGGAATATCGCCTCTTTTTATAAGCTTATAATACTGAAGTTTTACCCCAGACCTAGAATAGAAGACTTACATCAAATCTATTGCTAAGGTTACTGAAAAAATGCTTGGATCATTATACCGCTCTAGAAAGTACCCGATGCAATCAGTTACCTGTTTATTTATTTAGCGAATGCAAAGTCCTTCAGCCACGCAGCAGCCTCCTGGTCTGCTGTGTGGAGGGTGGCTAATCCTTCTCTCAGTCGTTGGAGAGGGCAGACTTCAATGATGTGCTCCATTGTCTGCTCCTCTCCACATGCACACAGTGGGGATGGGCTGCTGCCTCATCTGTGAAGGCTGGCCAAGCACTGGCCAAGTCCAGTCCTGAATCTATTGATGGTTGACTACTCTCTTCTTGGGAGGTCGGTACCAGGCACCTGTTGGTAAGGGTCTGACACCAGGTGTTTATTAGGGACCTCCTTGGACGCCCATTCCTTTTTCCAGGCTGATTGGATGGTGAAGTCAGCTGGTGGGATGTTCTTCGAGATAGGGCGTCTGGATGGAAGTCGAGCAGTGGGTGGGTTGAGGATGTCTTGGTGGATTGGTAGATGAGGGGAGTCTTCAACCTTTTGAAGCATCCTTTGAGTGGATGCTGTTCGCCGGATGTGTGGAGGTACAATGTTTAATGGGACGGGGAGCCAGGGTAGTGGTGTTGAGCGGATTGTCCCGGTTATGATTCTTGTCTACAAGGTGTGTGTGGGATGACCTGGACCAAACAGGGGCACAAAATTCTTCTGCAGAGTAGGCAAGGGCCAATGCAGAGGTGCGTAGCGTGGAAAATGATGCACCCCATTTTGCACCAGACAGCTTGCTGAGCAGGTTGTTCCTGGACTTCACCTTAGCCGTCGTCCATTTGATATGTTCCTTGAAGGATAGGGTCCTGTCAAGGGTCACTCCAAGGTAGGTTGGATTAGGGGCATGCTTAAGTTGGAGACCGCTCAGAGGGATGTTGATTTCTCTGGCAGCTTTTGCATTGTGGAGATGGAATACACTGGAGAGGGTTTTTGCTGGGCTTGGTTTTAAACGCCAGGTTTTGCAGTACTGGTTCAGTTTAGCGAGGTCTTCAGTGAGAACCCGTTCCAGTTGTTCAAAGTCCGGTGCTTGGCATGCCATACAGATGTTACCTGTATACAAGTCAGATACGGCTGCTCTTATATTTGGAGAGGTGCTGAGAAGAGCACTTTACTTTGACTTTGTTTCTATAACTACAGATTTTTGATAACCGGTACTTTCTCGCGGGCTGCAGCAAATAACAGAGGCAAGTGTGCAACGCGAATGACTGATAATATGATGCATTTTCAGCCATCTTCTTTTCGCTACAATGTACTAGTATGCAGAATTATAAAAGATTGTTAAAATCCGTGAATATAAATTGTATATATTTTGCTTTCGTAATGTATTTGAGTATAGTTCATCACTCTGCAATTTTTTCTCGCCTAATGCAAACGACAATATTACATACCGAAGCACTCATGTGTCACTCACAAAAAAATAAATAAATAAAGTACATATTACAGATCAAGTTTGTAGTTTTTTTTTAAAGTTACACAGGTGAACGAATGATTAAGAGAAAAAATAAATCCGTTAGCATGAGCCGAAGAACGTCAAACAGTGACATTTCTGTTGTTTTTTTCCCGGTCTAAATTTGAAAATAACATCATTTGATCGGCCGATGAGGACTGCTGAAAATCAACACTGCTTGAGGTTTTACATGTAAACGAATGCTATATATATATATATATATACATATATATATTAGAGGTGAAAGATGAGAATACAAAATTGTAAAGATACACTATTTATTAGAACATCATTCGTTCACCTGTATAACTTCAGAAAACCTCAAACTTGATATGTATTCTTTTTCAACCATTCATTTCCAAAATAACAGCTGTTTTTATTTTTGTTTTGACGCGTTTTTTTATATCATCCACCCTGATTTTACGCTCTCATCCTAACATCAGACTCTTTACCTTTTGGCCCTTATTTTGTTTTTATTTCGTTTTTATTTTGTTTTTATTTTGTTTTTATTTTGTTTTATTTCATGTAAAATTTTCAAAGTTATATGTTGCCCATAATATTTACAATAACATTCTCTGCTATTCCGTACCCTCTGATAAAAAGAGTTTATCTTTAAAAATCCATAGATTAAGGATATAAGGCTCCTTGTTCTGAACTTTTGATGTTCTAATAAATATTGTATCTTTACAATTTTTTTATTCTGATGTTTCACCTCTAAAATTGATTGCTCTATTCAATATATTAAGCTTTATATTATCACGATAGATTATTATTATTAAACGATAATTCAATTATCGTTATTTAATTCAACATTTAAATATTATATATATATATATATATATATACATATATATATTTATATATATATATATATATGTGTATGTGTGTGTGTGTGTGTGTGTGTGTGAATGATTGAACACAGTACACGTCAATAGGTCAGTTGGTAGAAAGTCAGACTGAAAATCTCAAAGTTTCGGTTTCGATTGGCTTTATTTGTTGAGAATATATTATTTAGTATTAATGCAATGTTTTCTATTTTTTAAATAGAATTAAGGTTTTCATTAAAAAATATTCTAACTGAAAAGAGACCAATACACACAACCACAGAGAAATGCCCATTATATTATACGTCGATTGGCGCACCTTAAAAAGCTATTTCTAACTTTATAGTCATAGACTGGCGAAAATGCTATTTAACGCTTAACGGGTACAACCAGAAGAACAGATGGCGAGACCGGCTGAGAAGCCGCTACGAACGGACAGAACCTCTTATTGAAATGCGTGGACACATTCAAACTATGAAACGCGTTTAGCGATGAACGTTTTATTTTAAACGTTATTGACAAAGTGAGGGAGAGACAGACACTGTTTTCCATGGAAACGCGTTGACGGATCTAAAGAGAATTTAAAAAAAATGATAATTTTTATGAAAATATTTCCATTTAGATTTGATCGGTGTAGTTTTACTTTTCTTTTACGGCTTATCAAATTTAATATTTAATGCGTTTGCCAATGTTCAGGTGGCGTAAGTTTAGATACTAATGACAGCTGCGAGATACAAAAGAGACTTATTCTTTGAACAGAATCACGTATTAGAAGAGAGAGGTAACATTTGAAATAGTTAGCTTTAAGATAATCAGTTGGTCAGAAATAGTATAAGTCTTTAATTAGCTGAGTAAGCTCGTTTCATTATCTACTCCGAAAGAAAATCGTACTGAAAATATCCGGGGAATATATGATGCAAATGGACTAGCAGGATACATTTGTTTGTAGAGTAATTGATGTTATCCAGTCGGTCCGTGTTTTTCCACTCATGCCAAACCGGCTTTCGGATACGATGCGATACATTTTAACTAAGATGACTATCCGGTTCAAATAGAATTTAGACAATCACGATGGAATGGGCAATAGTAAAAATAACCGGTGCAGACTAAATCGCTGTGTTAAAATTCGATTAATTAATAGATTCAATTATGCTAATACGCGCAGAAAATTATAAGTCAATCAAGCTTTCCAAACCTAGATATCGGCTAAATAGCAAGTTAGATTAAATAATTGAACCTTCTGAGAAAGGTTCAGGAGAGATATTTCCCCAATATGATTGGAATTCCGGAAGGGAGCGTCTGGCACATTTTCTATTCTCTATTTTATCTGTTCTCTTGATCGTCTTAGTGGATTTATGTGGACTCGACGCGAAGAACACTGTACAGACCCACATCTTAGATTTCGTTGTCTGTGAGAATTGGATGGATCAAATGATTAATACATACGACGTTATTTACATTTCCCGATTGTTTGATCTGTTTATAGCAATGTTCGTTATCATTTCTGTATCCAGGTGAAATGTTTACTTTATTTTGAGCTGGGCTATGGTTATTGTTAAGTGACTAATCAAAGATAACAGACCCACACAATTAAGAAGATATTGTGAACATAAAATACCGATTATGAAAAAGACAACACAGTGATATATTTACAAAAGTGTGTATTTACAGTTGTACGCAATAGTATGTTACAGAAAGACTGTTCGTCCTTCGTGGTAGGCTATTATATACATAATGTCTAGAAGAGTGCATGTAGTGAGGAAATAGCGTCGACCACTATCACACTATAACAAAAGGAGAATTACTATGTTAAATTAACGATATATAAATGCCTTGCAATATTCAAATGCAATGAGTTTAGCTCAGAAAATCGAATTTTAACTGAGGGACCATCTGATTTAGATGATGAGCTTCTGAATGTTAAACATTGCAGCCAACGCCCAAATATACAAATACGAAGCAAATTGATATTTTTTAAATTCTAAAATATACTCTTCATGGAAACACAGTAAACATCAATGAATGTGACATATTTGTCTCGATTTTCCCATTGACAAAAAATGTATTATCCTATTTTTTCTCCCAATATAGTGGCAAATGGGAATACGTCTTTTGAAGACGGATTTTGACATGACAAAAATGCAGAGAAATATAAACGAACATCTTGGAAGAAATTAAACACGCGGTTTTAATCTGAAGAATGCTAACGGTTTTAGACATTCAGTTAGCTACCTTGATTGGTATGTCATTAAATAAGCATTACACACACTTTTTATCGTTGTGTAACACGTAAAATCAATTAGCTGTTCCATGGTTCCCTTGCACACAATATATATACCATATCTTTCTAATTTTATTGTCGTCGTTGTTAACGCGGTATCGAAAAATACCAAATCGCATACTCTTTTAAGAGATTTCGTCACATGATTGAGAACGTAACTTCTGCCCGTCCAGGAGGCGGTTATTCCGTTGTATCAACCCGTGTGTGCATTAGCAGGTTATATCAAACAACTTGCTAATAACATGTTCACGACTGTATCCTTTTAGAAGCATGTTTCGCCTGGTATTCTGAAATTGTCACCCCTAAGGCACTGGTCAGTTTTAATGTCGCTTAACCTCAGTGATCTAACAAACACCAGTGTGACCACGTTATTACTTACTATGTATTTTTTAGTAACTGGTTTAATAAAAGAATTAAAACTGCTTAATACAAATCTCTCGCTAATGCTGTTAGTTTATAATATTTTATGAGGGAGTTTTCACTCACACAAAAATAAAAAATAAACACAAGAAACCAATATCATATAACTATAATATAAATGTAAACATAATGAAGACAGCTAATCTCTGCATTAGTTTATTATTTAGTAATCCTTTTAGTGGCAATGTTAAAAATACATTAGGTTGATCGAAGTGTACTGAATGCGTCACTTGATACATGAATCAGTTACGCATAGGTCCCGTCCGCTGAGTGGACACTGGCTACTGAAGCCGGTTTCGCACTGGTGTCGTACAGACATCACTAAATATATTCCCAATAATTGCTTGTATTTTTCGTACCATGATATATTAGATATGATTGTGTCTATATTGAAATAGAAAAGTACATAGTGTGTGTTTCGAAAAAAATGAAAAATACATTAGCTTATGTCACGTTGACCTTAGCAGGAATCATAGGGTTCAGAAGAACCCCATCTGGAGAAATGCTGCATTTAAAAAAAAACAGTTACTTATTAACTGAATCATTTACAAAGAATTGTTCACAAAAATAGTGTGATTCGTCATCCATTAATAAATCAATCGCGAGAGAACATGTTGAATAAACATACTTCGCTATATTGTCTCACCGAGAAATAAATTTGGATCATCATCGTCGTCGTCGTCGTCGTCGTCGTCGTCATCATCGTCATCGTCATCGTCATCGTCATCGTCGTCGTCGTCGTCGTCGTCGTCGTCGTCGTCGTCGTCGTCGTCATCGTCGTCGTCGTCGTCGTCGTCGTCGTCGTCGTCGTCGTCGTCGTCGTCGTCGTCGTCGTCGTCGTCGTCGTCGTCGTCGTCGTCGTCGTCGTCGTCGTCGTCGTCGTCGTCGTCGTCATCATCATCATCATCATCATCATCATCATCATCATCATCATCATCATCATCATCATCATCATCATCATCATCATCATCATCATCATCATCATCATCAATAAGCTTCACCAGACATGCAGAAGATTAGGTTATCGCGCTACCTTGGCTATCAAGAGCTGCCGGTGATTTATTAAAGAATGAACACGATGGCGGGGAAAGATATAACTTAGTCGAATTATATGACGTGTGAAGGAAGTCGATGAATTATAAAATATACTGAAGATGACGTTACTAATCTATAAAAGTAAAAAAAAATAGTAGAAGAATGATGCAATAAACAGAAACAGTATGATCTCTCCTGCCGGTCGGGATGAGGACGATCGGAGAGTTGTGAGGGCGGCACTTGTCTCATCATACTTTTATGTTTATCTATTTGCTTTTGAGCAGAAAAAATGATATATTTTCTTCATTTGTGTGTTGCACACTTTATTTCGTTTATATGCGAAAATGCATCGACGATTTTATGTTGATCTCAGTTTTCCAATGCAAGATGATTACCGTTCTATGCACAATCTAGTCAACACAATGTTCTACATATTATCTATGTTCATAGCCGCAACATAGTAAGCTCTTCTATTTGATGCAGTGACTATGCTACAAATGTTTTTGTGGACTCAGCTGGTCGGTCGCAAGACAACACCACCAATTTAACAATGTACTTAGACATAACTTATTGCCCTTGTATCACCTGATACAATTATTTGGCATGAAATAACCTGAAAAAGATTAATATGCGGTAAAACAAAACAATTGAACCAAACAACATAAATAAATATTTGAAGATATAAAAAGCATAAAAACTTTTACCAAAATGGCCGGATTCGGCGTTAAATAACCTGAAAAGGGCTGATATGCCATAAAAAAACAACCAACCGATACAATTACCGATTCTGATTCTAAAATCGCCTAATAAAAAGGTAGAAATTCATTGTGAGGGTTAGAGAGAGCCAACATCTACTTTTGAATGTAAATATAATTTTCTTTTTAATTTGACAAACTTCTTAATGTTTTCCCTTTATGTATTGTATCCAAGATTTTGATAAACTCATTGTCAGATTTTCATCCATATTTTTTATTTGTGCCATTTTTTACTATTTATTCACTAGTGCCATCTTTACCTGTACCATTTTACCATGCCATTTTTCACTATTAATCAACTCGTACCATTTTTACCTGTGTCATTTTTACCGTGCCATTTTTCTGTGTGCATTTTTAACCAAATTAACCGCGACCAAGTCGATTAGCAGCAAAGTACCACCCATTCATAGCAAAGGTATCCTGATGCCGGAAAACGTTCCACTATAACAGCTTCTTTCTTCGGACCGCTTTCCTTTTGAATTTCTTCCATGTTCTCTGTTTGCCCGACTGTATGAACATGCAGAATTTCAAATGTAATGTGAAGAAACATATTGCTGCACAACTCCTAACTGAGGATGCCACCTATATGTCTGGGCTCTAATTGCAGTAATCCCTTTCATATCAGTTGCAATATGCTTGATTTTGGTTGGATACACGTAAAGAAAACAGTTTTACTTTTGGTTTGGTATTCATGCCAAAACACTATAAGATTTTCAAGCTATCAGAATCTATTCTTCAGTATGATATACATACACGATATTCGATTTTCATTTAAATCTTAGTGAAAAATTCTTATAATAACATTACTGTATGAGAATATTATTTTTTTTAAATAACTAAGATAGATGTCAAATATATATGCGTTATTAATGTTTTTGTATGCAGAACGACGACACAGGAAATTAGTATAGACTGGTCAGACCGAAGAAAGATGTGAGGGGGAATAAAGCATTCAAGTAAAAATGCATGTGTTACTAAAATGTTTTACTAATAAAAATTAAGAAATAAAAATTCTGTTAAATTAAATAAAAATATTATCAATAAAATTAAGATTGAAGTAAAGTCATACTTATTACATTAGAATATAGCCAATTATTTTAAAAATATTGATGTATGACAAAGGAGAAACATAGAACAAAGAAGTAAGAGTATTCTTTGTATGGATGCATCATTCTTTGAAATAACAATACCGTGTAATTTGCACGAATCCAGTGAAAAAGTATAATAAGCGTAGTTATTTTTAGGACAGATATAGATATCTTACTTCCTTTTACCGACATGTGAAAGACTGTAACGTTCAGGAAATTGTACCGCATGACGTTTCTGCTCATTATTATGTGTCTGGGAGCCAATATGCTGCTAAGAATAACACGTTACATTAAACCGCAACATAAGCTTACTTGTCTTTTTTTCTAGCATTTTCCGAATCATCTTGTTCGCAAAAAATGAAGATTCGAAAACACAAACATTTTTTTTATTGCTTAATTTGAGTTTTAACGTGATGTCAGCATTATCTGTTCCTCACACTTATCTCTTTATGTACCGTGGGTAGCCTACCGGATCTCAGCAGGGCAGCGAGCGAAGAGAACGACATCTGGTCTCCGACGTGTTCGATGCCGGATCATACTTTCCAACACTGTACATATTTGCACTTATCCTTTATCCTACCCCAAGACAAATATCTGAAGTTTACATTTTCTATCCACTCTTTAATCATGATATTTAAAAACAGATACAAATTTCAAAAGTGCCTTTATATTCAAATTCCATACGTAACCTAAATTCTCTCAGTACACTTTTGTAATTCAAGCTCTCATCATCCAAATGGCTATAATGAAATGTCATTATTATTATAAATTATTATAATTAGTATCATTTCTACTAATTCTCATCTGGTAATATGGTTACATTATACATTTCTCAAATCTTATTTCATTCAGCTTTCACACGGGATTCAATTCATATATTTCTTTCTTTCAATTTTAAAATACTTATTGAAATGCATACGTATGAATAGTAGTAGTATATTTTTAAAAGGTTGTGGGCAATGCAAAATACGGGTAAGATGTAAGCTGGAAAGAACAAAAATAATGAATCGAATACGAAATGTGAATTACTATTTATTTTTTCTTAAAATCTTACATAACAGCAAGAGTGGTGTTAGCCTTTTTGTGTGATGTCCGGATGATTATAAAAATCATTTATTTAATATTTCGGGAAAAGAAACTTCCCTTTGTCAAAAATAATTGATACCAGAGGAAATCTCCGACTGTGCAGAGAATCTGACAAAACAAAATTTTACATATATATATATATATATATATATATATATATATATATATATATATTCTTCTCTTGCAGACAATATTGTTGAATATAAGAGACAACTCGTGTCTCGATATCATTTGGTAGATCCTTCCAATAGTCCGAATTAGGATCTTAGTTTCGGAGGTGTATATATATATATATCTATTAATAATGGAGTCTGTCTGTCTGTCTGTCTGTCTGTCTGTCTGTCTGTCTGAAGCCGAAACTCCAGTATGACTATTTTACTGAAACTAATCTTTTTGAAATTCTTTATATACTGTCATTAAAAGACGTTAAGACACCAGATGGGTTTTACCATTTACATATGTCATTCCTTTAAACCTTCAATTAAATTACTATTTACAAATATACACTTATAACTGCTATTATCAAATTTACATATGTATTTACAATATTTTCCGATAAGGGTATATTAATAAAAATTATTCATACAATTAATTAAAGCCAATTTTTCTTCATAACCGGCGTGTTTTCTAAACCATTTCAATGGCAAGGTCCGTTAAAATTGCAAAGTCATTGGCTGTTTAATCACTGGTGTCCTCCCTCCCTCCGGTAATAAAATATGGCGATCTGATTAAGCAGCTGATTGGCTGTTTAATCAGTGCTGTCCTACCTCCCTCCGGAAATTAAATATGGCGATCTGATTAAGCAGCCGATTGGCTGTTTAATCAGTGCTGTCCTACCTCCCTCCGGTAATTAAATATGGCGATCTGATTAAGCAGCCGATTGGCTGTTTAATCAGTGCTGTCCTACCTCCCTCCGGTAATTAAATATGGCGATCTGATACGCCAGCCGATTGGCTGTTTAATCAGTGCTGTCCTACCTCCCTCCGGTAATTAAATATGGCGATCTGATTAAGCAGCCGATTGGCTGTTTAATCAGTGCTGTCCTACCTCCCTCCGGAAATTAAATATGGCGATCTGATTAAGCAGCCGATTGGCTGTTTAATCAGTGCTGTCCTACCTCCCTCCGGTAATTAAATATGGCGATCTGATTAAGCAGCCGATTGGCTGTTTAATCAGTGCTGTCCTACCTCCCTCCGGTAATTAAATATAGCGATCTGATTAAGCAGCCGATTGGCTGTTTAATCAGTGGTGTCCTCCCTCCCTCCGGTAATTAAATATGGCGATCTGATTAAGCAGCCGATTGGCTGTTTAATCAGTGGTGTCCTCCCTCCCTCCGGTAATTAAATATGGCGATCTGATTAAGCAGCCGATTGGCTGTTTAATCAGTACTGTCCTACCTCCCTCCGGTAATTAAATATGGCGATCTGATTAAGCAGCCGATTGGCTGTTTAATCAGTGGTGTCCTCCCTCCCTCCGGTAATTAAATATGGCGATCTGATTAAGCAGCCGATTGGCTGTTTAATCAGTGGTGTCCTCCCTCCCTCCGGTAATTAAATATGGCGATCTGATTAAGCAGCCAATTGGCTGTTTAATCAGTGGTGTCTTCCCTCCCTCCGGTAATTAAATATGGCGATCTGATTTAAGCAGCCGACGTTAATATCGCACGTTAAATATGTAAACAACAAGGCTGGCAAACACCGTGCTCAGTTTTCCATTTTTAAAACCGTCCTAAGTTTGTTTTGTTAGCCATTATGTTTTAAAACACAAATTTATTAAATCAAATTGTTTAATTAAAATAATAATTGATTTAAAAATTACTATATAAAAACGCGCGCGCTCGCACGCACACACACAGTTCAGGTAAACTTTTTCTTTCCGAGAATTTAAAAACTTTTCGTGTTTACTGTATTCGATTTCTTAATACTTTCATATCCAATATTATCATTTTTTCTCGACCTCAACAGAATTTATGATTCCATGTTTTATTTATTAAAAAAGAAGATGTGATTTTTTTTTCTTTAATGTCAACAAAATAAACTAACACATTGTACTGGAAAACTATACAACTGATTGTAGAATCAAATTGTGTAATTAAAAAAATGTCATTAAACAAACACACACACACCTACACCCACACTTACACACACTCACACACACTGTGTTCACTGTATTTGATTTTTTGGTGCTTTTTCATTTTAGGACCCACGTTAACTTTGACCCCGTCGTTACAGTTAGGGTTAGGTTTGTTTTTTTTCCTTTTTAATTAAAAATATTTACATGTATAGGGGGGGAGGATAAAAAAATTGGGGGAAGGCGGTCAAAAAAACTTTTTTTTTTTTCTTAACTAAAAAATATTTCTATGACTGGTAATATAAAAAAATTGAGGGGGGTACAAAAAATTTGTTTTCTTTCTTTTTAAACTACAGGTCTTTCTATTTATGGGCGAGGGTACAACAAAAATCGGGGTAGAGTAAAATTTTTTTTTTCTTTATTTTCAACTAAAAATATTCTTGGTCATAAACACAGAAAATCAATGTCTAACCACCACAGAAATATGACTGGGGCTCCATTGGCTTACGCGTGAGCCTTAATTTCTGATGCGGCAGCCTAGCAAAAATATGCGACCGGAGGGAGCATATATTTGCTAGTATATATAATGACATATAGCAGATTATATTATGCTGTGATCTTATGTGATTTTCGGAGCCAAAACAATCTTGCATATAGTTTTCGAGAAAAATGCAATGCATACTTTAACAAAATCTAAGTTATTATATAAATATCTTCACTCTCATAGATTAAAATCACAAGTAAAAACATTCATGTAGTAATCCATCAGATAAGTATGAGGTGTAAATATTTAGCATTGCGATTCATTATACGCTGGAAATTTATTCTCAATAGTTTCGATTTTAACTATATGAAATAATTATTTTCATATAATCATACAGACAGCTAGCGCTTAAATGTTTAGATGGATACATTTTAGATACTATTGACCAGCGCCTGACCCGCGGCTACGTGATGAAAGATGCCTCATATAAAGTAGATGGTTGCGGTTCAATCCCTAGCTTGAGTGGATGCTAGTTCAAGCGCAGTGATATAGCGGAACAGTTTGTCTGTGGATTACCATATGAGTATTCCTTCTCGGCTGACCAATGTCGTTTAATCATATCGTCTACTGCTTCTAAACGTAATGAAAGTTTTTTGTAAATCAACAAATACAGTCTGTGTTAATATGGTGGCCAATTTTTAGATAAAGGCTTGTAGATTTTATTTATCAAACCGTGATTCAGTTATGAAAGCTGCCGACTATCGACTATATGGTTGGCGGTTCGGTTCTCGACTAGTTAAGCCACACCAAAAAGCTGTGATTCAACGAAACACTGTTAGCGTGGCTGACTATATATATATATATATATATATATATATATATATATATGTATATATGCAATTCAAAAAGTATAATGACTATATATATAAAATTTTATAATTATCCTATATATATATATATATATATATTTATATTTATATATATATATATATATATATATATATATATATATATATATATATATGAAGATTATAGACTTTTCTTAACTTTTATACGTTTCTTCCAACCGGTGCTATTAAGAAAGTCTTTAAATAAAGACGAAACGTCAATTTAAAAAGAAATCGAAAAATTCACTGATAAAGCCTAGTCAAAACATTTGGAATGTATTATCAAAGGAAAATGTACGTTTTGAGGTTGGCCACATTTATTAAATTACTGTATATATATATATATATATATATATATATATATATATATATATATATATATATATATATATATATATATATATATATATATATATAGAGAGAGAGAGAGAGAGAGAGAGAGAGCACATTTACTATTTCCGGAATCTGCAGACATCTTTTCCGAGAATATCTATTCCTATTTTATACTCGCCGCAATCAGAATAGTGTCATTTGTACGCTTTGCATCTCTACGACTCTTCCTCTTGTATCATCGTAGATAAATCTCACTCCTGTTACTTAAGTCTGCTCAGCAGATCGGTGCAACACATTTCTATTTAGAAGCTAAACTATTTGTGTTTTCAGCGACCTTTCTCAGAATATTTTGACTGGAGACGAGACCTGTCCCTCTGTATTATGTATATAGACAAATGTGTATGTTCGTTCGTGTGCGTGCGTAATATATTTATTTTCAGGTTATAAAAAACGCAGCATATAAGTCTGTTGTTTAACTTTTCTATCTTACAGACGTTACGCACTTTTTAACAACTCCATGAGATTTCTTTAAATATATAAATATAGATAGGCTATTCAGGATATATATATATATATATATATATATATATATATATATATATATATATAATGTATGTATATATAATGTATATAAACATCAGAACAGCCTAAGCAAATTAACCTGCGTTTCTGTGCTAGCGATATTTTTCTAGCCCCGAAGTCGTGCGCCAGCACAGGAACGCATGATCATAAGCAGCCGCTGTTCTAACGTTTATATACATTTTATTTATACAGCTCTACTTTGTATTGAAATTTATGAAAATATTAGTTTTAAGTCCATTTTATCAATATAATTTCACTTAATTATATATACATATATATATATATATATATATATATATATATATATATATATGAGAGAGATGTGATATTTAGACGACAATACAATGTAGAGGGGTGGTGGATAGACGATTGTTAGAACACACAACTTCTTTATGTGAGAATAACAATATTAAACCCAACATAATTGGAAAATAACTAAATTCTAAAACGATCTAAAGGAGTATTAAACAGACCCTTCCTTCCATTGTTCTAATAAGCATCCGACAGATACAAGTGATTAATGAACGAATAATACTAGCTTGAAGTAAACGTATTAACAAAATATACATAATTGAAAAAAAAAACAATAAATAAATTAAATATAAATATACACAATAATCTAAAACTAAGAACAGATAATACAATGTTTAATGGGCAATATTAACCGAACAATAGACTTGGTTTAAATTTAAATTCAGATTTAAAATAAAATTCAGAAAAGGATACAAGAAAAATGAAATAAATAAATATATTTAGATTTAGGAGAGAAATTATTTGAAAGAGGGAGGAGGATTAATAAATAAACAAAGTAAAACAAATCTTTTAAAATCTGATCAGATTACAAATTTCACCAGTATTTGCTACGGTACTGCGCCCTGACTCCTACCTTTATATACACATTTGAACTTGAGTTGAACACAGATCTGAAGAGGTCAAGAGTTCCTTAAATATAATAATATTGTACGGATTTCCCACTAGACCATTTTGATACAGGATTACATCACATTGTAACATTGTTTAGATAGACATATATATGCGTGTATGTGAAACAATTATATATATATATATATATATATATATATATATATATATATGAGTGTATGTGTATACATTGTATTAAAGGTGACATTATTAAACCATTCTACCATTATGTGTCTCATTTTGCCCCAACTTGTGTATATTTGTCACACATTCGCTGTGTATAACCTTTTAAGTATCACATTTCTATATACAAATAAACAATGTTTTAAGCAAACTACATAATTATATATATATATATATGTATATATATACATACATAAATCTTTTATATATATATATATATATATATATATATATATATATATATATATATATATATATATATTAGTACTTCATGTATCCACATAAAATATTGTAAGGAGATATAATATTTTATGTGTCCGTTTTCAGTATTTACTTCAACAGTGCTCGATACGTAAGTAGAGCTAGGTAGTAAGCAATGAAAATATATATGACAATAAAGCTACACAGAGGCTCCCGTGTTTTATCACCGGGGGGAATCGTCAGGCTAAATTTAGCCTGACGATTCCCCCCGGGGAATATATTTTCATTGCATACTATATATATATATATATATATATATATATATATATATATATATATTTTCATTGCATACTATATATATATATATATATATATATATATATATATATATATATATATATATATATATATATATATATATATTTACTGGGAGGTAACCCCAGCGAACTGCTTGATCATCAAGAAAAAATCGAAAATAAGAGCGTAATATTTATTTCCATATTCAATTAGAGAAGATGAACGCAAGCAACATTGGTACAGTCAGTTAACATTTTAAATAAAGGTCCCCTTATAGTTAGCTTCATCTGCTCAACTCTCTTCAATCTTTGTTTACGTCTTTCCTCGGAAAAAAACTCTTCGGAGACAGACATAAACAGAAGCTAAATAATAAAAGAGGTGACCAACTATAAGTCTTCTTTGTTTGGATTTTAAATTGACGATCCAAGGAGACAAACATAAACAGAGGCTGAAGAGAGTCAAGATTTGTTGGAATTTCAAACCGACAGGACGGATGTTGTCTGCATCCTCTGTAATCTCTCTGTAATCTCTCTCTCTCTCTCACTAACTCACTCACTCACTCACTCACTCACTCACTCACTCACTCACTCTCACCCCCCCCCACACACACACACCCTCTACCTAAACTTGCCCCATTAGTTTGGGATCGACTCTCGCTTTCGAGCCTAAAAAAGGAGCTGCTCGTTTCCCAGCTCCTTCTACACTTTAAAATAAGTATGGTATGGTAAATATGGATCGAGATAAGCACGTTCATCTCTGAACGTATATACCATACACTGGACAAGTCAGGTGGAGCTAAGTTGGTAGCGCTGGACATATACAAAGCCTTTGACAACGTCTGACATAAAGGTCTTCTCATTAACATTAATTCGTACGATATTACTGGACGAATATTTAATATAATTAGATCTTCCTATTTAAAATGAAAGGTCCAGGTTGTCCTCGATGGCCGTTTATTAAAAAAAAAGTGACATAAATGCAGCTGTACCCCAAGCATCGGTACTGTGATCTTTATTGTTCCTGATTTGCATAAACGAAATTCCTGATGACATTGTGTCGTAGATGCCCATATTTGCTGACGACACCACGCTCTACTCTCCTCATGTGGCACGCACTTAGCCCACTGATCCATCCACTGCCGGAAACATCCTTGGATATTTTCTTTTGGAATGCTGTTCATCTTCGCTGTCGTGTTTCGCATTATCTTTTCTCTGAGCCCAAAACGGGAACCGTTCAATGGCGTCTTTAATTTCGAAACAACAAGAAGTAGCAAGGATCCATGTCGGGATCAGTAGGGAGGTTTGGGAACGACTGGAATTCCATGTTTGGCCAATAAATGTCGGATCAGTTAGAATGAATGTGCGGAGCGTTTTTGTGATGCAGTTGGTATTTTTTCGGCGTCCACGTGTCTGGTCTTTTGCACTGAACTGCGTCCCGGAGACGCCGGAGAACATCTTGATAGTACTCTTTTGTGACTGCTTGTCCTTCCGGTGCGTATTCGTGATGCACAATTCCACGGATATCAAAGACGACAGTCAGAATCACCTTGATTTTGCTTCGCACCTGTCGCGCTATTGTGGCCTTGAAGACTCGGGATGCTTCCATTGCGACGACTGTCTTTTTGTTTCTGGGTCGTAGTCGTACACCCATGATTCATCTCGAGTTATCACGGTGTTCAGAAACCCAGGATCAGTGGTGGCGGTTTCCAATAAGTATTGTGCAATTTGAAAACATAGGCTCTTTTGTTCCTGCGACAACAACTTGGGCACACATTTCGCAGCCACTCTGTGCATGTTCAAATAATCACGCATAATTGCATTTATGGAATCTTTACTACCTCCGACCTCTTGGACGATCTGCCGCACGGTCGAACGACGATCTTCCATCACCAAATTTCGCACCTTCTCAACAACAGCTGCACTCCGAGCAGTTTGAGGGTTGCCAGAATGCTGGTAACTCTCCGCTGATGTGCGACCATTTTTGAATCGGTTGAACCACTCCTAAATTTGGGTTACACCCATCGCATCTTCTCCAAACACCTGCTGAATCTTACGAATTGATCTGCTTTGAGAATCACCAAACACTTTACAAAATTTGATGCAGTAATTTTGCTTAACACGTTCACTCATTTTGAGAAAATCGGTAATCCGACGAACACGTTTTGTAGCACCTCACTCAGCGACCGACAGGAAGCGACTAACGCGCAGGAAGGCAGTGATAACATTCACACATGCGCATGAAGGTGTCTTCTTTCACTGTGCAGAGCGGCGCCGTCCATCATCGCTATTTCGGATGGAAAAAATAAGGTCGGATACTTTTTAGACATGCCTCGTATAAACACTTCCACTAGGACTACGGAAGAGGAGAATGCTTCTGTATTGTTAGCAATATTTTGTTTAGTTTGGATGGCGTTTCTTGTGGTAACCTATTTATACTTGCATTATATGATTAGATTTGAATACATATATTCAGGAAAATAAAACGCACATGCCGATGTTATATTCCTGAGATAAACATGTAAGCGACCCTATAACTTACTGTTATATCATCAGGACAATAGCTTGCTCGTCAGGGTGTCGTCGCCGTATTGAAGTTTTGCTCAATAAACAGAAAGAAATAACCAATCATATATTGTGTGTAAAAACTCCGGATTTAATAATAATTCAAATATAAAAATGTTATATCAATCAATCAGAAATGGAGAGAATAAACGCCTTTCTAAATCTGCCAAAAATGACATTTCAAATGTGTGCAGCAGATCCGATTTATATATAAACATGCGACATTATTAGGAATTAGTCTTGTCTAAAACTGTCTAATTTTACAATTCAATTAAAGAGGTAAGCGGTCGAAGATTTTCAGATGATCAGTGACAAACGTTCCGAACAGAAATAAGTCATTTTCGTCAAAAACTGAAACTAAACACATTTTTCATCGCAAAAGCATGGTCCAACAATAAGAAAGAACACTTTGAACGCTTACAATTCTCATTCTATCTCTCTCTCTCTTCTCGTCTCTTTGTTTTTCCCTTCGTCTCTCTATAATACCTACTTTTTTGTTTTATAATGAATTGAAAACGGCGTTTCTTTTGTCAAACTATTTATTTATAGTCTTAATTATACATTACACTTACAAATAGTAACTTACATTGCAATTAAATCTAATAAGGTAAGTGATGTCATTAAATTGGTAAATACACATTACTTTTGTTATACATTATAACACAATAAAGAAAAAATTACATTATTTTACATCTTGGACATATCTAAGAAATAAGAGGGGCTTAACTTTCAAACACACGCAAACACACACCCACACACACACACCCACACACACACACACACATATATATATATATATATATATATATATATATATATATATATATATATATATATATATAATTATTCATGACAATATATGTATTACCATATACTATCAGGGCCCTTTTACTTTGCAGTCTCCTTAAAAGATTCAGCTCGATAGAGCAAATATACCATGAACCTTTGTATAGTGTAGGTGTTTTCAAGACACTTTAATCCAATAACTTTTTACTCTTTGTGAATTTTTCTGATAATGTTGTAATGTTGCAGAGACGATATTGACATAAACTATGTTGTTTGGCACAAGACAAATGAAACGAACCGTAAAATATATCTCACAGAAATGTTATGTTTTTTGGAAATGTAAAAAAATAAAAATAAAAATAAAAATGATAAAATAAAAATATGGTTATTGGAACATAATATGAACCTGACTTTATATATATATATATAAATATATATATATATATATATATATGTATGTATGTATGTATATGTATGTATGTATGTGTATGTATGTATGTATATATATATATATATATATATATATATATATATATAATAGATTAATACTTCCAGGAAAAAAAACATTTTACTGTTAGATTTTTGGAAGAAATATATAAAAATGTTTAGCGTCCTGGACGGGAATCGAACTCTTAAATCGCGAATATGTCTAACTGTTATATAGAACGACTGACTCTACGCCATAAACATTTATTGTAGTCATAAATTAGTAAGTAATTCACTATTTAAAAGCTTCAAAATAGCCTTGCAAACACTACGTTTTGGTTTTACTTTATTGATTGCACGAAATAGTACATAAAAGAATATGTGATTATGTCAGATAGTGTTTAAATTATGTAATTGTCAAACAACGCAGAGATTGGTAAAATGTATTAAGATCGAGCAGTGAAAAAGTTCGAATCAAAACAAGAACCGCGGTCTTTTTTTTAATTTTTTTTTTTTATACATGGTTCACCCCAAACAAGGCAGGACGCCACTGTAAACGTAAGGGGCTACTGAGAGAAAGGAAAAGGGGGGAAGGATTGGTGGTTCAGCTTAAATTGGGATCTGAGCAGCGAGATGTCTGTTTACATTAGTTTTACATTTCTGCATGTCAGTACTGTCGGGGAAACAGGAGGCAGGGAGGGAGTTCCAGAGGCCAACAGCACGAGGAAAGAAGCTATTTGAGTAGAATGCTCTCCGGCATCTGGGGACCTCCACAGTGAAAGAATGAGATTTAGTAGAATGTCGAGTTAGTCTAGTGAATTTACGTCGAGAGGCGCTGAACTTGTAGTGCGTTACACCATGTGATCTCTGTTAATTTCTGACTTATTCTTTGTCTCAAAATTAAGGATCAAAGTGTAGTATCTGTTCCGATGGATATTGCACTCTATAGACTGGTACCGTCTTGGCCTTCGGGTCTTGATGACGCCACTCTATGGGTTTGTCTTGTGTGGTTCTAGGAGATCCACCCTCCTAGGCTTTGCCTCCCCTCTTTGGGGAGGAGTAAGTTTATTGCTTATTGCCTGAGGCGCCCCTATAGGGGAACGCCGACGGGGCTGCACAGCCATTTTTTGTAGGCCAGAGTGCTCACCTTCTCGGGCGCTGGCCTATCAAATCCCACTTTCCCGACCTTGTGTCACATCTTACCTTGTGGGAGGAAGATAAATAAATAAATACTACAAATGTAAAATGAACTCGGTTCGCCCGGCTCCTCGTCCATTACGATACTATTTCTTCCTTTTGCCCTCAACGTTTTGTTTTACTCTAAGAATTCCATCTTTTGATAAATAACGTATATTTTTACTTGTAAGTCGTCTATTCTGCTGCTTTTCGGATAATAACATTAATTTTGTCTGGTGTCTTGAAGTCTCCCAAATGAGCTGTTCTTCCTGGTCTTTATTTTATTCGATTACTTTCTTCGCAGATGCTGGCTGAAATATGCCTCACCTTGCGATTGTTAAATGGCCATGGCAGAAGAGAAATAAAGAAAATTGACGCAGCGGTGTATGAAACCCGTTGGACAGTTGACAATATTTTTGGCGCGGATGGTGTTAGTGTCGTACTTGAGTTAGGCGGTGATGTTTCGCACAAAAGACGACTGTGTCATGAAATTGCGTTCGACGTTTTCCAAGTTTCATTTATTTTCCTTCCTTTCCGCTTTCAATTTTGGTAATTGCTTTGCGTTCCCCTTTGCTATTCTATCTGTCCCTTCCGCTTTATCCAACTCATTAAGTTTTATATACCGATTCAACTATCTACGTCAGACTGTTCACTTATTTATTTGTGACTTTTCTACAATATGTCTACATTTGCTGGCATTTTTCCGTTGAACTCCACTAAGGAAAGTAACGGTTGCCACATTGCCGATAATATTGCTCTTCTTAAAAGAATGGAGCTCTCAAGGAAGTCGGTAATGTTAGCTGGTTTAAAACTAAAATATTTCCCTTACATTTGTGGCGATAGTGATTGCGTAATAGTAACATATTCTAAATGTCGATCAAAGATCAGCTTGAAATACTCGCCATGTCTCATTATACCGTAGAGTCGCGTCTCTTATTCCCAATCTAAGCGGGGTCATTATGTGACCTCTTTTGAAGGCGTTGAGGTACTGCTGAGGACAGTAATGCCACAGCTGAGGGTTATCTCATAAGCACAAAGAATCGTGACAGACACGGATGGTAGACTGTGGTAGATGCGAGGCGGTTGATTTGAAAGAAAATTTCACAGGTTATAATTTCGACTTGGAGTAGTTTTTTGTCGCAGTAGTCCAGTTACGTTTAAAACATCTCTCTCTCGCTCTCTCTCTCTCTATGTATATATATATATATATATATATATATATATATATATATATATATATACCTTATATATATATATATATATATATATATAGTCATCCACATAATAACTGTGTCGCTGTATCACAGCTTTTCAGTGCTTGAAGCAAGGATTAAAACTCAACCGTCGATCTTACAGTCGGCGCCCCTACACCCGCGCTATCATACGACAGTGACTAAATGTAAGTGATATCTCAATGTAAACATTGTCAAGTGCCGGGAGCTTGAATTGTTTTACCTAATGAGCTATGCCTTAAGCTAATGGTAGTTGGCGATATTTACAAATAAGCTCTACCCAGGAAGGGAGCTTTATATAGTCATCCGCATACATACTGTTTCGCTGTATCACCGCTCTTCAGTGCGGCTAAACGTATGACACTAAAAGTAGAATGTATACTTTTAAAATTTGAACCTATCGTGAGTTTAAGCTGGTCTTTATAGCGCATTTTTGGGCTCTCGTCGTCTGGTCCCGTTGGCAAGCTCGTCATGGAGCATTTTCTTGGGGAGCTTGGATGGAATCATTCTGTGTACTTGGCCTGCTCAACGGAGGCGATGGTGAATGATAATGAACTCAATATATATATATATATATATATATATATATATATATATATATATATATATATATATATATATATACTGAGCTTAGCACCATCCACCATCGCCACCGCTAAGGAGGCCACGTACGTAGATTGAATCCATCCAGGCTCTCCAAGAAAATCTACTATGGCTAGTTGCCAACGGGACCAGACCACGAGGAGCCCCGAAATGCGCTATAAAAAACAGCTTAAACGCATCCTGACCCTAACCTACATAGATGCGTCATCGTGGGAACAAACTGCCAGGGACCGGAACACGTGGAGAAAAGCAACACGTCAAGACCTCCTAAACTTTGGGGAAAATAGGAGAGAAAATGAAGAAGCAAGGCGAAGGGGTAGAAGAAAGCGGAATGAGCAACCTCGTGGGGCCTCTACCCTTCTCTGTAAACACTGCATTCAGCTCTTCCCCCATAGGCTGGGCCTTCAAAGCCTCACTACTTATAAGCATTAATAAAGAGGATAAGAGACAGACGATATAATCTGATACTTGGGCACGAGTGGGAAGCGACGATATATATATATATATATATATATATATATATATATATATATATATATATATATATATATATATATGAAATAAAATAATGTAACACGGAATCACATAATCACCGGTGCAATAATTTATTTAAAGCTTCCGACATTGTCAAGCATCCAAGTGAGGTGACTACAGTTTTTTTTATGTGAAAAGAGAAATACACACTCACTAATTCAATATCCATATAGAGAGAGCGACAATATATCTAATACATATTTAGAGAGAATTCTCGTATCGGAATTACTTCAACATGTCGGAATTCTCGTATCGGAATTACTTCAACATTCTATTACACTAGAACACTATATATATATATATATATATATATATATATATATATATATATATATATATATATATATATATATATCTGTGGGGTAAGGTACACGATAATTCATGAAAATGAAATGCCGTGGTGGACAAAATGTGTGAAAAATGACAAACGGAAAACAGATTAAAGTGCAAGAGAAAAACAAAAACAAGAGATTTGACCGGTTTCGTTCGTGTTGGCTAACGTCTTCAGAAAAAATATATTATTGGAATCATGAAAGGAATACAGGTTTTATCATTCATAGTTAAAAGTTAAAAAAAAGAAAACAACCAGTAACCGGTTTCGCCCACCCTAGGAATAGCTGTATTGAGGGATTTTCTAAAAGGGAGAAGAGCAAACACACTATATATATATAAAATTAAGACAGCGTTATGGTATATAACTTTTAAAACACTGCATATATTTAAAGCAAAATCATTAGTGAAAAATCTCTTTCCCTGAGACGTTACTTTGATGTCTGCAAACATACAGTACTCGTTGGTGGTCATTACTATGGAATAGGATAGAGGCGGAAGCAATTCGAAGTGTCAGCTGTAAGTTTGAAATAGCATTTTAAATAGGCTGTCATTCTTAAAGGTGAAATAGCATTTTCGTTGGTCTGTCAACCGTAATTTTAAAATAGCATTTTCCTTGGTCGGTCACCCTTACATTTGAAATAGCATGTTCGTTTGTTTGCCACTCTTAAGTTTAAAATAGCATTTTCGTTGGTCTGTCACACTTTAACTTAAACTATCATTTTCCTTGGTCTGTCACAATTAAATTTGAAATATCATTTTCTTTTTTCTGTGACCTGTAATGCTGAAATAGCATTTCCGTTTTTATGTCACTCGTAAGTTTAAAATAGCATATCGTTGGTTTATCACCCTTAAGTTTAAAATAACATTTCCGTTGGACTGTCACCTGCAAGTTGTAAATAGCATCACTTACAAGTTATAAGTAGCATTTCCGTTGCTCAATGTGTGGTTTTAATAGACGTATCTATTTTTTCTAACCATCTTCATAAAAGGTTCTGTCAGTCTCTATGTCACACTTAAGTTTGAAACAGCATTTCCGTCGCTAAACGTGCAGTCTGGATGGTCGCATATATATATATATATATATATATATATATATATATATATATATATATATATATATATATATATATATATATATATGATAGTAGTCGAGATTAGGACCCAGGCTAAAATTGACTTGGCATCGGTAGTTTCCGGATTTTAACGTAGACAACCGGATAAAGCCGAATGAAAAGTCGATTGCCTGTGTCTAATAATCCAAAACTATACTGGATGTGCAACTCGAAAAAATGTGTTTTTTTACACGTAAAATTTGGTTTTTTTTTAGAAGAAAATCACCGGACAAGCATTTAAACTGTGTAAGGCTTAGAGTCAGAGTTAAGGGTTAGTGTTATAAAATGTTTTTTCTGCATGAGAAAGTTTTGTATTTAACTGAACAAGTGTTTAAATGTGGTTAAGTTAGTGTTAAGGTTCGTTAAAATTTATTATCGCTTTGATTCAATTTTTATTTCCCATTAGTGATTTTCGCGATTTAATACATTACAATCTGAACTGGTTGTCTATTTATTTTCTCGCATTTTCAAGCGCTTCATGAATTTCCGATCGTCTACGAAAACATCCGGAAACTACCGACGCCAAGTTGATTTTAGCTTGAGTCCTAATCTGGACCAGTATACTTTTTTATCCAAAGTTTCAGAGAGGCGGCTACACGGGATTCTTGTATACGCGATAGTTCATCTACAATATTATGAAAAAAAACACATTACTGCTTCGAAGTGGACTTGAACACATCATGTCAATTTTACAATCATGCTAGTAATCGTTACACAAGATCCACTACGGCACCTAATATTGATTCTAACTATATAAAGAATGGAGATAATAGTAGCAACGTTAAAAAAGACATCCATCTCGTTCATACCGTCAGTTGTCCCCTTCATTGCCGAGACATATTATTAATCGGGCCGTTTTGATATAAAGACTACATGAAATAGAAGATAGAAAAAAGAACTGTGACGGTATCGAATTACGAGACGGATTTTGTTTTTCACTTCTTTTCTATTCTTTTCTCCTATTCGTCAGAAAATGAAACAAATACGAAGCCGAATGTACAAAATGGCAGCCGTTTAAAACATAATAAAATAACAAAATGGAATTTCTCGTACATTTATAGCTTTATTGATTTGTGAGACGGTCGAGAAGATATTCTTCACTAACATAAATACATTAATACATACATTAATGTCAGAATGTATATACACACATGCATATATATATATATATATTCATATATATATATGTATATATATATACATATATATAGAGAGACAGAGATGGATAGAGAGAGTAAGTGATACATTAAATATATAAATAATATCTTTAATCAGCAAACTATCAAGATACAAATAAAGCTCAATATAGTGTATAAAGCAATACTATTAATGTATTGAATAACATAATAACATTAGAACTTAATCAGATGTAATTAAAATTCAGAAACATGGAGTTATAACAGCATCTCAACTCAACCAACACACAACACAAGTGGTCACAAAATGCAACAAAGAAAGATGTGGGGTCTGGGACATATTAATTAATAGAGGGGAACTAATACATATTTAAACACACAACACAAACATTCGCAATAAAACAGACCTCAACTGCACCTCCAAGAACGTTGTATATGTACTAGAATGTACAACATGCAAGGACTCTTACATAGGCGCAACCAACACATTTTATAATAGAGTATCTTTACATAAAAGCAACACTAACATGAGAGAAAACCGTAAATTAGTCGTCTCCCAACATGTGCACTCATGCAGCGGAGGAAAATTAAAACATACTGCCAATTTTCCAAAGCCAAGATTACACATACTTACTAAAACAAGAAACACACTTAAAACTTAAATTCAATCCAGCATTGAACAGATCGTAACTGAGACTACACATCATACGGAGCGCACACATCTAGATGCATATGGGGTCTGGGATACACGCATATATGGACGGATCCTACGTACATGCGCTCGCATCTACATATGCACATGTGCGTGTGGGCGCCAACGTGCATAGAATGTATGGGCGACACGCGGGTGTATATGTGTATGTGTGCTCATGCATGCATACGAAAATAGATGTGAATTTACATGTACTTCTAAATATCCACCACTCTTTCGATCAACCTTTTTCTACCTTTCTCTGTCTCTCTATCTATCTATCTAACCATACGCCTGTGTATGTATGTGTGCACATATATGTGCGTGTGTGTCGGTGTGTGTATATGTCGCTCACCTATGTACAAGATTCAGAATTAACCATTCGCACGCACACACATACAACCACAACAGCCAATGCGGCGTCAGAGGCAATAAAAATTAATACATTTCAAAAGAAAACCCAAAACACTTCAAGAAACAGAGATGGCCTATGAAATAAAGGGCAAAATCACACGTACTTAATAAACACACACAACTTTTGCCAAGAGAAACAAATAGTATTAACAAATTAAAGTAAAAAAATATCAAAATATCAACACACATACACACACACCCGCAAATCCACACATGCACAGAAACGCAAAACAATAACACATTTCCTCATATGAAACCACATTTTTTCAAATCGAAAGACATTTCTTCAACTGGATTAACCTATTTGATAAGAACGGACCACCGCTTGAAACGCGTTATATGAAATTATAAAATGATAAAATAACAAAATCATAAATAAATGTTGAAAAAAATGTTAATAAATGTTGGTAGCCTTACTCCTTTACATATATACTTTTTTCTCGTAGGAACTGCACAGATACTGCACTACCCTCTTTTCTATATATATATATATATATATATATATATATATATATATATATATATATATATATATTATGAGGGAATTTGAATGCCTACTAGACACTGTCTTCGAGTGTCTAAGATTGCTCTGTAAAAGTAGTTTTTAAAGACAACCTGCCATAAGGATGATTTACCCTACAAGCAAACCCTGACCAAATATTCAAAATGACATAGTGTTCGAAGCTCAAATAAGATTCCCCACACCACACTTACTTATACGAGGAAGGGTACCCCTTCTCCGAACGATGTTGCCTCAAGTAACTAACTAGCACTTAACTGGATACTCCACTATACTAAATGAATTATTGTCTAGGAATGAGGTAAAACCAGGAGACCACAGGAAAAATATACTATAGCATAGTTAACAGGTTAATACGGGATAGTAAATTAATGTTCTTTACTTGTTTACTAACTTAATGTTTGAGAGGTATGGGAGAACTTTAATGAAAAATTGGAATATCTATGTATCTCATATAGAGATACATTGTTTGCCCAAGGAAGAGGCCGTTTGATTTCTCAGAACATATACTTAAGTAAAATGAAAGCAAAAAGTATATCTAGATTCGCGTACCCACGTATATATCTATAATTATGCGTAACTTCAGTTAATCAAACTTGGTTTTCGTAAAGATTTTTTCTATATATTTGTATAACACAAAATACATGTTTAAAGGTTCTTCAATTCACATTTCAGTTTATGTTTAATACAACTTATATTTTAATATATAAAGGTGATTCATAGAAGACAATACGATGCAGAGATGTTCCGGATAGACACACACTGAAGCAAATCAAAACATATTTTTAGTAATAAAGTTTATATATATATATATATATATATATATATATATATATATATATATATATATATAGGCAGCATCTTTTCTTGAAGGCAAGTATTATTAAATATAACAAACAACTTATGTCTGGATATCCTTTCGTAGATCCTTTCCATTGCCCCAATTGGGACACAAATGAAAACTATGGCAGATTCATCGGCCAATTTTCCCCCGAAACTAAGATCTTGATCTGGAAAATGGGAAGGTTCTATATAATTCATTTTTTCATGGACATCGCTCCAAACTATACATGGAGGTACTTTGTTGAAGGATCTAACAAGAACGAAATATAGTTATCGCAAATACGGGAGATGGTTATTGATCTTAGTCTTGAAAAAAAAACAAGAGTATTGGAAGAAGGAAAGTAGTTTAAAGGAAAAGTACCATTAGACCGCTGTTTTGGGAAAGAAGTCACTTGAATAAGAATCTCTATTACAATGAGGTATCAGAAAAGCGAATTGAATGGCGACCACTAGACCAACTGGTCAAACAAACTGGGAAATTATTAGATTACGTCTGTGATAGATAGGGTGCAGTGAAGAAGACATAGTGTAGCCAATCAAATTACATGCACGTTTCTGAACTTTATCAAGAACCCTCAAATGAGACAAAGATTCACCAGTTCGAACATTACAACAGTACTCCATACACGATCTGATTGAATATTTGTAGAGAATAGCCTCATGTGTGAGAAAGTGTTTAGGACGATAGAAATAACCGACTTGACGCCAAGCAAAACGAGCAATTGATCCCATGTATGATATCATTGGTGAGAAAGAAAGCACACGAGGTGTTAGTCGATTTAGGATAAAGCACAAAGCCATCCATGAGGATCCCAGAAAAAAGACACGCCTAGGCTTGAAAAACTAGCAATTTCAAACCCCAGTTCAAAACCTAACCCAAGTCAACTATCAGATAATCTGAAGATTTAAACTGACCACGGGAATATGGGCGAGAAGCAACACAAGAATAGATGTTAATCTTTAGAATACTATCATCTGAAAAATCATTGATGTAGAGAAGAAACTGTTGGGCCTAGACTAAGGCAATTAGAAACACCAGCATTGATAGGAAAAGAGAATGAGATATCATCCAGAGTAAGTCGCAAGCTTCGATTAGATAGAAAATACTGAATGATGTCAAGAAAATTACCATTAATATCATAGACCTGAAATTTTTGTAAGAAAAACAGAACATATATATATATATATATATATATATATATATATATATTGTGTGTATTAAGGCAGCATATTTTCATTTAGGCAAATATTATTAAATAACACGGAGTGGTTTTGTTAGATGCGACTTTTTTTTTTTTTCAATTTTCCGAATTGTCTATCTAATGTTTCGGTCAAATTGATGTAAATATGATCCATGGGTTTCTTGTTCCATTCTTTTTGCTTTTTTGCAAGTACTTTCGATTTAGATCGTCAAATCATCTTCAGGCGGTATTAGTTTTAGGTTCTTTACAAATTATGTCTTTACTGTTGTGCTCATTTTTGAATTATAACAGCAAGTATTTATAACTTGAAAAAGCGTCTGTAAAGTTTGAATGTACATGACATATTACATATATATATATATATATATATATATATATATATATATATATATACATATATATTATTAATATAATAATTATTATTATTAACATTAAAATTATTATTATTATTATTATTGTAGAATTACTTAATCTAAGTTTGTTTGCTGACGGCTTTTCTGTATATATTGATAAAATATTCGGCAGGTTGAGGATTGTATTATGTTTAAAAATAATTTCCATTTAAACTTATCTAATGAGTAATAATTTGCAATTAACTGATCAAGTGACACGCTCTAACAAGTAATCTATATATCACTTCCATCTTTCCTCCTCGGGGTATATTGTTTGACCACAGCGCTATTTTTGCATATGCTTTCTATGCCCTTCCCTTCAGTTGTGTAATCGTATTCCCTACTTGTCGACTTCAACCATTTCCGCGTCTTCCTCCTCTCCTATCTTCTGATTAAAACAAACACTACTTCTTTTTAACCCAGAGATAGATAGATAGATAGATAGATAGATAGATAGATAGATAAATAAATAAATAAATATATAGATAGATATAACTTTGTGATGTTGTCTTTTTATTCGCTGGGGATTTCTTGGCAGAATGTTGGAAACATACGGGTTGTCTGTGCTCTTAGAATACTCTGTTTTGTCGGATCAGTTATAGTTCGATTTTGTCCTAAGAGGCCACAATCACAGGAATTTCCTACTCGAGAGGCGGTTCGTTTATTGTATGTCATCTGAGGGGCCCCTTTTCCAGGGACTACTGGCGGGTCTCTTTACGTCTATTTTATTATGTGTAAGAGTTCCACGCAGGGGAAGTTGGTTTTCCTTACATTAAACTGATCTTGTATCGTATTTTACTTTCCTTGGATACACACACATATAGGCTTTTTTAGCCTTTTCTTTTCATACCAGCCTGGGAATTCTTGACACATTGATATTCTAGGGGCTAGTATACAAGGTTTCAGAAACTTTTATCTTAAGTATGAGCGGCTCGGTTCTATCTTTGGCAGTCATGATCTCCGGAATAAATTTCTCCTTCGGGATCGCGTTGGTTATTGCCAGTTGTCTCAGGCACTTTTACCAGAAAACGCCTACTTTTCCGTTTAGCTTATCTGTGTAGTTTTTGAAATTGAACCCCGTTTTTAGGATGACTCTGACTTAGTAGTTGGCCTACATCCGTACGTACATTTAATGGATTAACGTCTATAGAAACAAATATAATACATGTATTATATATATATATATATATATATATATATATATATATATATATATACACTTATGTGCTGACTTCTTTTTCACACATATATTTATTCAAGTACTTATGAATCATCTACTAAAACTCAAAACTATTTAACCACAAATAAACAGTTTAACAGATGAACACAATTTACGCATCCATACAAAACTTAGATATTTTTACCCCTTTTTATTCCAATTTACCCTGAACGAAACCATATTTTACTTATCTCTCCTCTAAAATTACAATTATTTTTCTTTACTCTCATGCCCACCACCCTCGTCTCCAGCGCACTTCTACACATTCTTTCAAGCACACATTCCTGACATAGCCACCTGGTCAGTCCACCCCCCAACCACAACCAACATCTCATCCCCCTTTTCACCTCTACTATCCTTTTGACCATTTCAATGATATTCTCAACCCTCTGATTTTCAAAGTTGTTTTCACTTCTTCAAATCTTTTTTCAACAAACATTATACTACCCACATGCTAAACACAGTTTTTTTGCCGCCCTCTTCTTTTTTTCCAGCCTCTCAAAATCCATGCCACACCTCACCACAACAAATATCTCAGTCCACCTATCACCTCTTAACCCTAAGGGCATTTCAATTATATTCTCATTCCTCCCAATTTGATAGCCAACTTAATCTTATCTACTCAAAGCTTTCCACATTCGTTTGATTCTTTCTCGACCATTGACTTCTCACGGCCTTGACTCTCTGGCTTTGATAGTAGCCACGGCTACTATATCCCTTCATCTCTCTACAATATCGACCCCAAACTACGATGTACTTGCATGACATTTTACTTCAAACTATCATCCTGAGTAAGTCTTACAATAGGTGTTCGTTTACTCTTATATGTACGGGTATCACCGTGCGACCTATGTACAATTTGTTGCATGTGTACACTGTATGCGATATACTATGTATGCGGTAGAATTTGTATGGCCCCTATATATAAAAGTCAAAAACACCTACAACAACGCAAATCTCCCTTTCCTAAACACATCCACACATGTAACAACATTATAAGAAACGCGTTACATTCCAGCATTAGCGCGAATTAGCTCAATGGCTGAGCTTAAGACTTTTGACGATGGTCCTAGTTTCAGATCTCGCAGGGTTCTAATTTTCTGATTAGTCGTAAACACGTGCCTATATATGTATTTAAATTATATATATACATACATATTATATATATATATGTATATATAAATGTATACCTCCTAATTGTTACAATATTTAGGAGGTTTATATATATATATATATATATATATATATATATATATATATATATATATATATATATATATATATATATATCCAGGTAAACTTCTTTATTGTTTCATCCTTATTGGAACAATTTGAACATATTTTTTATACAACACTTCATAATTGAGACACATATTCTGAATTGGTACACCTACCGAAAACTGAATTAAACCCTTCCTAAATTCATAAGAACAATATAACTTAAATAGTATCTAATCATTTATTTCTTTTTTAATTTAAATTTACATGTAAAAAGTGGCAAGTATGGTTTTAAGAGTAAATTATGAAGTAAATATTGGGTAGACAAAAAAGTTCGTTTGTTTTTATAAAGGATGTGAAGAATAAGAATATAACACGGAAATATGCTATTAAAAACGAAGGAATTATTGGTGCAATCTAATTCATAGTTGCCGGATTCATAAGTCTTCTCTAACAAGGTTTCGTTTTCAATAATATTGTTTAACAGTTATTGTTTTTATTTTACATCGTTTCATCTTGAACAGATATAAGTGAAAACGATGTGATATCATCAAATTGTTGAATTAGTTACTCAAGTAGAGTTGGCATGTTAAACTATGGACGATATCATCGAATACATGAATGATGATACTGAGGAATTCACAAATAAGTACATGTTACACATTGAATTTGACTCTGTTGTTGATGACATTGGGTCCTCTCTTGTCGAATTCCTCCAACAAGACCGACACCTAAACGAGTTATTAAATACTCTTCGAACAGTCAAAGAAAACATTTTAACTTTTGAAAAAGATGTAGACAATTGATTTAGATTCAAACTCATTATTTATCGTTTGATAAAAATAAATTAGGCACTTAAGTTAAAATTTCATAGTTTACCGTTAACAAAAAAAATATTTTAAAATACAAATTTTTTTTATTGCAATAATTATAATATTTTTGTCCATTTGTTGTATTAGATAATTATTTCAAATATTTCTAGCAATCTCTACTCGTACAAGTACCGCTCGTAAATTTTCTGTAAGCACCTTAATAGAACAGTTTCGATTAATATTTAAGGTTAGACGTTATAAATTTTAAAAAGAATAACTAATGCAGACACAAGTTTAGAAGGTAACCTGTTCACATAAATAATAATGAAGAAATAGTTTGAATAAACAGGATAAACAATAAAGAGAATTTATACTGTTGTAATACAATAGTGCTCAATAATGAATATAAATATTTACACACACACACATATATATATACACACATTATATATATATATATATATATATATATATATATATATATATATATATATATATATATATATATATGAGGAAGATGTGTGCACAACGACTAACAGGAGAAATCATCAAGAAACGAGACATTTTACCGGTTTCGTTCGAGTCAACGTACGTCTACAGTAAAAGTGAAATTTTAAAATTTATTCGGCAAAATAAAAATAAGAAAGCAAACAGAGACATCATTGGCAGTCGTTTAATTATTTGAAAAAATAAAGAATAATTAAACGGGTTCTAAAGACGTTAAAATGGGCCAGCGTGGGAGGGAGAAGAAAGAAAATTAATCGAAACATGGCTGAAGTGTAGTTAAAAAGAAACGTTACTTTAACCGCGATCGCAGTGCCGCATACTATTTCATTGTTTGAGTGCGGTATTTGCCAGGTGTTTATTTCAGGAATACGATCCGAGTCGTAGGTTTATGATAGATGGTGATAAGATAAGTATTATAGCGCTTTCAATGTATTTCCTACGTAGGAGAGAGTATTCGGTCTTCAGGAGCGTGCAGTTCGTAAAGTCAAAATTGGGTGTTAAAGTGTTTCTGTGTATGACAAGTGCGTTGAGGGATTTTATATTTCTGGCCGTTTCACCAATACAAAAGATCTATATATATATATATATATATATATATATATATATATATTCTTGGATGCAGTGTTTAGATAGTATTTTTATTATTTGTATTTTTATATATTTTTTTTTATTGTTTTAATTAATGTTATTTGGTATGCAAATTATTATATCATACGGTAGTCTTAAGGGTAATATATTAGTATTATTATTTTAATATTATTATTATTTATTTATGTATATATTAGTGATATTTTAAGCTGAATTATTTCGACACTTGATTATTGGGGAAATGGTCGTATAATCAGTACCATTGGAGAGCCATGAATATTATAACTGTCCTGTTTTTAAATCTCCGAAACAGTTACATGGTAAACAGCTGATGATCCCCGTGTTAATATTAGACGCTTAAGGTCTCCTGTTTTTGTTTCACTCTTAGATAATTAACCGCCCCTCCCTTTTTTTTTTTTACTTATATTTTTTCATTTATTAATTTTCCAACGAATGTTAAGTCTGCAATATCTTGGATTTAGTTAGTTTGTCTGGGGATTTAAACTGCATTTTAAATTTTTTTAATGACTCAGAGCTCTTTAGACTATATATATATATATATATATATATATATATATATATATATATATATATATATATATATATATATATGTACTACGAATTAAATATTCGTAAGGAAACAAAAAAATACACTTTCATTTTTGCTTACAGGGAAAAATAAAATGAGTGGGAAGACGATATAAAATAGCGACGACACGCAAGGAAATGAATAATCTCCGAAAAAGCAATAGTGGCATATTCTACAGTAATCACTTCTCTTTTCCTCTATAAATTATCCAGACTGTATTCAAAGATAAATGTTTTATGTCATGGCCTAACATGTTACCTGGTTTTTCTGTTGTACTGTTGTTAGTTTTCATTTATATGTTTATTTTTATCTCTGATATCAAGTTTGTTTTTCTTAACTACCCATTATCTGAGTTTATATTTTAATAATTGTTTTGGGTTCTGAAGTAGCGTAATCGCTGAAACGGAGTATACTAACGTAAGTCAAACTAAATAATCATATAATAAGTATATATATATATATATACATATATATATATATATATACATATACATATATATATACATATATATATATATACATATACATATACATATATATATATATATATATATATATATATATATATATATATATATATATAATGCAAGACAACACACCGCAATTTATATCAATAACCCGCAAGAAACTGCATTTACAGAATGAGCCTTTCTGCTTACAATACAGTAACATTATCCCTTTCCCTTATTTCTAGCGACAATGCTACTATTCTAAACTAATATCCGGCGTCCAAGGGGTGTAACTCGTACAGATGCCAACGTGATACGCGTATTATATATACATATATATATATATATATATATATAATATTCAAAACCAAGTGAGTCTTCTGAACTTTTTATATTATGTGTCTTCTCTATCGTTTTTTTAGCAATTTATTAATTTGCATACACCTTGAATACAATTTTCACTATTATCTACTACATCGACAGTAAATGAAGTTCCAGCCTGGATAACTTTTATTCTTTTTCGCTTTTTTTCTGCTTTTTTCGCTCTTGGACTACCATTCACCATTTGGATTATTCTTTAATCAACACCTTGGATATCTTGCCTGGAGCTATTTTAGACTTGTTGACTTGGATGAATTGTATAGTTTCACTAAATAGTATGTTTTGGCCGATATATTTGATGTTGTATATACATTTATGTATTTTTCTATATATATTTGTTATATATTTTTCAAAGTTTAATTTTTATTACCTGCAGTAATATTATTACGGTAATGCTCCTCTGAGGAGAAGATATTCTTTGAAAACTCATGAGTTAAGGACTTTAAAGAACTTTGCCTGAACTTTGAATTGTAATAAAATTTGATTCGTACCTAATTTTATTCTTTCACTTTATCTATATATATATATATATATATATATATATATATATATATATATATATATATATATATATATGAAACATATTTGTTGTTGTTTATTATCTACGGACGTATACGTTTCGTCTCTTTTCAATCAAGACTCTTCAGCGTAGAAGTATGACTATTCACTACCGGTCACTCGGTTCGAAACCCTGGATTATAATATATATATATATATATATATATATATATATATATATATATATATATATATATATACATTAGGAGATGTAGTTTGCTTCAAGCATTGCATCTAATATGCATATAGAGGAGACATACAGGCTATCAACATTCAAGCAATGGAATATGTCGGTCTTGAGAAAGAGGTAAACACTTACACACTGTGATCTAATGTGTGTCATTTAATTTCATGGTATATTTCGAGGTAATACCTATTTATCAAATAGTAATTGTTTCACATCAACTGAAACTCGTGTCGACTGGTAATATGTTTATGGCTCTAGTGTACTGCAGTTTAACCAATAATATTAAATATAATTTAGTTCATGCAAATGGGATAAATACTGAGGTGGAAGCACTTCGGTATAATTACGAGTTATAAAAGATTTATAAAATAGGTACTCGATATCAATAATACACATATATTAATGTTTGTTTATATTAATAAATTGATGTCTTATACGTATTGTTAAAATGTTATATAAATCAGAGGTATATGATTTTTCCCCAAGGGATATCATTTTTTTACACTGTTTCCTTAAAACTAAATTAGATATAGCAAAAATTACGAACCTGAAGCTTTGTTACAAAATTCATGAAGCTTTGTTTCAATATTGCTGATGATCGTAAGTCAGTTGTAATAGTTACTCCTGTATATACACATATATAAACATATACAAATACCTAGATTTACATATAGATATGACGCCAAGAATATCTAAACGTATGTATTTAAGCATTGCACATACCCCATCCATAAGTGCTGTGCGGTATACATCTCTCCTATTGGAGAACTGATGGTATCAACCAGGTATAATAAATACCACTGGTTGCAGAGACTCAGGAGAGACTTTCATACCATGTTTTACCGCATGTTATGAACCCGTTCATCTCCTACCACATTAGTGGCGTTCTGTATTGCTTTTTGATAAATACATTGTTATATTTTAACCCTGTCACTATTTGTGGTTTATTTCTTTGTGACCCCTAGCACGGGTCTACAACAATAAGTAGAATGCAAATTAAAAATAATGAAAGTCTTTTTAATTTTCTTCATAAAAACAAATTCTTCTGTAAAATTATATATTATTGTTTTTGTTTGTCTTGTTCTACGGTAGATTGACTCTGTGATATTAGATGCCGAAACATGGTACTAATTTAAAAGTATTCATTGTATTCACAAAAATTGAACACAAGTTGGTATTTTACATGGCCATTGAGATTTATACTCTTTTCAAAATTATGAGTACGTAAATCATAGCAACATGTTTCCGAAGATTTGGACTCGACATCGCCGTCCCATAGTCCACAAATTATCCATAATGCTAACAGGGAACATTTGCATTACGCTATATACTTTATACCCATATTGCTGAAAAATGATACTAATCTTGTTGTATCAACCCTTTTTAGGGGGTAACTGTCTGAAGACATTGCTACTGATACCCATGTGAAAAGTAATCACCTGAGCTTCAATCTCCGGTACCTCTTTGTTAGAGATTCGCACAAAGAACCCGTCGTCTGAGAGCATTGCGTCAGGCGGAGTTTCCATGAACATAGTTTATTTCCAACAACTTCCCACCCGTAGCACACTTTACCATGAAGAATACTTCCTTGCAGACAACAAAATGGTTGTCTTAAAATGCAATTCGAATAAATAATTCTTATAAAGCGTTCTCATCAGTAATTAGTAATTTTTCATCTATTCATCAGGTTTAATCGTCTCAGCACATTTGTCATCATTCAACTGATAATCCACCCATCTCATTAACTCTGATCCTCAAATGCTTTTGGCCTTCATATGTGGTAAGGCATTAGTAAAAAAAATACTACTTTGGCTACTCTGGTACCCCCTCGTTTTACTTGGCCTTTTGGCTAAGATCAAAGTGTAGTATCTGTTCCGATGGATACTGCACCCCATAGACTGGTATTGTCTTGGCCTTCGGGGCTTGACTTACGCCGGTCTATGGGTCTGTCCTGTGCAGTTCTAGGAGGTCCACCCTCCCAGGCTTTGCCTCCCCTCTTTGGGAAGGAGTAAGTTTATTGCTTACTGTCTGAGGCGCCCCTACCGGGGAATGCCGACGGGGCTGCCCAGGCAATTTTTAAACCCCACTTTCCCGACCCGACCTTGGGTCACATCTTACTTGTGGGAGTAAGATAAAAACTGGCCTTGTGCCTAACTCCTGGAGAGGAGTAAATTAATACTCTGGTACCCCCTCGACGAAAATTCACTAGACTAACTCGACAATCAACTAAATCTCATTCATTAACTGTGGAGGTCCCCATATGTCGGAGAGCCTTCTACTCAAATAGCTTCTTTCCTAGTACTGCTGGCCTCTGGAACTCCCTTCCTGCCCCCTGTTTCCCCGACAGTACTAACATGCAGAAGTTTAAAACTAATGTAAACAGACATCTCGCTGCGCAGATCCCAGTCTAGTTGACCGCCCCCTATCTTCTCCCCTTTTCTTTTTTCTCAGTAGCCCCTTACGTCTACAGTGGCGGCCTGCCTTGTTTGGGGTGAACTATGTTAAAAAAAATTTTTTTTAACTAAAATAACTATCCAAGTACTTTACTGAAATGTGCTCCGATAAACTTGCTACTCGGGTTCCCCCTTCGACGTAAATACACTTGCCTTACCCGGCAATCAGCTAAATCTCATCGATTCACTGTCGAGTTCTCCCACATGCCGGAGAGCGTTCTACTACAAGAGTTTCTTTCCTCGAGCTGCCGGCCTTTGGAGTCCCTTCCCTACTCTCATTTGTATCCACTGTAAATTCAAAACTAATGTGAACAAGCATCACGCTGCAGAACTCTCAATATAGGATGCACACAAAAATGTTCCCCCTAATTCTCAGTTACTTTACATGTACAGTGAAAACTTGCCTTGTGTGGGGTGAACTAAGGTTTGGTAGTTTGGTAGTTTTGTTTTACGGCATATCAACCATTTTTGGGTTATTTAATGCCGAATCTGGTCTTGTTTTCTTCTCTTTTTTGTTTATTTCCCCTTTTAATATCTGTTTCTATTTAACCCATAGTTGGGACCCTAACAGGTACTACCACTCCGGGTCAGGGTGGACCTGGGAGCAATGGTAATTAAGAGGAGGCTCCACATTCCCCAAAGTCCGTAAGACGGATCTCACCATCGGATGTAGTTTAAGGTCATATCCAGGACCGGGAGTAGGGTAGGAAAAATAAAAATAAAAAAGGGGAGGGAGAAAGGGAGAGGGGCTGTTGTTTTTGTTTTTGGTTTTGTAGAACATAATTAAGTTTTACAAAAAAAAAAAAAAAAAAAAAAAACGTCAATGTAGGTGAATTTCGTCTCAGGAAGCCACAGGGTAGCCTGATCTGGTATCACCAGGGGTGAACTAAGTTTTTAAAAAACTGTAGGTTAATACTAGTTAAAATTTACTTGTGACTCAATAACTACAATGAATCTGATTACATAGGCTGAGACGGTATGTTTTCGGCCACTTACGCAACGTCAGCGTTTTCATTGTTTGCCCAATGTGTATTTTTGTGTCATTCTTTGCAATTCCGTAAGTTAAACAATCGACTACATGGACTTATACTTGGGCTAATTTAAACTGTTCATCGGTATATTTGTGTTTTCTCTTTTGTTTTTATTGTTGTTGTTGTTGAGAGGAATATTAAATTGGACTTTAAGACCACAGTTTAATTGGAAGATTACAATGTTGAAAGCGACAGATTCAGTGAGACACCACACGTATTCTTGCAAATCACACGACCTAAGCCAACGCCTCATCCCACGTGACAAGCTGACTTGATGAATGAACATTTATGTTTATTTTATGACGGACGCGAGACGCTGAGTCTAATTACTTGTTAAATATTTCAAGAGGAAAAGAGCGATGTATCTCCTCATTATAATGGAGCTTTGTTGCCTGTATGCTGCACTATTTCATAAACATAATATAGTACAGCATACAATCAACTAACCTGTAATAATTGCGAATTCAACAACAGCCATGCGCATCCATTCGGGAATTGCACCGAGATACTCCAAGATTTTCATTGGCGCCTCGAGACAAATATTCATATCTAAATACAATCTAAAACCCATTCATTATTGCAGCTACATATGGACATGAAATATTCTTTAAAACAGAAAAAACACATATCTTTCGATTTTAATACGAACCTTAGATGAATATTTTTAACGTGTTTATTTATCACTATGTTTGTTTGTTTTTAATGCATTAGACATTTAAGTTCTTATTTTGTCAATAGTTGGCTGAAATTGTGTGTTCAAGTATACGGACGCGACCAGATTTAAAAAGAATACAGTATCAATCAAGCCAGTCACGCATCATCATTAACGTTATGTTTCTTTTTTTTCTGGTTACAAGAATAAAAATATGAAATCTCTGTATGAAAAAAAATATTCGACTAGATTTCGTGTGTTTGTCTGTTCCTCGCCTATACGAAACTTTCATAAATACATAATAAATTAGTTTTGTATTTACTGTTATTCGAAAATTTTCTGTAAACAAATTAGGGAAAACTGTATCTAAATTCTTAAAACTGTAATAGACAAATTGCGAACAGGACTATATTTTTAAGTATTTATCTTCTAAACCCCTCACGTCAATATCTCTCCACCCGCCTGGTGAACTAATGTATTTTTTTAATATAAGAAACTCTATATCTTCTTTGATATTTTTTTAATACAGACTTCCTTTTTGTTATTTTGAAAACATTTCACATTTTTTTTTATTTATTATTAATTGCATATTTATTGAAAAAAATAGAAAATGAGGGAAAAATGGACGGCATTTTTAAGAGTCTCATAACAACTAAAAATAAATAAAAATAAGTATTTTCTTTTTTGTAAACATTTTATATTTTTCTCATTTATTATTAATTCCATATTTACTGAAAAATATTAAAATATGAGGGAAAAATGGATGGCATTTTTAAAAGTCCCATAGCAAATAAAAATAAATAAAAATAAGTATTTTCTTTTTTGTAAACATTTTACAGTTTTCTATTTATTTTAATTGCATATTTATTGAAAAAAAAATAGAAAATGAAGGAAAAATAGATGGCATTTTTAAAAGTCCCCTAACAAATAAAAATAAATAAAAATAAGTATTTTCTTTTTGTAAACATTTTACAGTTTTCTATTTATTATTAATTGCATATTTATTAAAAAAAAGAACATGAAGAAAATATATGGCATTTTAAAAAGTCCTATAACAAATATAAATAAATAAACATAAGTATTTTCTTTTTTTTAAAAATATTTTACAATTTCTATTTATTATTAATTGCACATTTATTTAAAAATATCAAATGAGGGTAAAATGGATGGTATTTGAAAAAGACCTATCACAAAAAAAATATAAAAATAAGTATTTTCTTTTTTGTAAATATTTTACAGTTTCTATCTATTTTTAATTGCATATCAATTCAAAACATGAAATATAAGGGAAGTGGATTTTATTTTTAAAAGTCCCATAAAAATTATAATAAATAAAAATATGTATTTTCTTTTTTGTAAACATTTTATATTTTTCTCATTTATTATTAATTCCATATTTACTGAAAAATATTAAAAAATGAGGGAAAAATGGATGGCATTTTTAAAAGTCCCATAGCAAATAAAAATAAATAAAAATAAGTATTTTCTTTTTTGTAAACATTTTACAGTTTTCTATTTATTATTAATTGCATATTTATTGAACAAAAAATAGAAAATTAAGGAAAAATAGATGGCATTTTTAAAAGTCCCCTAACAAATAAAAATAAATAAAAATAAGTATTTTCTTTTTGTAAACATTTTACAGTTTTCTATTTATTATTAATTGCATATTAATTAAAAAATAGAATATAAGGGAAAATGGATGGCGTTTTTAAAAGTCCCATAACAAATAATAATAAATAAAAATAAGTATTTTCTTTTTGTAAACATTTTACAGTTTTCTATTTATTATTAATTGCATATTAATTGAAAAAAATAGAAAATCAGGGAAAAATAGATGGCATTTTTAAAAGTCCCCTAACAAATAAAAATAAATAAAAATAAGTATTTTCTTTTTGTAAAAATTTTACAGTTTTCTATTTATTATTAATTGCATATTTATAAAAAAAAAGAAAATGACGGAAAAATGGATGGCATTTTTAAAAGTTCCAAAACAAATGAAAATAAATAAAAATAAATACAAATAAGTATTTTCCTTTTTGTAAACATTTTACAGTTTTCTATTTATAATTAATTGCATATTTATTGAAAAAAATATACAATGAGGTTAAATGGATGGCATTCTTAAAAGTCCCTTAACAAATGAAAAAAAAAATAATAAGTATTTTCTTTTTAATGCATTCCATAAACATAAAAACTTCCAATGTACTTACGTAAGAGCTTTTTCGTATTAAAAGTACACGTGGAAAAAAATTACATCAAATATTTAAATTAACACGGAAAATTAAGTTATCTATATTTGTTAATTCATATTTTGTGTTGATGTTTCTTTATTATTAGGGGACATATTACATTTTCATCTATAATTTAGAAGAGCCAATTCAAATGGGGGATAATTAAAACTTTAATTTTGTTGTAATCATAACCCATAAGGAATATACAGAGAATCAGTATGAACATACATTAAAAAAGATTTGTAGTTTACGAAACGGGCCGAAATAATAACGTTATAATTTAGAAAGCCATTCTTAACATGAGGAGGTTGGGGAATACACTATTCTGTTTATTGAATTCGTAGCTGAAGGTATATAATAGTGAATAAACCCCTCACCTCCCCATGTGAAATATGGCTTTCTAAAATATAACGTCATTATTTGATCCTGGTTCGTTAACTGCATAAGTACCCTTTTTAAATTTATTTTATTACTAATTCTCTGGATTGTCATCATGGGTTATGGTTACAACAAAAACACTTTGGATTATCTCCCCTTTCAACTGTCCTCAATTATACAGAAGCATCTTTGTTTTTACTATAAGATCGATTATGTGTATGTAACCTGTCATGCAAAAGTCGGTAATCATTTAAGAAAAAGACGAGGTTTAATTGTATAATCTATTGCATTAGTGTATTGCTGGAAGTCAATATAATTACAATTGTTATTTAATACAGCCTTCGAAATCTAGTGGGTGATGCCGTCTTCTCTTGCTTACAGCCTCTATCCAACAGAAGATAGGTTGCTTGTCTTTCTTTACTTTATCGTTATTTTCAGGGTAAGTGCTAAACTGAGGTCCAATCTATGCTAACATTTACAACACAAACTCGTCTAGCTACAACAACTGCAAATAATTTTAATTTCTGCCTCGGTGTACCTAAAACAAAACGGAACTTCCACAAGCTTTTTTGCCACGTTGTACTATTAATACGAAGATACTCTCACGCCATTAGATAGGAACCTTTTGATAGCCATATGTCTCTACGTTAATAGAAGTCATATCTTAACATAAAAATCCATAGGAATTATCAAAGTACATACATATTATGTATATGAGCATATATAAATGCACACTGCAGTTGTAGAAGATCGGGAGTCATACCGGCACAATACGTTTTGTACATATAAGTATTGATAAAGGACACAGTCTAAACAAAAATGATGTGAAATATTCACACCAACAAAAAATACACAAATGCCTAAACTTTATGCAAAATTGCACATGAATAATTCGTGTTTTTTTAAAAAAATATTTTCATTATTATTTAAAATGACAGTTATGCGTTCACACTTTCTTTAGAAAGAATAGATTCTATGCAACCGTTAACTTCGATCCATATATCCATTTCGGGTGGAATCGAAGAAATGTCAGATCCGCAATTTAATGGCAGCGGATTTTGAATATTCATGAAAATAGAAATTAAAGGAGTAAAAAGAGTTACCGGATTATTGCGCGTTGGAATAAAGACTTACACTTGTATTGCCGCAGGCATCAGGTTGTTCTCATGACTTTAACACGATATTGCATTAGTGAAATGCAGATGATGACACGGTCTTGCATTATACAGTATGTGTCTTGCCTGAAGACTAAACACGACTTAGTTAAACGCAAAATGTAATAATTCCAGCATCAACATCGTTCACCATAAGCTGCTGCTGCTGCTGCTTCTTCGTTATTTCCGTCTTATTAGTCTTCTTCTCCTTCTCTTTTTTTCTTAATATTCTTTTTTCTCTTCTTCTTCCCATTTTCATTTATTTTTCTCCCGTTCTTCTTGTCTCTTCATAGCTTCCTTTCCTTCTTTTACCGTAATATATTACCAACATTCAACACAACGAGAATATAATACGAAACGGCTTTTTTCGTCGTCGATTATATATATATATATATATATATATATATATATATATATATATATTTACATTTTTTAAACATATACAATTTACATTGTTGAGATTTTAAGAAATTTTAGCTTCATAAATTGAAAATTGTCGTAGATTTTGTTTGTATTTTTAATACAAACAAAATCTACGACAATGTTTCGGTGATGTGAATGATTTATATATATATATATATATATATATATATATATATATATATATATATATATATATATATATATATAATAGAACAATAAATATTCACTTAAACTACAAAGCAGAGCTCCGAGTAACTTCGTTGAGTCTTCTAGGCTGTATTGATGTTTACGTTGTAATTGGCATGAATATAACTTAATTTCTCCGTATTACGTGATAATTCCCTATGGCAATGAGGATAGAGTGAAAGCGTGCGGAGTTAAGGTTGGCTCTGTGAACGTGGTTCGCGTCTTATGACCGTCTGAAATTATTAGTTCCCTGCACTGATGGGAGAAACATCTCGAAACGCCGTCGTCTGTAGATAAATATAATCTTATATTTACTTAAAAATATAATTATGAAGTATTTTCAAGAAACTTAAAGTCAAGCACTGTTAGAAGATATTAAAACATAGGCATTCACTGAAGCTACAAAGCAAGGCTCAGAGTGAGTTTGTTGCGGTCTTGATATTTACGCTGTAATTGGAATGAATATAATTTACATTTTCCGTATCACGTAATTATTTCTTATGATCGCGAGGAAAGAGTAAAAATGTGCAGAGTCAAATGTTGCTCTGTGAACCGGATTCTCGCCCTATGACCGTCTGAAATTATCACTTCCCCGCACTAATGAGAGCAAAAGCTTGAAACGACGTTGTCTGTAGGTAAATATAATAAAATATTTATGTGTAAATAGTATATATATATATATATATATATATATATATATATATATATATATGATTAGGCATTGAACTTAGTAGGACTATATGTATGTCGTAATATGACATAAAATAACGGTATAGATTTAAGGGACATCGGATTATATAAAGATGGTGATAAAATTATAGCTAAATACTCGACTAAGGTTAAATGTAACAGGATTAGAAAGGCAATACATAAGGAGATGAAAAAAACTAGGACTTAAGGTAGGAATTACTAGCAATATTAAACAAGTAGATTTCTTAGATGCCACAAACAAATATTACCATTTAATAGAAAAGAAAATTCCAACCGCATATATGTACATCCGCAATCGAGCGCTTCACCCTCCATAATTTATAGAAAGTAAGATTAGTAACAACTCCTCGGGGGTAAGCAACGTTAAATAAAAGTAAATACCTTTATAATACAGCCCCCAAAATAGAGGATACATACACGTTTATATAGAGTATAGAAAAAATACAAACCATTGCAAATATGCCCAGACATTAAGCTCGGGGGATTATTTTGTTTACACCCCCTTAAATTTAATGTTAAAAACTAAGATGGGCTATAAATGCATACACCTCATTTACAATCACTTTCAATGAGGTAATATCTAACATAACCTATTGAAAAAAACACGTTACAATTAAACTCTAGTTGCACTGATAACCTAGAAATAATTATAAAGAAACACAACAATAAGATACTGCAAACTAATGCCACTTGTACTGGGAGTAATTAAGAGAGAAGAACTAACAAATGTAACTGCTAAAATCCGAATGAGTGCCCCTTACAAAACAACTGTCTTACCTCGTCAGTGATATACCGCGCAACAATAGACACCGAAGCTACCCCAGAAGTAGAAGTATTCTAATAGGAAGTACGCCAATTAGGTTTAGATGATGATTTGAGGGGCATAGCTTATCGTTCAATCATGAAAAGTATTAGAAAGACACTTCACTATCTCAACATTTCTGGAAACTAATCCAGGATAAGAAAACGCCAATAGTTAAATGGGAGATAATTAAGAAAGCCAAGGCGTGTGGATCCATTAACAAGCCTTTATTTTATGTCTCAACGAGAAGCTTGAGATTATTAGATGTAAAGACAGTGACGAATTGCTTAATGTTAGATATGAGACAGTAATTAGGTGGAAGCACTTTAAAAGACATACAAAGAGAAGATTTGGAGCTACGAGTATAGATTACATAAAATTAATAAAAGCAACACCCTAACTTCTCCCCATACCTCTTTTATTTTATTTTAGTTTTGATCATCTTTGATTACTGTGTTACCTATATAATTGTAAAGTTTTTATAATTTTAATTGTTTTATTTTTATGATTTTGCGTAGCTTTTACTTCCAATAGTGATCTTTCATTTTCAATTAATGATTATCTTTTATCTTATTATTTTCTATATCTGTAATTGTTTTAATTTTAGTAGTAGCCACTCTGAAGGTCGGCAGTGTGAAGTCTGTTTAGGTTTTGGATTACTTTGGTCGTATATGTTTATTTTTGTGTAATGGTATTACACCTAATTATAGTACCGGAATTGTAAGCACATATACATAATCGGAATGTCTAGATATTCGTACCGGTGTGTAGATGAATTTATGAGTTATGCGAATATACGGGTGTGTATATGTACATTATGCTTGTAGATGTATATATATATATATATATATATATATATATATATATATATATATATATATATATATATATGTTGTATATATGTGTATATGCGCATATGTATATGCGTGTGTATATATACATAGGTGTGTATAGTTGTACGTATGTGTAAATATGTGATTATGTGTATATGTATGTATATATATATATATATATATATATATATATATATATATATATATACTTTTATGATGGACTCTCCCGTCGATTTCGACGTATGAGTGCCCCGCCAGGGGCTGCCCGCGCGTGAATTTGTAATTGCAAGGGTTGCGCAATAACCGTCAACCGCTCTCCTGAGTCGCCATTGCTTGATTCCAATAGCAAGTAGTAATACAAGACGACTGGAAACAATGCTGAGATAAGCAGAGAGCACATACAGCATCTGGTATTCCCAAATGGTCACCTACGCTTAACTTCGGTGATATAACGGGAACCGGTGTGTCAACGTGATTGTATATATATATATATATATATATATATATATATATATATATATATATGTAGGCATATATATGCATGTGTGTATGCGTCTTATTTTAGTCTATGTGTTCGGGTTGATAGGTGCAATACACTTAATCCATGAAAGGCGAGGGGCGTATCATTATATAATTACATAAAGTGTTTCACGACGGTGACTGAAGACCTGGGTGGGTCGGGTTCGAATCCAGTTCGTTCCAAAGAAACACTTTCATCAAAGCACCCACCTGACCTTGTGTCTTACCTCATGAAGAGGAGGTAAATAAAACGATAAAATGTTTATTTTCGTTATGTTTTATCTTATTTTCTTGTCTTTATTTTTCGTATTTTGATTCGTGTTATTGTTTTTTCTTATAGTTAAAACTTTCTCTATTTTATTAAATTTTATTACTTTTATGTATGCATATATTTTGTACATATTTTTTGGGTAATTTTTAAAAATGTATATGTTGGAAAGCGTTGGTTTGACTTGCGCGAATTAGTGCGGGTGAACCCGCGCAGTTGAGTGCAGAATAGGGTATGTTCTCACAGTCGGAGCTCACAGACGTGAACGGGGCAACGCGTGACAAGACCTCAGATCAAGAGTCAACGGGCACCTGCGATAGAGGCTCTGTGACGTCACTGGCTTTTGCGTGGGAAGCAGAGGGATCCGTGACCTCAATCGTTCTTCGTGAGAAGCGAGTTTTAGAAGTCTGGGTTTTGGAGGCGAACCTATCAGACGTGAATTTTATGATGTAGTCTGCAACTTACATAGGGGAATTATTTTCCGAAGAAAAGACAGGCGAAATATCTCGATTCTCTCCTACACGAATGGTTAAGACTTAATTGATAAGTAATTACGAAAGCAGTAATTTGCTCTCTCTCTCTCTCTTACTCTCTCTCTCTCTCTCTCTCTCTCTCTCGACGTAAGTGATTATCTCTAAGCCGATGGATAATTCACGTCTGAAATGAAACAGAAAATAAATTTAAATGATTCTTTGTCTTCGGAGTCGATCATGAAGTATTTGTTGTAGCGGCGGTGTTTCGGCAGAAAGAAGAAAGAATTCAACCACTAGACGGCACACCCCTCAACGCGACGAGGAAAGAAGAGAGGGTACGAGAAATTTAAAGGTATGCAAACTATCTGATTTTTGGTGTTAAAAACATGACGAGTGTTTAAACGAGAACTGCCACGGCCCGTTCCGTGACGAGTATGCCAAATGAGAACTGCCGCGACCCAAGCAGAAGGGCTATGCAACACACACACACACACACACATATATATATATATATATATATATATATATATATATATATGCATATAAGTATGTGTGTCTGTGAATATATATATAGATAAAAAGCAACAAAGTTTGAGAGAATTATATATCACTAGATAAGCATGTGTATAGGTTGCGTGTATGTATGTATGTATGTATGTATGTATGTATGTATATATCGGCTCGACAGTTGCGTTTCAATCCCGGCTTGAGTCACAAACTGGTCTAGCCGCACTGATGAGCAGTGAAACAGCGAGACAGTCTGTATATGGATGCCTATATAAAGCTCCCTCAATGTGTAGAGCTTATTTGTAAGGATATCGCCAACTGCCATTAGCTTTAAGGCATAGCTCATTAGGTAAAACTAATTCGAGCTCCCGGCACTTGGAATGTTTACATTGAGATATTTCTTACATACAGTCAGTGTCGTATGAGAGCGAAGGGGTTAACAGCGCCGACTGTTAGCTCGACAGTCGATGTGGATGACTATATATAGTTTTCTTTGAAAAACCATGGTTTAAGTATTAATGTAACTCCTTGCATCTGAACTTTCGATGTAATAAAATGTGTGTTAATTTTATGTAACTTTATGTAATTTTATATAATTTTATGCAATTTTTTATCTTCATCTTTCTTTCTTTAAAATTGATTGCTCTACTCTAGAGTATTGAGCTTTACTTTATCGCGATGAATCGCCTTACGATACTTCACTTATCGTTAATTCTATCATCATTAGTATATACATATATATATATATATATATATATATATATATATATATATATATATGTATGTACGCATTTCCCATCTATTGTTGGATATAAACGGCTACGACTTCAATCAAAAGCAGGGTGACCGGAAGTTAATACCAATGGCTTGGACGCTACTAGGAAACTAGACACTTGAATCAATTGTCGAGTTATAAAAGGAATCGTAAAAACAAAACGGTAGGTTAAACCTTATTTGAACTGGATTAGATTGGTAAAAGAATAAGACTCTCATTGTTGCGTTCAAAGGTAGTGGAAACAGAATATGTATAGATAATTAGATTGAGTATTTATTTACTCCTTTCCAGGAGTTAGGCCCAAGGCCAGTTTTATCTTACTCCCACAAGTAAGATGTGAGCCAAGGTCGGGTCGGGAAAGTGGGGTTTGAAAAGCCAGCGCACGAGAGGTGAGCACTCTGGCCATTAAAAATTGCCTGGGTAGGCCCGTCGGCATTCCCCGGTAGGGGCGCCTCAGACAGTAAGCAATAAGCTTATTCCTCCCACAAGAGGAGAGGCGATGCCTGGGAGGGTGGATCTCCTAGAACTGCACAGGACAGACCCATAGACCGGCGTAAATCAATCCCCGAAGGCCAAGACAATACCAGTCTATGGGGTGCAGTATCCATCGGAACAGATACTACACTTTGATCTTAGCCAAAAGGAATTAGATTGAGTAGATAAATACTTCATCCGTCAATATTAATTTTCTTTCTATTCCTTTTCCCCTCACAAAACCAAATGACGCACAAAAGAGTCCGCCTATTTATATCAGTTTCGATTTATAAGATGGCCCAATGAAGCTTGATTTCTTAAGAGCTCTAAGTTAAAACATGTTTGAAAATATGTAAATAATATATTCTTTACAAATAAAATATGTTTCTACTAATATGCATACATATATATATATATATATATATATATATATATATATATATAACCGTGTAGTTGAAAAAAATAAAATGCTCGATCGTATGTTCTGCAAGAGCTTACATGACGCTTGCTGAATACTAGATTTCTTTTGACTAGCAGGATTTATATCCCAGGATTAAAGATGACTAGATTACTCAACATATACTGTAATGTATAGTATTTACCTAAAATACTTTATGTATATATATATACATATATATATATATATATATATATATATATATATATATATATATATGTGTGTGTGTGTGTGTGTGTATGTGTGTGTGCGCGTGTGTGTATGTATTTAACTATCAATATAGATATGTTTGTTGATATTTATTATCAGCGCCGGTGATTAGTTTACTCTGAGAAGCTCCACGGCGAAATAAAAAAAATATAGTCGCTCCTTAATAAAAGAAAAAAATGAACAGACTTCTTTCATGATATACTATTATTATATAAACAACATAATTCATGAAAATAAGCAAATTAGTAAATACGAGACAACATATAGAAACAAAACCCCGCCAAGAGAATTGACCAACAAACTCTGGATGGAAAACAAAAATAAGATCAGCAAACTACAAAAAAAGAACTAAGTTGTCGATGAGGCCAATGAGAACAAAAAACGATGGAAGATAAATAATACGTCTGATCAAGTCGAAGAGATCAAACAAAAGTTTCTCGCAAAAGATAGAGAACTGAAACGACAGAGATACACTCTGAACAGTACAAACAAAAGACGACCTTTGAAAACGAGGGAAACTAGTTTATCAAATCGTAAATGGAGGAAGAGCAAACACAAAACAATCGCGCCAGACAGAAAGAAAACATTTCCGTGCCAATATATCGGAAAAGACGCAAGACTTAAACAGAAATGTTGAATGACTGATAAATATAAATACCGTGTACTGAGACGAAGAATAATAGGAGATCGGTATACAAATGGTAAAAGTTGAAATTTTAAATGAATACTACAACAAACAACAGTGTTCAGTACAGGCAATAAAATAGTCTTCTGGCCTAACAACAGAGATACTGAGTGACGAGTATATTCGGTGGCAGAACGGGGTAAGAATATAATTTACAATATTGTCCTTTTCGAAGTTTTATAATCAGAAGGATTTAACAAAGTCCTATTCGATAATAACATCTTTGTAATTTCAGGATTTTTTGAAAATTTTACATTTAATTTTTTTTCTTATTTATTGACAAACTCTTTGTAGTTATCTGGAACTTTTTTCATCGTGCATGATCTTCATACCGGCTAGTTCGGAACTTGTTTGCTCTTTTCGGTTACGAAAATTGCGTACTTTCCTTTTCATTTGTATTACTTTCTTGTCAACTAACAGGTGACATGCATGCATCAACTGGGCTTATAGTATTATCTTGATTAATTGATTTGGGGGACACATCTTTTATGTTGACGGTAGTTTGGATGCCAAAATAGTGTAACCGAAGGGCCATACTTACTCGACTTGGTATAACTTCTGAAGTATACTCGGCCTGGTTTTACCCATAGAAGAATTTAAGTAGCATACGTCGATTTACTGCTGTACTTTAATAGTCTATCATAATATTCTCTGGAATAGAGTCTAGAGCAACCGGTAGAATATTCTCCTCAACAGGACATCTCAATATTACGGGAATTAAAAGTTACTTATATATCATCTATAGGAGGTCTCCTTTGTAGCTGTGCAGAGCAACAATCGAATAGATTCTAGAGCGACAGGTATAATATTCTCCTGAACAGGATATCTCCATATTACGAGAATTAAAAGTTACTTATTTGGCATCTATAGAAGGTCTCCTGTGTAGCCGTGCAGACCAACACTCGAACAAAAGTCTTGAACAACAGGTAAAATATACATCCTCAACAGGATATCTCCATATTACGAGAATTAAAAGTTACTTATTTGGCATCTATAGAAGGTCTCCTGTGTAGCCGTGCAGACCAACACTCGAACAAAAGTCTTGAACAACAGGTAAAATATACCTCCTCAACAGGATATCTCCATATTACGAGAATTAAAAGTTACTTATTTGGCATCTATAGAAGGTCTCCTGTGTAGCCGTGCAGACCAACACTCGAACAAAAGTCTTGAACAACAGGTAAAATATACCTCCTCAACAGGATATCTCCATATTACGAGAATTAAAAGTTACTTATTTGGCATCTATAGAAGGTCTCCTGTGTAGCCGTGCAGACCAACACTCGAACAAAAGTCTTGAACAACAGGTAAAATATACCTCCTCAACAGGATATCTCCATATTACGAGAATTAAAAGTTACTTATTTGGCATCTATAGAAGGTCTCCTGTGTAGCCGTGCAGACCAACACTCGAACAAAAGTCTTGAACAACAGGTAAAATATACCTCCTCAACAGGATATCTCCATATTACGAGAATTAAAAGTTACTTATTTGACATATATAGAAGGTCTCTGTCGTAGCTGTGCAGAGCAACACCTGAATAGAGTCTACAGCAACAAGTACACTATATTCTCCTCAACAGGATATCTCCATATTACGGAGATTAACATATACTTATATGGCATCAATAGAAGGTCTCCTTCGCAGCTGTGCAGAGTAATACTCGAATAGAGTCTAGAGCAACATGTTGAATACATCTCCTCAACAGGATATCTCCATATTACGTGAATTAAAAGTTACTTATACAACATCTATAGAATGTTTCCTTCGTAGCTATGCATATCAACAATCGAATAGAGTCTAGAGCAACAGGTAGAATATATCTCCTCAACAGGATATCTCCATATTACGTGAATTAAAAGTTACTTATACAACATCTATAGAATTTTTCCTTCGTAGCTATGCATATCAACAATCGAATAGAGTCTAGAGGAACAGGTAGAATATATCTCCTCAACAGGATATCTCCATATTACGTGAATTAAAAGTTACTTATACAACATCTATAGAATTTTTCCTTCGTAGCTATGCATATCAACAATCGAATAGAGTCTAGAGGAACAGGTAGAATATATCTCCTCAACAGGATATCTCCATATTATGTGAATTAAAAGTTACTTATACAACATCTATAGAATTTTTCCTTCGTAGCTATGCATATCAACAATCGAATAGAGTCTAGAGGAACAGGTAGAATATATCTCCTCAACAGGATATCTCCATATTATGTGAATTAAAAGTTACTTATACAACATCTATACAATTTTTCCTTCGTAACTATGCATATCAACAATCGAATAGAGTCTAGAGCAACAGGTAGAATATATCTCCTCAACAGGATATCTCCATATTACGTGAATTAAAAGTTACTTATATGGAATTCATGCTGCTATTTACTCGGTTTCGAAGTCGTAATCCCCTTTTCTGTGTAGTAGTTACCGCTAAGAGAATGTCAGTTGCTCTATATGTGTCTATAATATTAGGCATGTCTAATATCAGACATTAAATGCAAGTTTTGCTTATCATAACTTCACATGAGAATGCTAAGCTAAAACGTGAGTATTCGTCGATTATTTTAAGTAGATATTTGTTACCATGTATGGACGTAGGTAATGAAACCTTGAAATCTGTTTAATCTCTAGAAGGGAAGTATTGCTTTTTATGCGAGTTCCTCTGTTACCGGTAATGAATTTGGATTTCAAATACTAGCTAGACAAGCACACATTTTTACGTCTTACCTCTATTTTTTTTAATTTTCTCTGGTAAAATAAAATAGTCGTGTAATACCAGGGTGGCATACTTTACAGTGAAGTTCGCGAAGATATTTTCAGAATGAGAGAGTAAAGATATTTAGGAAAACATGTCAGCAACAGGACAGAAAACAGTACTAAACTTAAATTGTAACAATTCAATGCACCAAGGGGATATTGTGTCGTTTGTGATTTTCTGATTTTCTGGTGTTTTCAAACATAAATAAAATACTCTTTTGGTCTGTAATACCAATGAAGTGCTTGCCAGTGTCAATTGTTATTAATTTACGATTAGCGATAGTGTGGCGATACTACTTCGTGCGTATAAGAGTTGTGTTCGTAGAAAGATGAGAAAATAATGTAGGAATAGAAACGTTTATGGATGGAAAACAACTATTTAATGTGACTACTTCGATTAGTTCGTCCTCCATAAATTCGAAGGTTACTTTGTTGAATTTGTATAGAACGTATTTCCTTATGATTATATTGACAAATAAAGTCCTAATTACCCCCATTAACATGTCAGGTTGAGTAATATTGTTTAGGAAAGTATCGACTTTAGCTTTCAAACAATTTTCACACGCATGCTAGGGTCTGGCAATAGTATTTTTTCGGCTTTAGAATAATTTTATGGTTCAATTATTTTTAATTATTGGTGTTAATAAATGTCCCCGTACGCTATCAGAATCTGGGCACGCTTCTATAGAACGCACCGCCTGGCTGTGACTTCGCGTCGTCAACGTTCAGCAAGTCTCGGAAGCGCCCGAGAGTTGACGAGACTATTAACCAATCAGCTTGCAGTAGGCATTAGACAATCAGGTTCCGAGCAAGCAGACGATAACTTTTGAGAAAAAAATGATTCCTACGATCTGCAGTGCGTTAAATAAAGAATGAATTGCAACGATCTAAGTCAGCGCGTTGAACTCCCGAATGACAATATGAGTTCTGTTAGCAACGGGCACTTCTAGCGAAAGACGAAACTTACGCCTTAATCCTCACCCTAACCTCAAACCCTAACCCTAACTCAGAAAATGTTAGAAAAAATGAAATCATTGAACAGAAAAGAAAAAAAAGAAGACATTTCTTATAAACAGTGGTTTCGTTGTTTGTTATATAAAACAAAGCATCTTTTGAAACTTTTCGATTAACAAAAAAACAACATTTTATTTAAAAACATTTGATTTACAATGGTTTCTTTCACAAGAAAAAAAAGCATCAAATTAATAACATTTTTTGGGGCTATGGTTTGATCGCTATTTATTTTTATATATGTATTTTACTTCGATTTTCTTCGTCTGAATTTATCGTCTGCCAGTCTCCAATTTATCGTTTGGAGGTTTTCGCCTCGTCAACTCTTAGCGCTTCCGAGACCTGCCCGAACGTTGCTGATGCGAAGTCACAGAAATTTCAAACTTAATCAATGTAATGCATGTTTTCTCTTTCTAGTCACGTGAGGCTACGGAGTTAGCAGTCTTCATTTAACGTTGCTGATACAAATGATCTGCAGACTTTGTCCGGAAGTCCCTTTACGAACACTTTTTGTAGTTTGGATGCACGTGGCGCTCATAGGTGACACGGATAACGTGAATTCTTGGCAAAAAAATTTTTTTTTTTTCGTCCAAGTATATTTTCATGAAGCAGCCAGACTTGCATTTTCTCCTGAAAAGAGTATTTGTGGCAAACATTGTATTCTCTTGCTTGTAGCTCACCGAGTGTTTTCGGCTTGCGCAAGAAATCCTGCCATCTCGTATGCTTCCCGAAATGTTAGAAAGGATTTCTCGAGAGGTCGTTGTCGAATTGAGGGGTAGAATATACCGTTCATAAACGCATCTCGCATCTATTGGCTTTTGTTTACTTCGGCACTCACAGCCTGAGAATTGCATGATCGCGCAAGGTTTTCACACTGTAAGATGAAAGAGTCTACTGTTCGCGTTGATTTTCTTTTTGATATTTATAAATTAGTATCGGGTATACACTATATTTGTGGGCTTAATGTGTGTCACATCATGAGATCACATAGCAGATGGTTAGTCGTGTGTGCCACTAATTAATTTGAAACACTTTTACTGATAGGCTATTAATCAATTCAAAGAAGTATGTGTGGTTGTTTTTAGTTTCTTCGGCGCTGTTAACTGTACGAAGATAATTTATGAAAGTTAGTTTCCAATGCTTTCATTTTTTCTGCGTTAAGGACTATAATTTTGGTTTGGAATTACTCGAAGTACTCTTTCCATTTCGGTTTTGATTCAAAACGGTATTGAGACGAGGAATAATATGAGACCAACATACCGTTGGTAATGGTTTAATTACAAATGAATATAACAACAATGGTGTGTAGGATAGGCACTTTAATAGAATTCGGGTCTAACGACAGAGCGACTGACTGACGATTTCTTTCTGTGGGAGAGGAAGTGTGAGAATATAATTTACAATTGACCGTCAGGAAATTGAAAAAGAAAACAGACACGTAAATTTGTGAAGACATACTAAAGGCGACTGAAAGAAAAATGGCAAATTTGAAAACGCCCGGCCACGACAGAATATATGCATTCTCGTCGTTAAACAACAACAAAATCATGATATTACATGATAGATTAAGAAAAAAAACCTAAGAAGTTGAATTCACGAAACGGACATATCAGAGTGGAACCACAATAATACCAAAAACTAAACACAAGAACATAAGAACCAAAAACAACTAAGTAAGAACGTCCATATAAACCATGTGTCTTTTTTTGGTACTACTAACAAAATGTAACTACCACCTCCTTAACCGTAAACTACGCCCGGTGAACAGAAAATGTGCTGAAAAAACAAGAGAGGGATATTACCTGCTATACATCAAGCCGGATATCCTAGTTGAGGTATGAAGCAGAAAAAAGAATATAGCCATGTAATGAATCGACTATAATCACGCCTATGACATAATCCGCGACCGTGGATAATTGAATGATTAATGTATTAAATAAAATATCGGACTTAAATGTTATTTGTTTACTTTTTATGTTTTATTTTACCGGCATTACATTTGTTGGATAATGGCCCTGTGGGAATGGACGCATCTTGAAGTGGGCGTATGTGTGAGAGGTCGTTTGGTTTGGCTTGCGCGATTTAGTGCGGGTGGACCCGTACAGTCGAGTGCAGAATAAACTGGTTCTCACAGTCGGAGCTCACAAGCGTTAGCAGGATCACCACATTGACGAGACCTCAGATAAAGGGTCAATGTGCACCTGCGCATGGGGGCTCTGTGAGGTCACGGGCTTTTGCGTGGGAAGCAAATTTTTGCTAGTCTGCGTTTTGGAGGCGAGCCGAACGGACGTGTTCCTCTATGTAGTCTTCAACATGATCAGGGGAATAACATTCCCTAAGAAAATACAGGCGTGAGATCTCTTCTTCTCCCCCTCCTCGAATGGTTAAGGACTTAAGTAGAAATTAACTACGATAAAGTAGGAATTTTGTCTCTCCCTCGGCGTTAGTGAGGCATCTCCAAGCGACAAAAATCTGACGCCTGAAATAAAATAGAATTGAAAGTTTAAACCATTGTTTGTCTCCTGAGTCGGTCATGAAGCTTTTTGTTGTAGCGGCGAGGTTAACGACAGAAAGAAAGAAGAACGAATTCAACCACTAGACGACACACCCCTCCACGCGACGAGGAAGAAGAAGAAGGTACGATAAATTAAAGGTATGCAACATATTCCTTTTTGGTGTAAAAATGACAAGTTGTTTAAGTGAGAACTGCCGCGGCCCGTTCCGGGACGGGTATACGAAATGAGAACTTACACGGCCCATTCCTGGGACCATCATGTAACACATTTAGGTTGTACTATACCCGCAACTGTTTACAGAAAATCCTTGTAATCCATCTCAACAAGAATCTAACATAAACCAGACCGGAAATGTCGGTTCATATCCTATTTACTCATCATACGTGGCTGACGAGTGACAAAAAGTATGACCTGACATTTTTGTCCAGGTCTCGTTCATTTTGTTGCGACAGCTTTGGTAGCATGATATATGCGGAGTTTGGTAGACGCTTGGACAGCATAGATATTTATGTACAAGCCAATATTAATAAACAAGGAAAATACTTCCAAGCTACATGATTCATTTAAGTATCTTCATGTCCTGGCCATTAGTATTATTTTCCATACGACTAAAGTGCGGAGTCCGCTTTCTTAGGTTTCCAGTAATTGCTCGATACTTATGTGATAGGGTCAGGTTGTCATTGTTTATATTACACACTTAAAAGTTGGGAGCCGCAAAACTTATCTCAAAGGGCTTTAAAGCCCTTCGTGTATAACGTGTTTTGACATTAACCGATAGGACTCATAGCCCGAGAGAGGTCAATAAATGCAACGAATGTGATTGGTTAGTTAGAGCAAACAATACTTAGATGTAAAAGCTGTGGAAAACTACACGTTAAGCCTCGTGACTTTTTTCGGAAATGAAACAAGATGTCTGATGTGAGGAAAAATATAGTCGTTTAAATTTGAAATACGTCTATGAGGTGAAAATTATTTTTTTCATAAACATAGGCGTTAACATCTGCATTCTGGTGCATCTATGAATAGAATGAATATTTATTAATCCTGATGTTGACAAAAAGTTGAATATAAAAGGTTTTGTCGGAAGTCTGAGTGCACCCCAGGGATCTATCCTTGAACCGTTATTGTTCCTGATCTATATAAACGATCTCCCTGATGACAAAGAGTCTGAGATTGGTTTATTTGCTGACGACACCACGCTTTACTCTCGCCATGTTGGCAAAACGGACGCGATCATATCCGAGGCAATGGCTGTATCCTTAGAAAATGACCTTCAGGCTGTAGTGGATTATGGTCATACATGGTTGTTAACTTTTAATGCCGCAAGACAAAGCTCCTTTACTTCAATAACTACAAGAAACCTCACCAACCACCGATTGTCATGGCAAATAACACCCTACATGAGAGTTCATCATTAAAACTCCTCGGTCTAACCTTCACAGGTAACATGAATTGGGAAAAATACATTGAAGACATTGCCAAGGCTGCCGCAAAGAAGGTTGGCTCCCTCTAAAGTGCTAGTAAACTCCTCACACCTGACATTATCCTGTATCTCTACAAATCCAACCTCCGCCCATGCATGGAGTATTGTTGCCACATCTACTAGTCTCTCCCCCTTGACAAGGTCCAAAAAAGAGTCGCCAACCTAATAGGTCTTCACTGTCAACCAAGCTCCAGTCCCTGTCCCATCGACGCAATGTAGCATCATTGTGCTTGTTTTACAAATACTTCAAGGGATTATGCCGTAAATTCACTAGACCAACTCGACAGTCAACTAAATTCCATTCATTCACTGTGGAGGTCCCCAGATGCCGGAGATCCTTCTACTCAAATAGCTTTTTTCCTGGTGTTGCTGGCATCTGGAACTCACTCTCTGCCCCCTGTTTCCCCGACAGTACTGACATGCAGCAATTTAAAACTAATGTAAACAGACATCTCGCTACGCAGAACACAATTTAGGTTGACCCCCCATTCTTCTCCCCTTTTTTTCTCAGTAGCCCCTTACGTCTACAGTGGCGGCCTGTCTTGTTTGGGGTGCACTATGTTAAATATATATATATATATATATATATATATATATATATATATATATATATATATATATTGTACTTAAACATTACGTGATCTTAATAGGGTTTTACTTCGTTTTCACAGACTTTGCGATCATCAGTTGTTCAAACACACGACTTGAATCTATTTCTGTTTTGTTCTATAACCACTTCCATTTGTCACCCAGCATATTTCGTCTGATTAATTTATTCTAGCTAATATTGTCGTGTATTTTATTTCTATTTCTTTACTTTTTCATTATTATATTACTATCAATGCCGTTGTTTTTATTCTTCTAATTCGGTGTTATTTAACATTTTTGGGGAAATGTTAAGCTTTGTGCTTTACTATAAATTGTCTCACCTTGATTAGTGAATGTTTATGTATTTTTGTCTAAGTCTTATTACTCTCATTTTAATTTATCTGTTAATTTTTAATTCTTGATTGAACGATACTCAGTTTGTTATTGTAATGTAATTATCTGGTGTTTATTTATTTATTTTCATTTATTTTATCGTGTTTTTATTTATCTATGTACTATTTTCACCTACTATTAATCTTATGTCATTGTTTAAAGGGGTACGTATCATTTTATATATTACATTAAACCACCACCAAGAATGTCTATTTTATTTGTTTATGTTTGTAGACTTGATTATTCAATTTATTTTTTTATTTCATACAATTATTATTATTATTATTAATTTTATTTTCTATCTGCTTGTCATTCTTACTAACTTCGGATATATATATATATATATATATATATATATACATATATATATATATATATATATATATATATATACATATACACACACATATATATATATATATATATACATATACACACATATATATATATATATTATATTCCCCTTATTAACCAAAATATATACACATACCTAATTGTATATATATATATATATATATATATATATATATATATATATATATATATATATATATTCATATATATATATTCATATATATATATACATATATATATATATATTCATAAATATATATATATATATTCATATATATATATAAATATATTCACACACACATTTATATATACATATATATATATATATATATATATATATATATGTATGTCTGTGTGTGTTTGTGTTACTGGCTAATTCCAACAGTGGATGCTAAACTTGACTTCTTTCAATCAATAGCAACTCGAAAACGTCAAAAGGTTTCAGAAGTAGATTTTGGCTAAATCCGAAAGTGGCACGGTTTCGAATTTCGTGCTGAGCAATGGTAGAAAGACATCCTGAGAAAAAAATCCCCCAAAAAACAACTTACATTGAAATCCTCAAACGTGACGAGTGAAAGGATCCTATAAGTTGGGTAAGAAGCAGCAAAAGTGTATGAACAAAATAAAATAGCGGGTCACCAATTCATCGCATCTACGTTGTGGCGCCACTTGAACAATCCGAGGAGGAAGGTATTAAAGCTGAGCTATCTACTTAAAAATAGATACTATGATTTATTCTAACATTACTGTCGGCTATCATTTACTTTATATTTATATTGTATCATATTCTTACAGATATATATATATATATACATATATATATATATATATATATATATATATATGAGAGAGAGAGAGAGAGAGAGTAAAGAGAGAGAGAGAGTAAGAGAAGAAGAGAGAGAGAGTAAGAGAAGAAGAGAGAGGGAGTAAGAGAAGAAGAGAGAGATTAAGAGAAGAAGAGAGAGAGAGTAAGAGAAGAAGAGAGAGAGTAAGAGAAGAAGAGAGAGAAAGTAAGAGAAGAAGAGAGAGAGAGTAAGAGAAGAAGAGAGAGAGTGTAAGAGAAGAAGAGGGAAAGAGAGTAAGAGAAGAAGAGAGAGGAAGACAGAGAGAGAGTGAGAGAAAAAGAGAGAGAAAGAGAAACAGCAAGAGAGAAGGAAAGAGAGCTATATATGCGCGTTGCTAGCGAGCTAAACAGAAAGGTTAGTGTTTCATTCCCGAAATATATCATCAGGCTAAAATATACTTACGGCTGGTGAGCTATACGGAAATTGTTTGGTTTCAGTTCCGAGAGAATTCGTCAGACTACATGACGATTTCCTCCGGAAATAAAACACATACATTCCATCCAGCTTGTAATTATATTGTAATACTACTGATGTGCTATTCTTATGTGTAGATCACTTAAAGATATACACGGAGTATATTATTTTATAATATATTTGAATATGTGATATAATATTATACCTATATACCAAAGTGAAGCGAACATATTTTTCGCAGTCTCTTATCGATAGTCTAGTCTTATCTGATACATCGATCTCTGATTCTGACTTGCCAAGTTGTCTTGTGGACCTTGTTAGAATATTTTAAAGAATACTACATTGTAATTCAATTTCAGAAAATTCTTCATTGTACGTGGAATATTTTCAGATGGTAGACATCTTTGTCATCTACTGCGAATTCCAATTACAATGTACGGCATATTTGTTACCAGCAGAAAACGTAGCTACTTATAATGATACATTCTGTGATTTATAATACTAAATATTAGATGTTTTCATATGGAAAAAGTTCAAAATAATTATGAAATCGAAGGATTCTTATAAATTTCGCTGTATATTCTAGTGGCGTCACGTTTCCTCTGTAACCGGTGTGTAAGAATATTTACCTTTTCTTACATATTACACATTCTACCGAATTCCCTTCTATGGCTGGATCTAAAAACACATAATCGATATTTTCTTTTACTTAAGATATTTTTTAATGAAAAATAATGTTCATCTGCCCTAACGTCATCTATGAAAAACAAACATATGATATTATATATATTTTTAAAAACACAACCTGTATAATCTTGTTCCAAATTTTACAAAGGCAAACAACACATTTTCAATGGTCATTTGGTCTGGTGGCGACATTCAGTTAATAGTTGTGTGAACTCAGTTTGCTATTCTGTTCGCAAGAACACGTCTAGAAGGCAACCCCTAATATTTTATGCAATTTTCTTTCTTTGACGTTAATTTTTCCATCGCTTTGAAAGAAAGAAAGGGCGTTAGTTTCGTTTTTCGTTCCGTTTCTCATCCGTAATTTTTTTTAAAGTATGAAACCAAAAACAGGTCTAATGTCGACTATAATATTCCAAAATCTATTTTTTACTAGTTTATATCGTGGCATATTATTTTTTTTTATTATTTTCTTTTTTCGTTCTATTTTCCCGTTATCTTTCTACAGTAAATATACAATCCGATCCGAATAGGCTTGCGATAAAATTATTCTATATAATGCATTTTATTGATTGTTTTTGTGATATAGAAATGATTTAACATATTTTTTCGCTGTTTTTTTTATTAATATAAGTTAAGAACACGAAACAATTGCGATGGCAACAAAAGTGTTCTAATACTTGCATTTTAAATTTATTTTGCTTGTAGGAGTTTGTGACATATTTTCTATTCTATCGAAACCAGGCTCAAATGCAGACCTCACCATATTATTGTAATATTTTTGCCCGAACACCAAAGCAATATTTCAATCCGAGTTTCACGTTCGACACAAGAGCGACATTAGATAAATTAAATAACAATACATGTTAGCATTGTATCTACTGTGATCGGGTGATCCTGTCTTTTAAACATTGCGTGGCGAGTGATAACGTACGTACGGGCATGAAATTGCATATGCATATTATTATATAGATAAGACTTAGATATAATATAAAACTTACATTACATAATTAAAAAAATGGATTAATGCCGAACATATTGGGTAGAACGTAACCTATCTGATTTCTCATATTGAGGGGTTTGTTTCTGTTTTCTTTCAAAATTATACGTAAACACGGATTTTAAATAACCCAACTACGATAAAGTGCTTTTGCAGAAGGAAAAGCGGGTGAAAGGTGACTCGAGTGCAGTTTAAGAGCGTTAACACTCAACTTTCATATTAATATCAAAGGAATTTTCCAGGATATTCGACTTATGACGGATTTTTAGAAAGTAAGTTCCGAACTTAGATCATTCTTATCCCAGACAATTTTATAACATTTTAAATCAACGCACCTCTATTGTTATACAATAATGCATTTCCAAATGAATTCGCGAATCATGTATGAGTTTGTTTTCTGTGGAGGATAACCTGATCTCAAAACAAAAGAGTGTTTACATTATTTAACAAATTTTAGCGAAAAATGTTGGTCTTCGTTATTATTATTCTGTATGACGACCTTAAACAAACTTCTACACATGAAACGCTCATGTTATGTTATTTTCATGCCCTATTATATTGAAAATATGAGTATTGTTACCATTAACGTATCGCATCTTGGTTAAATATCGTCTTACTATTTTTTTCAATTAGAAGATTATATTGAACTAATATGCGAGACCTTAATGGTAACACTACTCCGGGTAACAGTAGATCTGACTGTCAGGGCAATTATAGGTTACTCCCCTCTTCGAAAAGCTCCGAATTTACGCCGTCACAAGGGAGATAATCTTTAATCTATAAATGGAACACTGATGACGACTCCAACCTTCGATCGGACCTAGTTGAAGAAAGCGAGAAAACAGTTTATAACTAACTCTTAATAAAACCACATGTTTTCCTCAATTTAAAACCTATGTTGATCTAAACTTCTGCAACATTATAAATAAATAAATTAGTTATACGCTATAATTATGAACTAATAAGGCAGTATATGTGATTACTTTCTACCGTATGAACTAAAATGTATATATATATATATATATATATATATATATATATATATATATAGTGTGTTATAATGAAATAATATCCAGGAGGAAATCCTGGTATGAGAGCTCAATGTAATAAACAGAGCAAGAATAAAATAAAATATAGTAACACGAATTTACATAATCATCGATGTAATAATTTATTTCAACTGTGGTCCGTCGAGCATGCAAGTGAGCTAATTACATTTTTTAAAATGAGAAAAGAGAAATCCACACTCGACAATTCAAATATATATATAGAGAGAGTGACAACATATCTAATACATATCTAGAGAGAGGAGACAATTTTAAGCATATTTAATCTATAATTTTAGATGGGGGATTACATGATTTATGACGGAAGACAATATAGAGATGGAAGAAAGGTCCATATATAGAGAGAGAAAGAGGGGGAATTGTAAAGAGGCAGGGAGGGTATTCAATGTCTCTCAAGAAAGCAGGTCAGCGTGTCTAGATATCACCAACCCCAACACCGCCTCTGAAATCTGGAAATCAACGTCCACTGTCTGGCGACAAAAGTAGCATCTCGGGGTAGGAAAAACATAAGAAAAGGATAGATTTGAAAACAGATAGCAGACATCCAAGATCAGAGGCCATGTCAAATATATACACATACACATCCATATATACACACGCACACACATATATGCATACACACATACACACATACATGCACATATATATATATATGCACACATATATATATATACATATATATATATACACATATATATATATATTATTTTATATATATATATATATATATATATATATATATATATACATAAAGTTGGGTATATGTATATATTTTGGTTAATAAGGGGGATATATAATATATATATATATATATATATTTATATATATATAATATATATATATATATATATATATATATATATATATATATATATATATATATATATATATAAACCAAAGTAAAACTTTTAGTAGATGGAACCTATTGTGAAGAGGATTAGCTCAATATACGAGATAGGGCAATTGTAGAGATAGAAGAAAAAAAAGTGATAAATATGCGACGATTGTCCAAATTTATTTCAAATTTCAATTGTTCAATGCAAGGTGTATTCAGTAATAAACTGGTGTTTATTATTCTTTCCTTAAGCCAAGGCTTTCCAAAGATCAGGATATTATCATCCCTTTTAAGTGCGTTTGGATTTACTTGTGATTTTAAGCACTTTCTCCACACTGCTCCCACGCAAAGAGTTTGTTTTCACGTTCTACAATTCATCGGACTTCTTTTCAACGGAAATTTACCACCCGGACAATCTGCATATCTTTTTTACGGAACTTTTCTTTTCATTCACTGCGTTTTTTTAACAAAAATTCTTTTAAAAATAATTTTCATATTTTTCAAATATTTGAACTTTGGTTTTTTGAAAGCCAACTTATCCATCTGTATTTCTCCTCTGATGATAAGATCTTTTAAAAGCCTTGGCTTAAGGAAAGAATAATAAACACTAGTTTATTACTGAATACACCTTGCATTGAACAATTAAAATTTGAAATAAATTTGGACAATCGTCGCATATTTATCACTCTTTTTTCTTATATATATATATATATATATATATATATATATATAATGGTAATAATCCAGGTGAAAAATATCCACAAGGTGGTAATCCAGAGAATTTTAACCGGGTTTATAAAAAGTGCTCAATATCAAAATAGAGCTTTATATATCATATATATATATATATATATATATATATATATATATATATATATATATATATATATATATATACAGAACAATATCCCAAACTCATGAACTAATCATTATGCATTTTTGAATAAATATTCAAATCAACACGGTAAGTAACATTAGCACATTATTATAATTTATTTTAATATTTATTGGATTTTTGTAACGTTGTACGAATGAATGATCATCATGCATTTTTTAATATATATCCTAATAATGTTTCTAAGACCTTGGGGAGGCTTATTGCCACCCAGATAACAGCGAAAAATCAATGGTAAACGACATTTGCGATAACGCAATATCGTTTGCAATGGTTATCAAAAGATGTTAAGTATACTAAAAATCTTCGGAGACTTGCTATCACTCAGACTCTATGAAACACTAATGGCTATTGTCAGTGAGTAATCATTGACGATAACCTTTTGGAAACAATTCATGAGTACATAATAATAATAATAATAAAAATAATAATAATAATAATAATAATAATAATAATAATAATAATAATAATAATAATAATAATAATAATAATAATAATAATAATAATAATATTTTATTGAATATTTTTTCAAATACATAAATATATATAAATGTTTGCGGGAACAGATGCTTACCTATAAAGTAGTATTTCACCCAGTTCCCTAATTATATTATTTTGTTATACTAATAATATTTAAACAATAAATTAAACATATATAAAAAAATAAAATATAAAAATATAAAAGACAACAGTAACATAACAACAAGTTGTCATCAAATACTACAACATGCGGAAATTGCGCACTCCCCGCAAAATACAATAACATATACTAAAAATACACGCATATACACATACGCACACATGTACTTAGATATGTATATATGTATACATAAACATATATATCCAATTTAAAAATGAACACTTTCACTAGAAACACATACAATTGTTATTCTGGATAAATCAATAGATATAAAAGAACGAATACAGAATACTCACATACATATGAAACGGATTTGAATGAGCTAATCGCAATTGACACCGACCAGACAAGGGAATACTTTAATATTATTAATACTCTAATATATTTAAAAGAATATAAATTTATTAAAAATCTAGTAAATATTCTCTATTGTATATTTTAAATGTGTACACATAAATTATTTAAATATTCATAAAACAATATTGATCCCTTCAATTTGCGTCGTTATCGATGAAAATGCTATTTCAGACTCACGCGGAGCAGGCGGACCGAGCATCGCATAGTAATGCAATGACGCATCTAAAAACACACACGAATACTTTGTTCTCCTTAACTTATGGCTGCCGCTATATGTCCCGGAAAAAACGCGATCGGGTGGTCTCTTCTTGAGACGTAACACCTGCACACGGATCTTGACAGTTGAATCCGAAACTCAGCTTATGTTGGCACAGGAAGATAGACTCATCTACTTTGAATATCAAGTGTAATTCAGAAGTTAGATGCAAATCCGTATCTCCTTGAGAAAAAAAGTTTTCAAACTGTCCAGGCATCGTCAAATAACACCGCTATATTTAGTACCTCTTCTGCGTATAAAGATATCAAATCCTTCTCCTCGTGATGTCGGCAATCATAAATAAATATTTTTTTTGTCACCTCAGATACGGACTTATATGTATATTCCTGGGGGTATTGATTTTTTTGTATTTTATATATCTTTGCACGCCTCATATTCACACTCTCATCGCTGTCCGTCCAAACGAGTCTCTTTTTGGCGTTGGCAACGGGGTTTGGTTCACCCGACGAAGAACGAACACCGTTTTCACCCGATCTGAGAATCGGTTGACATTTTTTGTCGTTCATAAAAATATCTTAAGCAGAATAATATAGTTTAGCCTCAAGGTATCTATATCGCTATATTGAGCGTTTCACATATTTTCCTCTTTTCCTGTCATGAGTTGCTGACATAACATGTTGAGCCAAGCGCGCTACAATACGGCTATAATAAGAGACATCTTAAAATCGCAGAAGAATTTATCAAGGCCTGGTTGGGGATTGCACCTATCTATATATTTTGTACATATATTTCCTATATATATACTAAGTGGCGCGGATTATGGATAGATATTTTGATTATGAACCGGGAAAATAGAGTTCTAATTCAGCTTGGTGGTAAATTTAAAACATCAACCATTATTTTCCAACGTTGGTTTTAATAACAGGTTCTTTTTAATGTGCCCTTTACATAAAATAGCCTCAGTATTTTTATTGTAGTACATCAGGTTAAAATACCGATTTCTGTCGGATCAGTGTGTTAGAAAGTGAGGGGAGTGCCCGGAGGAGGGGAATTAAACACGAAAGTCGGTAATTACGTCACTTCCGTTCAGAGCTGATTCTATCTCTTCGCCGCTAACTAGCTGTTGGATGAGACGTGATGAATTGGAGGTCCTCGCCAGCCAGAGAAGGGGTGGCGGGGACGGTGGGCACAGGTGGCTGAAAATGAAAGGGAATCTTTCCAAGTAATTCATTCGCTCTCTTGTACAAATACTTTAGTCTGAATTCTTGTTTTATGTTAAATAAAACTGTTTAAACCAGATCAGTATCCGCGTTGTCTTGCTATAAGCGGCGATTATAACAACAGAGACGAAACCCGAGATACATCAGCCACTACAGACGATACGAAGGTCAGCAGCAATGCCACAAGTGTAGTTAAACGCAACTGAGCCTAGCTAATAGTTTTAAATATTATGCGAGTAAACTCACAAGTATATTTAAAAACAAACAATAAATTAAAGTTCACCCGGGTCCAACTTGCTAACTAGAGGTTAGGATTGCTAGACTGTGAGAATTTGTATCAACAGATATAATATCACATGGCCTAGAGAGAAAGAGAAAGAGAAAGAGAGAGAGAGAAACAGTTAGTTTGGAAGAAAAACACATGTGGACATGTTAATTTGAAATGCGCTAATAACACAGTATTAAATAGTGATGACCGATTTCTCTGTTCCTCACCCGACTAGTCAGTGATTTTGAACGAAGATGAAGTCGAATAAACCTCCTCTAGTTCCATCCGATTTATCATGTACTTTATTTCACGGGTAGAATCCCTCATTTTAAAAAGACCATATTTCGGGTCGTACAAGGACAAGCAGCTGACAAAGTATGGATAATAATTGTGGACTTTCATGTGTTTTTTTCATAATTACGGCAACTTTGATTTTTGAATGTGTGACACACAAAGTTGAACTGGACTTGATCTCATCAGATACTTAAGGGCTTTGCAGTTAATACCCTACCTGCAGGGTGGGCCTGCTCGATTCCGGCAGGAATTGTCCTTTTGCTGGGGTAGAATCTTTCCGCTCTGCTGACCAATCATTATCTGTTGAGGGTGCTCGTCTTCCTTTCTACTCTATACAGCGTCAAACTGCTCCAGTTCAATCGTCACACTTTTGTTTCGTTTTGGAATCTGAAGCTATGTTCATGGATCCTCTTGTAGATTTATTTCCCCCAACATCTAAGTCACGCGGGTGTTCGAACTGATGTTCAGCGTCGAATCTTAAACTTTCAGGAGTTTTTTTTTAGGATTTAAAAGATTTTTCAGGGAGCATACTATTGGAACAACCTCATATTTAAAAATTAAAGTATCACAGCTTTGTAGTCATTTTGATCCATAGTAATTAAACACAAATTAATTCCTGAATTTCAATTACTTCTTAAGCCCCCTTTAGCGTGATCCTTTCATTTTAGACATTTTCCACAATCACACACATTTAATGGAGTTTGATAAAAATTTAAGTAAGGATTCTAGACATACATATTAGTATCATTATATATTGGTTCTCATCTCCGTAAGATGACATAGAAGTGCTGCAAAACTCTACTGTCCGGGGAAACAATTTTACCCGTCCTGAAACAGGTATTCGTCTAGCCTAAATATATTGAATACTTGAATGGTTTGAAAATGTTAAAATATCATTGGTAACCCATTACATTTGAGACGCTGGCACATGTAATTATTATACTGAGGATGTGGACATTGTCATAAACTGTATGTACTGTTTATTCTGACTTTGAATATCATAAGTTCCATCTATATAACAATAGGTCATGGTAATTTTATATTCGTCAATACGTTATCACACTTTAACACCTTTTTAAAAGATGAGATAACTCAATCGCCCAAATACATCTGATGTTGCTTTTGTCTCAAAAATGAAACCGAAATAAATATACTTTCTTGGTCTCCAATCGTGGGGTCTGTCAGAATCGTGGGGTCTGGGTTCGCGCCATATGTTAACAGAATAAGGATAAGTCAAAAAATTATAATAAAGGTTTGGAAATGAAATCGCAGTAACTAGATATCTTTTGCAACTATATACACCAGAGTACAAAGAAGAATATGTGTTAGCTCGAACAAATATGGTCCAATAATATCGTTTGGTCTTTGTTGACGCTGGACTGTCAATAGAATGGATAATTTTAAGCATGGCATCAATGAACATCAGATAAAACATACAACTACAGAATGTCCACAGGTACTGCTACTTTTTATACACTGCACAGTTCAAAGCCATTAGGTCAGCTTGTACATAATACAAATCATTACACATTTAAAATTCTCGTATTAAACATAGTTTCATCTCTTCAGGTTGCGCAATGGAACCGTTTCCATTTGATATTACTTCCGGTTTTCAAAATACAAATATGTTTTTCGTTTCGTGTGAACCTGTGTTTATTTTGATAACTGTCATATTAACTTATGCGTTTTTTACAGTAACAAAAACGTTTAAACTTTATTTTCTGATTAATTTTGGCATTTTGACACTTTCGATATCATGATGTCGTAAAATGTTATTTTCTGATTAATTTCAACATTTTGACACTTTCGATATCATGATGTCAGAAAATGTTATTTTCTGATTAATTTTAGCATTTTGACAATTTCGATATCATGATGTCAGAAAATGTTATTTTCTGATTAATTTTAGCATTTTGACACTTTCAATATCATGATGTCAGAAAATGTTATTCAGCGCGAAACTACGAGTTCCTATGTATTTGCACTCCACGAAGGCAGAATTAGAAACAAGGTCGTGTTTTATATGTGAAGAACATTTAAAAGCCCAAAAATGTGTACTCTCTGATTTAAGACTAAACTAAAAATTGCTTTAGTCTAGAATCTTTTCTCCTTCAATGACCGAGAACAAAAAAATGAAGTTTAGTATCGGAACATATACTAAACCTTGCTCCTAACAAAAAGGCGGAACTATGAGATAATCATAAAAAAATCGTATACGTAAAATAAAATTAGCTGCGATTGTTATGATAACAATCATCTATGTTTCGTTCTATTAGTAGTACCGATAATTCTACTAGTAGTACACTTTCAGTAGTTGTATAATTAATCGTACTAGCGAGACCCGTTTAAATATCTCAGTTATATCCTTCATCAATTGTATATTGTTGCCATGTTTAAAATATTTCCATTCTCCGGACATCCAGTGCAAAGGCAGATCTCACGATATCATTTGTTCAAACCGAAACACATATAAGTAGTCTAGTTGTTGCGGTTACACAATATATCCGGTTATGATGATCTATCTCCAACACCATTGTAAGGTTTATTATATACTTCCATTCTATAGACGTCCATCCGGTGCAAACACAGACACTTGAAGATTATTAAATCATCTTTGAGCATAACAACTACTACACTGTTATCTTCTTCAAGAAAATGTATTTTAGTTCGAGTTTAACGTAAGAAACAAACGCTACATCAGATGAAAAACAAAACGTAAGTTTTTTTTTCTGCATTCCATCTTCGGTGATTGGGATATCTCATCCTAAAAAAGTTTAGAGGATGATAATTTACGCGAGAACACAACATTGACATAGAGTATTATTACATATATTAAATGTGTCTACTTTGATTCGAATGGATCTATTAAAACAACAAGCAAAGCATCGTATTGTTTGTTTTCTAAAGGTTTTAGAATGAAATATAAAACTTATTCAATGAACGGATAGTCATGGAATTCAATTCATATGTTATCTTATAATATAAAGTTGTTTACGTTTAAATGAATAAATACGTTCATTTTCCGCAGCCGGATTACATCTTAGAAACAAGAACATACAGGATTTAGTTACGTCCGATAAATCTTCGCGATTACCGATGAAAATGCTTTGCTAGATTAAGCGTTACAGACGCAGGAAAAATGTATTTCAATATGAGGCGTGACAAGCATAACCTGCTACAGATATGTATGTATGTATCTACATATTATACATCCAATGACTCTTCGTATAGCGATAAAAAAATGCTATGTCAAGCAGAGGAATATGGGTCCGACCGAGAGACAGATCATCTAAAAAAGCGTGGGCGCATCGCATAACAACACCGCCAATTAACGAGAGGTTAGAGGAATAGTGGCAAACATTTAATGTAATCCACATTAAGGTTTTTGAATTTTCATCTATTGTAATCGCAGTTTTCTTTCGTTTCGTATTATTGCAGGGTTTAATAATTGACATTTTCAAACGTGGTCATCTCAATTTATGTAAGTACATACCGAACGTAACTCTGACATTGATTAATTCACTTAAATTTGCATACGTTTATTTCATAATAGATTCAAATCTTCTATATAATAAATGTGAACGTACGTATGTCCGGAACCCTTTGTGGTAAGATAATGTAAGAGGAGATGGAACGAATAAAAAGGTAAAAATCATAAAGAATAAAACAGTGGAAAGAAACAAAAGATCATGAACATTATTTCTCTCCGTAATATTGTCCTTGTGATCATTATTTCTTTTCGCACTGGTGGCCTACTCAACATTACTTCTCTTTTGACTATTGTCCTTATCAACATAAGTAGTCTTTGCACCAGTACCTTCGTCAACATTATTTGTTCTCAGATTATTATCCTTATCAACAGTATTTCTTTTAGGTCAATTGTTCTCATAAAAAATATTTATTTACTGACTATTCACTTCATTTACACTATTTTACTTTAGATTATTGTCCTAATAATCATTAATTTTCGTCGGACTTTTGTCCTTATCAAAATTATTTATATTCCTAATACTTCCATCACCTACAATATTTCTATTCGGACTATTATCCTCATCAACATGATTTCTCGTCAGACTATTGTCTTCATAAATGTCGGTATTCCAATAATCTAATAAATAAAATCAATATTTGAATAAATATTCATGGAAAAAAAATATAGAAACCTTACATAGAAAATGAAGTCGGCCGGATTATCAAAAAAATAAAATGTAAATATAATCCGTCTTCAAATATCAATAATTTATTCTATTCTAGAAAAGCTATTTTCTTTCATTTATCTTTGATCCCGGTTGGTAAAGAAAAACGACATTTAATTTTCTTAACTTTCTTTGAAAATTCTATTATTCTTGTTCGGAATATTTTTCACAAGGAATACATATTTTCTGCAAATAATGTAAATTACATATCAAATACATTATATTCAGCAGAAATGTTCGCTATTATTACGAAATAGTAATACTGATACATATGATAACTTTTTTAAAATGGAGATGTAATTCATATTGAAACTTATCGCGGAAGGAAAGTGTTAAATTTCGATGTGGAAAAGTGTCAGGTGACACATCATTCGTAAATGGTGTAATCATTCCTAAGATGGCTCCAATAAGGTCAAGGCATAACTCATATTTTACCTGGAATAATATTATAAAATTTTGTACCTTAAAACTACAAAATATTTCGGTTCGTGTATTAGTTTGAATAGGTAAAAAAGAGATCATATTCAAAATCTAAAATAGAATTAATGCATCCCGGGAAACGCTGAATAGTTTATAAAAAAATACGTAACATTGTCGAAGTATTTGAATGTAAACAAACAAACTAACACACACATACACACAAACACACACACACACACACAAATATATATATATATATAGATATATATATATATATATATATATATATATATATATATATATATATATATATATATATATATAGTTTGCATACACCTTGAATACACTTTTCACTGTTATCTACTGCATCAATAGCAAACAAATTTCCCGCCTAGATAACTTCTTTCGCTTTTGGACCACCATTCACAACTTGGATTATTTTTTAATCAACTTATTTGATATCTTTCCTGGAGCTATTTTAAACTTTTTGACTTGGATGAACTGTATAGATTTACAAAAAAGTATGTTTTGGGCCGATATATTTGATGTTTTATATACTTTTATATATTTATATATATATATTTTTTTATATATTTTAAACGTTTCATTTTTAATTTCCTGCAGTAATGTCCTTGCGGAAATGGTCCTCTGAGGAGAGGGTTTTCTTTGAAAACTCATGAGTTAAGGACTTTAAAGTACTTTGTCTGAACATTGAACTGTAATAAAATTTGCTTCGCACCTTATTTTATTCTTTTACTTCATCTATTGCTATAAATATAATATATATATATTTATATATGTATGTGTCTATATATATATATATATATATATATATATATATATATATATATATATATATTTATATATATATAACTATGGGATGGCGTGCACCCATGTTCGCATTGACTATATAACTGAGACTCATGGCCCTTCGCCACTAGAAGACGGTGAAAGAGGTAACTTACTACAGTAAACCTTTTCACTCATAACTCTACTACACGGACTTCTCGCATGACAAACGAATTCAAGACGTGACTTCTTGGCTATTGGCATATTGACTAATAAGATAAGTCGCAGTCACTGACTTCTATCTATCGCGACAGTTTATAAACAGTCTCGAGAACTGACTCACAAGTCCACAGATATGCTGTCACAATACCTTCTGCGTCTAGAAACGCAGGATTCTTCTTTACATTTTTTCAACTCGTAACTTTTAGTTGTTCCATTAAAACGTAAATAAAGTTTATATATGATGTATGGATTGATTTTTTATCATTAATTCTAATATTGCCTTATCGTTTTCAATATATTTACACATTCCGTTATACATGGCATGTATTCGCCTTTGGCTAGCATCTTGCTTTCCACCCCAAAGAGGTAGATTCTTGAGAATATCTCATTCCCAGATTGTCACACGCCGTATATGTATACATGTCTAGTATTTACAAATTACTACCCATCTTCTACGGGCGTAAACATACCTGGTATAGTACCCAGGCGCGGTGCGTCCCAACTAGGCGAAATGGGCCTGTAGATTTTGTTAGATAATGCATCTATTAGACAGAAACTCTTATATAACACCTGCACTCTACATTGTCTCTAAGTTATCTTGCCTCGGCTTGTAACTGAAACAAGGCTTTGTAAATGGACAGCGTGCTGTGCATGACGCACAAGCCCCCAGCATTGCCATCTAAATAATTAGTTAGCATTACAAGACCCATGAGATCCCATGGAAGTAGCAAAATATAGACGTCTAAAACTGAGGTTGTATAAAGCTATGCCCACATAGAAACCAGTAGACTTGTATATCATATCTGCGGCAAGATTCGTAAAAATAAGTAGGACCTGCTGAGCCATCGCATTCTTGTGGGATGTTTTTTTTCTGTAAAGAAGTGACAATATCTATCTATCTATCTATCTATCTATCTATCTATCTATCTATCTATCTATCTATAATAATATTTATAAATGAATATTAATTATTTATTACCTACATACATCGATGTTTCATGCTAACGCAATCTTCAGTGCAGGAAGTTAATTCTCGAACTCCGATCACAAATCGCCACTGATTTGCAGTCAATAGCGTTAACCCCTCGGCCATAGGGAATTAGCTAATAATTAGGGAGGAATTTAACTTTGTAAATAGCGCGTCGGCGGCTAATTTACACGAGCAGTTAAGGTGATCAACAAATAGTGTTTGGATCTTGCATGAAGCTATTTGTACTGCTTGTTATTAAACACCCTCAAAGTGGCCGGCTATATATATATATATATATATATATATATATATATATATATATATATATATATATATATATATATATATATATATACGTGCATGTATAGGATTAACTCATAAACTAATAAACTGATCATTCTGAATTATCGCTTGCAGCTGCTAATCGTAGCATTGGGGAATGTTGATTATGTTTTGTTTGTTTTATTTTTTGGCAAAGGAACCAAACATTTGCTAAAATCTTCCTGTGAAATTCAAATACTTTCGAGTTATATGAACTTTTACAATACTTGTTAGACATGTATTAATAAATATTCCGTGTCCAGAAAATATAAACAAAACTAATAAAACTCACATCATAAAATCATTTACATATGTAAGTTCAATTAGGAACATATGATTCTGTTTAGTCTAGATACGCCATATTTTGTACTAACAGAACTAGCTAAATACGTACATTTTACCCAAACATTTAAATTTGAAATCAAATCGTAATAAAAAGCAAATTATAATGATAAAAAAGGAAAGTAGACTAGGAGTAAAATAGGAGAAAATAATTAAAACAAATACAAAAGTAACTCTTAATAAATATATGGAGAATTGCTTTCCTTGAATTTTTAATTAAGCTAATTTTATTTCTAAGTAAAAGTACAAAATGTTCGCATTTGTTATATATTTGTTGTCACTCAGTCTCCAGTGTACACCCTCAGTTATTATCAGTGATTAACGCCCGATGATGACCTGTGTGAGAACTCCTAGTGAGTAGTATAAATAATAATATAGTAAATATGATACTTATCATAATAATAATAATAATAATAATAAGGATAATTATTATATCGGTAATAATGATAATAATATTAATAATAATGATAGTAATAATAATTATTATACGTCTTTATTTTATGATTTTTAAATATAAATGTATCAGTGAGTAACGCCCGATGATGACCTGTGTGAGAACTCCTAGTGAGTAGTATAAATAATAATATAGTAAATATGATACTTATCATAATAATAATAATAATAATAATAATAATAAGGATAATTATTATATCGGTAATAATGATAATAATATTAATAATAATGATAGTAATAATAATTATTATACGTCTTTATTTTATGATTTTTAAATATAAATGTATCAGTGAGTAACGCCCGATGATGACCTGTGTGAGAACTCCTAGTGAGTAGTATAAATAATAATATAGTAAATATGATACTTATCATAATAATAATAATAATAATAATAATAATAATAATAATAATAATAATAATAAGGATAATTATTATATCGGTAATAATGATAATAATATTAATAATAATGATAGTAATAATAATTATTATACGTATTTATTTTATGATTTTTAAATATAAATGTATCAGTGAGTAACGCCCGATGATGACCTGTGTGAGAACTCCTAGTGAGTAGTAGAAATAATAATATAATAGATATAATATTTATCATAATAATAATAATAATAATAATAATAATAATAATAATAATGATAATAATAATAATAATGATAATTATGATATCGATAATAATGATAATAATATTAATAATAATGATAATGATAGTAATAATTATGATTATACGTCTTTATTTTATGATTTTTAAATAAAAACAAATTTAAACGAGTGGTTATTTTACCGACTACCTTCCTTATTAAATTATACGTACTAATAATAATTATAAATGAACGAAACAAAACTAAACACATACAACATACAAAAAAATACTAAAGACAACTGTAACACAACAACAACTAGTAATCAATATACTCCTACATGTGAACATTGTGCAGTATTTACGAAATATAATTATACACACTAAACGGACACATTCATATACACTCGAAATACATATATACATGTACACATATATCCATTCATATTCAATTTGAAAAATCAACCCAGAAAAATTATTTGGACGAAATTAACTTAACCGATGTAAAAACTATTCAAAACGTTTACGCGAAAGATCTAAGATGCACATTTTACAAAATAAACCTCTATTAATTATTGTAATAAACAATTGTAAAAGAATATATATTAATACATTTTTATTTTCATTAGAATTTTCATCAGAACTTTCCTATTTATAACTGTCTGCATTTCATAAAATCTCGGAGGTTATTTTCTAACAGATATGCATCATACTTAAGATTTGGAAGTAAGAACCCTGGTAAGAGTGATTTTTCTTTTAAACAGTCAGTGTTCGAATCTCGCCCGCGTCTCTTTATATTTACTTAAAGCTCCTAATCACTACATGATTGTTTGTTAAATATAAAAAAATACTGAGAGATACAAAGTTGTTATTTGTCAAACATTATCACGTTTATTTTGATTATTATTTAGCCAAATAGGACATATTGTCACGGAACGTAAATGGCTACTGTGATTAGGGATCAGATTTATAGCGGCCATCCTAAATAAGGAGTAGGTTTAGACAGACATCGTTACAGAATGAAGTTGACCATGTAGAAAACTATTATGAAATTCTAGGAACGTAAGCCACAGTCAAACGACCAGTCATTGTGCTAGGATAGTGTATATAACGAAAAATTATATTCTGTGACTTACTTAATCATCAATTTATCAACAAGCTGCGCGTGCGTGGTCCCCCTCTGTATGTGACTCGATGTGGTGAGTCACATAATGCAATAAATTGGGCAATTTGGGGCATTTTTGACCCCCCTTTGACCCTCTGGGGGCGCGAACCAGAATTTTTCTGAGGTCAAGGATGCTCATTTCATATCCAGAACAATTGCCTTTACATTTTGATCAAGTTTCAGAAAAAAGACGTTATGGGGCAAAAAAAATGTCATTTTTTGCTATTTCGGGGCCTTTTGACCCCCTGGGGGAGCTAACCAGATTTTTTTCTAAAATCGGAGAATGTCACTGTCTAACCTGAATAAAGTTACAACTTCAAGCAAAATTTCAGAAAACTTCAATAGATGGTTGCGGAGAAAAATCCGGACGGACGGACGGAGATGCCCCAAAACATAATTAATTCCAGTTACTATGAAGAACAACGTCTAAGATGGCGGCAAGTGTTGGGAATCGAAAAAATCAGAACTTTTTAGGTGTATCGGAATTGGTATCGAAATCGGAAACATTTGACCCTTATTTCCGATTCCGAAAACGATTCTTTTATTTTTTTAAAACTTAACTTTCCATAGCTAGTACACATAATAAGATAATAAACTTTATTGTTTTTAAACTATCAGTAAAACTAAAATCTATGTATAATAATAACGAATTTAAGTAAAAATGGCACAGGAAGAAATGGCACGATAAAAATAGCACTAAAAGAAATGGCACGATAAAAATAGCACCAGTAAAATTGCAAGATTGGATAAAAAAAAAGTGAAAAACATGAATGAAATTCTCACAATGACTTGATCAAATCACTATTTTCAATCAATTACGAGTGAAAGATCAGAGAAACATAATTAGAACGATTACTTTGTGTAATGTACGCCTTCCCCTATCCCAAGCTTACTTTTATTTTTGCAAAAATATATTTACACATTACTTTGGTTTTAAGTTAATCCGAAAAAAACAAAAACATCAACAGTCCCTTTATAACTAAATATTTGGAAATTTGAAAAGAATCAGAATCGGAGTCGGTAATTGTATCAGAATCGGGAATTTCGAACAAGATCGGTAATTGTATTGGAATCAGGAAAATATTTGAATCGTCCCATCACTAATGCCGTTATATGCCTTTCACACGTGTGAATGCGAATAGAGTCAATAACATTATCATAGCAGACAAAATATGCAACAACTTTAATAAAAGGATCAATTGGTTCTATGGAGCTTTTAATAGATCCATTTTACATCATTGGTTCTCATGGATCTTGAAACTGTGAGAGCGTCTTTCCGGCACAATATACGATCAAAGCGATTCAGAATGTTGATAAAAGCAGTGTACGACAGCTTACCCACACTTGTTAATAAACACTTATGAGTGTTCAATATACTCAAACAATGCAGTATGTGAGGGTAAATTAAAATTGTAAATAAAAATAGGCATACGTACTCACTTTTATGTTGTTTATTCGATCAAACTGAATACTTATCTAAGAACTCTGATTAATGTAGTTTCAGAAGTTATCTGTTTATGGGTGATTTAAGAACCCCCTCATATTTCCAATTGGAATAACATTCACTGGGCAGCGTATCGATATCGTCATGTGGTCCGTTCATTAAATTACGGGTACCTTTTGAGGGAAGTAATTATTGGGTACATTAACGTAGTTCAAGACGTCTTAAAATCTGCGGAAAAATTGCCAGAAATAGTTGGGCAAAAACTATGTTTCCGATAAAGGTTGGAAGTCAATGATTCATGTGTAGGTCAGCCTCTGCATTCCTGACGAACCTAGAGCTATACAAAGGGCAAAAGGAATTATATTAAAAGTGTTCAAATTGAAAGAACTGGATCAGCATGAATTTTGGCATTTCAACAAAATGACGTCAAAGAAACAACCTGGGGGCATCGTGAGTTTCAAGTGGAGCGTCTTCGATTAGAGTTAATGATGCCTTGCCCCCGAAACCATGGCTGAACTCAAGGTTAATATCTGATGAAGGCTTTGTAGGGAGAAAAACGACTTCTTATGCAGTAGTGTTCGTATGAAATTATCATATATATATATATATATATATATATATATATATATATATATATATATATATATATATATATAATTCTTTCTTTCTGTCTCCTTTTTCTCTCTCTCTCTCTCTCTCTCTCTCTATATATATATATATATATATATATATATATGTACATCTAGATATATGTAGCTATATATACGAGCTTTCATTTAATCTAAATTAGATAATATTAGAAACCTTAAGCCACTAATGTTATCTACATATTTTTATATACATACTCGAGCACAAACTCTTGCAAAACAGGCACACATGCTATGTGACCCGTTAAATAACCCACTGGGCTCAAGTGTAATTGCTTAAATCAAGTAAAAGCATGTGTATCAAACCAGTAAAACAAATTATACTCTCATCTTGTACTGACCAGATTAAACGCTTCTTAATTTCGGTGATCTAACCGGTGTGTCAACGTGATTCTGCCGTATTTAACTACCCCTATCTCTCAATCGCTTTCGCCATTTTATTTTCGAACGACTGGTTCACTTTTATTACTACGTATGTTTTTCATTTTTTTTGTTTAATAGACTATTCTACTATTATACTTCGTTTCCTTCGGCTGTTAAGAGACAGAGACATAGACAGAGACATAGACAGAGACAGAGACAGAGACAGAGACAGAGACAGAGACAGAGAGTATTTGTGTTATGGAAGCGAGTGTGATAGGCAACGTATAGAAGATCGAAATGTTCAAACAACGCATATCGACTGAGGTTAAAAGGATATAGATAGGAAGTTAGTAAGAGATGGCTCACTTACTCAGTTAATTGCAAATTATGGTTGATTGGAACAATTACAGAGTTTTTGTAAACATAACTCAATCTCAAAATGGAGGAATAATTTTTCATGTCTTTTGTGTGATTACAATCTATAGCTAATACGTATAAGTGAAAAAGAAGGTTGATTAACTCACATGTATTATAATAATAGGTGTCACTTATTTATATTGTTACTGCATTATAGCCGTTTATGGCGACTCTATACGTGTTATTTGTTTCCCATGATCGACAATCAATATGTGTCCTGGATTCTTTTCTCTCGGTCGGGTGGCTGGACACTCACGGAGAAATGACCACGGAGACGAGTTTCACGTTCTCTATATTGCATAGTGCTTTTTATCGATCTATTTCCTTATCGATAACCTTCAGAGTACACGAGTGGTTTAAGTGTCCCTGTCTACCCGAATTAAAAATACACCCCCGTATCTTCTTAGTGTGAAACTGCAGCACTTGGTGTTCGGTAATTGGCCGGGTGTTCAATCTTCGGTCAAGTCATATCAAAGACTCAAAAATTGCAATTGATGCTCCTTGCTACACACTCAGCATTATAAGATGAAGATCAAGTGAACATCGAATCTTCTTCTTCGAACCTTCTTTCTCACAGACTTGATATTGCTAGTCTCATCCTTTCCTATGAATACTATTATGGCATGTGTTCTTCAGAATTGTTTGATCTATGCTCTGCTTCCTTGGTTTCAGCTCGTTTGACTCGGTATTCTAGTTGTCTCCATCAATTCGCTGTTTTGATACCTCATTCTAATACAACTCCCTATTTCAGTAGCTTCTTTCCGAGAACGCCAGGCTTGTGAAACTTTCTTCCTGTAGACTCTTTTCCCCTACCAATAGCTTTGGTCTTTTCAAGACTAAGGCCAATAGATATTGCTTGTCTCTGCGATAATCATCTTTCATTCTTGTTATCTCCTTACATCAAGTGGCTTCATGACTTGTCTGGAGCGATTTCCATGAAAAAGATCCCGGGATAAGAAATGACGCCCTCTAATACACCCCGGTATAATAAGGGCGCCTTCTGGTCCCCCTCAATTATACTTTACTACTTTGCTTTTTTTTAACAGCATTCAAATAATCATAGAATGTAATTAGAAAACATATTTCCGCTAAGTAACATGAAACATTACTAAATATGTATCATTACTATTTTGAATGAAGACTTCATTTGTGAAAAAAAGAAACAGAAAAGAAGAAAAACAGTTATCCACTCCTATTTATATTGCAATCCACTCATGCGATCTTGAAGGAGGCATAATTGCCCAACGTGCAGTCGCAGAAAGAAAATAATCGCCTGCTAGACGCTTGCAATCAGAAAAGAATAACAGGAATCTTTTAGTACTTCCTATTTTTATAAATATTATTGACTTTAGAATCGTTAAAATATAACTTTCTAAGCCATGCGTGACCACATATTTTATATAATTGAAAGAAACAAGGTTATAATCATACACCGCCAACTATTACTACTAATAATACTACTACAACCACTATTACTACCACTACTACTGCGACTAGAAATTAAGTGGAAATAAGACTCAAAGTTTCTAGTACTATCTGCACTTTAGCTGTGGAGCTTTGGTTGGTGCTCTCATTCTTGGGTTTTTTTTCACTTTCCTTGCCCCTTCAACCTTACTGTGTAGTACCAGCCAGGGCTGGTGCCCATCATATATCTGTTTGGGGGTCTCGGGCGGAGATAACAGATTATTAGATTTCTAATAGATTCAGTCTTCTTGGCTCATGTAATGTTCTTTCTATATTTTGGTTTTATTCTCATTTCGATCTCTTAAACTTACACCTGTCTAGTCGGCGTACTCTAGTAATGTGGGTAGGTTTCCGCACTCCATGAATTTCATTTACCATTACTGCTGTTCTCATCAGTGTGTGCGCTATATGGTGCAACTCCATTTCATGATTCCAATTTCTCATGATATTCTTCGGCTATTTCTTCTCCTTCTTTTTCTGCTTCCTCTTATTATTAAGTACTCACTAGGAGTTCTTCCACAGGTTATGATCAGTGATTGCTCACTGATGACAACCGGTAGTGTTTCGTAGAGTATGAGTGACAACAAATCTCCCAAGACTTCAAGTACTCTCTACCTCGTTCGATAACCACTGCATACCACCTTTTTGTTATCAAACAGCCACTTACCATTAATTTCTTATTGGAACCAACCATTGGTTATTAAGTTGTTATGGCAAAAAAAACCTCTCCAAGGTCTCAGTACTTTCTGCACTCTTCCAGTGAAGGTCTGGTTAGTACTCTCCCTTCTCGCTCTTTTGATCCTCTTCGCCCCTTCACGACTATTGTGTTTAATATCAGCCGATGCTGGTGCAATGTCTATTTTTGTGGGGGGGGGGGGAGGTTAGTTTTATGATAATTTTTTGCAGTTATTTTTCCCTTGTGTGCAGTTAGTTTTATGTTGTTTGTATGTGTTTGTTTTATTTATAGTGATATTTCCATGTCACTGGTTAGCGGCGTTGGCAATTTACTATTATTATTATTATTATTATTATTATTTACTCTTTTAGAGGTTTGACACCAGTCATTATCAGTGATTGTTCGTTGACAATTACCAGTAGTGTTACCTGAGGTCTGGGTGATACCAAGTGTCCCCTGATTGTCAGCACTTTTGCCCGTTTCAAGAACCGTTGCAAGTCATTTACCTGGCACCTGAGTGGCAATAATCCTCATGAAATTGCCATTGTTTTTTTTGTTATTTTAAATTATTATTATTTGTAGTAGTAGTAGTAGTATTAGTAGTAGTATTCTTGTTGTCATTCTGTCTAAGTCATATTCATGAATATCACTTCAAGTCTCTTGAGTCAGTGCCAACATAGATAGTGTAATTAGGTTCCAAATAGAAGAAAATACCTTTGTGCCCTTCTTCACGAATATCTCGTACAAATTTAGCTTATTATTGGCGGAGTTGCGCGAAAGATTCTCCTGAGAAAGTAGAAGATATATATGGATATGTTAATATGAATCAAATTGAATACTGCGTGTGTTTAAATATTTATATGTATACATAAAACCGAATATTGTTTGTATATTTGTCGATTGATCAAATGCCTAAAACTCATATCGATTATGAATCCTTGTCCACTTGGAATTAACATGCGCCGATTGTGGCATTGATCGATTTAAATAAAAACATTTGACTCTCAGTTCAGAACTAAATCAGAAGTAATGGAGATAGTGTATTAATCTATTTGTTAACTCGCAACAAAATATATAGATGTCCACGCATGAATATATATATATATATATATATATATATATATATATATATATATATATATCAATATACAAATATATATATTTATATTGTTATGTAATAGAATAATACCTATGCCCAAACGTGTGAAATTGATTTCTTCGAAAATGAGAGGTTTGCATCACGTGTCTACCCGCTTGGGAAGATTAAAATTAAGATACAGTGTTATCTACAATGCTGATTTCCAATTTTGAGCCAAATCAATCACATGCTTTTCATTCTATAAAATTTCGAAAATTTAACGCTTAAACTTAAGGGGTCTCAAGAAATTTAAATTTTGGAAAACTGTTTAATCGATGTCTAATGAATATGAATCAAATTTAATGAAGATCTTTAATGTTTTAAGATTCAATAGAAAAAAATGTCCTCATATCATGACCCCTAAAACCCCTTTAAAATACTCCAAACATACTCACATTTGAGGAATACTTATTAAGTGATTATTAATGCATTTCTAATGATAAAGTAATTTCTAATACGTAATGTTAACATTTCACAAACTATCGGATGTATCTAAACTAATCGACAAGGGATTCCACCGCCTATTTGCTCAATTTGCATAATACTAAGATAAACTAAATACAGCCTACATTACCCACTCTTATGTGTAACAGCTGTATCCAAAATTCATGATAATAAGTTAATAAGTTTAGGAGTAAATCATTTTCATAGGAATATATGATTGCATACACATACTTAAATGCATATAGTGATATATCAGTGTTGCTGTTCATTAAATATCGATATTTTCATGATGTTTTTATTTCATATTACGATTATTTGTCACTTTCTAATACAGATGTTGTCCTGCCTTTACTATAGTTTGTTAATTTGCCTGCGTATGAATTGGTATATATGCGTCGGACTGTCGTTTATGTGTACATACGTATACCTATATGTGTATAAGTGTATGTGTCTTTGTAACGAGTGCGCACATATATTTAACTATTAAATTTAGTAGGTTTACGTACATTTAGTGAGGATATTTTTCATGTAAACATGTGCATGTATATGTGTGTATATACACATGTGAATATATAAAAATAAAAATGGAATAAAGGATAAGCAAATCAACAACTAGCAAACATAAACTAAAAAACACATATTGAACAGTTCTACCAAAATATTTCGATCGTTTATAATACGACCTTCTTCAGTAGGTAGCAGAAATTTTATTAAAACAGAAAAGTTTTCAAATTTATACAAAGAACGCGATAAGAAAAAAAATAGTCAAGTGTAATAAACAATAGAAATGTTCAAAAAGAAGAAGAAGAAGAAAAGAAGAAGAAGAAGAAGAAGAAGAAGAAGAAGAAGAAGAAAAGAAGAAGAAATAGAAGAAGAACACGAGAAAACAAATCAGCAGTTATCTTTTGAACGCTAGAAGTTGGAAGCGTAGATTAGTAGTAATTTGAAATTACTGACCAAGGAGTTAAACAACAAATGGGGAGTAGGAGGCGGAGCAGGAGGAGGAGGAGGAGGAGGAGGCAAAAGGATTAAAAGTTATCCATGGTCGAATATGTGTACTACCTATGCGTTCATGTCAATCTAACATTATTATAGTCATCTACCCTATTCTGTCGCTTCATGGACTCTTCCCGACACTCTCAATAGTGGAAACTGAGAGACTCTCTTCGACGAATCAAGAAGCAGTTTTGACAACACATCACTTATGCAATTTCTGTAAACACACGCTTTTGTCACCTACCTCCATGTGGTCTTATTTCTTTTCAACCCTTTCAAAATACAATACAAATTTTGGTGTGAAAATCTGGGGTTCGCTTCACAATCAATTAATAAAACCCCGGCCAGTGATGAACAGCACACATGTTCCCGATTTTTCAAAAATGTCATGGCCGAAATCTTTTAAATGCTGTCGAATCTGTGAGTTCTACAGCATTTCAAATCAATACATGATAATATATTAAAAGGCAAAAAACAACGATAACAATCAAGAAAAAAGATGTAGTAAATAAGACAATTAAAGCCAGGCGTTTATAAAAATAATTCCAGTTTCGTGGTTACATTCTCCTAGTGTTCTCAAAAAGTTCGTGTTATTTTAATCTTGACAAATTTGGCCTGATAAGGCTTAGCCTTAAAAGCCTGCAGCTGAAACATGTATTCTACATATGATGCCAAAATGGTTGTATGCATAACATGTAAGCTAAACTAATATGTAGCTTGACTTGCAAATTAGCACTATTATGTAAACACAGAAAGTATTGATTACGCAACTCGTATGCACAGAGTTCAAGATCAGAAAATGAGAATATAATCTGAGAAATCAAGTTATAAAGATTTCACATTTTATCACTTTCGGTTAAATAAATAAAATAATAACATTCTCCCAAATAAGACAATTTAATGGAATGAAACACATATTTCTTCTGAGGAGAGAAACCATTTATTTAAGTCGGACACGTTCGCACGTGGGAAACTTTAGATCTTTCTCTTTCGATACAGTTTTAGTAGCATTTTAATATGGTGAGAATAAAAGTATACATTTTTCAATTTATTTCATTTTACTTCTGCCGAACTCCTCAGAAATCAAGAGGGTCTATTCCTGTGACTTACACTTGATCTCTATAATAGATACATAGATATTCGGATATTTTTTATTAAATCCCTCATTTATCTATGAAACGTTGAGTTAGTAAAGGAGTTAAGAAATTAATTGTCTATGTGATAGTATATCTATCTTGTGATCTTTTGGTCTTACCAGGTTCTATGACAAGGCTTCATCTAGACAGGTGGAGTATCAAGTTAAGTATTGTTATTTGAAGTTACACCGCTAGAAAGTGTACCATTCCTTGTATGAGCAAGTGTATAACCGTGGAAAGGGAATGTTATCTGGGCGTCGAATACGAGGTTATTTTGAATATTTGGTCAGGGTTAATTTTTATGGGTAAGTATTCTCATGTCAGGTTGTCCTGACACACCCGTATACAGAGAGAACAATCACACTCGAGAATAGTGTATAGTAGGTAATTCTAACTCCTTTAATATATATAACGTTATTTGTATAAACAATTATATAGAGCAAATATATTGGCAAAATAGTGGATATTTTCATTATATCTCGGCAAAGTTCGAATGTGGGAAACAATCTTTATTCCAAATATATTTTATTATAAGCATGTCATTGTAAGGTTCACTTTTTCTAGTACTGATAGAAACAGATAAACATGCTATTGAGCATTGCCACATAACATTCGAATTACGAAACATGATTTCTTTGGTAAAATATATATTTTAAACGATTTGTTGTAGACGAATTGCGATGTTTCGTTTCCTTTATGTTTCTTCGCAAATTATCGATTCTTTTGCAAAAGAAAATACCGAAAAAAATACGTATGAAATATTCACCGTTTATAAAACGTGTATTATATAAATAATGACTGTTGATATTTCTGTAAAATATCTTATATTAACAATCAGATGAGGTTTCGGTAAAACGTATACCTTCTTAAGACATGTAACATGTTGAAGCAATCTTCTATTGTACTTCAAGTAAACATATAATTATGTTACTTTATATCTCTTAATGTAACAATAAGGCGTGGATGTCAAATCTTGTTATAGGAAACCTCAAAGCATTCCCCAACCAAGAAATACATATTTTTCCGATAACAATCGTCGATGCAAATCGATCTCATGATCTGTCCTCCGTCATTACACATGACACCATTTTTGTTTGAGTGGATTTTGTGTAGGAATCAAGTGTCAATGGCAATTGTGTATAATGTCTTCAATTCTCTGCTTTTAAGCTGTCAGTTTTAGCACGCATTTTACAGAGACCTCGACGCTGCATTACCACACGTTTTCTATTTATAAGTCCGCTTTAAGATACAAATGTGGACACTTGTATATATATATATATATATATATATATATATATATATATATATATATACATTTCTCTGATTTAGTCAATAGAATCAGGTGTTATCAGAGAAGGAGTAAGAGAAAGGGCGAGAGGGGGAGAAGGACAGCGATGAGAAAGAGAGTCAATTAGAAATTGTAAGAAGTTTGTGCAAGTAGTTTATATATACATATATATATGTATATGTATATATATATATATATATATATATATATATATATATATATATATATATATATATATGTAGTAGCGAAAACACGTCTTGCCGGTGTATTTGTATATACACATAAACTTAAACATGTCTCTGGAATAAAATAAATTAATATATAAAAAAATTCAATTCATCTGAGTAAGTCCAGAAGGAGAACAATCTAAATAAAAACGATTCACAGAACCCCTGAGACTATCACTGGATAAATATTTCCTCCTTCGGGTAAATATAAAAGTGTAGTATATGTACACTTTTCAGAATGAAAAGTGTTCTTCCTAAACTCAAAACATTCCTATATTAATTCCTATCAAAAATTACAAATTTTTAGTAGGGGGGGGGAGTTATTTAACCAACATAAGAAACACAATATGTATAACTCTATCAAAGTGTAGAGTTAATGTAATAAGAATATTAGAAGATTTAAATGTGTTGCCGTTGTCAATATATTAGACAGCACCCTATAATTATGACACCAACATCGGGATAACTTGCCGGAGTTTACAATTGCATATAGAGTCTATTGAAAAAGAAATATAACATATCGAGAATGCATATATATATATATATATATATATATATATATATATATATATATATATATATATATATATAAATATGAGAGGAAGGATGTCAGTAATCCGAGGTAATGGGAAATAAAAAAGGAAACACCAAGAGATATTTTTTTTATATATTCATCAACGTGTAAAACTTCCTCATCAACCCATCATGTTAACCCAATATTTCGATGTACATGCATGACATTTTTCTTAAAATTATCATCCTGAGGAAAGCTTACAATAAAGACGAAACGTTGATTACTATTTAAAAAATATCTCTTGGTTTTTCCTTTTTCATTTCCCATTTATATATATATATATATATATATATATATATATATATATATATATATATATATATATATATATATATATATGTAGTGATTACTTAAATTCCGATGATCACAAGATTCAGTCTTTACTCGTATCATTTATTTTTTTGAAATGTCAAAATTTACAATGGACTTACTGTTGGTTCGCAACGAGTATCATGCAGCCATTACACGCAATTACTCGCTGTTGTTCAGATATCACATTTACAAGATGTTAAATCGAGCGCCAAGTCTCTCTTTTCATATAGGTCTCTTTATATATATATATATATATATAAATAAATATATATATATATATATATATATATATATATATATATATATATATATAAATATATATATATATATAAATGTGTCTATGGGTGAAATGAATTCCAGAAGGAAATCCGGGTATGAGAGCTGAATGTAATAAACAGATCAAGAATAAAAAAAATAAAGAAACACGGATTCACATAATCGGTCTTATTCAAGCATCTAAGCGAGATGATCACATTTTTTTAAATGAAAAAAAAAGACAAACTCACACTCACCATTTCAATACACATATATAGAGAGAGCGACAACATATTTTATACATATCTTGAGAGACGGGGAAATGAACTATTTGAGACGTATATTAAGGGGGACAGAGAGTGACAACATATTTAATATATATATATATATATATATAGAGAGAGAGAGAGAGAGAGGGGGGAGATTGCATTATTTATAATGGAAGGCAATACAGTTAGGGGAAAGAGAGCAATGCATATAGAGAGAGAGGGGTAAATTGTATGATTTACCACGGAAGGCAGATAGGGAGGGGTGAGGAAGTTGAGGTATTTTAAAATGCCATCGTTCAAAAATAAAATATGAATACTGTAGGACATAAGTTATCGATGACTAACGCCGATATTCTAGATTGATTTCTATTAATTTATGAGATATAACATATTTCGATGCATAAGATAGACGTGCATATTGTGACTCTTTCAGAAACTTCTGAGAAAATTCCACATGTCAAAATTCAAGGGAATATACATTTTTCCAAAAGACTTGTTATTTTCTTCGACTTTCATTTTCTTTAAGATGTCTGGCAGGTTACATCGGTCGTATTAGCAATATACACACATTTATTAATTTACCTTGCACCCTGACCTGCGTCATTGTTTTAGATTTTGGTAAAATATGATCAATCGAAATATTTCATTGTTTGTGTCAATTTAGTATTCAATCTGATTATATGCATATGTTTTACACTTTCCGCGATAAATTCGGAATACACGGAAAATTCCACGACAATAACATGATTTCTATATATATTTATATCATTTTGCGTGTGCGTGTCTTTGTGTGTGTGTAAGAAAAAGCTATTTTTAGTATTTCATTTAGAACAACAACACTACTCTATCGTATGAGATGGAATAATTTTCAATATCAACGGTGTTAGAGACCGTTCCAGGAAATAACCATTCACAGCATCCCCAGGGCATTATATTAAACCAGGAGATACCTGTGAAGGGCACTTCCTAAAACAGAAATCAATATATTGGTTTCGATAAAAGAGACAGTGAGACCATATTACAATGAATTGTTTGGCAAAGGTAGTTGTCCCAACTTCTCTGGTAGGTGGTTATGAACATATCTGGATGATGACGATATTGACAATAAGACTGCCTTCTTATTCTGCAAATGTCGAAGAGAAATCAGTTTTCCGCTTTGTTTATTGTATATTCTTGTTTTATTTACATTACTATATACGCTGATTAGGTGCGGTGGCCAAGGTTACAGCATTTACATTACTACTTACCCTGATTAATAGCGGTGCCCAGGATTACATTTTTTATATTACCATCTACCTTATTTGGTGCGGTGACCAGGATCCTTTCAAAATTAGTCTAGATAAGTATGTTTTAAAAATAGTATATACTCTTTGCTGTAACTTATTGGAATGGATGCCCACCACAGTATAACTCATACATGTTCGTGTACTATTGCGTTAAAGAGAAATGTTTACTTCTAAATATATCATGTTATCATAAAGAGAATACAAGTACAAAAATGATGGGTCCCGTATTGTTATGAGATACGTACATTTTTAGTGTAATCATTTGTCATCAAAACATTTAAAGTGGTGTTGTTAGTTGGAGTAGACAACAAAATAAATATAAACATAATGTAAACTCTTGATAAATAGAGGCGTGAAACTGCGATGACTGCTCAGCCACAATCAACTCGTAGGTAAGGAAAACCACTTCTATTATAAACATATTTCTTACTAGAAAATATTAAAGTATCAGTAGAACATTTACTAGCATGGCCCATCATGTCTAATATTACTAGTATAGAATGAACAACAGCGGGGAGAAAGACGGTTGAACGTTTCTTAGTGTGTGCTGTTCCAATGTAATATATATTGAAATCGTTGTGTAGTTAGGCAACAGTCGTTCTGTAAATATCGCAGACATTCTCTTTCTTTTTGATTTGTTTGTTTTATTTTTATCTAAAAAAATCTGCTAGTACTACAGTACATTCATAAATATAGTTGTATTCGTTACTATATGATTAAGGCGGAAATGCTGAATATTGGGCTAAGAGCGCATGGATAACGTAAAGGGGATGGTGGTAGAAAAAACAGCTTGTTGAATGGAAGGTTATGTTTTCGGGAATCAGACGGATATATATATATATATATATATATATATATATATATATATATATATATATATATATATATATATATATAAATTCCCGAAACAGTTTTTCATGGTAAACAACTGATGATCTCTTAAAATAGTGTTAGAAACTAACTAATATAATAACTGTAAAAAATAAATTGACTTACATGAGTGATTTTCCACTGGAAGACTTGAGACTATAAGTTTTTTTTTTTTAATTTTTTTTTTTTATATATTTTTTTATTTATATAGTTTTAATGGTTGGGAAACTTCCGAGACTATATATATATATATATATATATATATATATATATATATATATATATATATATATATATATATATATATATATATATATATCTTCTCTGTTTATATAAAGTTGAGTATGTGTGCACGCTTATATTATTGTATGCACGTAATTCACCGATAAACGAATACATACATCATCATAGATTTTGGAAAACAGTTAGTAAGTTTAAGCAATCATAAACTTGTCTATAGTTAATTAAGATTGGAGTGATAGTGAATGTATAAAGTAAAGTCCCTGGTCGTAGAATGAAAACAGCATGATGACTGGCAGATTATTTTTTCGTTAATCAGACCAATATATATATATATATATATATATATATATATATATATATATATATATATATATATATATATATATATGAATAAATATATATATATATATATAAATATATATATAGAGAGATATATAGATATATTTATGTAAATATTTTGAGGTACAAAACTTATAAATGCATTTAAAAAGGATGCGCGGAAATATCTCAAAGGCCCTTTCGACTATCATCTCGTCAGGAGAAAATCGATAGTTTGTAATCAATAATATCGTCGAAAGAAAGAGCAAACGGGGAATTAAATGTGGCAAAATTAACGATGGAACGATTAAAAGAAGTGAATTTTATTATTTCGTTAAAAAAACGATTAAAAGGCACTACGTTAGGGGGGAAAAGGAGGGCTTCAAAGTTCTCCAAAGAGATTTAACGATCTGACAAATTCCTTCTGCCGGCACAAGGAAGGTTTGCGAATAGCGATAGAGACAGATCCAATATTTTCAAAGGGTTCCTGGAATCTGATCTATGCATGACCACAACACGGTTTTTCATATGTATTTATATATATATATATATATATATATATATATATATATATAAGGTGAGTCAATTAAAAATAGTTAAACCTGTAAATGGTAACAGATCAATATCTTCAGTTGTTCAGAACAAGGAGCATTTAGTAAATAAAAATATTTCTTCTTCTTCTCTTTCAATTACATTCCTTAAGCACGGCTTTTCAAAGATTAAAATCTTATCATCAGAGGAAGTAGTAATTGATAAGTTGACAGATAAGAACAGCCAATATTCAAAATTTTGAAAAAGTTTTTAAAAAAAAGTTATTTTTAAAAGGTTTTAAAAGTTCAAACGGGGAACGGGTGTGTTTCAATGTAAATGAAAGTCACGAAATACGGAGATCCAAGTTGTATGGGGTTCAAATGTAATTGGTAAATCTAGAAGAATCTGCATGAAAATCCAACGGCGAAGATTTGTGCTCTATCCAGTATATTGAGCTTTCCTCATCTCACAATAGGTCTAATTCTCTAAAAGTTATCTTTTAGTTATAAACCTTCATATATATATATATATATATATATATATATATATATATATATATATATATATATATATATATATATAGTCTTGGAGGTTTCTCAACAATTAAAACTATACTAAAAAAATTAATAAATAAAAAAAAACCTTAAGTCCCAAGTCGTTCAGTGGAAAATCACTCATGTAAGTCAATTTAACTTTTTCAGTTATTATATTAGTTTGCTTCTAACATTATTTAAGGGATCATCAGTTGTTTACCATGAACACCTGTTTCGGGAATTAAAAAAACAAGACATTATTTAATTTCATGGCTCCCCAACAGAGTTGATCAGACCCACTTCCCTTAAAAGACAAAAACATAAACGTTCCGTATACTAAACCTAAGTCTTGTTCCGTATAAATGTTTTGCTAACTAAAATTAGTTATTAAAAAAAGGAAAAAGTCCTTCTTACCTGTGTTGTTCGTCTGTCTAATAAAATTCATCCGTTAATTACAAAAATATTGCAGCATTTTAAAGCGTGTAGACGAATCCATTAAAACATTTTTTTAATTATATATATATACATATATATACTTTTATTCTTTTTTCCTCCCCCTCCTCCTCCTCGTCCTCCTCCTCCTTTATTGTTCGATTCCATGACATCAATTTCAAATAAATATTAATCCTCCTGCTCAACTCACAGCGTTCATAAGTATAACTGCCGATTTTTCTCTTTCTTATTCTTTTTTAACTCTCAGCGCCTCCAACCGGCATTCATAAGCCAACTGCCCATCCTTTCTCTCTTCTTCTTTTTTTAAACTCACAGCGTTTCCAATATATATATATATATATATATATATATATATATATATATATATATATATATATATATATATATATATTCTCTATTTATATAAAGTTAGGTAGGTGTAAAAGTTTATATAATTGTATGTACGGAATTCACTTGTAAACTAATTAATAAATCCTCATACATCTTGGCAAACACTTAGTAAGTTTAAAGATTCATCAAAGTGCTTACATTGGATTAATTTTTATTTCATAAAACGAAGTGAAAAGAGGGTTTGAAGACAATAAAAATGAAATTCCTTTTATTGTTGAGATTTTTAACAATAATGTCTAGACATCAATTTACACATATTGTCCTGATTTCAGTTTCTTTGTCATATTTTAAAATAAATTGTATCGTTCACAGCCTCTAATTTCAACATTCAAGTATGTCAGATTTGCATTAAAATCTACCCAGAGTCGTCAGCCATCAATTAAGCAAGATTCCTCGAATTTCAATTCATTCTCAAGACCCCTTAAGCCTCAGTCTGAAATATAAGACATTTTCTTTAATCAAAATAATGTAATGGATTTCGATTGAAAACCGAAACAGGATTCTAGCCATACGTTTTTATACAATTATATCTTGATTTGAATCTTCGTTATGAAACATCAAGTGGTACAACAGTTATATATATATATATATATATATATATATATATATATATATATATATATATATATATATATATAAATGTATATATATATATATATATATATATATATATATATATATATATATGTCTGTATATATATGTATATATATATATATATATATATATATATATATATATATATATATATATGAAGCAATCCAACAAAAGATATAAGCGTCAACTAATATCTTATAATTAGTGAAACATCCGGATAAAAAACTGAAGCTCAATATACTGGATAGAGCATTAATATTATAATATAAAATGTATGGATTCAACAAAAGTATGTTTTTGGATTGATATGTTTGATGTTATGTATTTTTATATATTTGTGTATATAATTTTATATATTTTCAAAGCGTAATTTTATTGCCTGTAGTAGTATAACTGCGGTAATGGTCCTCTGAAGAGAAGAATTATCTTTGAAAACTCATGAGCTAAGGACTTAAGGATGCTTTGCATGAACTTTGAATTCTAATAAAATTTGATTGACACCTTATTTTATTACTTCATTTTATATTATAATATATATATATATATATATGTGATAATAAATGGTAATAATATTCCAACGTAATGGAAAACGAAAAAAAAGGAAAACCAAAAATATAATTTTAGTATTCATCAATGTTTAGTGTTTTGTTCAAGACTTCCTCGGGATGATTAGTGTGAAAAAATAACACCCAAGTACACATATCTGAACAAAAGATTTTACTATATAAATTTATATATATATATATTGTTTTTCACATATATTTATATATATATACTTATATTATACTAATACTATATGTCGTATACAAGTTTGCTCTGTTTCAATAGTGCCCGATATATAACTAGATCTTTGCAGTAGTATAAAATATACTTATCGCAAGTAATCAACATGTAAACCTGTTAGTTTTATGTCCACGAAACAAATAAAGTCAGAGAGATATAGATATATATAGAGAGAGAGGGAAGTGGGAAAGAAGAAAAGAGAGCTGAGAGTGCGGAGAGAGAGTAATGATAGCCAATCCGAAACAGGTCGGCTTTATTTAGATGGTATGATCATACCAAATGAAAGACATGGTAACCACAAATCTAAATGATGAAGAAGTTTAACATTGACTATCAAAAACGCAACTGCAGTTTAATGTATTTTGGCTATCGCCAGACGTGTATAATAAATATTAGGTCTGTATGCTTATATAATGAACATTTTCGTGTTTGTATGTTCTTGACAACAACTCGGAATATTATTCAAATGGAACATGCTGTTAATTAACTCTGGCGATTTATTTAATTAATCAGGGTCATTCGTATAATATTAGTAAAAATAGAGTGCCTAGCAAATAATACTAGCAGACCTTATCTAGCGTTGCCCGATAATGAATGATGACACCTGAATAGGCGTGCTCCTAGCCGTTAACATTATGTCATCATTTTATAACGTATTGCCATTTGTTAGTGTTCGTTATCTTCTTTATTTCCCTCATTTATTTACCTTATTTTCTTACGTGTTTCTTATGCTGCTCTACTACTGCTACTACTACTACTACTACTACTACTACTACTACTACTACTACTACTACTACTACTGCTGCTGCTACTACTACTTATACTCCCTCCAACCCCCTTCTCGTCTATTTTCCCATACTCCTTGTTATCTCATTTGCCTTTGCCCCTAAAATCTAAAACAGTAATTGTTCAAGCAGCACAATGGATGTTTTAGATTGTAGGAGCAAACACACATGAGACAATAAGCAGTTAAGGTTAAACAGAGGGCAAGCAGGGGGTGAAGTATGAGTAAAACAAGCAGGGGGGAGTATACGTAAAACAAGCAGGGGGGAGTATAAGTAAAACAAGCAGGGGGGAGTATAAGTAAAACAAGCAGGGGGTGAAGTATGAGTAATACAAGCAGGGAGGAGTATAAGTAAAACAAGCAGGGGGGAGTATAAGTAAAACAAGCAGGGAGGAGTATAAGTAAAACAAGCAGGGGGGAGTATAAGTAAAACAAGCAGGGGGGAGTATAAGTAAAACAAGCAGGGGGGAGTATAAGTAAAACAAGCAGGGGGGAGTATAAGTAAAACAAGCAGGGGGTGAAGTATGAGTAATACAAGCAGGGAGGAGTATAAGTAAAACAAGCAGGGGGGAGTATAAGTAAAACAAGCAGGGAGGAGTATAAGTAAAACAAGCAGGGGGGAGTATAAGTAAAACAAGCAGGGGGGAGTATAAGTAAAACAAGCAGGGGGGAGTATAAGTAAAACAAGCAGGGAGGAGTATAAGTAAAACAAGCAGGGGGGAGTATAAGTAAAACAAGCAGGGGGGAGTATAAGTAAAACAAGCAGGGGGGGAGTATAAGTAAAACAAGCAGGGGGGAGTATAAGTAAAACAAGCAGGGGGGAGTATAAGTAAAACAAGCAGGGGGAGTATAAGTAAAACAAGCAGGGGGGAGTATAAGTAAAACAAGCAGGGGGGAGTATAAGTAAACCAAGCAATCAATCTTATGATGAGTTTTAGTGTTATATAAATCAGGGAGTTATACATTTTAATTTACTCTTTTTTCCCACTTACGCCGTGCTTTTCTATTTCTTATCTTTTTTATTCACGTCATCTATTTATTTTCGCAACGAACTTACATTCATTTACTCACGCTTCCGATTCGTCTACTATTTTAGGCTTTGCTTATTCGTCTTCATAAATGTCTCCTACTTACTGTTTGTATTTCTTAGTACTTCACTTCTTATCTGCCCTTCCATCACCATCTAAAACATGTAATGTGCAACAAAATAAAAACCAAACAGAAATATTCGGGTTTTAGTATGATATAGATTCCGATAATATAACAATGAGGATGAATAGAACAGCATGACATATGTAAATATGTGTAGGGGGGTGCTGCGGAAATATCGAATCCTTCTATAAAGACGAAAACTTAATCTCAATAAATCAGCATATTTTAAGGTTTCGTTCAGATAAGGTACTAGTGCGTAAACAATCAGATAACCTATCTCTCTCTCTCTCTCTCTCTCTCTCTCTCTCTCTCTCTCTCTCTCTATATATATATATATATATATATATATATATATATGTATATATGTATGTATATATATATGTATATATGTATATATATGTATGTATATATGTATATATATATGTATGTATATATGTATATATATGTATGTATATATATATATATATATATATATATATATTACCACAGCCTTATTCCAAGCACATCTTGCCGCAATTCCTATAACAACTTGATCTCCTCGTTCTCCACACATTTGTTTATGTATTTATTTATTTAGCTATCGTATATTTCCTCATGTTTTCCTCCTTGTAAAAAGTTAAGCGCCACTTTCGCATGCGCCAATGTTCGTCTTTTTCCAGCTTGTCTCCGCACATCTATCAAAATGGACGGCCACTTTTGTGCACGCTCCACTGAGCTCAACTCTTTTTTTATTTCTACTGCGAAGGTTTAACGCGCCGTTGTCACGTTGAATTGGCATTTGTAATCTCATAGTAAAAACATCTATATTATAAAAGAGAACGTGTGTGTATACGTCTGTCCCTTTAGAGAAAACAAACTAGAGTGTGTTCCATAATACTGTAAACACAACCTATTCACGTGTAGTATTTTTTATAGGAACCTTATGAGAGTAGTCCTTATCTGCGAGACCGCTTTTAAATAAGGTAAAGACCTTTTAAAAACTTTTTTGACTTAACAAGTATTCCAATTATTTAGTGGGGTAAGATTATACTGATAACCTTTAGTGTGCGGTTTCGATCCTGTTCAGGATTGCTTTTTTTTTTTAAATAGAAAACAAATAATATGTATTTTCACTTAAAAAAATATAATAAAATGTAAGTTAAAAACATCTTATATTTTAGTATATTTAGTACGTACCGCTTTTCTTGCCGTCTCACCGTTAGGACCTCTATTCCCACGCTTTTCATTTCTATTCCCCCCATCTCTCTCTCTCTATCTCTCTGTGTCAGCTCGACGGTCGAGTTTCAATCCCGGCTTGAGGCATCAACTGGTCTAGCCGCACTGATGAGCTGTGAAACAGCGAAACAGTCTGTATGTGGATGACTATATAAAGCTCCCTCCCGGGGTAGAGCTTAATTTTGTAAGGATATCGCCAACTGCCATTAGCTTTAAGGCATAGCTCATTAGGTAAAACTAATTCGAGCCACGGCAATTAGAATGTTTACATTGTGATATATCTTACATTTAGTCAGTGTCGCATGATAGCATAGGGGTTAGAAGCGCCGACCGTCTACTCGACGGTCGAGTTTCAATCCCGGCTTGAGGCACTAACTGGTCTAGCCGCACTGATTAGCTGTAAAAAAGCAAAACAGTCTGTATGTGGGTGACTAAATATATATTTTTTTTAAATTTATTTATGAATTTTCCAACGAATGTTAAGTCTGCACTATTTTGGATTTAGTTAGTTTCTGTGGGAATTTAAACTGCATTTTCCTTTTTTTGTGTCTTTTTGTTTAAAATAACTCAAAGCTTATATATATATATATATATATATATATATATATATATATATATATATATATATATATATATATAGTGATTTTTACTTTACAGAAGAAAACCATTCCTACAAAATTACAATGCCCGGTTCTGGGTACGAACACGACTGAGCAGGCCAGAGGTATTTCTATAGATATAGCATACAGAGCTATTATTTTCCGTATATATATATCTATATCACCTATTTGATACTTTTGTAGTTGGCTCGTACTATTGAATATTATGTAGGGATATTAGTGGATGTAGATGGCTATGTTGTGCACTTGTACGACACGCACAGAACACTCTTCTACAAAATCTGGTTTTGTGTGACAAGTCGAGGCAAAATGACTGAAAGACGATGTAGAGCGCAGGCTTTATATCAGAGTTTCCGTCTACTAAGTTGATTATCTAACAAACCTTACGGGTCCATCTCACCGAGTAGGGGTAGCATCGCACCTGGATAATATACCATAGATTTTTAAGCCTCCGCTTATTATAAAAGAACTCCCTTCCACTGCAATAGATCTGTGAAAGTAGCTGCAATTCTAAGGGAGCTTAAGGTTCGTTTCCTACATGGTTCACATTGAAATTCACCTATTCCTGTACATTATTGTAAGAGTATGAACATATATATGAATGGCTTGGTGATTAAGATACCAGGCTTACAACCTAAATGTTGCTCTTAAAGTAAACTTCAATATACTATTGCTTTTCATGCTATACCATATTCGTACCCGGGAAACACCGGGTAATTATTCTAGTATTTGTATCAAGCAAATACGAATGAGCAGCGGATACAACGGATAACACTATACGAAAGAGAGAAAATAAATATGTATCATTACATTAGACTTCAAATAAACACATTTTGATGAAACACTTTTTTTTTAATATAAAGTTATAAAACATATTATTAACTAACATATACATACAATCAGCTAGATGGATAGATATCGACCAAGGAATCAGCATTTTTTCATCGTGTTTTAGAAACATCGAACAGGAGATGTGAGGACTAAAGGACAAAATGAGGGCAGCGAGAATTACGAGTTATATTGTCGATGACTATCAAATTGGTAAAAAAAAGGTTTACTATGAATAAAAGGTTAAGTTGTAATAGAAATGTAATCCTACCTGTTATTCCAACAGTTTTTTCTTCCTGGTGTGTTATAGTTTTATTTCTGGTGTGTCCTGTTCTTTAAGCCGTTGCTAGTTTATTGCGCCCAGATTGACCTACAAAAAATTGGAAGTCAAACTATTTCAATTGTATAACATATAATAACAAAAATGTTTACATTTCTGAAACTAAAAAAAATAATGCTACAATATATATATATATATATATATATATATATATATATATATATATACATTCAATTCCCCGTTTGCTCTTTCTTTCGACAACATGATTAATTAAAAACTATCGATTTTCTCGTGACGAGATAATAGTCGAAAGGGCCTTTGAGAGATTTCCGCGTATCCTTTTTAAATGTATTTATAAGTTTTGTACCTCAAAACATTTATATATATATATATATATATATATATATATATATATATATATATATATATATTATTAAAAATAACCGACAATTTTTGTCTGGCTATTTTAGTGTTGATCCCTTCAATTTTCCGGATTAAAATCTTAATCTCGGAAGGAAATTGGCTGATGAAACTGCCATAGTGTACATGTTGGTCCAGAGTACTTTCTGACCCGTCTGGGTCCATCGTCAGGGGAATAATGACAAACAGGTAAAGACCTGGAGTGAGATTTATAATTAATTATGGCGGGAAAATTTAACTATGTTTATTAGGTATTATAAGCTATTTTCGTATGTATATATCTATATCACCTATTTGATACTTGTGTAGTTGGCTCGTACTATTGAATATTATGTAGGGATATTAGTGGATGTAGATGGCTATGTTGTGCACTTGTACGAAACGCACAGAACGCCTTTCTGGTTTTCTGATGATGTAATACGATGGACCCAGACGGGTCAGAAAGTACTCTGGACCAACATGTACACTATGGCAGTTTCATCAGCCAATTTCCTTCCGAGATTAAGATTTTTATCCGGAAAATTGAAGGGATCAACACTAAAATAGCCAGACAAAAATTGTCGGTTATTTTTAATAATACGTGTCTTAAAGAAAAAATGCTGCCTCGATACATATATATATACATATATATATACATATATATATATATATATATATATATATATATATATATATATATATATATATATATATATATATATATATATATATATATATAGTAATAGATGCAAATTCCTACCTACAATATTGTTGCAACCTTGAAGGTCCGATAATAAATTAGACAACACGGTGATATATTTACAAGAGTGTTTTTTTTTACTGAAATACAGAATAACATGTTACAGAATACATTCCAACAGCAGGAAGATGTGGCATGTGCTCGGAAGGTGAGGAGTATGACGCTAGCGGCCATAAAGATGACCATTACAAAATTATCTAGGCAGCTCCCTCGGCATTCCCCGGTCGGGCCACCTGAGGCAGTTAGCAATAAACTAACTCCTTCCCAAAAAGAGAAGGCAAGGCCTAGGCGGGTGAATCTCCTAGGACTATGCAGGAATAATACCTCAGCCAGACAATAAAATAACACCGAAAAGGCGCAGTTTCTACCGGACTGATTAGCAAGAACGGATCTCTTACTGCTATATACTTATCTGGCATCTTCTTTAAACTGATGTTACAGAAAGTCCGGGGAATTTATTTCTTTCTCAGCGCAAGAAGACGTGGCACAAGACCGGAACGTAGAGGGTATGAAGCTGGAACCCATAAACAAAGGACACTCCTGCCTCTTCAAAATTGGCTGGGCAGCCCCGTCGGTATTCCGTGGCTGGGCGCCTCAGGCAGCTAGGAATAAACTAACTCCTCTAAAAAGTGGGGAGGCAAGGTCTTCGATAGGGAACTCCCAGGACTGCCCAAGACTAATACCTAAGCCCGACATATAAAATACCACCAAAAGTCCCAGTTCTTACCGGACTGATTGGCGAGAATGGATACTCGACTTGTATAGACTTGTCTTGCGTCTTTCCGCCATTAGTATTACAAAACGTTTGCCCGTCCTTCGCCATATGCTCCTTTATACGTAATGTCTAGAAGAGCCTTATAGACACGAAATAAGGAAGATCACTATCCATATATATATATATATATATATATATATATATATATATATATATATATATATATATATGTGTGTGTGTGTGGGTGTGTGTGTGTGTGTGTGTGTGTATTGTCAACCAACACATTTACTACACGTATTTATTAATGCTATAAGTATTTTTATTCTCATTTGTTTGTTCGTGCAAGCGTCTTGTTCCGCTTATTCCTGAATACATACATTATATAAACATATACAACATGAAATAATTCAACGACATGGAGATCACTGAAGATTATAAACATGTTACAATCATACCAAACCGATTACTAATCTGAATAGATCTATGATCGTAACATGACAGTATATACCATATTTCTTATTATTGTCACGAGGAGTTGCCAACAAATTATTACCAATGAGCGGTAACGGGGGAGAGGTGACGGTGGTTAAGTGGATATCGACCTGAAGACCTGGGTGTTCCAAGTTCGAATCCAGTCGATTCCACAGTACCAGTGTCACTTAGGGATGTTGGCAACTTTCTCGTGGTCCTTCCCGTAAGTACCCGATTTCTAACTAGAAAAAACATCGGGGAAACTAATGCCAACACCAGAATCATCTGATTCACACGAAAGAAGAAGAAGAAGAGGCGGTCACTGACAAAAACAAGTGATGTTCTGTAGGTTTCGAATCACGACAGATCTTCCTAGATTTTTACCAGCCTCGGCTTATTTCGATCATTGTCGTAAATCACTTGTCTTAACGCAACAGACATTTAACATTGAAGAAAGCATTAACAGTCGATGGTGTTTTGGGTACTTAAGTGTCAGTAAACACTTGCATGAGTTCAAAAACTATTTGACATGAACAACAAATATAGATACCGAATTGGTCATAGGGAATCATCATTATACTTTTTTAAACTACTACTACTACTACTACTACAACTACTACTACTTATTATTATTATTATTATTATTATTATTATTATTATTATTATAAAAACTTAAAGCTTCCAAAGTGTCGCAATCAACATACAACTACTAGTAATAATTATACAATTTAACTACTACTACTACTACTTATTATTATTATTATTATTATTATTATTATTATTATTATTATTATTATTATACACATTCATAGGTTGCAATTTTCACGAATTTTTTGTTTTATTATTTTAAAAACTTTAATTCAACACAAACAAGGCACATAGCCACTGAGACGTAAGAGGCTACTGTTATTAGAAACCATGTTTTTAGAGGGGACTCTAAGTGGAAGGTTGGGAAGCCAAGTGTTTTTTCACATTACATTTAACTTTTCTGCATGTTGGTACAGTCGGTAAAACAGGAAGCATGAATGGAATTACAGAGGAACGCGGTCCGAAGAAAGAAGCTACTAGAGTCTGACATAAATAGCCAGTAGAACATCGGATAAAGAGTAAGAACAGTTATGAATACAAATCTAAAACTTCGCAAAAACTCGACTTAAATCCTTTAAAATTGCATAAACAATTTATAGTCTTACGTCAATGAACCACCGTATCCATGCTATGGCATCTTATGAAAGACTGCATAATGATTAAATGAAAAGTGAAAATCAAGAATCTCGGATTGGAAAAATCAGCAGAAACCGTATCTTTAGAGGGAAAGAAAAGGGAGAAGAAAAAAGTTAGAATAACTGTAAGGTTCGGCTAAAGTTCATGTTGGTTAAATATACGTCACTATACACTCATCAAGTTTGCACCTACGAACCATAGTTTCTTTCGCATATCTCTATTCGTGGCCCGTTATTTTAACGCCTGTTAGACCGAACAAGGATGGAGGGTAGACAATCAACAAATCAACAGATAAATAAAATGGGAGATACATATATATATACGAGTTATATATATATATATATATATATATATATATATATATATATATATATATATATTATTAAAAATAACCGACAATTCTTGTCTGGATATTTTCGTATTTTGATCTCTTCAATTTTCCGGATTAAAGTCTTAATCTCGGGCGAAAATTGGCTGATGAAACTGCCGTGACTAATAAATATAGTTTCATATTCAAATTTTTCCCGCCATAATTAATTATGAATCTCACTCCAGGTCTTTACCTGTTTGATATTACTCCACTGAAGATGGACCCAGATGGATCAGAAAGTACTCTGGACCGAAACGTTAATTACGGCAGTTTCATCAGCCAATTTTCTTCCGAGATTACGACTTTAATCCGGAAAATTGAAGGGATCAATACGAAAATATCCAGACAAGAATTGTCGGTTATTTTCAATAATACGTGTCTTAAGGAAAAAATGCTGCCTCGACACACACACACACACACACACACACACACACACACATATATATATATATATATATATATATATATATATATATATATAAGCCTTCAGTAGTGTTATTTCATATATATATATATATATATATATATATGAAATAACACTACTGAAGGCTTACGCAGTTAAGTGGAAATATAACTCACGATATTCAGAATCGTCGTCAGATATTTTGATCATACGGATTTAATATATATTAAACAGTATTATTACTGTTATTATTGCTATTATTGCCATTTGTATCACTGTCATTATCCTTTTTAGTTGTGCTTCATTTCCTATTTCTATTATTAATACTATTAATTCTATTATTATAATTATTATTATCACTACTGTTACTTTTATTGTTTTTTATCGTAATGTTACAGTACTGTAGGGCCCCATTATGCAAGGCACAGTAGGTTAACTAGTATCAAATAGCTAATTTTGTAATTGAAAAATAGGTTTTGTTTCTGGACTCAGAAGTGAGTTCAGAGAAGAGTTTGATCCAATAATAGTCATAATAAATTTAGATACCTGACGTGACCTTTGAGTCAGAGATCAGAGTGAGTCTTTTTTGTCCCCATCTCGTGCGTGAGAATGATGATTACGTCACCACGGAGAACAAGAACTTAGCTTTTTAGAATCAGTTAGAGCTTAGAGGCGATACCGTTCAGACCGGGTGCGAGTATGTAGCCGGCAAACTGGTAAGGCCCCGTTTTGGGAGGGCAGAAGATATCCCAAAAGGAACCAGAAAATAGCCGAAGTATGAGAGAGTCGAAACCGGAATCCCCCTGACAGCAAACGAACTAAGAAATAAGAAACTTGTGTGAGAATAAAGAAACTTGTGTGAAATTTCCCTTCAAAAAATTCGTGCCTCGTGTGTTGATTCTGTCTGAGACAGACCTCTTCCTTCGATCAAGACGACACAGCCAGCGAAGACTAGACGAATCACAGACCAAAGAAGAGAACAGAAGATAAGGTAAACCTTGAGATTTATTTGAGAAGAACTTTTTAGGAACTTTAAGAAATGTATAATGAACTTTCCGTGATTTAATATAAGTTGAACTGAAGCGTTTATAAATGGTAAAAGAACTCTTTCGAGACTGTGAACAGTACGTTTTTATATGTGGAATAAGATTTATAAAAGTTATATGTGGACATTATGTTATTTGATGCCGAGAGCTTTAAGAGACGTGTCGCAATGGAACATTCGTTATTTGAAAACGGTTATCGTACGTATAAATGAACAAAGGCCGTAATTGAAAAAGGCTTGAGATGGCGTGAACAGATTCGTGATTTTAAAAAGGCCTGAAAGGTCGTAAATTGATACGTGAAGATTTAAGACTGTGGTTACGAAACGTATAGATTAAAATGATACGTGAAGATACGTATTGTAATGTAAAAGGCGTATCGCAACGAAGGTTTAAGGTTTATATAAAAGGTTTAAGGTTCATGTAAAGTTGTAAAGAACGTATTGTTAAAAAAGTGGATGTGCCGTAGAGATGTAGATGCGGCCATGTCACATATGTTGATCTGGTGCTGTAGACATGTAACGTGTATCGTTACAGTAACAGTTACTGTAATTATAATTACAACTATTATTATTATTATTATTATTATTATTATTGTTATTGTTATTATTATTATTATTATTATTATTATTATTATTATTATTATTATTATCACTATCGTACTTTATTATAACTATTATTACTACTATACTTATTATTCCTATTATTTTTACTATCCCTCTTATTATTACTATTATTGCAATAGTTATCACAGCTGTAATTATTGTAAATCCTATAATTACTTTTACTATTCCTATTATAGCTATTTACACTATTAATTTCATTGAATTTCGTTTAATTAATGACCAACAGATAGAGATATGCAAAGAAACTGGCGTGTAAGTGCAAACTTGATGAGTGTATATTGCCCTATATTGGACCAACACGAACTTTAGCCGGACCTTAACTTTGTTCTACCTTTTTTCCTCACCTTTCCTTCCCTCTTAAGATCCGGCTTCTGCTGATTTTTCCAGTACAAGTCTGTTGATTTTCACTTTTGATTTAATTTCTATTCGGTATTTGATATAAACGCTCTACTTGGTATTGCGCACTCTTGGGGAAATTTTTCTTATTTTATTAACATATTTGAACTTGATAAATAACTATATATATATATAGTCTTGGAAGTTTCTCAACCATTAAAACTATATTAAAAAATTAATTAATAAAAAAAATAAATAAATAAAAAAAACCTTAAGTCCCAAGTCGTTCAGTGGAAAATCACTCATGTAAGTCAATTTAACTTTTTCAGTTATTATATTAGTTTTCTTCTACCATTATTTAAGGGATCATCAGTTGTTTACCATGAAAAACTATTTCGGGAATTTAAAAACAAGACAGTATTTAATTTCATGGCTTCCCAGCAGAGTTGATCAGAGTAAATATTTTTATTCATACAAACATTTTTAGTTACATATGTGCATACATGTTTCAGCTGCACTCTCTGTCGAGAGCCAACTATCTCAAACCTTTAGAAAATAAATGATGTTGGCTCTTAAAAGAGAGTGCAACTGATGTATGTACATATGGACCAAACATGTTTGTATAAATACAAATTTATACTAAATAAAGCTATACTTTTTATTGAGCACATTTCATAGATACTAGAGTTTCATTGGATTAACATCTATAGAAACAAATATACTAATGTATTATACCGATACCTCAACAACTGCCACAACAGCATACAATTCACAACAGTACACTCGACCTCACACACCTTATTCTTAGACGCCTTAGTTAATATCACGAACAATCACATCACCACATCACTCTACACTAAACCCACAAACAGACACAGTTACCCCGACTTTGGGAGCTGCCATCCGATCACCACAAAAATATCCATTGTATATAGTCAATGCCTGCGTATCAAAAGAAACTGCTCAGACCCTACTGAGTACGAAACACAGGTAGCCATTTTAGCTAACCACTTTCTCTACATCAACTACCCCTTTAAAATGATAAAAACATCAATTAGGAAAGCATCTAGCTCAAACAGACAAAATCTACTAACATACAATAACCCTAAAACAAACCCACTACACGACGCTCTCAAAAACATATTCAAACAACTACAGCATGACCCCACCATTAACACACTATACAACACCCCACCCATCTGTGTAAAACGACAACCCCCTTACTTACATTCTCTACTATCATCACCCAAAATACAACACACCATCGCACCCCAAGGAAATGAAAAATGCAACAAACCCAGATTCCCAATACGCCAATGCATCACCACCAACGACACATTCCCACCTCCAGGCACCAACACCCAACTTAATCCTCCCTCTCACCTGCGATAGCCACAGCGTGGTTTATCTGATATACTGCACCAGATGCACAAAAGGCAACTACGTTGGGGAAACAATCCTGGAGTTCCGCAAACGCCTTAACAGCCACAAACAAAGGATTAGGGAAGGTCTACACGATACCCAGTAGCCGAGCATTTCAATCTCCTAAAACACTCCACAGACGACATGAAATACATCGTCGTAGCCTCCAAATTCAGATCACTACAACACAGACGAAAATATGAGACAAAACTCATTTTGAAACTAAACACGCATACCTTAGGACTAAATATAGACCTGGGACTTTTCAATAGTTTCTCTTTCTACAAACATACGAACTAACCGACAACATTTTCCAACATGCGACGAACAAGAGTGTGTTACGGTGGGTTGCTAAGATCTTACTACTTTAAGAGTCCCAATATCCACTTTTTAGTTTGTTGTTTTTTTTATTTTATTTTTTTCATACCTGCCAGGTACACCAGTAAATTGTATTCATTCATCTGCATATCCACCCTCTCTCTTTCTCTCGCTCTTGGTTTCCTGCTCTCCATATGTATATATATATATATATGTGTGTGTGTGTGTGTGTGTGTGTGTGTGTGTGTGCCTGTGTGTGTGCGTATGCCCATGTGGACGCACGTATGTGCTCTCCCCCTCTCTCTCCACATGAAAGTGTGTGTATGTGTGGATACGGATATGTATGTATGTGTATGCACGTATGCATGTGTATGTATGTATATATGCATATTTATGTATGTATATGTATATATCGGTGGGTGTGTATGTGCGTGTGCATGTGTATATGTGTACGTATGTGTGTGGGTGTATATGCGAATATATGCATGTACCGATCTTCACAGTATTTTTATTTTTTTATTTTTCTAAGTTCACAAATTCCCCGTGTACTAAAAAAACAACCCCCACTCTGAACTTTCCATGACTCCAGCAAATTGGCATGCCTCTCCCCCTGTCTCACTATCCCCCTCCTCTCTCTCTCCATGCTTCATGTGTATATGGATTGATGGATGTGTATGCATAAGTATATAGGTAAGCTGACATACGTAGGTGAACGTGCTGATGTGTCATATACACTTGTGTATCTATCTATATAGTCATTTATTTACATTTATTTGATCCAGGTACATTTGAATTATGTTTAGTACCACTTGAATCTTTCCGCACAGCTATTAGGTACAACTGTTTTTTTCACCATTTCACTGGCCTACCCCACCGCTTTTCTCCCATTCTAACACCACCCACCTCCCAATCGTACACGCACAATCCTTCATTACACTGACAAAGGTCGAAGAATTTCGTCCGAAAATCTTTTTCTTTTTAAGAAAAACTTTTTTTTTACACATAAGGGACAATTGATATTCCAACACGTCAACATATAGAAAATAGATAAAAGATATATTTAAAAATATATACCTTTCACATTGATTTTCATACATACATAAATATATATATATATATATATATATATATATATATATATATATATATATATATATATATATATATATATATATATATACAGCGTGGGCCAAAATAAGGGTCCTATCTTTAAATTTGAATAACTTGAATTTGAATAACTTCCACAAAATAAAAGTTAAACTCACCAAACTTTATGTGTGTGTAGACCGACCCTTCTGAGATTTTTGGAAATAAACAAAACAAATTTTAGCCGAAAAACACTTCTTAAAACTTACAAAAACTAAAGTATTATTTTTTACACTGTTTTGAGTTTTTTAAGCAAAAATAATGTTTTCTAAATGAGGGTACGTTCCTTAGGGCTAATACGGCTCATGCTTGCTTCGGAAGGGGTCCTTTACTTATTCTAAAAAAATAATAAAAAAATCAATAAATAAAAAAGTTATGAATTTTTAAAAATAGTACCCTTATTTTTGCCCACCCTATATATATATATATATATATATATATATATATATATATATATATATATATATATATATATGCATAATTCACAATGAGCAGGAGTTTAGATGTTGTCGGCTCAAATATTGACTTCTCAAATATTCGATTTTTATACTAGCCTAGTATGGTACAACGCACTTCAATATATTGCCACCTCACCACCGAGAACTCTTATTAGTTCAATGTGAATATTAAAAAGACACTGTTGTCACTCTATTTCAAAGATTTTCATTATATCTTCGAGCATCCAGATACCCATGAATATTAATTACAAGTTGAAGGATTCCATTCGTTTCTATATATTAGTCGCTTCCATGAAAAATGCGCGACTCTTTCAAATCTTTCAAAAATAATCAAGATGAAAATATTGTTGACAATGGCGAAAGCAAAGGCAGAATATTAAAAATACGAAGCCACTAATGTGAGCATAATGAAAATAAGTTAGACATGCGAGAGAAGATAATGTTTGATATGGGCGCCGAATATTGCATACGGTGAAAAAAGAAAACAGAGAAATGTATTTATTGCGCTCTGTGTTCACCCAATGTTTGGATGGCTTTCATGATAACCGCGTTTGGTTGACAGCGCCGCCTGGCGTTGTCAGTCGGAAAGACTTGCAGTCGACAATGAGAGAGATGCATGTGCAGAGATCGGCAAGTCGGCCCAGTGTCCATTTCCTGCATTTCTGTATTTGCATTCATCATTGGAAATAAATGACCTCTGATCAGGGACAGTCTTTGGTCTGGGCTAAGGTGATTGGTTTGTGTCCGGAAATTAGCCATCTTGTGGGAAACGGTGAGTGTTGCCAATAAGAAGTGGACGAAAATGTAGAACGGGTGGCAGGGAAGGAAGACGAGAACAAACAAATAGACATTGAAACAAGCATAAGACAACAAGAAGGATGGATGACTAGCGATACTAATAATACAACCAAAACGAAGAGGAAGAAGACGAAGATGAAAATTATGAAGAAGAATAAGAAAAAATAAGAAGACGTAGAAGGAAAAAAGAATTAGTATAATGAGTTTGATCTGAGGAAGTAGGAAAAAAGGAAAATGAAAAAAATCAAATAATAATTAGCAACGGTAGAAGACATAGAAAAGATACGTGTGAAGAGGGGGTAACGAAGAGGAAAGAGAAGAGTAGAATAAGAAAAAAGGAGTGGAAAACTAAGAAGTAAAACAGGAAGTAGAAGAAAAATAAGAGGTGGACGAAAAGGTAGAATAAAGAGACAACTACTAATAAGAAGCTTTAAAGAAAATAGACGTGGGAAGCACGTTAAGAAAAAGAAGTAAAAAGAGAACTATTATTATTCCCCTTCTTCTTCTTCTTTTTATGATTATTATTATAAGTAGTAGTAGTTGTAGTAGTACGTGTAGTATTAGTAGGAGTAAAATAGAAAACCACAGAAAAATTAAAAGTAGAAGTAGAAAGGATTGGAGATAAGAAGGCAAGAAAACAAAAAAGTGCAAACATAAAAAAAATAATAAAAAGGAGAACCTTGAGGCAGTAATACTAGAAATTGCAAAAAAAATAAAAATGCAAATGCAAAAAGTAATGATAATAAAAAAAACAAAAAAGATATAACAAAGCCATGCTCAGCTTTGCTGATCGGGCCGACATTGATGAAGCCATAGAAAAACGGAAGAAGTGGAAATATATTGCATGCCTCGCAAGATTTCGCGCAACGCCATAACACCCCGGCAGAACTTGACGCCTTAGGGACAGACAGACAAGCAGACAAACAGAAGGCGAATCAGCCTCCTTAGTCTTTTTTTCGTTCATTGGCATTTCAGCTTCCCAATATATTTGGAAAAGAGAGAAAATATAAATGACGACAAATGCCGATTTCTGACTTGCAAGTGTTATTTGTTACGTGGAAAGCATTGTCCGTGAACGCAGGCACCTTTTCTACATTATGCATTTGTGTTGGTTTGTCTATGTGTGTATATACCTATGCGTACATGAACAAATGAGTACGTGGGTTCTTCTTTTGTCCAACCCCTATATCTAAAAAAAATAAGCTATTTTTCTTAAGAACAACTAATTAAAGGGGAGATAACTATTGATGATAACAACAGCGGCGACAATCATGCTCATTATTCTCCAACGGCATTTTTTGGTACTCCTGCAGTTTACATGATAGTAATATGAGGGAACAATAATACCTCATTCTAACGTATAATTCTGTTAGTATGTATAATGTAAATATTCAGTTTGCTAATTCATTACTGATTGTAGCAATTTCTTCAGGACGTACGCAGTCCAAAGTAGGATGTAATGTCTGAAAAGAATAGTGTTATCACCGCGTAACATAAACTACACGAACAATCCTGAAATGATAATGTCTGGGAATACGGTCTCAGGATGACAGAAGATAAACATCATTATCTGCCCTCAAAGGGGAGGCAAGGCCTGGGAGAATAGTCTACTGACAACTTCACAGATCCTACACTATCCCTCTTTTAATGTATAATTGAAATATATTACAATTGTATCATAAAATTTATAGTAGTAATACTATAGTACCGACTTCAGACAAGTACATACAAACTCCTCCTAATTAGTAATACATATTCTTATATATATATATATATATATATATATATATATATATATATATATATATATATGATAAAAGAAAGGATGAGAGTAATCCGACGTAATGGGAAATGAAAAAGGAAAAACCAAGATATATTTTTTATATATTCATCAACGTTTCGGCTTTATTGTAAGACTTCCTCAGGATGATAATTTTAAGAAAAATGTCATGCACGTACATCGAAATATTCGGTTGACATGATGGGTTTATAAGGAAAAGTAATAGCCGTGGCTACTAAGAGCGCTGGACGAGGGTCCGGGCTGCGAGAAGTCAGTCAGTAGCAAAGAGTGAAACGAATATGGAAAGCTTTGCGTGGGTATATTAAGGCAGCAGTGAAAAATGGGAGGGGTGAAAGTGTTAGTGAATTTGTCTAAGGGTGGGAGAGAGTAGAAAGAGGGTGCTGAGGTTTTTTTGTCATGGTGAGGTTTAGCATGGATTTTCAAGACCTGGGGAAAGAGGAGGGACGGGGGAACTCTGTGTCTTTGGTATGTAGGTGGTATCATAGTTTTAGAAAAAAGATTTGAAGAAATGAAGATAACTTGAAAATTGGCGGGAAGTGGGTAATAGTATGAAAGAAGTAGTTGAAAGGGTGAGACAAGTGAGAGGGGAGAGGAAAAATTTTGTTGTGGTAAGGTGTGACATTTTTGGAGGGTAGGAGTATTGACCAGCTGGCTATGTCAAGAATGTGTGAATATAAGTGAGTTAGAAGGAATGTGTCAAAATGTGCTGTGAACATGACAATAAAGGAAAGGAAAAGAAAAAGAAGAGGAAAAATGATTTCAATTTTTGCGAGAGACAAGTGAGATGTAGTTTTGTTCAGGATGTGTTGATGGTTTGAGATTAAATTGAGGGCAAAATGGGTTTAAATATCTAAATATTTGTGAGGATGTCTAGATTGTGTTCATTGGTATGGTTGTTATTTGTGGTTAAGTAATTTTGATTCGTAGATAATGAATATATATATATATGTGAGGAGGAGTTAGTACGTGAGTGTGTATACGGGGAATTGTATATAAGTACAATTGAGAACGATGAGAAAAAATGTTAGCCATGATATAGGTTTAGTTTTTGTTCGGTCAGGATAATTTTGCTTATTAAGGGTGATAGATTGTAGAAGCCATTTCGTTGTCCGATGGTGTTTGAGGCTGTGATTAGTGGTTTCCAGTAGTCTTCTCCGAACTTTGTTATGAATGTGTTTAATGATTTTGGCCTGTTCAAACTTGAAAGCATGATCGTGCTCTAATACGCGGGGAAAAAGTGCACTGAGTGAGTTATTGTTTTTTATGTCCCGTTTGTGTTCGCTCAATCTGTTTTTCAATTCCCATTGCGTATCCCTCAATAGATTTGATGGCAGTTGTTACATGGGACGGTATATAAACCGGCATGGGATGTGTTTTTTCAGACATGTCTTCCTGTGTTTAATGTCTGTTTTATGGTTTGTGATGTGGTGTGTACTGTTGGAATGCCTGGTTTGTTAAATGTGTTGCAGATGGATGTGTTATTAGAATGCATGGGTAAGAGATGAGGTCTGCCTATGAGAGAGGTGTTTGGTGTTTGATGTATTTGTGTGTTGCTTTTAGAGAATAATTGAGTGGCTTTCTTCTTTACATTTAGTATAAAATGTGTGGGGTATTGCAGTGTTGTTAAGGAATTAATGATGTGTTTGATTTCTTAATCTATATTTTAAGGACTTCAGATTCTAAGAGCGCGTAGAAAAACGCCTATAATCATACCTGTTTCTATCTTGCTATTGTGGTGAGAGTAGAAGTGTAGGTAGTCGGACAATTACCGCAATGACATTACTGCAGGTAATAAAATTAAACTTTGAAAATATATAGTAATGTCATTGCGGTAATTTTCCTCTGAGGAGAAGATTTTCTTTGAAAACTCATTAGTTAAGGACTTTAAGTACTTTGACTGAACATTAAATTCTAATAAAATTTGATTCGCACCTTATTTTATTCTTTCACTTTATCTAGTGCTATTAATACTCTATCCAGTATATTGAGCTTCATTTTTATCCGGATATTCACTAATTAAAGATATTAGTTGCCTCTTATATATTTTGTTGTATGTACCTTATATATATATATATATATATATATATATATATATATATATATATATATATATATATATATATATATATATATTGAAAATGCAAAAACCGAAAACTGTTTTCATATTCATCAAGGTTTTGTCTTTTTTTTCAAGACATTCTCAAGATTAGTGTTTGAAATAAAAGCCATCGATGTACATATTTGAAAATACATTGGGTGTCTTTGAAGTGTACAGAATGAGTTATTTTTTTCTTTTCGAACGAAACATAGACGTTGGAGTTCAACATATAATTTGTGTCTCTACGACATAAATTGAATGTTTTTGTTCTATATACGCACGAACCATAGACGTTAGAATTCAAATTCAGAAGTAGAATAAATGTTGTTTTTTTATTATTAACATCGATTTTCTGTACGACGTTTAGTTGAGAATGTGGTGTAAAATAGCTAGCCTGGATTACTTATTTTGATATTTAATAACAGAGATTGAAATACAAGATCATTTATACTAATCAATCACTATACATGTTCGTTTTTATATCGGCACCTTACAAATACTATTTTCAATTACACGAAAACGTCGGCCCATGTAATTGTACTCTGAAATAGAGGTCCTGCATGTTTCTCCTTGCATTATAATATATATATATATATATATATATATATATATATATATATATATATATATATATATATATATATATATATATATATATATATCAATTTGGACTATCAAATAATAGAAAACATTTAGAACAAGAACACACATTCACATACACACACATACAAACACACACTTATATATATATATATATATATATATATATATATATATATATATATATATATATATATATATGTATATTAACACTCATTAGTTAAGGACTTTAAGATACTTTGCCTGAACTATTTGGACTCATATTTATATTCTACAAATATTCTTCGATAATTACTGAAAACAAAGTATACGGTGTTAAAGTTATTTTCCTTACATTATTCAAGTAAAACGCATATGTTTAAATAAATCTTAGTATTACACATTCATAATATTGTTTAATTAATTAACTGCATGCACTTTTGTAAACGTATTCATACAATAATCAATTATTGGATATCTGTTATTCATAACGTGACACTCCACCGGACGTGTATTAGTTTCATCGTCTTCATTCAATTCAAAGATTGACATTCAATTTATTCAATTATGATTCATAATATAGTTTTGTAAGTAGATTAGCAATCGAAAAACATAGTCACGGAATCTGATTTAATGATATTGGTAAAACCAGATGACGTTAATTAAATCGGATATTCTCAAAGATTTCAAAGAATACAAAGACACTATAGTAAAAACGGCATTATTCGAAACAAAATAACTTTTTTAAAAGAATAGTAATTTTTCCATGCTAAATATCATATTTAAATATGCAGACTTTCAGATAATGTAAATTAAATTAAACATGACTGCAAGCCGATTGTCAAATTCTTTTGAAATGAATAAAACCATTGTGTATATAATTTATGAAAATTGCACGTAGAAATAAGAATGGCGATCTCTACTGAAGTTTTCCGAAAAAGATAGCAAACTCAAAGAATTGCCAATTGACGAGGATTTCGACTTTGATAATTAGGAAATATATTTGGTAATTTTGAAGCGTCGTTGATGTAGCTTTTCTGAGAAGGCGGGAACCGAGTTTCACGCACTTTCGAGTGTGTTACACAGGTAATAGATGCACTCACGTTTGATACGGAAATATTTCGAACTCGGTAGCGTGCTCTTAACAAAATCGTAAAAAAAATGAATGCGTGTGGTACAATTTTGATTCCTACAAGCTTCCCCAACGATGAAAAAACTAACAGCTCTACCTGCTCAGAAATTGGAACCAATATATTCTTGTCGGCGTTCTAAACAAATACTTCAATGGATTATGCTCCGATGAATTGACTACTCTGGTGCCCCCTCGACGTAAATTCACTAGACTAACTCGACAATCAACTGAATCTCATTCATTCACTGTGGAGGCCCCCAGATGCAAGAGAGCCTTCTACTCAAATAGATTATTTCCTCGTGCTGCTGGCCTCTGGAACTCCCTCCATGCCCCCTGTTTTCCCGACAGTACTGACATGCAGACATTTAAAACTAATGTAAACAGACATCTCGCTGCGCAGACCCCAATTAAGGCTGCCCCCTCCCCCCAACCTTATCTCCTTTTCTTTTTTCTCACTAGCCCATTACGTCTACAGTGGCAGCCTGCCTTGTTTGGGGTTAACCATGATAACAAACAAAAAAAAAACGAGTAAGTGAATGTGTTTTTTTGTTTGGTTAGTTGTTTTTTTTTAGGTCATATCAACCCTATTTCGGGTTATTTAATGCTGAATATGGTCGATTTTGGTAAAAGTTGTTATGCTTCAAGTTCTATATGTCTTCAAATATTTATTCATGGTGTTTGTTTTGGTTGTTTTGTTTTACAGCATATCAACACTTTTCGGGTTAATTAATGCGGAATCAGGACATTTAAGTAAAATGTGGTTGCTTTGTTGTATGGCATACTCATTCTTTTCAGGTTATTTAATGCTAAATCCATTCGTTTTAGTGAAGTTTTTTATACTTCAATTTCTACCTTAACTCGACGCTCCTATCATAGAGAAAATGAATGTCATTACAAGAGAGGAACTAGCTAGGGCTGTTGAGAATATAACTTACTATTTAGACAAATCTTATGTAGAGAAAAAGAATGCCATAACTATTATAGGATTAAATTCACAACATTTTATTTATGTTAATTACTTTTTGAGATGAGGATTGATAATTGATAATTTGTATAATTTGAATCATTCGGTCTACTGTTCTCATCTTGAGTGATATCCTCACAACGTTTCTGACGATGTAACATTCAACCGTTTACAGGTATATCTTGTCGAACTCGGGAATGTACGGAAGTTTACAGTACGTCGCAATTCCTAGTATCGCCCGGACTGAGGATTGAAACATCAACCTTCAGAAGACTCACTCTTAGAACATATGTTACTTAGTACTTTATCCGTTACGTCACGGGTCCTTGTTGACATGGCTGGCGTCATGGCTGACGTAACGAGCGTATGCTACCCCAGTGAACTAAATATGGAGTTCTGTTCGAAATTCCGAGTTCGACAGAAAGATTCTCGAATTTGACAATATACACCTGAAGAAGGTCGGAGTTTACATCTGCCGAAACATTCTGAGAATAACATTCAAGATGAGAACAGTTGTCTGAATAATCCAAATTATACCATTTTATTTTTAAATTTGGGAACAATTTATTTTAAAATTGCTTAAATGTATTTTTTTATAGACTGCAACACCATTTATGCATCAAGTATTTTGGGATTCGACGATTTTTTAATACAAAATCTGTGGGAAATGATAATATACAAACAAATGGAAATACAAGTGTATTATCACACAGATAATTCAGCATAGCTTAAATTGGTTTAAATTAAACAATGGATATTAAGAAAAAAATAAAATAACGGTTATGATCCTTTAAAAACATGTTTAATCAAAAATGAAAACATTTTTGTAGAAATCTATTTTAAAACACATTATTCTGTAGATGTAAAGGCAATATCAAAAGACAGAATTACAAAGTATGTCCGTACAGTAACAATTCATTTTATTAACTTGTTACGATAACCACACATGCACAGTTGGTAATGAGCAAGAGTTCAGGGTGTCCAAAGAAACGCTCTGAGTGAAAGCGTTATGTAGCGTGTAAGAAGGAAGCGAGAAGACATGTTATTCAGAAGGCATTGTAGATATATGTGCATACTAATTTGCTTCTAGTATGTGTATTGACGTGTGTCTACCTGCGATGAGGAAGCTGCTTTTATGCTGTCGTTGTGCATACAGTAGTTTGTGAGTGCATCTTGTTGCGTTTGCTACTATAGACTAAGCCCAGGACCGATCTTATTTTTGAAAGCTGTTCTCACGGGCTTCTACTGTGAAAGAAAACCGGAAAAGCGGAAAACATCCGTGTGTTTGAGTTTTTATATTACGCGTAAACTTTCAACTGTGAATAAGCTGTCACCGCTGATGAACTGAAAGAAACTGCTTATTATAGATTTTGTTAAATCAAGAGTCGATACTTTAAGAGGCCATTAGCTGCTGCTGCTAATTTTCATGAGTTCATTATTAATAAATGGGGCGACCAGGACAGAGAAAGGTAGCAGATAAAGAGACGGCTATAGAGCGAGGGGGCGGACATAGAAGTTTGAATATAAAGATGTTACACACACGATCTTTCTTCAAATATATGTTTTTATGACCCCGAGCAACGCCGGGTAGCCCCGCTAGTTATTAATAAAGCATGATACAATATATCGTGTATATGCGTGTGTGTTGCATGGATACTTTTATATTGAATATTATATTTTTACATCGGGATAATACAGCTATGTTTAAATAACACTAAGTAAGAATCATAAAAAAAATCTTACAAAAATAAATATTTGTAAAGATATTCAAATCATAACGCTGGACTATTTTTATATAACAAGGGCCATCTTTGAATGGAAAACTTTGAGTGACAATTCAGGGGTTAGAGTTAAGTGAAGTCGAGAAGCAACGTGATTTGTGGACGAATATTTTCGCTCTCTTTTGGCTGTCGTGACTACAATCAGAAAAGACGTCTCTGGCTGCTGCTACCATTGAAGGCAGCGCGCACAGTTGTGCTGGGTGGAACAAGACGAGCTATCCGTCTGTCTATCTGTCTGGCATGTCATCTCTTGCAGACATATATTAGTACCTATATATATATATATATATATATATATATATATATATGTATATATACATATATTACGTGTTTTCTATGACTGTCTATCTCTTTTGAATAAATATTTTATTTTATAAACATCGGCGTCCGAGTAGGACTATCAGCAGACGAAAAGAACCTGGGTTCACAACGACAACACGGGTGTATAATGAAAGTGTAACACCATATGTATAGCATGGACGGCGGCACCGGGGGGCAGGAGGGGGGGGCTTAAGCCATGATCTAGGTTTACGGTCATCAATAATGAAGTTATATATGCATATGTTTAACCGGGCCCCTACTTTTTAGGAGAGCCCCCACTTTTATAACTGTCCTACCGGTCCATAATGGTACACATATTTCGCAGGAGGCTGGATCAAAAACTATACTCTTTTGTAACCTATTTCATGCGTATTATTTGTGAGTATTAGTAATCGTCTTTTAATTCTTACGTAATGCAGACAACTATAGCTAGTCGATGTTCTTAAATACAAAGCGACCAAATAATATGTTTGCGTGATTTACATAACTATGCTATTTTTAGAAGGACTTCATATTTCCTTGGAGCGATGAATTATAATTACAGAACTAGAGTCGCGTTGCTTGCTATCGTATTGCAACGTAGATTTTCAGAGATTATTCAACTATGTTTTGCTATTGTTGCTAGTTAATAGCCACAAGCTTCAAACATCTTCTTTACGAGTATCGGCGCTCTAAATCCGATTCACATTTTAATGAGTGGTTTAACTACACACAATAATACTCAGGACGTATTGTTACTGCCGACCCAATAATAATTGTAACATCTGCTACCAAATCAATACAAGTAACCACGTATCCTCGCAACATTCCATCAAATCTAAAGAAGCTGACTGTTTGGTGTATAGGACGACAGATCACTTGCACCATGCGAGAAATATTCTTTTAAACACGACGATGCACTTTTGTTGCCTTTGGGGACTTTGCTTAATTTGATGTATTGAACAAGAAAAGCGATATATACTATAAATATAATAATAATAATAATAATAATAATAATAATAATAATAATAATAATAATAATAATAATAATAATAATAATGCTGGAGAAGAAGAATATGAATGATAATAATATTAATAATGAGAAGAAGAAGAAGAAGAAGAAGAAGAAGCCACAACATATGTAAAATCAGCATGCTTGCTTCGAAATATTATAAAAAGAGACCATGCTGGGTTGGAAAGATTCTTCACTGAGAACTGTGCAAATGAATGTACTTTGAACATACAGATTAAATTATACAAGTAATAACTAGAGCCTATATTTGAAAATGAAGATCATAAACTTCTCCCTGGCATGGAAATGCAAACATACTGACTCATACAAGCAAGAAAACCGGATATAATAATAATCATCGCGAAGGGAAAAAAACTTGTTATATTGTAGATTTCACAGTGTGAAGATAAAAACGGTAGAAGAACTAAGGAAATGTATGGAGCTTGCTTGACTACTAAACATAATTTAGAGCATGAAGAATTATAGATGCACTAGGCCTAATTTTGACAAATGGAAAACAATTGGAATTAAAGAAAGGATTGCTAACATACTAACTACGGCATTGATGAAAACAGTCAAAATATTAAGAAAAGCACTGGAGTGCGGAAGTCAGGCAACATTATCAAGTGACACCAACAAACCACGGGTAAGCTAACATTAAATAGCTCCACGTAAACACAATTACAAATATAGATAGAAAATACTAAGATGGAATCAAGACAATAGAAACTGTCAGGCTAGATATACAATGGGAGAAAAGCGGGGAGAGTAACATCAGTTCCTACCGAAGAAGAGTCTGCAATGAAGAGAGGACACCATCCAGACGTCAACTGGAAAAGTACGCAGATTATTAAAATTATAAAGCAGCTGATTGTCAATTAAATACTAGAGATAAAAAGGGCCGATATTTCAGGGAAATCGTTGCTGAACGGCTGATGCGAGAACATCAAATGAAGTACAATAATAACGGAGTGGAGATCAGAGTCCTGGAAAATCGCCGATTTTCATCCGCGAGACACCATCGGAAAGATCTGGTCTGAGAATTTATTGTTAGTAGAAATAATAATAGCAATCTTTGGGAATTTGTACTGAAGTCAACAGAACAAAAAATGAGCCTAGGAAAACACTATGCAACAAATAAATGTAAGCAAAGGTTAGAATAGTTACTCTTCTACCTAACTGGATAAGTTGTTTTTTAGTTTTAAACTTATTTTCTAAAAATTAAAATGGTAGAGGGAACACCGTAATACCTCGATAGCCGCAGAAAAATAGGAAATTTAACAAAAATATATCTAATAAAATACACAGTTCGATTGGACATAATCATTTTGCCCGAGTTATATGCTGTATTTTTGTTTAACTTCCTATGTTGGGGCGATTCCCGAGGCCTCGGGTCGTCCTCTGCGTTATTTTGTTATATTCTAACGTGAGCTCTTTTTTTCTGGAAGTAAGAAAAAAACGCTTTAAATTAAGTTAAAACATAAAAGACTTATCCAGGTTAATAGACGCGTAACGATCTTGCCTTTGGTAACATATATTTGTATTATAGTGGGTTTTTGTCACATATTGTTCTGTTGACTCTAGTACATAATTCCCCGATCATTTTATAAACATATTAGCGTGGCCCAATATTTGTACTAGAAAGCAAGTCACTTTTACGGAAAAAAATAACAACAAAATTGGATTGATTTTTAAACATAACGAGATTAAAGAATTTCGCAATACTAAAAGAAAAATGAAAGCAAACTAAACTCCCATGAATTATCTTTGGCTTTTTGCTGTACATATACGTTCCTGTCCTCGCTCGGTGAAGGAGAAGTTCGGCTAGATTGAGTTCATTTTTATTTGTGTTGAAATCCAGAGTTTCTCTTTATAGAGAAGCTAGATTTTACCCACATAAAAACTGACATCATGACTAACTCCGCGCTAGTGGGGCGGCAAGTAAATAGGAACTTCCATAAATGTTGATACAGGATAGGCAAACAAAGTATTGCCTATTAGTTGACGTGACACCACCGTATAATTGAAATGTATCACTTGAAATATTTAAGAAATTCAGCATTATTAAGAAATAAAGATTCACATGAAATGTGGCATATGAAAACCACAGCCAGTCCAGTGGTTGTAAGTAGACTCGTTTTTATAAATACGGGAACTGATACATATCTGGCTAAGATCAAAGTGTAGTATCTGTTCCGATGGATACTGCACGCCTGTCCTGTGCAGTTCTAGGAGGTCCACCCTCCCAGGCTTCGCCTCCCCTCTTTGGGGAGGAGTAAGTTTATTGCTTACTGTCTGAGGCGCCCCTACCGGGGAATGCCGACGGGGCTGCCCAGGCAATTTTTAAATGGCCAGAGTGCTCACCTCTCGAGCGCTGGCTTTTAACCCCACTTGCTCGACCCGATCTTGGGTCAAATCTTACTTGTGGGAGTAAGATAAAACTGGCCTTGTGCCTAACTCCGCGAGGAGTAAATAAACATATCTGGACAAAATACTAAGTTGAACGAAAACTGAGCTAGCTAATACTGCATACATGTTAAGGAAGACATTAATATAAAATGACCCATTCAGTCAAAATAGACAATGGATACCCTATGTAAGTGTTGCTGCACGTGGAATTGTAAAGCCAGAGGTTGCTCAATCACAGCCACACCTCTTTTGAGTCAGCACTGCCTGATTCCAGTGGCTAATAGAAATACATGACTACTAAAAACAATTCAAAGATAAGCGGAGAGCACATACATCACTTGGTATTCGCAAATAGTAAACTATTTTAATACTGGCCAGGCTCAACGTCGTTTAACTTCGGTGATCTAACGGTAACAGGTGTGTCAACTTGATTATGCCGTATGAAATGACTCATAACTTGTTATAATACGATAACCAGTCTTGATCCTTGGTTTAGCCCTTGTCGTCACAATGTGTAGTAACATTATAATTCAATTCTGAAGAAATAACATTACAATGATCGTTAATGGTTAACGTTATACTGCCAGGGTTCCGAAAAGTAATAGGCTCTTTAAAACCTTATGAAAAATAAAATAATTTATATAAAACATTCATCTATTAATGCTGGACTGATTTTTGATTTGAATAGAATTGGTCATGTAATTATTTAATTCAATAAAAATCATTTGTCAAACATTATACGAAAAAGAAAATTGTCCCCAAAAGAAAAGAAAATAAAAAAAATGAATAAGGTGGTTTATAAGGAATAAATATAACCGTGAATTTTAGGATAAATACATCAATTCAAAATATTGGTGACTCACTACAGGTTTTATAAACTCATCGACTTAAGTTCATGAGTTTTATTTGGATGATTACATCGTTGGTTAAGTGTTGTTCGAGTATGTTGTGTGCTGCATGTGGCTCAGTGGGAGAATTGCTGTTTCTTATACACGTAACGCGGATTTTGATCTGTGGTCCGGGGGAATGTGATTACATTCAGCCATTTCATCTATTAAACGGCATGAACCCCTAATCATTATTTAAAATTTTGTTTATACGTGCGGGAGTGTACTTCGTGCGTATTTAAGGTTTTATCTCTATATATGTTCCAAGAGTTTACATGAGATATAATTTGGCAGTTCGCTTAAGAAATACCCACATAAATCTCTACAATTATAAGAAGCTTCAAATCAAGAATTACATCGGTTGATTTTCATTGTAACCGCAAACCAGATGGATTTTATTGACGCTTCCGTGTTCAATATAGATAAGGGTTAAGGTACATTCGCTAAAAGGTTTTAGAAATGCTTACCGATTGATCAGGCTTGAGTGCTACATCTGAATGATTGGATTATTTAAACGAGTAGATACACACACACACACGCACACACACACACGCACACATACACACACACACACACACATATATATATATATATATATATATATATATATACAGGCATAATTTGAATGTCTACTGTAGACAGGTTAATGCCTACTAGACACTGTCCTCGAATATTTAAAGTATATATGTACATAGGTGTGTCATGATAAACTGGCATAAGGATAGTTACCGTGTAATCGGAAAGGGATTGTCTCTTTCCATACTGATGATTGCAGTTTTAGCATGACACACGTGTATATGCGTAAATTTTAAATAATTATTCATTACTAATTATTCAAAGGTATCGTTAGATTATGCACTTTAAGTAATTAACAACACTCCGTCATTTGTAGTTTTATTCAATACTAAAGGCAACGCTTATTGTGTTCTCTTGACAGTTTGCAGACGAATTTGCCATTTAGACGTTAATTTACTTTCTCATATCTACAGTAATGCGTTATCTCAGTCGGCTGTAAGGCCACACACAGAGAGGACTAGACATGCACACCTGGCCCATTCAAGACCAGTGCTACAAATACACGTATCTAAAATCAAAACAGCTAATCACAACAACAATTGCACTTTACCAAATTGTCATATAATAATGCAGTATACCAGGTGGAATGCGCTAAATCTAGCAACTTCTATATTTGTAGTACGGTGAAAAACCTGCACATGCAACTTGGAGGGCAATTATATACACGGACATACTTATTCTACAACCCTCGCTCATTTCAGCAATTCTAATAAGAAAACCACTATCAACACACACACACACACACACACACACATATATATATATATATATATATATATAGTGTGTAGATTTCAATTTTGTGTAGAGAATCTGAATAACAGAGCTCAATGTAATTTAAACAGAGCAAAACAGAATTATAAAAAGAAAAACTATACACACATTAAGGTTGTACACATAATAACTTATTTCTACCCCTTTAATTAGGTCTCCTCAGATGTATAGACAACCACGTCAAAAAAACGTGGGTGTCTATACATCTGAGGAGACCTAATTAAAGGGGTCGAAATAAGTTATTATGTGTACAACCTTAATGTGTGTATAGTTTTTCTTTTTATAATTCTATATATATATATATATATATATATATATGTATATAATTACATGAACAATATTATAGTCTACGCCAATCAACCAGCGGTTTGATATTCTCACAAAATCTTCACAGTACTCTGTGAATAGATGTGAGACAATCGAAAGGCTTGTTGATTTGCGTAAAATTTAATTTTGTTTATGTTATTTTAAAAATGCTCAACTTGCAAATATTTGTTTTATCTTCTTTTTATTAATATATTTAAAGTTGATTAATTAATACACGCCCACACACACACAAATATATATATATATATATATATATATATATATATATATATATATTATATAGATATATATTATGTATGTATATATATATATATGTATATATATGTATATATATATATATATATATATATATATATATACATATATATATATATATATATATATATATATATATATATATATATATATATATATATATATATATATATAAATATATATATTATACTAACAAATATTAGTTTGGCGATGAAAATGAACATTTTACACGATGCATTATTTGGATTTTTCGGACTCATCTTGGATTGATTCTCACGTTTCGGCCGATGTAACCTCTGATCTTCTTCAGGTTCATTTTGTCAAACACGGGAATCTTTATCTCGAACTCGTGAATCTATATGGAATTTCTAAAAGAACCCTTTTTTAATCCTTTGAAGGTAGCATACTCTGATTCCGTCAGCATGACCGTGTAATTCGTAATTGTATTTTAAGTATCGCCTGTATTGAGGATTGAACTTTCAACCGACAGAAGACTGTAACTTATAAATGATGATTCAATCCTCAGTGTGGGCCATACCAAGAATACAATTATTTACTGAACCATTTACTTTCATAAAATATATTAAAACCGTCAGCCAGGGGTCATCATTTTAATCCGCGCAATGTCATGTCACCTTATTACCACTTTCAATAAACTTCAAAACTTCTAAACATTTATAATTAATAACACATTAAAACAAAAATCAATTAGTAGTTTTTGATTATATTGTCTCGACCGCAATCGATGAACGTTAATTCAGCGACACTCACTTCAAAAGGTGAAATATTAATTTTCGCCAGTCTTTGATGCTTCAATTAATGCTGGTTACACTTTCCGGCAAATGTGTAATTCATTTATGAAGAATGAGATGCGACGATACTTTTATCCGCCAGAAGCATTAGTTTATTGTAGTCGTGATCACCAATTTTTGGAGAGAGATATCTTATTTGTAGGGAGGAACACAGAAGAGTCATGAAGTATAAAGTTAATGGTTGCTGCAGAGATATGCGTCCTTCTAACCTTGCTGGGTATGAAGAAAAACAGTTTACAATAGTTTGGTTACAAGGACAAACTTATTCTTCTTAAATTCCAATTTACACAGTTCTGTTCACTGAAGAAATGTTCCTTTTTACTTCTTTTTTATGTTAAAAATAAGGATTATCTTTGAGAATTTGATAATAAATCGTACATTCTGAATTTTCAATTCGTTATATATTCTGAGAAAGTATACTATACGTGTTTGAACGTTTTTTTACATGTAAACAACTCGGTTAATTCATGAAATAGCACTTTTACTTTTTGTTTTATTTTAAAATAATTTGTTGAATAGTTCTAAATAGTCAAAAAGTGTTGTAAGACAGCCAGTAAAGCCAATTATGATGGGCAAAGTAAGGTCCGAGTGATTCGTATCACACAAGATCAAGATGAGAGAGAAAGATAGTTAAAAATAATACCAATAGCTAACACTCCTAACCACTCACTTGTTGTGAAAAGGCATTTTCCACCTGGGTTACGAAACTGATTGTTATGGGGAAAGCACGACTCAAAGATCCTCCATAAATATTTCATAAGTTGCTATCAAGTGTAATATCAAGTTCTTTTACGAAAAACCAAGAACACATAAAAAAAAGTTCCGCTTGTGTGCGAAGTGTACGAAATGATGAGTTTGCACATTTCTTAGATAAAGATAACATTGATAATTTTATAAATTCAATGCTGATATTGACCATCATGATTCTGTACCAGCAGTTACTTGCTACAGATCTAACACTAAACGGTACATATAATCTTGTAACTTTTTTACTGGAAGTATTCCGATTTTTTAATTAATTTTTTTGAAAACTTAACGTTTGAACGTTACCATGCAAGTGTACCCACACCTATTTCTTCCCTGTTGAAAAACAGAATAAATAAGTGTTAACATTGGTCTCAATTTTAGGAAGCGATTCGTTACCTTAATAACTTGAAAATTGAACTAGAGAAACAGGTTTTGAGACAACATATCGAAGTTATATCACCATGAATAGTTGGCAAAAAAGTTTACGAGTCGGAAATGCTTGTCCGAGCATTTGAATATTTTGCCACATCTCGGTATCTTCATAACAAACTTTGAGATCATTACAAATTACCCAGTATGAAAACACTAGTAAATATGACCTCAAAAGTTTCGAATGTAAATGATCTGAATTTTCCTGGTGATGTGTTTAGCAAACTGTCAGATAAACAGAAAAAATGTATCATCCTAGTTGATGAAGTTTATATTAAAGACAATTGCAAACTACACAGTATGGAAATACTAGTGGATATGACCTCAAAAGTTTTGAAAGTCGATTATCTGAATTTTCTTGATGTGTTTAGCAAACTGTCAGATACAACGATAAAAATGTATATTCCGAGTTGATAAAGTTTATGTTAAAGTGAGTTTACAGTACCAAGGGGGGAAACATATTTGGTGTTGCCAAAGATTCTGAATATACATTAGCAAAAACTGTATTGGGTATTATGATCAAATGTTTACATGGTGGACCAAACTTTTAAATTAAGATGATCCTAGTTGCTCTATTCGGAATTATTTTTTCATGATGTTACAAATGTAATTATTGATTCACTCAATCATTCGAAAGGACATGCAATTGCAGTTATTTGTGACAATAATTGGACTAATAAAGTTTTATTCAAGAAATTTGATACTGTTTAAAAAAAAACTTTGGTTACTTAAATGGTATATACTTGATTTTCGATTATGTACATATACTTACAAGTATTCGTAATAACTGGATAACTGAGGTGTGTTCAGAATTGCTGTTTCATTCTGATGGTAAATAAATGACAGCAAAATGGGAAATAGTGAAACAGTTTTTTGCGCATGAAAAAATGCAATTTGTTAAGTAATCAAAACTAACAGAAGTAGCGGTTCTTTCAAACTCACTTGATAGACAAAATTGTAAAATTGATTAATTAGCTTATTGTGGTTCTTTTTTGATATGTAAAACACATAAAAACATCAAACTAATCTTACAGAGGACTTTCCCTTTGTTTGCAACTTCTATATTGAATATTCAAAAAGAAGTACATGCCCTCCAGTAAAAATACCCCAGTTGCATGATTGCGTGGCCTGAAGTAGGGATGCCCATTGATTAGAGACATGAAGACGACAATCTTGTAGTGGGCTGTAAGATACGTTCTGGAGCGGTAAAACAATTTCATTATTTCTCCGGCGACCTTCCCAACAGATGTTATATAAGTCTTAAATTGCAGGTATGGAGTGAAGGCCAGTCTTAGAAGCTTATCAAAGTTGAATTATTTAACCCATTAATGAACGACACGAGAGGATCCATACATCTTTAAATACTTAGTAGTTATTTTGCGCAAAGCTCCAAATAATTAATACTAGACTTGTTCATAGATACTTGCTAAAGTATCTTTTTACAACTAGTCATAAGTGACAGTCCTCTGCAGATTCAAAATTAAATCTTTACTGCATCAATAATAACTTCCACATAACTGCCCAGTGGTACGTGGACGAAGAGACAGAGAGCGATCGATAATTACCGTTTAATTATATCTTATAAGGACATTTTAAAACAGCATGTCCGCACTCCTAGGCTTTCGATCGAACTACCTACGTCTCTTACTCACTTTCGTTATGAGCTATTTTAGGTGACATCCTTTTCCATCAATTCTGAGAGAAAGTCGAGTTCACCTTCGAGTTCACTAAGTTGAACTCTACTGAACTTCTATTTCCTGGAATGTTCAACTAACTAAATTATATACTAACGTGTATCCTCGCACAATATTTAACACATCGATCGATGACGCTTCGGTATTTTCATCGCTAAACGCGCATATTGAATGGACTCATCTTATTTAAGATGTATTAATCCAATTCAAGTTCTGTCAGTCGGTCACTCTGTCGTGCTTAATTCTAAAATAACAGTTTCATTCGACTGTCACACTTAGTTTGGAACTAGCATTTTCATCGGCAAAACGAAACTAATGAAGAGAAAAAGGTAATTCACACAATATACTTATAGACATCTTTTAGGGTTTCGCGTGAGGATATACAAAAAACGTAAAGGACAAAGGACTTAAACAACGCTCGAAAGACGTGTAAATGAGTTATAGCTACGTATAAAATATTTTTGGTAACGAAAACGTTACAATTTTATGTTATTTTCTGTTTGTAGAAAATCTCTCGACACATTTTCATCAAACAATGTCATGCCACAGTGAAAGTTTTTTTTTTCAAAATGCTCTCTTAAAAGGAAAACGTACTAAACCAGTTAAAAATAATTAAATAGAATTAAAATTTAGTTCAATATCGAATTTCGATCCTAGATCATCGATATTCAGATTTTCTGAATTGATTTGCTAAATATCAGGCACAGTCTCTGAGAAGGCACTAAATGGCCAAATACTAGTAAAAAAACCAAAAAACGGTACGATTGAGTTTGATTTGCAAAACCGAACGGAAACAACACAATACAACGATCCACGCAGTTTCATCTTCTTTGCAGTAAAAAGCAATATAGATCCCCGATCACAGCTCAAAATTTCAGTGAAAAACGAGATAATGAGATTCAAACGATTCTCTAATGGTAAAAAGTATGAGAAAACTTTGGAAACTTCATAAAAAAATATGGGATACGTCTTCTAACTAAATCAGTTAGAAGACGTATCCCATATATTTCATGAAGTTTCCAAAATTTTCTTTGTCCTTTACTTCTTTTTTGTATATCCTCACGCGAAACCTTAAAAGGTTTATTATAAGTATACTGTGTGAAATACCCTTTTCTCTTCATTGGTTACGCTTTGCCGATGAAAGTGCTAGTACATTTGTCTGAAATCTGATTCATAGTTATTATCTGAATGTCATGTGTCTGTTTAAGACTGTTTTAGCTTAAGCCAAAACTGTTTGACATCTTTAAAACATTAACATTATTTAGTGACTTTTGAGTAAAATTAGAAATAAGCATGTATACGTTTGATTTTAATCCTTGTCAGAAGACATAAAAGTTCGGAACGAATAAAAGTAAAACAAAAATATACTGAATTATTGACTACTAAACAATAAACACTTATATTACAAGTATAGCATGAGAGAGAGAGAGAGAAGGAGAGAGAGAGAGAAAGAGAGAAGATTATATCTAATTATCGTCTGCTAAGAAAAAATAACAACACAAAAACTATTATTTCAAACACTATGTCTGACATATTTATCGACGAATATGTTTATTTTTTGTTTATTTTCATATTTTCTTTCATTATTTTAATAAACTTTACATTATTTTTTATAAACTTTCATCTTTACTTACATTCATTTGTTTGTATATTTCGTTTATATATTTGAACATACGTTTATATATTATTTTATAATTATTCAGACAATATTCCATTTTTGAAAGGGCTTCCACGTTACGCTTGTCCCCTTTCAGAAACTAAATTTAACTAAATATATCGCATATTGCCCAAATTTACGCCTAGCAGCTCTGTTCCAAAATCCATGTTAATTTGTTCAGGAATGAATTCTGTATATGCAAATATGTCGACCCGCTTGTTCAATTCTTTTATTTCTTCTTTTCTCTTTCTTTCCGTTTCCCCCCTATGTCTGCTTGTTTCTTTCATTTTTTCTTCTTTTCTCTTTCTTTCTCCAATCGGGTTGGAGAACACGAGTCTGACTGAATTTATCTGCGCCAAAAACGTATGTGTGGCGTGTGTGCGTGCTCGTAGGATGTCTATATATGCGTGTGTGTAAGGTTGTCTATATGTATTATATCACCAAGTCGTAAGTGTCAGGATATAATGTAATTTTGACACAGCCGTCATATTTAAAAAAAAAAACATATACATCTCTCTTGCCGTTATTAAATATGAGATTTTAATTTCTCCTCTCTGTAAGGGGTGTTTAGATTGGTTGCTACTACCACTCCCTCTGGTTGTATTTGAATTGTCGAGGGTTAACTCAATTTTCTGTCAGTCTCAAAAATGTAATTGTTTAGTTTGATGCTTGAAAAAACCACAAGGTTGAAATAAATTATTGCATCGACAATTATGTAATTTCGTGTAATTATATTTTATGTTATTCTTGCTCTGCTTAATACATTGAACTCTAATACCCGAATTTCCTCCTGGATTTATTCCATTATAACATATATATATATATATATATATATATATATATATATATATATATATATATATATATAGAGAGAGAGAGAGAGAGAGAGAGAGAGAGAGAGAGGGGGGTCAAATCATTTGGTCCGTTTATTTTACGACACATCATATATTTTCCATGTTATGTAATGTTATGTCGACACACACTATTTATTGGTGATTCTTCATTGGACACGAGTTTATATCTTACCTATAACTGGCAGCACGTGTTTACCTTAAAATATTCCAAATAGTATAAGTGAGTAATAAAAGATAACACATCCGATAAAATTTGAACTCTGAATTATCGATTGCATTGTCCGTTTTGTATGTATTTGGATAATTACGCCGTCTCTAAAAGTAGTGGTGTTAAGTGCAGCATGTGACTAATTAACAATTCCTAACTTGGTGTGGAATGAGCAACAGCTCCCAGTTTCGAAGCCGTATCGAATTACTTTCTTTATTTGCTCATCTGGAAGTGAAATCTTAAAAAACAACCGAGCAACCGGAATGCGACATAACGTAATTAGTAAGAACAATATAAAGCGCTGTTACTGTTTGGCTTTAACTTATCAAGCCCAAAAGCCACTGAAGGATAAGAGTTAACGAGATAGAAACACTGTTCCTTGAAAACCGAAAAATAATTCATGGTACGAACAAGTCTAAAAATATTTGTTCGGATGTAATTTGAAGACAACTATATTGTAAGTTCCGTGGAAGTAGACCCCGCGGTAATGTGTTTCAGAGACGGAATTCCTTTGCAAGAAGCTCTATCCATGGAGGTTTCGCCTGTGGATAGAAACATGCAAGAAGAATACACACATCTTTTTCTTGTGGTAGAGAATCACGTTCTTTCTTTTAATAGATAATCATCTTGACTGGTTTGATTAATTTTCTTAGTATATACTGAATTGTTGACAACTCTGTTGGCAAGTAGTATATTTGTTCTATCATGTGTTCTTGTGTATCTTTCTATGGGAAAACCGGTAGAAACTTTCAGTCCTATGGCAGGTGTTGCATGTGTGGTCCAACACAATATACGTTACTCATCCTTTAATCAGCATA